>CM062814.1:195308352-195908352 GCA_031772625.1 Pinus tabuliformis | reverse complement strand
GATGTGGCGGCTAGCCAGGGACAAACCCCAAAATGTGTGGGGAAACCCTTTGATCAAATCTTCTTTTATCTTCAATAATTCAGCAGAGAGAAATAGTACAATAAATCTGATTCATATCAGCAGTAGCAAACCCTAGATCAATAGCATCAGCATTAGCGGCTTCATTATCAAACTAGGGCAGACGATATCTTGCAAACCGTTCGTCGGATTGACTTCATTCCACCACCAAAAGTTGCGGCTTTCAGAGGAGGTTCAAATGAAACTATAGTGCAGTTCCAAAGAGGAGATTTTCTAGGCCACGTAGGTCAATCTTTACTTCTGCAGTTGCAGCTTCAGTTTCAGCAGTTTCCGGCTTCAAACTAGGGCAGTCGATATCTTGCAAACCATTCATCGGATTGACTTCATTCCACCACCAAAAGTTGCGGCTTTCAGAGGAGGTTCAAATGAACCTACAACACAGTTCCAAAGAGTATATCTTCTAGGCCACGCAAGTCAATCTTTACTTCTGCAGTTGCAGCTTCAAATTCAACAACTTCTAGCTTCACATGTGTGAGAGAGAGACCCATTTCAGCGCAGTAGAGAAGAGACTCATTTCTGCGTAGTAGAGAGAGAGAGAGATGTGATGAGATGAGTGAGTCCAAATGAGGAAAATTCCTCTTATATTTATACACAACGTTGGTGGGTGAATAGATGCGACTGTTGGGCTTCTGAGCCTACATGAGTTGTAGGTCGGCTTGATAATAATTCCATAATCAAAATAAATTTGTATCACCATGAATACTTATCGGAATCGGATGATCTTTATATCAATACTACACCTCTCGATGAGAGGAATCTAATAAAAATATTATCAGCCATGAATAACATGACCCACATGAATTTTTGCCCTGATTGCCAATTTTAACAGCATTAAAAGAGAAGCAGGGAGAGTCATCCTCCCAGCAACCTGAGGTAATCCCAACAATCACTACTACAGCCCCTTCAACAATTGCATCAGCATCGGCTCCAAATGTCCCAACACCTACAGCAGAAGTAATCACAGGTACAACATCAGCAGGAGCAGCACTAGGCAGCAGTAAAGGGATGAGTACACAAGAATTGATAAAATCCATGGAATAATTGAAACTCCAAGTATCAGAGCTGAAGCAAGTAAAGGAAAAATTGGCAAAGATGGAGAAAAGTTATGATAAATCCAAAATAAGTGTGGCAGAGAAAAATAAGAGAGGTTAAATCTTTAGAGAATAAAGTGAGAACATTGGAGAAAGATCTCACTATGGATAGGCCTCTGGCAAAAATTAAAGGAATTCTCTATACCAACATCAATCAATCCCTAAGTAATGTTTGGCCATCTATCCAAGCAATTTATGAACAGATTGATTTGGTGAATGCAGCACATGGTGAAATCCAAAAAGCAAGAGCTTTACTGGGACAAATGCCTGATCAAGCTAACCGGCTTACACATTTTTTGAATCACAGAAATAGAGAACAGCTGGAACAAATCGACATCCCAGACAGGACAGGCACCATTTTGGATATCAAAAGAGTTCTAACCAAGAGAACTTCAATGCAGAATTTGGAAAAAAGCTGTCAGGATATGCAAGTAGAAATTAATTCTTTCATGCATAGGTTTGCAGTTTTGCAGGATAAAGGGCTGCCAAGTCTTTTAGGAAATAATGACCGGCTTATGAAACATGCGGATTATGTACATAAGTTGAACACATATGCTGTTGATCAAGTTAATTCATCAACAAGTGCTTCAGGAGTAAAAGCACTCCCCACAGGCCAAACTCTCTATGATAAATTAGAAAATTTATTTTATATTGAGCATGAGGTAAAACATTTGTTTCAGCTCCAGCCCAATTTTGTCAGATATATAGAAGCTGATGAAACCTTAAGGAAACTTCAAAGACATAAGTTTCCAGATCAAAAATGGTGGGAAGACATGCTGGGGATTTTGTAAGTTTCTCTTGGACAAAGCAGAGATTTTGGGTTATTATTCCGCGATAAGATAAACAGAGATGAACGAGGATCAAACGGGTCAAAGTGTATTGAAACAAGATTGAAAAACATCTGACCAAAGACAGAGCAGCCAGCACAGAGTATCAGTGGAAGACAGTTGCAAACGGACTCGCAGAACCTACCTCCAGTACATCCCATAAAGATGGAACAACCAGCGCAGCAATAATTTATTGTTTCCCTGTTTTTGAGACTGTTTGTCTCTATCTTTTGTAAAAGAGGGATTAGTCATCACTAGATATTATTTCTACCAGATATTTTGACATTTTTGTATGAATACCCCCCCAGACAAAGTATTTGGGGCTGGTGGAGAGTATTCTCAGACTTTGTTGTAACTCTGAATTTTGAAATAAAAAGGTTGTTGGAACCATTTTTTGCCTGGCCTACTGGATGAGGAATTAATGTTGAGGACCTGTTATAGAATTCTTGAATCAACTTATGGATCAATAAGTCCTCTCTAACTTGTGTTTTACAGTTTCTATGTTTATTATATCATTTATGTTTCATGATCTCAATAATAAAGAAAAAGAGTAATCCAGAATTTGCTTAACTGCACTCTGTTTTCAGTCTTTATTATTCTATGTGTTTTCTTCAGAATTAGTATAAGCAGTGAATTCTTAATTGCTCTTGCTTCCTGGTTCTTACATTTTGACTATTTGCTAAGGAATTCTTAATTTCTCCTTAACCGTAGTCAGCCATTTTCCCTCTGTCAATATGATGAAGGATTCTTAATTGCCCTTCATCCGTCTGACTCCATTCCATCTGATTCCAACCTTTAAATTGTTCCATATTTGAGTACCTTGCTCTATGATTCCATACTCAGTTAGATACCGAAGCCAGGAAGCTATCCTTATTTGACTCCATCATGCCCAATGGACTGAACTCTTCATGTTTTTCCTCACTGTTCTATTGAGTTTTTCCACCACCCAAACATAAAGCAAAACCCTTGTACTTCATAAATAGCCTAACACCTTTCAAAACAAAGCTAAATCATTAAGAGAGAGCCCTCTCTGGATGCAGATTGGATAGAATCTGTATCTAAAAGATTGGTCTATGGTTACCTCAGTCGTATTCCCTTTCTTACAAACTTTTGGGAACAACCTGAGTGATGACACTTTTATTAATTTCTTCTTTACAATAAATAAAGTACAATAATATTATAGGGCTCCAACCCAAGTTGAAGAATCTAATCTTCAATCTCCCAAGCTCCAACCTATATTTTTCTAAGCATCGACTTGGACTTCCAAGGCTCCAACCTTGTCAATTTTGAGGCACCAACCTCAAGGGCTCCAACCCTATCCTCCAAGGCACCAACATTGTATTTTCGAGACTCCAACCTCTTGGGCTTCAACCCTCACGTTACTTCGTAAAGATTTATTTCGTTATACTTCATGGCTCCCAACATCTTCTTCAACGAGCCTTGTCAATCTTCAGTTATGCCTTCAATTAGTCTCCACATCACATCATCAATGACAACATTGTTCTCCTAGAAGGTGTCACCACTACTCTTCATCATACACAAACCATTTCTTCAAGTCACCTCATGATGGCATCAACGATGCATCATGGTCTTCAATGTTATCTCCAAGTTCAGTTTCAAAGTGTCTTCACAAGATGTTCCAAGGTGTTGTCAATGTGTTGTCAATGTGCTCCAAACCCAATCAAGAAATGCACAATGGATTTAATTGATCCAAGGATAAATTTCGGTTCTTCAATTTGTTGCTCCAAGAATTATTCAAGGGTGTCTTCAATAACCCTTGCCCAAACAAGATATTTGTATGTCTTCAACTGGAATCTTCTCCATTAAATACAATTCAGCTCTTCACTGTACTTTGTGCTTGACTTCACCTATGCTTGTTTACCACTAGTCTTCATTGTAGCCCAATTAATGTTGATCCATAGATTGTTTCTTCAATTTTATCTAAGAGTCTAGGCAAAAGATTTCACCACAACCTAGCTATGCCACTGTCCAAGAGGAGACACCACCATCCAATTATGCCATTGTCCAAGCAATATTATAGTTAATTTATGCCACCGAGCCATAGAGGATCACTATCCAAGATCACAGGGGGATGATGGTTGTATGTTCGAGTTGCTATCCCAAAATGATGATACACAGTCCACATAATGATACTTCACCATTTTAAGAGAGGATCTGGGCTACAAGGAGTAATACTACCAAGGTAAGTAATGTTGTTGCACCAAATGTATGCCTGAGTCAAAAACCACAGTAAAATTCGAGCCTCTATTTTGAAAGTCCAAAGATGTTGCAATTATTTACCACAGTCCAATCACTGTAATCATCTACCATAGGAAGTTATCCAAAGCTACCACAGAAGGATCTGAGCCATTGTTTGTGTCACAATCCAAAGTTGTTGTGTATATCTACCACAGTCTGAGAAATCACAGTGTTGAATCATATCAAGGAGGTTCGAGCCACCACAAGAGATTTGAAATCTATGTCAATTTCTCAATCCATAGGGTCTTGTCCACGTTGTTCTGTATTGATCAAACCCAAACAAAATTCATCGCTGCCATTTTTTTCTTAACTCTTGTACTCATTTTCTCCCTTTCTCATGAGTTGTGAACAATGCTCTTATTCCTGTGATTATCGCCAAATTTATGGAGATAAAACAAGTCGAAACACTTGTATTTATAGTGATTTTTCTAAGACAAACGAAGGGACACTCTTTATGAAGTAGGCCAACATGAGTGACAAAGTGTAGATCATCTAGCCTGAAAGTATATATTTTTTACCTTAAAAATTCAATATCTCATTAACCACCTGGAGTTTGGGGCAAGTAATATCACCTTAGAAAGAGGAAAAAATCCTCTTTAATATGGTATAGGACTCATTGTGGAAATATGCCTCCAAGGTGTCAAAAATTATTTTTCTTTGTGACTGCCCTTGAATTTTTGTGCATAAAATGTTTGGGACAACATGAGGTCATTAATGGCTTCTTCATTGTTATGACTCCAATTATATTATTTTCATGTCATCATGAAGTCCTCCATGTCATCAAGGGATTGTATATTAGATACTTCATTCGCACTTATGGTCTAGATCATCAATCAAGACACATTATTGACACTCAGCAATATCATAGTTAGTTCTAGGACTTCTTAACATTTCTTCATTGGTGGCTTGACATATTAATAGCTTGACATCTTCATTGATGGCATATTTATCAAACAAGAGTTTATTCAACATATACCTCATCATCATCTAGAACCAGGCATATCGAGAATACTTTCCATCTCGGGCAATGCCATATTGAAATCAATGACAACCTTGATTAACAATCTCCCCCTTTGTCATTGATGGAAATATGCTTTCCCTTCCAACATTCTCTCCCCCTTTGACATCAATGGAAAATAGGGTGCCCAAGAGCTCCCCCTATCAAGTTGCTTATTTTCTTCATCAATATTAGTTCTTCATAGGCATGTTTCTCCCCTTGTCGTGGTGTTCTTTTATCTGACAATGTGGTCCATGATAGATGTGTTTGCTTTATTCATGTGATGAACCAAATCACCCTGCCTTCTTAAACACTTCTAGCTTCTTTAGAAAAGAATGACCAAGAACTCCCCCTAACTTTATGCATGGTCTCCTTTTACCATCAAACACTTGGGATATCACATCTACCAACGATGTCTTCATCAAATCAACAACATGTGTTGTTGGCTGGAGTGTCCAAGAGACTTTCAAATCTAATTTGCTTCCTTCTCCATACTTGTGTAACTTCCTTCTTTGGCTTGGTCGTCATTGTTCTAGCATCTTTAGGGATCCAAGTCAAGTTAAAATCACGAGCCATATGTCTAATTCTATGGAAATTGAAGCATTCCATCTTGTTCATGAATGAAAGAGAATTATAACTTCTTGCAAATTTTCTTATAGAAGATTGACGAGGTACCTAGGGTATGAATATTCCATTGACGTATTTCCAAAATTATTCTTCCTTGGGATCCTTTGATGGTATCCATTGCCTCTTGCATTCTTGACACCAGCTGCAAGTCTCCTTGGAGTATGATTTCTTCCAATCTCATCTTGACTCTTCTCCTTGCCTTTGCTAGAACTGGGGGCATCAGTTGTTTGAAGCATTAGGCTTTGCATCATTCTTTCTTTAGGATTCACATGCATAGTCGAGACTTGATTTATCAAGAGGAGATCTTTGATGACTTAGGATGTCATCTAGGGTTTGAGAACTCTTCAAGTTCTTATTCAGCAAGTCAACTTCCTTTTTAAGAGACACAATTTCTTCTTTCATTTTCTTTCATTCTTCATCCTTCTTTTATAAACTGATATCCATTTCTTCCTTCGTCTTGGTTGCTTCATATGATTATGCCTTAAGTGAGGTGATTTCTGCTCTTAAGTTGATGATGTCATCATTCTTTTCTTCTAGTTGGAATTTCATGGTGTTTCTCTCCTTTTTTGCTTCATCAAATTGTCCTTATATGAATGCCAAATCTTCCATCACCTTCTCAGCTCCTTGTGCTTGTTTCCTTACTTCTTCTAGTTGAATTCTAAGGTAGGAGACTTATTCTTTATATTGACCAATCTCTTCTTCATGTTTGTTTAAACTCTTGAGTCTTTGTTCAAGGTTTCTTGACAAAGTTTCTTTGTTTTTCTTTTCCTTATCTAATTTATTTGTCATGAATATGACTTCTTCACGGCGCTTCCTCTTTTTTTGATGAAATTTCTACTTAAGCTTGGTGAACTCCTCATCTTTTTCTTGTACTTGAAGTTCGAAAAGGTAAACTTCCTTCATTGTCTTGTCATGGTCACCATCTTGTGCCTTTTTCTTAAGCTCTTCATTTTCCTTTTTCAAACTATTAATCTCTTCTATGGCAGCTATAAGTTTAGTCGGGGGATATTCTTCAAAGTCTTCTTTATCTTCTTCATA
Source organism: Pinus tabuliformis (assembly GCA_031772625.1). Classification (NCBI taxonomy): domain Eukaryota; kingdom Viridiplantae; phylum Streptophyta; class Pinopsida; order Pinales; family Pinaceae; genus Pinus; species Pinus tabuliformis. Next base: position 195,901,435 of record CM062814.1, on the reverse strand, counting down.
TTCTAGGTATTCTTTAGCCTTGATGTCATCACTCTTATTTTTAGCTTCCTTGATGGGTTCTGGATTTCCTTCTTGCTTTCCATCATCTTCTTGACTATTGGTCATGTTCAATGCTCCTTTCGAGTGAATGTCATGAAGTTTGTCCCATATACCCTTTGTTGACGAACATTTTTCCAAATTGGTTTTTATAGAATCTGGTAGCCCATTCAAGATTGCCTTCATCACTTTTGCATTGTAGTCCTTGGATTCTTTGTTCATCATGTTATCGGTAATCATTGATTCCCATACCTCAATGCCTTGAGCCATTAAATAATTTCTGACTCTTACCTTCCATACATCAAATTTTCCATTGAACACTGGAACCTTCTCAACTTGATTGTCTTCTATTTTCATGGTTGAGGAAGAGACATCTTTAAGAGGATTGGAGGCTTTCTTCTTTGGCTTTTCCATTTGTGTTCTAAGGATCAACCTTCAAGCTATTAGGCCTTGAGTTAAAGTACTGGCTCTGACTCCAATTGTTGGAAATATTGGGGGGGGTGAAATCAATTGTTATTTTGACCAGTTAGATCACTTATATTTAGAACACAAAATGAAAAATAATAGAATAAATACTTTTATTAATTTCTTCTTTACAATAAATAAAGTACAATAGTATTATAGGGCTCCAACATTAGATGAAGAATCCAATCTTCAATCTCCTAGGCTCCAACCTGTATTTTACCAAGCACTGACTTGGACTTACAAGGCTCCAAGCTTGTTAATTTTGAGGCACCAACCTCAAGGGCTCCAACGCTATATCTGGTTCAAGCTCCATTTCTTGAAGACTTCGATCCTTAGGGCTCCAACCCTATCCTCCAAGGCACCAACCTTGTCTTTTCGAGGCTCCAACCTCTTGGGCTACAACCCTCACTTTACTTTGTCAAGATGTATTTGGTTATACTTCATGGCTCCCAATGTCTTCTTCAATAAGCCCTATCAATCTTCAGCTATGCCTTCACTTAGTCTCCATGACACATCATCAATGACAACCTTATTCTCTTAGAAGGTGTCACAACTGCTCTTCATCGTACACAAACAATTTCTTCAAGTCACCTCATGATGATATCAATGATGCCTCATGGTCTTTAGTGTTATCTCCAAGTTTAGTTTCAAAGTGTCTTCACAATATGTTCCAAGGTGTTGTCAATGTCCTCCAAACCTAATCAAGAAATGCACAATGTATTTAATTGATCCAAGGATAACTTTCAGTTCTTCAATCTGTTGCTCCAATAATTCTTCAAGGGTGTCTTCAATAACCCTTGCCCAAACAAGATATTTGTATGTCTTCAACTGGAATCTTCTCTGTTCAATACAATTTAGATCTTCACTGTACTTTGTGCTTGACTTCACTTATGCTTGTTTACCACTAGTCTTCATTGTAGCCCAATTAATGTTGATCCATAGATTTTTGCTTCAATTGTATCTAAGAGTCTAGGAAAAAGAGTTCACCACAGTCTAGCTATGCCATTGTCCAAGAGGAGACACCACCGTCCAATTATGCCACTATCCAAGCAATACTACAATCAAGTTATGCCACCAAGCCACAGAGGATCACTATCCAAGATAACAGGGGGATGATGGTTGTATGTTCGAATCACTATCCCAAAATGATGATACACAATCCACACAATGATACTTCACCATCTGAACAGAGGATCTGAGCAATGGGGAGTAATACTACCAAGGTAAGTAATGTTGTTGAACCAAATGTATGCTTGAGTCACAAACCACAGGAAATTTTGAGCCTTTGTTTTGACAAGTCCAAAGATGTTGCAGTTATTTACAGCAGTCCAATCATTGTAATCATCTACCACAAGAAGTTATCCCAAGCTACCACAGAAGGATCTGGGTCATTGTTTGCGTCACAGTCTGAAGTTATTGTGCATATCTACCACAGTCCAAGTTTCATAGTGTTGAATCATATCAAGGAGGTTTGAGCCACCACAGGAGATCTGAAATCTGTGTTAATTGCTCAGTCCATAGGGTGTTGTCCTCGTTGTTCTATAGTGATCAAATCCAAACAAAATTCACTGCTGCCCTTTTTTTTCTTAACTCCTATACTCCTTTTCTCCCTTGCTCACGAGCTATGAACAATGGTCTTATTCATGTGATTATCACTGAATTTATGGAGAGAAAACAAGTCAAAACAGTTGTATTTATAGTGATTTTTTCCAAGACAAATGAAGGGACACGTCTTTATGAAGTAGGCCGACATGAGTGACAAAACGTAAGTTGGCTAGCCTGCAAATATATATATTTTTACCTTAAAAATCCAATATCTCATCAACCACCGGGAGTTTGGGGGAAAGTAATAGCTCATTAGCAAGAAGAAAAATCCTCTTTAAGATGGTATATGACTCATTATGGAAAGATGCCTCCAAGGTGTCAAAAAATATTTTTCTTTGTGACTGCCCTTCAATTTTTGTCCATAAAAGGTTTGGGACAACATGAGGTCATTAATGGCTTCTTCATTGTTATGACTCCAACGATGTATTAATATTATTTTCACGTCATCATGAAGTCATCCATGTCAACAAGGTCTTTCATATAGATACTTCATTGGCACTTACGGTCTAGATCATCAATCGAGGCACATGCTTGACACTCGACAATATCATAGTTTTTTTTTTTTCTAAGTTAATCTATTAATATGTAACAAAATATGAGTACAATTAGGCTCAGGCCTCAACAATGTTGAACCTTGTTTATCAGAGAATACCTTGACTGCCCCATCATTGGGGAAACTAGTCTGCAAAGGCAAAAAAATACCTAGATATGGGATATCAGTCTTTAAGACAAGAAAAACCAAAACAAGAGAAGTTCCAACAAGACAAACATAAACCTAGAAAAGTTTCAGCAGAACAATCATATCAAAAAAAGACTAGTCAGCAAAAGAGACCTCAGCTGGCGACACCTGGCTGCCACGCGTCGTCATTTGAGCTCGTCTGGGATGGGTATCTCTTCAACTGGACACACATATTGATCCCAATCATCCTCCTCCTCTGACACACTGCTGTGTGGCCCACACACAGGTTGGACACCACCAGAGCTGCCAGCAGCTGCATGTGGAGCCAACGCGTCAGTCATGCTACCACTTGGTGGTCGCGTGGCTCCAGAACTTCCTCCCGCTGCATGCTGACCACCACCCATGGCCTTGCCATGCAGAGCACCTCTTTCCTCGTCCATCAGATGCTTTCCAGTATCTCGGCCATTCCTGTGTCTGCGAGCCTCCTCTTGCTGCGCTTCAGTACTTCCCGCCTGGGTGGCTTGCGGCTCATTTTCTTCAGTGAAAATGATGGTGATGGTGGCAGTAATCACCAATCTGTTTAGGTTGCTACGGAATTTGAATTGGGTCGAGTGGGGAGCTGGGTGAGGGGGCAAAGGGAAGTTGGCAATGTGAACCGCGACATCACTTCGGCAACCACCTGGAAACTGTGCGCGTCCCTGACCACTGTGGGTATTAGGATACCTACCCAAGATAGCGCTATGGGGGTAAGGAAGTTCAGGGGAAGGAGAGGGGGGGCGGGTTCAGGACTCGGCATCGCCTGAGGGTGGGCACTACCAGCCCGATTTCCCCCTCTGTGGCTCCTCATGCGATGACGAACCATGACGGAATACCTGGCTAAGTTTTTAGTGGGAGAAATGGCAGAGGAATTGAGCAAAGGAGGAACAAAGGTCAGCTGGGCGGAGGTTAAATAGCAAAGCCTAGAATGGGAATACTGATGCCCTTTGCCAAGATCAACACATCTAACTAACCAGAGACGACTCCCGGTGACAGTGCGAGAGCAGGGTTCAATAGCTTGGGGTGGGAAATTACAATGGAGCATGGGAGGAGGGAAAACAGTATGCTGAGGGGAGTCCATTTCTAGGCACATAATGGCCAGTTCTCAGCCCAAGCATTCATTAAATGTTGCTTGCAGGCGGCCATGAATTCTGCTCAGACTGGTTTGGGGTGGAACGCCGACGACCATGTGACTCGTACTCTCGCCGCCTTCTAGTCTATTTTGCATTAATTACCTTGATTGTCACGCGCATCTGGGTTCGACAATATCATAGTTAGTTCTAGGAATTATTGATATTTCTTCATTGGTGGCTTGACATATTCATTGATGGCATCTTTATCAAACAAGAGTTTGTTTAACATGTACCTCATCATCATCTGGAACCATGCATCTCAAGAATACTTTCCATCTCGACCAATGCCATATTGACATCAATGACAACTTTGATTAACGAAGTATTAGTGAACAAATAGATACTCTTAAGGTTCAAAACAAGCAAAATGTTGAAAATTCTCCATTATCAATTTTGTGTCCTAAATGTAAAAAAGAAACATGCTCTACGAGAATTCCCTCTTGATAGTGTACAAATATGTGCTATCTATGAAGAAAGTCATATCACAAAGGAATTCCCCTCAATTCCTGGACTTAAATCAGTCTTGCAAAATGAAGTTGAAGCAAGGTAATCTGAGTCACTCTATTTTATTGGTAAAATACCACGGCCACCATAACAACCAAATATGGTACAAGGTCTTAACCCTCATTACTAATCATTTGCACAACCTCGGAACAATTGGAATACTCCAATGCCTTAGCAAAACTAACCACCTCAAAATCCATTATGGACACAAGGTTGGCAATATCCTCCTAGGAATCCTTAGTATAATCAATTTCAACAACCATTTATTCCATATCAACCTCCATATTACCCTCCTCAATCAAACATTTTTCCATAATTTCAAAATCAAACTCATCCCTCTAATCAACCACTTCAATTACCATCCACATTATACCCCCAAAAAACCAATCAACTACCTGCTCAACCACTTCCAAATCCGAATAATAAAAATTCACAACCTGTTTACAATATAGAAGATTAGAATTTCCAAGCTTTCAAGATAGCTCCATTAGATCTAAACAATGTCCAACTTAGATCTGGTAGAGTTTCAGAAAGTGAGTTACCATCTATTGTTATTCAGGAATCTAGAGAGGATGAACAGATTGAAAAAGAAACATCTCTTAATCAAGAAGAAATTTCTCAGAAAGAGAGCACCCCTACACATGATACCTAAATAAACTCAACTCCCATTCCATAACAATATTCTATTTCTTTTCAAAATCCACCCTTTCCTGAAATGCTAAAAATTGACAAAGGAATAGAAAAATAAATTGTGTTGCTTGAATATGATATGTTAGATGAATTGAAAAATGTTTGCATCAAAATTCCTTTATTACAAGCTATAAGGGAAATACCAATATTTGCAAAGACAATCAGGGAGTTAAACATTAAAAACCCGAGAAGACGAAGAAAAGAAGTTTAAAAAATTCAATTAGTTAGAAAAATTGCATATATTATGATGGGAAAAGCAACAGTTCAAAAGTATCTAGATCTGGGTAGTCTCATTGTAAAAAAAACACATTAATGGTGTCGATATTCCAAACACATTCATTGATTTAGGAGCAACTATCAATATCATGAGTAAACAAACTATGGATCAATTAAAACTTTCTAATCTTCAATAGACACCAACATTACTACAATTAGTAGATAGATATGTTATCAAACCATATGGTTTATTAGAAGATGTATCTGTCTCCTTATATTCTTGGGAATATCCTATTGATTTTATGATTTTAACTCCCAAGAATAATTTAGGAGGACATCCATTGATTCTAGGCAAACCATGGTTAGCTACAGTTGATGCTTTTATAAGTTGTATATCTAGTGATATGTTTATCTCTGATGGAAGCTCTACTAAAAAATTCATGCTATATCCTCCTGCAAAAACAAGAATAGAAGTAGAAAGTGAATTTTGGATAGATGATGATAATGAAGATTTTGATATACAACCAATATTTGCTACTTTGCAAATAGATGAAGAAGATCAAATTTTAAATCTAATGAATAATAATGATTCTTCCTCATATTGTGAACAATATCAAAATTTTCAAGAACAATACAATGTTGAATATATATCATCACATCAAATGGATTTACATTCTATGGAAATTTTTGACAATTCTTTAATAGAAATATTCCCAGGGAAAACTTTGAACATTAATGATAATTTGGAAGAATCCCAAAAGAAAGAATTGATAAAGAAGTCACAAGAACATTCCTCTGCTTATGCATGGGAATACACTGATATGAAAGGAATTGATCCTAATAATTGTATGCATCATATCTATATTGAAGAAAATTCCAGACCAGTTCGACAACCCCAAAGGAGGATGAATCCAAATTTAAGGGAAATTGTTAAATAGGAGTTACAAACACTGTTGAATGTGAATCTTATATATCTAGTATCAGATAGTCAATGGGTATCACCATTAGTGATTGTTCCCAAAAAAATGGAAAATGGAGAGTATGCATCGATTATAGGGAATTGAATAAAGCTACCTTGAAAATTCATTTTACACTTCCCTTTATAGATCAAGTCCTAGATACATTGGTAGGGAAAAAGTATTTTTCATTCTTAGAAGTTTTTAGTCGATATAACCAAATCCAAGTAGCTTTGGAGGATCGATATAAAACAACTTTTACTTGTCCATGGGGAACCTATGCTTACCGAGTACTTCCTTTTGAATTATGTAATGCATCTACAACATTCCAAAGGGCAATTCTAGGCATTTTTCTGATCTAATTCATGATTGTGTGGAAGTTTACCTGGATGATTTTACCATATATGGCAATTCTTTTGAGGAAGCTCTTGAAAATTTAGAAAAAAAAATTCATTAGATGTAAAGAAATAAATCTCTTATCAAGCCATGAAAAATGTTTTATGATGTTCGTTGAGGGATTTGTTTTAGGCCACCACATTTTAGGAGATGGAATTAAAGTGGATTCATCTAAAGTAGAAGTTATTTCCAAATTATCAGTTCTTTTTGTAAAAGATATGTTATAATTTTTCATGGTTTTATAGGTTATTACAGAAGATTCATAAAAAATTTCACAAATATAGCCTCTCCACTTTTAAAATTACTTACAAAAGAGTGTGAATTCATTTGTAATTTTGATTGCCAAAAAGCTTTTAAAAGATTGAAAGAAAAGATTTCTGAAGCACCCATCTTAAGAGGACCAAATTCAAGTCTTCCTTTTCACATTTCAACCGATGCTTCATATACAATTTTAGGAGTTGTATTGGAACATAAATATTTGGCTCCTTATGCCATGTATTATACAAGTAAAAATTTGAGTCCTGAAGAGTTAAATTATACTGTAACATAAAAAGAATTTTTAGTTGTTGTACATACCATTAATAAATTTCGACACTATATCACTCGTTATGAAACCTTTGTTCACACATATCACTCTGCAATTAGATACTTAATGAATAAATCAATTACTAATGGCAGATTTGCGAGATGGTTATTATTATTACAATAATACAATATTACTATTTTGGATAGGCCTCGAAAGGAGAATACAGTTGTTGATTTTCTATCTAGAATCCAAAATGATAATAAGTATGTTCCTGTAAAATATAATTTTCCTTATGAAAATGTTTTTGCAGTATCTATTAAATCTCCATGGTTTGTAGATATTGCTAATTATTTGGCTATAGGAAATTTACCTTCATACTTATCTCCTTAACAGGAGAAAATGAAAGTTATTCAAACCAGTGCATCTTATTCATGGATAAATGGAGAATTGTATAAAACATAGCCTAATTTAATAATTCAAAGATGTGTCAGAGAAATGAAGTACCAAAAATATTAAAGGCTTGTCACAATGAACCATGTGGAGGACATTTTGCTGATAAAAGGACTGCTTATAAAATCCTTCTATTATGATATTATTGGCCTTCTCTTTTTAAAGATGCCAAAGAATATGTTAAGATATGTGACAGTTTCCAGAAAATGGGAAAGCATGCTCCTGCAGATGAGATGCCTCTACAACCTCATGTACTTATTTAACCCTTCGAAAAGTGGGCTCGAGATTGTGTTGGTCCAATCAATCCACCATTAAGGAAAAAAAGTTGCATCCTTGTTTATACAGGTTATGTCACAAAATGGGTAGAAGCTAAAGCACTTCCTTTTGCTACTGAAAATGTTGTAGTTTCACTTATTTTTGAAGATATTTTCACTTAATTTGGTGTCCCAAGGGAAATTGTGACAGATCAAGGTACTCAATTTACATCCAAGTTTGTGCAAAATATAATGGAGGAATACAAAATCAAACATCAAAAATCCACTCCATATCATCCACAAGAAAACGGACAAGTTGAAGCTACTAATAAAGTACTTGAAGCAATTCTTACCAAGATTGTACATCTGCATAGAAGGGATTGGGCAGAAATTTTCTAGAAGATTTATGGGCATATCATACCACATGGAGAAATACAACAGGACATACTCCTTATGAACTTGTTTATGGGAAGCAAGTCCTATTTCCTATTGAGTTTCAAATAAATACCTTCAAAACAGTAGTCAAATTGGGTCTTGATCTATCAGAAGCCCAAAAACAAAGAATGGAGCAATTGAATGAACTTGATGAGATACATCAAGATGTTATTCACAGAACAAATATAGTTCAACAACAATGTTCCAGATGGCATGATAATTTTATCAAAGATAGGAAGTTCAAGCCAAGTGATTGGGAATTTCTTTTTTATTCTAAATTTGAATATTTTCAAGGAAAATTTCAAACTCATTGGCTTGGTCCTTATGAGATTGAAATTGTCTTTGATAATGGAGCAGTCAAAATTAAAACCATTGATGAAGAAAAATTAAATTCCTTGTAAATGGTCTTATATTACGAATATATCATAAACCATTAACAAAGGAAGAGTTCATAAGAAATTTGCAAGATAATCTTGATCTGAAGTTGGTCAAGGAAGATTCTTCTTCCTCTCCAACTTCGCTTTTTACTTTCTTTTTTAAGAAAAAAAATTAATAAATATATATATATATATATATATATATATATATATATAAACATGAAAACCAACATTATTGGCATGTTTATACAGAAAATCTAAACATTGTTGGCATGTTTATACAAAAAATCTATGTTGAAAACCAAGAATTCTTAGCAGCCTAGATTTTCTTTTAATTTCCCTATTCTTGTCCCATTTCTTTTATTCCTCTTTGCATAAATAGGACAACGACAAAATTTTCAATAATCTCCAGCTCTCATGAAATTCCATAGCTAACTTGATAGATTATAGCCAAAGAAAATGAAGATTATGGCCAACGCAACTTGAATGGAGATCATAGCTAAAGCAACTTGAGAAACCTACAAAAATAGCAAATTAGTAAGGCAGAATAAAAGGTATGTAAATATTAGTTAAATAATAAAGGACAAACATTGAGTTATGATATAAATAGGTGTTAAATACTATTACCTCCACGATATTATGCAATCCTTTTAGGCTAAAGGAAAAGGACCACAAAGGTAACCACATGCCGCTTTTGGCTAGAAACGGATCTTTTCTAGCTAGAGGGGGCTCCCTCACTAAGAAAAAACCTAAAAATGGAGACTTTGAAAGCACATATAAGACATAGGCCAGATATGAAAGGATTTTGTGAAAAAATACTTGTGAAAGTAAATGAAGATTATTGGGAAGTGAAAATCTGTGATCCAAAAACTACTGGCTAATGATGTTTATGCATTTAACAACCAATAACACACACATAGGCTTGTGTGGCACATACTTCAAATAAAGGAAACAAATTGTAGTATAGTGGGAGATGAACATAAATAATACGCATTCACACATAACAAAAATAGATTAGGCTCTGATACTCCATATTTGAGACTATGTATTAAGAAGAAAAACAGAAATTAAGGGTATAATCTATTCCATTTGCAACTGAAATATTTGACACAACTTAATTAGAGAAATGTGAGAATGAATTCTAACACAGCTAAATCAATATACCCATAAACTGAAAGACTGTAAGAGAAATAGAATAATATAGCTATCACAAGAACGGAACAAATCTGAAGCACAATAACACAAGTATCTTTACAAATATCCACTGGAACATTGAGCACAAAACACCTTTATTCATGAAAAACAAGACCAAAGTACACAAGTTTTTGAAAACAAGTTCACAATACTATCCAACCATTTCTTTCTCCAAAACTTTAGCATTAAATGGCAATGCAACATTAAAAATACCATTTCTAGGTGCAAAGCATCTCTTATCCATGAAGTGGATTGGATTAAAAACAAAATAGGAAACTTTAACATATTTTGCAGTCTTTTTTCTTTGATAGAAAAAACAAAAAACAAGAAAAACTTGACAAAATATTATCACGTTATCTTATCATAAAATCTATCCAAAGTTTTAATAGTCCTATAAAACATTGAACCATACTTATTTACATAAAAATGAAGAAACAACATAAAGCCTTCAGATCAGCACTGCGTAGCAACTAGGTAACATGCCCTGTTGGCATAAATTGCCATACATTCGAACACCTGGATGATGACTCAATGGTGATTCATCCTCTAACTCAACAACACATTGAACTACCTACCTTTTGACCAATGGCATCAGAAAAACACACGTAGACTTGTACGCAACATGTGCATAGTAGCTGCACAACGTTTGTTTAATCTGGCTTTCAAACTCATTATTGTTCCTCTTTCCCGCTATAAAAACATCATACAATAAACTAACCGCATACCAACACTTTCAGAATACCCAGGATCATTTCAGAATGCCAACAAAATGATATTTATAGCTTCTGCAAGACAAAAAGAATTTCTGCTACGCAACACCAGCAATCTTTAGCCATCATCAAAATTTCAAAACTTAACAAACAACATGTTACCTCCTCTTTCTTTTGTTGGATGAAGGTTTGTTGGTGGATGCTTTGACTCCAGTGTCTTTGAGTGAAGGATATTTTTCTTCAACTGATACTGGTTGAGAAGGCTTTGATTGTGGTTGAGTTTTAGTCCTTATCCTTGGCACATTGCAAGCTGGAGGTACTCCATAAGCTTCCTTGTATTTTTTTAATCAATATCCATGCGTTTGATAACTTTTGCTTCATTACCCTCACCCTTAACTTCAAAACCAGATTTATTATGTAATACTATTTGACTTGCTTTCTCACAGGAATAGTTCACTTAACAAAATATTTTGCTCTATCAAGTGCTTTACTAGCTTGTAGCATATCTTTGTCAGCATCCAAAATCAATTCATTAATAGCCTTCTTGAAGTCCTCATTGTCCTGTGAAATTTGCAACACCTGCATCTGGAATTTCTAAAGCTCTTCTAGGTACATGTGATATTCTCTCCATTGATCAAAATCTGACTTATCAAGTGATTGAGCTATTTTTTTCATTTGCTACACCCATCCTTACTTTATTTTTGATGCTCCGGTAAAGGGTCTTCTAGGCTTTAACTTGGGCTCCTCATCTTGCTCTACATCAATAAATTGTTTGCCTTTATCCAGCGTAGCAAGCTTGAGAGGTGTCTTTGGCTCTTCCTTTACCCGAGTTGTTTGTGTAACAGTATATTGAAACTCTTTATCTTGCTTCTTTAGAAAGGCCATCTTCAGTTGTACTTTTGCGAGGGCATCCTTCAACCTGTCAACCTCATCATCTACCTCTTTCATCTGGACATCTATTTCTTCCTTAATATCTTGGTCTTGTTTGTTTTATGAGACATCATCAATTTCAACTATACCTTCAACTACTTTCATAATACCTTGTTTGGATTTTGACCTGGTTCTTGGTCTTAACACAAAATTAGTATCCTCCTTTTCTTCTTTATTATCATCAGTTGGTTTTAGAAATGACTCCTCAACCACTTTCTTACACTTAGCCTGTACAATAGGTTTTGAGTTTTGTTGAGCTGCTTGTATATCTACCTCTCTGAGCTCTCGGTTTTGTCTTTCAAAAATGTTATTTCTAGTTGTGACTTAGAAAATTCATCTTTCATATTAGTTATCTTTGGATCCTCTTCCTCTACTTGGGCTATTTCAGTATCTTTCACATTCTCTCCTTGCTTGTTCTCTTGGATAGCACTGAATGTTTGAGGAATTGACTCCTCAACCACCTTCTTCACCTTCGACCTAGTTCTAGGTTTCAACGAGAAATTTTCATCCTTCACTAACTCCTCTGTTGTCAACTGAACCTTTGTTGTTTGGAACTTTTCTTCATAGACCTCTAGCATCTGGTCCTTCTTCTCTCCTTTTGCACTTCTCTTCTTGCTTAACCCTTTGCTGGATTTATTTCTTGGTTTCTTACTTAGCTACTCATCTTCACTTACCTTTTCCACTGTCTCAGTCACTAGTTCATTATGTGGCTCTTCTTTTTCTTCACACAAATCCATTGGTGAGGAATCTACGTGAGTTAATAAACTAAGATTTGGAAAAAAACTAGACCAAGAAACTTTTCTTTTCTAAAGTTCAACACAACCAGGATTTTAATCAAGGAAAAAATAAACAAGCTTGACATGTGATTGTCTCTCTTAATCTATACTTTCTTTTCCATCCTTCCCAAACTCTTAAGAAAATAATAAGCTAGGTTCATGGTCTTCTTAGCTGTAAAATGCACCAAGAGTCTGAGGTGATATTGATAAACTCAACTGAACCTACCCTCACAAGTAAAATACCTTTGTATGACTTTAAGTAGTTGGCTATGATGATTTTGAAGGTAAGTGCTTGGGAAGGTTGTATCAAACTGATTTCTAAACAATGGTTTAACAAATTCCTTGAACAATGAGGCATTAAGATCATCCCCTTTGAACCAATTTTCTCCATCTGAAGGAATGCATGTGGCATCATAAATGAGTTTCTCTGTAATGATCATCTCCAAATCTCCCAACCTAACCTTTCCATCCTTGAAACTTAAAGAAAAAAGGTTGGTTAATTGTACATGATGACCCACTATTTGAATCTTCTCACAGAAATTTACGACCCAACATTCTCGAAAGCAACCCTAATCGTTGGATTAGAGTTTATGAGGGAAAAAAATTTGGGTTCTATACGCATAACTTGCCCCCCTTTTATTTGCAGTAGGAGTCGTTGATCACTTCTGTACATTAGATACACTTCTAGACCTTTTTGGGGAAACCATGTGGGCTGTTGCAATAGCAATGACCGACATGCCTTTGGACAACAATAAACAGAAGTTTATATGACAGACACGTTGCGCAATGAGGATAGGGTACGTTGACAGCTTCAAATGTGACTGGTTAGTTTCACAACTCCACAAAATTCAACCCTAGAGCAACTCAGTACTCAACATCAACTATCATTTACTATAACCCCTAACTCGGATTTTTTAAAAGGAAAACAAACTTTGTGTGGCAATAAAGTATGCGCAACAATTTTATATTAACAGCTAATCACAGCTCCACATTTCGAAACATGAAGTAAAATGGTTCTAAAAGATGAGTGGCATGACCCTACCTCTGAAAAGCCAAAAACGAGTTATGTCGACACTGGATGACTTTGGGAAAAATTGTGCAACAATTTCATAGTATTCTGTGTGCGGCAACCAAATGCGTAGCACTCTGTGTAGAAACTCACTTCTACAAATTGAACCTTTGTGTAATTGTGTCCTTCGATTTCCTGGCCTGAATATTTTGCAAGTTAAACTCCATTCAATCAAATTACACTATAAATCAACAATGCGGGGAAATATGTGAAGAAAAATGGTTGTTTGTCCACTCCATTTGAAATTTGTCATTAATTTGTCTTATAATGTGATGTTTGAAAGCACCTCCTTTGAAAAATATGATGTTTTGTGTGCTAAAATGTTGGGTCCCTATAATACTAGTGATTACCCCATTACTATTGTAGTTGTATCCCTTATTAATATTGTTGTGCCCCTATTGTCCCCATATTGTTATTATTGTGCCCCATAGAATCCCTCTATTGTTATTTTTGTGGGTTTATATTATTATTGTTAGGTCGGCTAGGTTATATTGTGACTCCTTAGACTCCTATATATAGAAAGGAGGTTTTGTCATTTGAATCATCCAAGAATTTTTCATTTATGTAATGTAAAGGAGGTTTCCCCCTTGAAGAGGCTGAATTCTAAGGCATTGATCTATCTTCTCTATCTTTTTCTTGAGCTGGTTTCATAACATTTGGTATCAGAGCTTTGGATTCTAGGGTTTTGCTACTCCAAATAGGTCATTGTAGAATTTTCGCTGTAACTTTTTTCTGTGACGTTTCAGAAGCTTAAAAAAAACCCATTTGAGAAGAGATCACGCTAAACCTTGGGTCCGAATTTCAGAGCTTTTTGCGATATATTTGCAGAGATACAATCTGAGGAAGTTGGTCTTTTTGCAGACTCCTGAATTACATTCCAAACAAGTGACCTGGGGAAAATCGTCATAAATTTCTCTCTGAGCATCGGATTTAAATTTCGTAAGAAGCTAAAGAAAGAGGACGGACTGTAGTTTCTTGTATATATTTTTCAGAGCCAAAGGTCAAAACAGTGACTCGTGGCACGTCGTACAAGTTCGCTCTACTAAACTAGTCTATAATCAGGTCACTGTGGGAGATTTCACATAACACTTCCTTGGAGAATCCAATTTGGATTAGATTGGTGGCATTGGAAAGAGGACATAGAGGGCTACTACAGGTCGCAATTTCAGAATTGGATGATCCGAAAATAAAAAGATACATTAGAGGCAATATCGAGCTCCTACAAAGTGAAAAAAGGTGTGTAGATTTTTAAATTTTTGCTTAAGCTTGGTTTGAAATTTATTTTGAAGGAATTCAAAGGGAATAGTAGAGCATTATTATTGGTAACTGATGCCCTGAGGAAAGAAAATGCAAACACCTAGTAAGCAACCTGAAAGCTCTAGCATGACCCATGAAGAAGAGGAAGAAATGCTACATGATATATCAAAATTACAAGACCAAGTGCAACAAATGTCACTCTCACAAAAGCTAACAGAAGCTAAGATAAATGGCGTGGAATCTAAGATAAAGGGCGTGGAAGCTAAGATGGATGATTTGAAGATAGATTTGAAGAAAATTTGAAGAGAGACATGGCAGATTTGAAGACAGATTTGAAGACAAACATGGCAGATTTGAAGACAGATTTGACAAATTTTCTACAAGAAATACTTACTAATGGTGAAAAGGTAGTAAAGGAAACTCATGATGCGAACAAAAGAAATGTTAATCATGATTTCATAGACTCTAATGTGGGATCGAAGACCCACCATATTCCAGAAATCGATATGAGGAATTTTGATGGCAAGGATCCTGCAACATGGATATTACAGATGGAGCAATTTTCCGATCTCAATAATGTGCAAAACACACAAAAGGTACGTATTGCAACTTTATATTTGGAACCAAATCAGTTTGTATGGTATCAATGGCTTTTCTCTCGTAAACAAATTATCACTTGGGCAATTCTTACGGAAGAATTGACAGCACATTATGAGGATACAAAAAGCAACACTTTTTTTAGCCAATTGATAAGTCTCAAACAAAAAGGTTCAATAATGGAGCACATTGAGGAGTTCCAAAAATTGAGCATAAGGGTAAAAAATATTCCAGAGGAGCATAGAATTGATGTGTTCATAGGGACTTTAAAGGATAATATCCAACATGATGTTCACCTTTGGGAACCTGATTCAATAGAGAAGGCATTTAGGTTAGCAAGAAAAATGGAAAGCAAAATTATGGCAACCAGGAAGCATACCACTCACAACTATAAAGATGGAAGTGTTGTTTCCCCTAGTCTTCCACAACCTATAAGTTTGACACCACAGCAATTGGAAGAAAAAAGAGAAAAATGGCTTTGTTACAGTTGTGATAGAAAATACACTAAAGGTCATAGGTGTGCTGAAAAGAAATTATTCTACATAGATTGTGAAGAGGAAGAAGAAAAGGAGCAAGAAAGGTCAAAAGAAGAGGATATACTCCAGGAACAAAGCCTAGATAAAGAAGAAATGAATCCGACCATATCTTGTAATGCATTGGTGGGAATTACCACTCCTCAAACCATCAAGATAGAAGGACAAATCAAGAAGAAAAAGGTAATAGTGTTGATTGATTCAGGAAGTACCCACAATTTTATTCATTGTAAGGTAGCAAAAGAATTGAATTGCTTCCTATATCCGGCACTAGAGTGTCAAGTGATGGTTGCAAATGGAGGAACAATAAATTGCTCTGGAAAGTGCCATAATATCAAGCCATCCATGGGAGAATATTACTAGCCCAATGCTTTCCATTCCAATGGGAGGTGCTGATGTTGTACTAGGAGTCCAATGGCTACAATCCTTGGGTACAATAGCTTTTAATTTTCAAGAACTTTTCATGAAATTTTTGTAGAAGGAAAGGAAGTTGAATTAATGGGTATTGCAGGGAAACCGGGAAAGATAATTAGCTCTAACAGTATGAAAAAGCTTCTAAAAAGGGAACAAAGAGGTGTAATTGCACAATTATGTTTACTAGATGTTTCCACATTGGAATCATCTATTTCTCTAGATCTCAAAAAAGCCTTGGATAATCATTCCAAAGTATTTGAAACTCCCAAAGGTATCCCACCTATTTGTGATCATGATCATGTTATTCATCTGATTCGAGGAAGTGTTCCTCCAAACATCAGGCCCTACAGATATCCCTATGCCCAAAAGAGTGAAATTGAATGAATGGTTGCAGAAATGCTAGAGGCTGGTATAATTCAACTGAGTCAAAGTTCTTTCTCTACTCCAGTGGTATTGGTGCACAAGAAGGATGGATCATGGTGCATGTGTCCAGATTATAGGGAGCTCAACAAGCTCACTATTAAAGATAAGTTTCCCATTCCTATCATTGATGAATTACTGGATGAATTGCATGGATCAATTTACTTCACCAAGTTGGATCTTCATTCAGGATATCATCAAATCATAATGAAGACTGAAGACATTCTAAAAACAGCATTTAGAACTCATGAGGGTCATTATGAAATTTTGGTCATGCCTTTTGGCCTTACCAATGCACCTTCAACATTTCAAGGTTTGATGAATTCCATTTTCAAACCATTTCTTAGAAAATTTGTGTTAGTATTTCTTGATGATATACTAATCTACAGCAAGTCTTGGAAGGATCATGTTGAACATGTTGACAAGGTGCTACAACTATTGGAGGAGAAACAATTATATGCAAAAAGATCCAAATGTTTCTTTGGAGTGCAAGAGGTGGAATATCTGGGTCATATTGTATCTCATGAAGGAGTTAAGGTAGACCCTAGCAAAATTAAAGCCATTAAGGAATGGAAAATTCCCACATCCATAAATCATCTGCGAGGATTTCTCGGGTTGACAAGGTATTATCGCAAGTTTGTTAAGAACTATGGGAGAATAGCAGCACCTCTAACAACATTATTGAAGAAAGATGCATTTTCATGGACACCAGAAGCAACAAAGGCCTTCGAACATCTTAAAGGGGTAATGTGCCAAGCACCGGTCTTAGCTACACCGGACTTCACAAAAACCTTTATTGTGGAATGTGATGCTTCAGGAAATGGAATTGGTGTTGTTTTAATGCAAGATGAAAGCCCCATTGCTTTTGAAAGTCGTCCAATCAAAGGAAAGTTTTTACACAAATCTATTTATGAGAAGGAAATGTTGGCAATACTCCATGCACTTAAGAAATGTTGACCCTACCTAATGGGAAGACAATTCAAGGTAAAAATGGATCATGATAGCCTTAAATACTTTTTAGAACAAACATTGTCCTCTGAAGAGCAACAAAAGTGGGTCACAAAGATGTTGGGTTATGACTTTGAAATCATCTACAAAAAAGGGAAGCAAAATGTGGTGGCAGATGCACTCTCAAGAAAGGATGAGGATGTGGAAGCATTGTTGTGCACCATTTCTATTATCCAACTAGATTGGATAAACGAAGCAAGGGAGGAATGGAAGAATGACGAAGAAGTGTGGGCACTTATTCGAAAGTTACAACAAGATTCCAGTACGTCTAATACATTTAGCTAGAAAAATGATTCGTTATGGTACAAAGATTGCTTATACCTCTGTAAGAATTCCCAACTAAAACAAAAGATTCTTATGGAATTGCACACTTCTCCCTTAGGAGGGCACTCAGGATTTTTAAAAACTTACCACAGGGTTAAGAAGGAATTTTTTTGGGATGGCCTTAAATCGGATATTCAAAAGTTTGTGGCGGAATGTTTGGTTTGCCAACAAAATAAAGTTGAAAAAATTAAGACACTGGGTCTATTACAACCTTTATCCATTCCAAGCCAACGTTGGGAGGAGGTTTCAATGGATTTTATCACAGGTTTACCCAAGTCTGAGGGAAAGAGTGTCATCATGGTGGTAGTTGATAGACTTACCAAGTATGCACACTTTTGTGCATTATCACATCCATTTAAAGCTAGTACAGTTTCTACTGCATTTATGGAAACAATTCAAAAGCTACATGGAAACCCAAAGATTATTGTAAGTGACAGAGATCCCATTTTCACTGGAAATTTTTGGACAGAATTATTTTCTTGTCTTGGTACTCAGTTAGCTCATAGCTCATCTTATCATCCTCAATCTGATGGGCAAACTGAGATAGTAAACAAATGTTTGGAAGGATATCTTCGTTGCTTTGTATCTGATAAATAGACACAATGGGTCAAATGGTTGCCTCTGGCTAAATGGTGGTATAACACTTCCTTCCATACAGCAACAAAAATGACCCCATTTATGGCACTTTATGGATATCGGCCACCATCCATCACATCATATTTAAGAGAGAACTCTAAGGTTCAAGCAATAGAACATCACATGGAACATCAACAACAAGTCCTCCAACTCTTAAAGGATAACCTCGTGTTGGCACAGAATAGAATGAAACAACAGGCAAATCAACATCACAGCGAAAGAAGTTTTGATGTAGGTGATTGGGTATTCCTACGGCTACAACCATATAATCAAATGTCCCTCAAGCAAGCTAAGAAGGATAATAAATTATCACCAAAGTATTATGGTCTGTACAAGGTGTTGCAAAAGATTGGTACTATGGCATACAAATTGGAGCTTCCTGTAGCTTCTCGATTGCACCCAGTTTTCCATGTTTCATGTTTAAAGAAGGTTATAGGCGACAAGCTCCCAGTTCAAACAATATTGCCAGAACTTGACGAGGAAGGAAAAATTATATTGGAACCCAAAGAAGTCACAGAAACAAGAACACGACAGCTACGAAATCGATCAATTTCGGAGTATCTTATCAAGTGGAAGAACTTATCCGCTAAAGATTCCACATGGGAGGATGAGAATTTTATATAGAAGCATCTAGAACTACTCAAGTGTTGAGGACAACACTTTTTTGAAGGAGAGGGGCATGTTGGGTCCCTATAATACTAGTGATTACCCCATTACTATTGTAGTTGTATCCCTTATTAATATTGTTGTGCCCCTATTGTCTCCATATTGTTATTACTGTGCCCCATAGAATCCCTCCATTGTTATTTTTGTGGCTTTATATTATTATTGTTAGGTTGGCTAGGTTATATTGTGACTCCTTAGACTCCTATATATAGAAAGGAGGTTTTGTCATTTGAATCATCCAAGAATTTTTCATTTATGTAATGTAAAGGAGGTTGCCCCCTTGAAGAGGTTGAATTCTAAGGCGTTGATCTATCTTCTCTATCTTTTTCTTGAGCTGGTTTCATAACATAAAATCATTCGAAGGTTTGGTTTGGCATAGGACTTGGAGTAGTGGGAGGGATTATATGGGTAGTGCCATATCTAATATTCAAATCATAGCTTTTGGGGGGGGTGGAAAGGGAGTTGTGATGCTTATATGCTTATTAGTGGGGAATGATTAAATGCATAGGGGGATAGGGTAGGGGATTTAATACATGAATAATGGGAAATGGGGAAATATAGGATGTAGGTTATAATGTTTGGGAAAAAAATGAATAGACTAGGAGGGAAAAGAAAGGTGGTGTTATTAAAAACTATCTTGCTTTGAGCAGTGGGATTTTCAATTATCACTGCCTCATGTAAACCTCATGACAAACCCATTATTGACACATAACCCATGACTCGATTACTCAATATTTTGACAATGTTCCCCAATAACTCATGACAACTTCATGCTTTCGACCAAACCTCTTGATGACCACACCCATGGCGACGTTTTGGACAGTGACATTTGAACTTAAGACAACA
Source organism: Pinus tabuliformis (assembly GCA_031772625.1). NCBI lineage: Eukaryota > Viridiplantae > Streptophyta > Pinopsida > Pinales > Pinaceae > Pinus > Pinus tabuliformis. The sequence goes on along the minus strand of CM062814.1, from coordinate 195,881,297 downwards.
ACATTGACATTAAGTTCGACTTATTAAAACTAACTATTAAGTAATTCGAAGACATTCGACAAATGCAAACCTGCTGACCCTAACATTGGCTCCATTGGGGATGGCAACCTCCCAGTAAGGTGCTAAGAACAAAAATGCAGATCATGTGCCTAGCCTTTGGGCAATGGAATCAACTGATAAAGTTAGAATATAATTAATAGACTAAAAAATGACTACTAACTGACTGACTTACTCAACTAACTAACTTATATATGGTAGCAGAAATGTTGGGACCTTATGGCCTTCACCTCAAGCTGCAATTCCCAACCCTAACTACCCTAACTTGCAGTATTCAAAAGTAAAACGATATATACAATGAGAGGATGAAACGAATTTGACATCAGACGAGAAAATGTTTCAGCAACCTGCCATTCACAGGCCCTACTCCAACTGGCTCATCAAACAAACCTTCAAGAAAATATGCATTTTCCCCTAAATGCAGAATCTTAAAATTTCCTTTCCATATATTTTCGAACTTCCCATGCTTCCCCTTCTCTTCGTTCCTGACATCCCACTTCAATACTAAATCTCCCATTTGAAAATCATCTGCTTTAGTCCTTATGTCATAAATTATTTTAATTCGTTCTTGTACCATTTGTGTATTTCTGAACACCTCTTCTCTTGACTGCTAAAGTTGAATCATTTAACTAATTCTTCGTTGCATATCACTAGGGTCTACCTCAACTTCCTGCAATAATTTCATGACCAGAACTCCCAATGAGGAAGGAAAAATTGCATTTGTTCCATAAACTAACTAAAATGGCAACATACCTATTGACTTTTTTGTACTTACTTGATCTACCCACAGTGCATGTATCAATTTCTTATGCCAACTTCTCTCATTCTCCTACAACATTTTCTTAATAATGTTGATCATACTTTTATTGGATGATTCAGCTAAGCCAGTCCCTGAGGGTAATATGCTATGGAGTGGCCTAAAACAATGTTGTACTTATGACAAAAATCTACCATTTTCTTCGATCTAAATGCAGTGGCATTATCTGTAATAATTTTCTGTGGGAAACCAAATCTGGACAAAATATTACTTTCCAAGAACTGAATAATCATTGTGTCTGTATCTTGTCTAATGGGAACTATGTCAATCTACTTGGTGAAATAATTTGTCGTCATCAATATCCATTTGTGTTGTCTTGATGAAGTGGGATGAATTAAACCATTGAAATCAAGTCCCCATTGCTAAAATGGTGACTCAACTGATATGGGTTTCAGGGGCAGCAGGAGAAATTTCTTCCTTCCTTCAAAAATTTGACATTCCTGACGAGAAGCGACCTTTTTATACACATAAGAAAATAAGGTTGGCCAATAAAATCCAGCCCTTAGGATTTGTTTTGGTGTGGTCTTCCAAAACAAGTTCCCACCACAGTCCCCTTTGTGAACTCCTCCATTGTCCTTTGAGCTTCATCTTCCAACAAACAATTCAACAATATCCCATCGGGATCCTTCCAGTACATAAATTGATCTATAATACAAAATTTTACTTATTTCAACTTAAGAAAATGAACTTTGGTTTTGGGCAACTCTGGAGGTGCTTGTAAATGTTGCAACACATACAGAATATCAACATACCATTTGGAGGTAGCAAACTTCTTTGAAACTTGTTGAGTTGTACTAGAGTGATCTCCTTTCGCCAAGACAGCCAAGAAGCAGTGAACACAAATTCGATTCAGCCATCATTCTAGCCAATCCTTGTCCTTTAATCAGCCTTGTGGGTTTAATTTCAATATCATTTTCAAGTATGGAGGCAATCCACTTACCCCTCCTTCCATCTGGATCATTCTGAGTCAAAATATCTTTGATTGCAACACTTGGTACATAAGCAACAATATGTGAATGCAAAACATAAATTCGAAAATCCTTCAAAGCTTTCACAAGAGAAAAAACCTATCTTTCCATAATATCATATTTAAGAGCGGCATCTTTGAGAGTTCTGCTGAAAAATGGAATTGGTTGTTCCACTCGTTGCTGATTTTTTTGTATTAAAACATCAATAATATTGTGCTATGATGCAAAATAAAAGATGATAAACTCACTGTATAATTCGGGTTGACAAGAGTAGGAGCATGGGACAATGCAGATTTAACCTCATCAAAAAAATTTCTACTTTCTTCATTCCATTTCACTTGGCTATCCTTCTTTAACATGTCTGTAATTTTCCTTAACATTTTTGCCAAATTGGGAATGAACCTCCTTAAGAAAATTATCCTACCAATAAAAGACTAGATCTCCTTCTTACTTCTAGGAATATCCATTTTTTGAATAGCTTATATTTTGCTCGGATCAATATTAATGTCGTATTTTGAAATTATATGGCCTAACATCTTACCTTCCTCCATCCCAAACAAAGATTTTTTTGGATTTAATGAAATGCCATATTTTCTGCACTTTTCGAAAACTGCCCTCAAGTGCTGCAAATGGTCCTCATCTGACTATGAATAGACAGTAATATCATCAAGATATATTACTAAAATTTTATCCTTATCCTTCGCAAAATCTATGTCCATAGCTCGCTGAAATGTTGCCCCGCGTTCATCAAACCAAATAACATCTTGGCATATTTGAAGGTCCCCCATGGTGTAGTAAATGCAATCTTATCTTGGTCTTCCAAGTGAACCAAAATCTAGTTATACTCTGAAAAATCGTCCAATAATGGCATTCTCCTTGACCCCACTACTTTCTAAAGAATGTGATCCATTTTTGGTAGTGGATAGTTGTCCTTGAGTGATACCCTGTTCAAGTTTCTAAAATCCACACATAATCTGATTTCTCCTATCTTTTTTCTAACTGGTACCAAGTTAGATAACCAATTAGAAAATCTGAGAGGTACTATAATTCCAACATCAAATAATTTTCTTACCTCCTTCTTGATCAAGGGCAGCAAAACTGGGTTTGTTCTCTGTAACTTCTGTTTGAAAGGCCTTTGATTCTCTTTGATTGGTATTGTGTGTTGGATGATGTCTTTATCATACACTTTCAAGTCCTCATATCCCAAGGAAAATACATCAGAGAATTCACTCAACAAGTCCAAATATTTCTTCTTCATTTCTGGACTCAAAGTCTTGGACAATTTTATCATCTTTGGGTTATCTTCTATGCCTATATTGCTTCCACTTCATCCCTAGTAGGCACCAAATTTGGCCTCTTGGCCACATCATTCTGATAAAACAGCTCTTCCAAAGGTACTAGCCCTCTTGGAATAAAATTATCTTTAAGTTGCAACATTTTCAATTCAGACCCTTGCTTGTCCAATTCTTCTTTTATCTGATTTATAAATCTCTCCTTATCAACATCTTCCCATTCGCAGTCCTTTTCCAATACTTCATGTTATCTGGGACAGCAAGTCTGTATTTCACCTCCACTTTGTACTTGGCTCTCACACTGCTAGAAATATCAAAATCTGAAGCTGATGCAGCCAATGCATCTACAACTGCATTCTCTCTTCTAGGAACAACTAAAAAAACATATTCAGAAAAATTCTGCAAGTAATCTAGGACAGCAATATGATAAGCTCGCATGTGGGGATGTTTAGTTTGATACTCACCTTTAACTTGCTTAACAACTAACTTAGAATCCCCGTAGACAGTTATTCTTCTAGCTCCTAATTTCTTCAGAGTTCGTAGACCCAAAATGAGTGCTTCATACTCTGCCACATTGTTGGTAGAATCAAAAACTAATTTATATGAACAGAGCTTGGTCTTTCCGAATTTTGGGTTGGCTATCCATACACCTGCACCAGCCCCATCTCGACTTGCTACCCCATCAAAATGCATGCTCCAAATTCACTGCTTTCTCCCATCTTTTTCATTTATTTCAACCTTCAAATTTTCATATTTTTCGTGGATTATTTTTTTGTCCTGTTCTTTACTCTGTTTGTTGGTCTTTTTTTCATTTTCCTCCTTCTTCATTTCTGAATTTGTCTCCTCTTCATCAGGACAGCTAGAATTAAATAAAACAAAATAGTCTAAATCAAAATGAACAACATATATCAGATGATTTGCAGGCTTCTCTTTGCTGCTAATCATGTATTGCATAAGTGGTTCTCTGTAAATCCTCCTTGTCTGACCACCAAAATTTGAGACAGTGACATAAGACATGTAAGTTTGCATCGCACTGTGTAGCTTTGCCATCCATGATCTAGAAAGAAGCATGCCAAACTTGGGAGGTATGTTCACTACAACGATGTCCATCAACATACATTTAGAAGGAATTTGAGTCAATGACACTACTAAATCCTTGATCAATCCTAGGCACTTCACTTTGCTGGAATCAAATGAATACAAGTCTTTGTATGGTCTGGTTATGTCAAGCCCCAATCTCTCCATAATCACTTTTGGCATCAAATTGTGTGATTCCCCTGAATCCATCATAGCATTATGTAAAATTTGATCATGTACATTCAAGCTAACATAAAAAACCGGCACATCCCCATCCTGCCCCTTATCATCAATTTTTGGCCCAAAAATAATGGTTGGGTGATCATCAACTATGTTGATAGTATCAGCAGTTTTTTCAACCCTCAACGCCTTTAAAATTTGAGTTCTATATTGATCATTCTTGAGCAATTCACCAAGGGGAATGGAAATTTTCAACTTAGAAATCTCAACCTCGAGATTGAAAGTACTTGTTGTTTTCTATGCTTCCTTATGAACAACATCCTTATTTTCTATAGTATCCTTAGCAACATCCTCTCTCCTTTGTAAAATGGTAATGGGAACCTCTTTATTTTGGCCACTAGTGCTTGGGATATCTTTCTTAACATTACTAGCTGCCACATCCTTCTTTTCTGCATTGTTTTTCACTAATTCCTTCTTTGCTGCATTGTTGCCCACATTTTTGTTCCTTAGATTATGTTGGATTTGAACTTGCATAATGGAATTTTAGTACCCTTTCCTGTATTCCTCAGATTCGGTCATCAACATGTCATTTTGGGATTGTGAAAGTAGCAATTCTTCCTCTTCTATTACAAAATTTTCAAACTTCTCTTGTTCTTGATCTTCTTTGGTTAAATACACAGCTTACTGCCCATCACCAAAAACAAAATTTGATCCTCTAGTAAGTTCTCGTCCTCCTCATCTTGATCTTGAGAATAATTTCGTTGAAAAGGTTGTCTTACTTCTTGTTGTGACTACTCTGGACCCTTCTTCTCTCTTGACTTGTTTGGCACTTATGGGTGCCTTCGAAAGTTTGGATTTTGAATTTGTGGACCCACTTGAGGTTCTCTAACACCAGCTCGATTAGTTAGTGTCATCTTTTCCAACATCTTTTCCTTTGTCTTGAATAATGTGTCCAACTTCGCATCAAAGGAAGAGGCAGGCTCCTCTTTTATGGTGACTCTTCTCTCTGTCTTCATCTTGGATTTCTTTGCCAACAAATTGGCCTCCACACTGACTGCATTATTTTTCATGTTTTCAAAAGTTGCCAATTTATTTACCTAAGTTGATAGGCCATCTCAAGGTCTAAACCATTGGGATAATGAAGTAAAGCAAGTCTAGGAGGAGGCTTTATTTCTGCAGGAATGGAATTATACACTTTATTGAATCTTACAGAAAAATCTTGGATAGTTTCTCCATGATGTCTTTTCAAATTATCATACTCAGCAAGAATTTGTAAGGGATTCTTCTTCTCGCCCCACCTTGCAAGAAAAGCATCCTCCAACTCTTGATAGTTGGCAAAAGCTCTGGGACGAGAACTCTTGAACCACTTCTTGACATCACCAAAAAAACTTTGAGCAAACAGTTTGACTTTAACATCCTCATGGTCCACTTCCTCTAAATCCACAAAATCACTAACCTTATCCACATGCTTCTTAGTTGTAACCTCCCCTGTACCATCATATTGGGGAAGTCTCTGACCATAGTTTAGAGGCAGATCATGCAACTGAGCGGGTACAACCAGACGGGCATATCTTGCTGCTGTAACTACTACTTGGGTAGTTGAGGGGCTTGCTGATGGTGTAAATGAAACAGAAGATGATGGAATAACTTGGTGGATGGACACTTAAACATATGATGTAGGGCTCACAGATGATGTAATGACTAAACTAAAATTTAAATTGGCTTTTGAAGGAATTGTTTTTTAGAAAATACAATCTCTTCATCAACCCATTGAACTTTACCGACTAGACCTTTGAGTTTACTAAATTATTGTAATATATTTAGACTAAACTCTTTTTCTGAAAGTGGGATGTAAGGACTAACAACGGATGGATCCACTCAAAATTCGAGAATACAAGACTTAGATCTAGTTTTGGACAAAGGAACCTCATAAAAATTTCTAGTAAAGAAACAGATCTCCTCAGAGGAATATTACTTGCTTGGCTCTCCACAAAAATCCTCTCCTTCCTAAGCAGTCTTTCAGGATCATTCACAACCATAGAGGGTTTTGGATCAGGATTTTGTCTAGCATACCTCCTAGAAGCTAGATCTTCTCATATAGGTTCGCATGCATCCAATTTCACTACCATTCAAGGTGATTTTAGAAGTTTCAACTTATGATGAAACTATCAAAAATGAAATAATTTCCCCGAGAAAAAATAGACTCTCGATTCCCCAGCAACAATGCCACTATGTTAGCACTCTATGAATCCTTTTAGGCTAAAGGAAAAGTACCATAGAGGTAACCACATACTTCTTTTGGCTAGAAACTGGTCTTTTCTAGCCATACGGGACTCCCTCACTTAGAATAAACCTAAAAATGGAGGCTTTGAAAGCACATATAAGACATAGACTAGATCTGAAAGGATTTTGTGAAAAGATACTTGTTGAAAGTAAATGAAGATTCCTGGGAAGTGAAAATTTGTGATCCAAAAACTACTGGCTAATGATGTTTATGCATTTAACAACCAACAACACACACATAGGGACGTTGTGCACTCTTTGTAGGGTTTGAAGTCAGTCGAAAAATCCTGTCATGAGGTTCCTATAACATGCCGACAGTTTTTGTTTAAGGGGGATTAACACTACTCCAGTCAGAGGGTTTTTGTTTTGAACTGTTCTCCCACTTACCTTAACAACTTGTTGTCATGGCTCCTCTACGGGCAGAAGGCTCTAGTGATACCCATGGTGGTTCCAAGACAGAGGATTCTAGAGCTACCCGCGGCGGTTACAAGGCAGTTTTCACGGGGTTTGACCCAGTTTTCTCGCGTTGTCCCAAGACAAAGAGGTTTTTTACCTCTTTCAAGCTATGTTTAGTGTGGTTTACATAAATGGAGGAGGATTTTGAGGAAGAATTAGTTGATTATTCCCCGAACAATCTTACACACTCGGACATCTAGGTGGAGTCACACCCGTTATCTCAAGTTGGCCTTAAACCGGCTTCACCCCCTCCACCAGAAGATTAGGTAAGCGAGCGAGGGTCAGATATGGCTAACATGGAAGAGTCACTGTAGGGTCTGGACCTCACTCAACTGGCCACAGCAGTTTCGGAGGGGTTTATAAACCTAGTTGAAGGCACACGCTCCCATTTTCTCTCAATATCGTCGCCTTCATAATTGTGGAGTGAGAAAAACCAACATGTGGATGGTTTTTAGAATAGGGAGGGTTTCCCAGTAGTAGGGTCGGAAGGATTGGGTCTTGGCACAAATGTTCCGGCGAATCCTCATGTAACACACACATCCCTGTTAGCAGACCTGAACCCTGCTCGGAAGTTTTCCCAAATATTTCACTTGGAAGTAACACTCTGCCCTCCGAGTTTTGCGACGGCATAGTGATCAAGGAAGCTAAGGGGGATGAGACTCGTGCCTCGGACTCAGATGATAACCTGGTGGAGGCCGATCAACAGCAACCCTCTGGCCTAGGCCCAAAGGAGAAGTTTGGTAAGAAATCCAAGCTCTCCAAAGCAAGAGAGGAGTCGACTGCTAGTTTTTGGGGAAGGGGTTGGAATGGGTAAAGTGGCATTGACAGAAAGTATTGTGCTAGTGGGTAGAGTCCGAGGTAGAAATTACTCTCTAAGTCGATTGAGGAGATGTACAATGGAAGTATGGGAAAATGTACTTAAACAATGAAGCGAACAAAGTTCCTTCTACAAATTAATTACTCCAGAAGACTTGGAATATCACGATATCCATGAGGATATAAATATTATATTAAATATGAATAAGAATGATAATGAATTTACAAATGAGAATGAGAGGCTTGCTTATATATCAGGCAAGTGTCTCTTCATGAAGAGTCGTGTCTCATTTAGACATGCCTCTTCAGTCTAATTACTAGTTAACTAATAATTATTTATGCTTATTATCATTTACATTATTTTACATTATTTATATATTTTTTATTTGTTACATTGCCTCCTTCCTCAAAAAGCTTTGTCCTCAAAGCTTGTCAATGAAAAAGGCTTGATCTCTTTTTCGGCTTCGAACGTCTTTCTTTCTCGGGATAGTCATCTTCGTCGATACAAGTTGATATGATCTTCTTAGTGACAAACAGAATTGTTGCACTGAGAAGGGATCAGACCATCCCAGATTAATCTTCTATGGAATATTTCGATCATTGGTATTTCGTAACGACTTGTTAGCATAAGACTGGAGTGAGATTACATCACTATTATCTGGAACATCAGTTTGTTGTTTCTGGTCTGAAGGGTACCAATACGTAGCATGGTTGATTGGTCTACTCTCATGATTCGGATGTCGATATGGAGTTTTTAGATTTTCTTCTAGCGAAGATGTTGTTGAATTGGTTATGGAACATTCACTTGGGATGTCCATTATCTGAACTACAACATCTAAGTGTGTCGTTTCTTCAACTGACTTGTCTTCTTGAGTTGTCATATTCACTGGATCGGTATTCGTTATTTTCAACTTGGACTGTTACGACTGGAGATTCTGATGCTTCTTCTTGAGTGAATTGTTCCAACTTATCTTTTAATGCTTTCTTATCATCCTTAAGCTTCTTAATTTGAGTGAGTAGACTTTGATTATGGTTTTTCAGTCGTAAAATTTCTTTGATTTCTGATTTATCAAACTTATTTTCAGTGTTTTGAATTTTAAGATTTTCATCTTTTAGATCTTTGATTTGTTCCAATAAATTTTTATTAAGGTTCTTTAAATGCAAAGTTTCCTCTTCTTGTTCTGATAAGTGCTTCTTGGGTTCTTTCTTTGTGACCTTAGTCTTCTTCACTTGCGCAAGTAATATTTCAACGTGGTCCTTGAGACGAGAATTTTCTTCGTCCTTTTCCATTATTTCTTTGTGATGCATATCCACAAATTCAACATATTGTCGCTTAAGTATTGTGATTTCTTGTTTTACCTCACTTTGGAATTGTTTTTGTTCATTACTTAGAACTTCCATTTTTTTCACTTTTTTTATCTTCCCCCTTTTTTTTTCATTTTTTTTTTTATTTAATAATCCTTTTAAGTATATATAAAATTTATAATAAATTAATATATATACTATATATCTCACCTCTTCTGACTTGAATGTGGCACTTCCCAACTTTTGATATTAATTTTTATGATGTCACCACACTTAATATAAACTTTTATGATGTCACCACACTTAATAAATATAAAGGTCACGTCTTTTCATATGACAAGGTCACGATGTTCACCAAACTTTTTAAGTAAAAAGTAAAACTTACCTTTCACGTAAAGAGATTTTGTATCCCTTTTGTTTTTTTCTTTTACTTTTAAAATACCATGGGCAATTACCATGGGTTGTTTCTAAAACCACGGGCTTCTCCACGTAAAAAGTTTTAAATATCACTTGGTATGAGATTTTGTATCCCTTTTGTTTTTTCTTTTACTTTTAAAATACCATGGGCAATTACCATGGGTTGTTTCTAAAACCACGGGCTTCTACCAGGTGATTTTAAATCTTCTTTCTTCATATATAATTTGATTTTTTTATGTTCTTTTATTTAATTATTTTTACTTTTTCTTCTTCTTCTTTTTTAATTTATTTACTTATATATATTCCTTTTGGTTAATTTTTTTTATGGCCAAAGGTCAACTAGGGAATTGGAGACCCTCCAACTAGCGAATTCTTTTTTAATTTTAATCTTAATTTTAATGGCCGAAGGCTTAGAAAAATGGAGAAAAGGAGAACTCCCAAACTCTTAGCAAAATGCTTCAATTGTACAGCAACACAGTTGATGAATTTTGATAGCCAAGGACCTAGACTGGAGAACGAGCTCTGTGCACCGGTTAAGCAACCTAGAGGACCGAACTGCTCTGATACCAAATGAAGCGAACAAAGTTCCTTCTACAAATTAATTACTCCAGAAGACTTGAAATATCACGATATCCATGAGGATATAAATATTATATTAAATATGAATAAGAATGATAATGAATTTACAAATGAGAACAAGAGGCTTGCTTATATATCAGGCAAGTGTCTCTTCATGAAGAGTCGTGTCTTATTTAGACGTGCCTCTTCAGCCTAATTACTAGTTAACTAATAATTATTTATGCTTATTATCATTTACATCATTTTACATTATTTATATATATTTTATTTGTTACAAAAAACTTCTCGCGGTCTTGTCGATGTCTAGGGGTTGGTTTTCCCTTATCTTCTCAGATCCGGATCAAGTGAACTAGGTACTAACTCGCTATTGGCATCTAGAAATGATCCTCGTCCTCCTCAAATGTTGGACACCTCTTTTCGACCCGAAGAAGGAAAGCCTGGGTGTAGGGCCGATATGGGTTCGTTTGTCGGGACTCCCACTGCAATTCTGGTCTGAAGACATTTTTCAGGTGATAGGCGATGATTTGGGCACATATCTTGATCATGACAGATCGTATATGGACTCGGGGGTTTTGGAAATGGCTAGAATCTTGGTTCACCTAGACACAAGAGAGGGCCTGGTGGAAAGTTATCACTTTCAGATGGGTGACATTATCCACTGGCAGGATCTGGATTATGAGGGCATCTCCTTCAGGTGCCGAAGATGCCATGAGGTTGGCCACCTCTATAAATCTTGCCCCCTGGTCATTGGGTGAAAGTTGAGTCCCCCAAAATGTTTTGCAGCGGATTGTACTCAAACAGAGCTAGGGATGGAGGATCTCAACACGCTTCAGGGTAGCTTGAGGCAGCGTCAGGACGGGTTGACTTTTGTGAGGTTCAAGTCAGATGCTTGGACCATGGATGCCCCGACTACCAGAGCGCGCGCCAGGAGAACAATGTTTTTTTGGGTACCTCTTCTCCCCTCCATCCTCAATTTACAAATGATTATATGCTATCTGTTTCTGCATCTTCAATTTGTATTTCGAATATTGTTTCTAATACTGGTAAGTTGAGCCCCGTCATCTGCCTTGTGGCCTCTGCCCCTGCGCCCATCCTCATTACCCCCTACTCTACAGTCCATCATGAACTCTCTCAAGACCCCTCTAGGGATTCGGCCTCCCATACCTCCCACCAATACAATTTGCGCTCCAATCCCCCCTCCCTCCATGCCTTCAAACTGGATGAGGATCCACACCCCCCCCTTCCACCCAAGGCCCCTCGGGGTAGACAATCTCGTCTCTCAAAAGCTATCAAAAGGGCTAGCCTTCAAGTGGCTTCAGGTATACAGACTCCCATAGACTAGGTCCTTAGAGCAAAGGGGAACCCTGCAAAGGTTGAACCATGAAATCCATCTCTTTCAACTATAGGCATTTGGCCAGCCCGGATAAAAAATTGGCGCTGAAAAGATTGTGTTTGTCTGAAAATATGGATTTCCTATTACTGCAAGAAACACTAGGGTACAGACCCCTTGTACATAAAACCCTAAAATCATTCCTGCCAGACTGGGATTTCTTTTTCTTGGATGTGAGAGGGCGTTTGGGGGGTTGTGCCCTTGATTTCAATAAAAAATCAATCAGGATCTTATATGTCTAGGGTCGAAAATGTTTTTTGGGAGCTGATTTCATTTCCACCTTGCTCAATATCCCCTTGAGGATTATAAACATTTATGCGCCATGTCATAATAGAGAGGTCTTCTGGGAGAATATGCTTCAAGCGGACTTTATGCAAGATGAGAGCCTGATCATTGGGGGTGACCTTAATTTCTCACTTGGGCTTGCTGATTCATGGGGCCACAAGGCCCAATCAGATGTTTTAACGGGGTTTTTTGAAAACCTATTAGATGGCCATGACCTTATAAGAATTGATTTGGCTCATATCATGCCAACCTGGAGGAACCGCAGAACACGGGAGGATGCCCTTGCTCGAAGGCTTGATCATTTCCTAATCAAATTCCCTTTATTAAATCGCCTCGCACATATTCGTCAATGGGTTGGCTCGGGGGGGATGCTTGAACCATTCCCCCATTTTCCTAGAAATCGAGGTTGCAAACCTCAAACCTAGATCCCCATTTAAATTTAACGCTGCATGGCTCAACGAGGATGATTTTCATGTTATTGTTAAGGGTTGATGGACTCACTATAATTGGGAATCCCCCCCCAGCGATGGTCATATCAAACAACCTAGCCTATCTGAAGGAAAAAACTATCATTTGGGTTAAGGCCAAGCAGAAAAGGGAAGGTGAGGAGCTAAATAGGATTGAAAAAGAGCTAAAACTTCTTGAATCATTGGGACTGTCCAGTTATGCCTCCCTTCAATCAAAGGATCATCTCATAAACCTAGAGAAAGAAAAGATCAGGCTGATGAGAAGGACTAAGGAGACATGGTGCTTAAAGAGCAGAGCTTTATGGTTGAAGTCGGGAGATGAAAATACAAAAAAAATTCAACAGTTCACCAGGGGTAGAAAAGCGATAAATACAATCTGGGAACTGAAAGACCACACAGGCAAAGAGGCCAGCTCTTTCGCCCAACTTGCGGACATGGGAGTTAGGCACTTCTCAAACATCTATAAGAACCCAAGGGGAACAAATATAGCTAAAATCCTTTAGGTTGCGGAAGTTGTGCCTTAGTTTGTTGAGGATGAGGAAAGAGAGGCTCTAAATCAACCGGTCACCTTGGGGGAAATGGAAGTAGCAATAAAAGGCTTCAGTAAAGACAAAAGCCTAGGGCCTGATGGTTGGCCAATAGAATTCTACACCACTTTTTTTGAACTCATTGGACAGGACCTACTGCTAGCCATTGAGGACTGTCAGACATCAGGAAGGATGTCAAAGGCTTTCAATTCTACCTTCCTTTCCCTCATCCCTAAGGTGGAAAAGCCCCAAACCTTTGATGACTTTAGGCCCATCTCCCTTTGCAATTGTGTTTACAAGATTACCTCCAAGATCATCGCCCTTCGTATTAAGCCAATCCTCTCTAGGATGATCTCAAAAGAACAATTTGCTTTCCTCAGCCACCATCAAATTCATGAAGCTATAGGCATTGCCCAAGAAACGATTCACTTGATTAAAACTCTTTCCAAGAAAGTTGTTATCCTTAAGATCGACCTTTCCAAGGCTTTTGATAGAGTGAGCCGGAACTATCTACAGCTCATGCTTATCCACATTGGTTTCCCTCAACAGTTCATCAATTGGATAGTACGTTGTTTCACTTTTGTTTCTTTTAGTGTCCTAATTAATGGGGCGGCTTCAGCTTTCTTCCATGTTGAGAGATGTCTCAGACAAGGATGCCCCCTCTCCCCGTTGTTATTCCTTTTCATTATGGACAGACTCAACAAGTTATTAAAAACATCAAGATACAATGGAACCCTGGGAGGGGTCGAAATCACTAACAGGATTGTTATCTCACATATTTTATTTATACATGATGTTCTTATTTTCTTAGATGGCTTTTATCGTGATACCTCTTGTTTCAAGTCAATTCTACCTCTGTTTTGTAAAGCCATAAGTATGGAGCCGAACTATGAAAAATCAACTATCATTTTTAGCTCATGTCTTCAAAATGAACAAAGATTTGCCTCCCAGCATTTCGGTTTCATCAGGCAGGATCTGGATTCAGGACTGAAATATTTGGGTTTCAGACTAAAGCCAAATGGGTACCATATTGCAGACTGGTCGTGGCTGCTAGCAAAAATTGAAAACTGAATAATTATATGGCAGCAGAAATGGCTCTCTTATGCTGATAGGCTCACCCTAGTAAAATTAGTTCTAGAGGAAATCCCAGTTTATTGGATGTCCCTGGCATGGATACCAAAAGGAATTCTTCATAGAATCCAGAGATTTGCTGCAGATTTCTTTGGCAGGGTCAAAATGCCGAAAAAACCTTTACTTGGGTTAAATGGGAAAGGATTGCAAAGTGCAAAAAATGGGGTGGATGGGGGCTAAAGGAACCCCTGGACTTTGCAAAATCCCTCGGAGCAAAGATGGGATGGCAAATCATAACCACAAACAGCTTATGGAAGGACATCGTATACAACAAGTACATCCATCCCATATCAATATCTAACTGGATTCGTAGCCCCGGTCACAACATCCAGGGGACTTCGAGCATTTGGAAAGCCATTTCCCACTCCTTTGATATTATAAAGAAAGGACTAGCCTGGAAAGTTGGGGATGGTTATCAGATCAGAATTAGCTCTGATGCCTAGGCTTGAAGTGGGAATGCACACATCCTACCTAGAGATACGTGTTAGGACCTAATAGCAGTGGGAATTACACAGCTAGCTCACATTGTGGTAGTGGGTCACCCGGCTTGGCCAAACATGCAGTGGCTTGCCTTTGAGAACGTGGGAATTAATGAAATATGGAGTAGGGTATGGTTGTGTTTCATAGGGGCATTGGAGGAAGCTAACATCTAAATCTCTGATAGGGAGGATGAACTTATTTGGGCAAAGGCCCCCACTGGCAGATATTCCCCAAAAGCTATTTTTGTTGCGATCATGGGGGATCGGGCAACGGGTGAAACCTGTTGGTGGTGGCATCATCTATGGAAGCTAAAATCCCCCAAAAATCTCGACTCTTCATGTGGGGCATACTCTCAAACAAAATTCCCACAGAGCTAAATTTAAGAAAGCGCAGTTTCCATGGCCCCTCCCGTTGTTGCCTGTGTAAAGCTAATTTGGAGGATACAGATCACCTCTTCCTTCACTGTCTGGTCTCGGCTGGAATTTGGAATTTCATCATCTCGGCCCTCTCAATTCACACCTGCTGGGCAGGACAGAATGTAAATGAAGCTTGGCAGTTTTGGTGGTCGACTGCTACCACGCAGAAAATAAAAAAACTTGTCTCTCACTGTTTGCTGGGGTATATGGCTCATCCGAAATCAACGGATTTTTCAGGAAAATAATGCCTTTAGGGCAGCCACATGCAATCATATGTTGACCATTTACAACATGATCCCTAAGGATCAGGTTCAACGTCCCATCAGAGTCATCAACCTAGAAATCATAGACATGAGCCAGCCTTGGGCCTATTTTGATGGTTCGGCACAACCTAAGGGCTGTGGTGGGGGGGTTGTTCTTCATTTAAATGATTATATTTTCTTCAAAATCAAAGTGGGCTTGGGTGAGGAACAAATAACTATGTCGAACTAAATAGCGTTAGACACCTCCTCCTTTTTGCAAGAGAACAACACTGCCATAGAATTCAGATTTTCAGGGACTCTCAGCTTATCATAAATTGGATCAATGGGACCTATAACTATCACTTGCACACACTCAGGGATTTGGTGGAGGATGCTATATTCTTAAAATCTCAGTTTGAGTTTTTTGTATGCTCTCATATATACAGGGAAACGAATGAAGTCGTTGATCTTCTTTCCAAAGAGGTTGCCAGTTGATCAGAGGTCATTGGGTTGATTCATGAGTTCAGGGATGGGGCTTTTTTGCAGATCTACCACAGGCCCTTCATTGAAGGGGTGGGACTCCTCCAGGATTGATCTATGAGATCATCCTATATGTCTTTTTGTTTTGTTCTATGTTTTTAGCAGATTTTATCAATTTTTAAGTTTAGCTAGTTTTCAAACTTATGGCCCTCGTTTATCATCGATCCTATTATTTAAAAGGGATGATATGTAAATATTTTTTGCACATGACTTTTGTACTGATAAAATTCTGGATAGTAGTAGAAGCATTCCTCATATGCTGGTATACATCATGTAATTTTCTTAACTTTTTAATGAAAATTACGCTTTTTCCTCGAGAAAAAAAAATCAAAAACAAAAACAAAAAATGAAAAATGAAAAAACACACACACACACATAGGCTTGTCAGGCACATACTTTAGATAAAGGAAACAAATTGTAGTATAGTGAGAGATGAACATAAATAATACTCATTCACACATAAAAGAAACAGATTAGGCTCTAATATTGCATATTTGAGACTAAGTATTAAGAAGAAAAACAGAAAATAGGGGTATAATCTATTCTATTTGCAAATGAAATATTTGACACAGCTTAATTAGAGAAATGCGAGAATGAATTCTGACACAGCTGAATCAATATACCCATAAACTGAAAGATTTTAAGAGAAATAGAATAGTATAGCTATCACAAGAAGGGAACAAATCTGAAGCACAATACCACAAGTATCTGTGCGAATATCCACTGGAATACTAAGCACAAAACACCTTTATTCATGAAAAAGAAGACCACAG
This sequence comes from Pinus tabuliformis, assembly GCA_031772625.1. Classification (NCBI taxonomy): domain Eukaryota; kingdom Viridiplantae; phylum Streptophyta; class Pinopsida; order Pinales; family Pinaceae; genus Pinus; species Pinus tabuliformis. The sequence continues at coordinate 195,864,799 of CM062814.1, read as the reverse complement.
TACACAAGTTTCTAAAATCCAGTTCACAATACTATCCAACCCTTTCTTTCTCCAAAACTTTGGCATTAAATAGCCATACAACATTCAAGATACTATGTCTAGATGCAAAGCGTCTCTTATCCATGAAGTTGATCGATTAAAAACAAAAGAGGAAACTTTACCATATTTTGCAGTCTTTTTTCTTTGATAAGAAAAACTTGACAAAATATTATCACATTATATTATCATAAAATCTATCCAAAGTCCTAATAGTCCTATGAAACATCAAACCATACTCTTTTACATGAAAAAGAAGAAACAACATAAAGCCTTCATATTGGCACTGTGTACCAACTAGGTAGCATGCCCTATTGGCATAAATTTCCACACATTCAAACACCTAGCTAATGACTCAATGATGATTCATCCTCTGACTTAGCAACACGTTGCACCACTTTCCTCTTGACCAATGGAATCGGAAAAACACACGTAGACATGTATGCAGCATGTGCGCAACAGTTGCGTAGCGTTTGTGTAATTTGGCTTTCAAACTCATTACTGTGCCTCTTTCCTGCAATCAAAAATTCATACAAGAAACTGGTTGCATACCAACATTTCAAAATACCCACGATCACTTTAGAATGCCAACAAATTGATATTTATAGCTTCTACAAGACAAAAATTATTTCTACTAAGCAACACTAGTAGTCTTCGGCCATCATCAAAATTTCAAAACTTAACAAACAACATGTTACCTCCTCTTTCTTTTTTTGGATGAAGGTTTGTTGGTGGATGCTTTGACTCCAGTGTTTTTGTGTGAAGGTTATTTTTCTTCAACTGATACTGGTTGAGAATGCTTTTACTGTGGTTGAGTTTTAGTCTTTGGCTTAGTCACATTGCCATGGAGGTACTCCAGAAGCTTCCTTGTATTTTTTAATCAATATCCATGTCTTTGATAACTTTTTCTTCATTATCCTCACCATTCGCTTCAGAACCAGATTTCTTATGTAATACTTTTTGACTTGCTTTCTCACAGGAATAGTCCACTTAACAAAATGTTTTTCTCTGTCAAGTGCATTACTAGCTTGTAGCACTTCTTTGTCAACATCCAAAATCAATTAATTAACAACCTTCCTGAAGTCGTCATTGTCCTGTGAAATTTGCAACACCTACATCTCGCATTTCTCAAGCTTTTCTAGGTACCTGTGATATTCTCTCCACTGACCAAAATTTGATTTATCAGGAGTTTGAGCTATTTGTTTCATTTGTTGCAACTATCCTTGCTTGATTTTTTATTCTCTAGTAAAGGGTATTCTAGGCTTTAACTTGGGCTCCTCCTCTTTCTCTACATCAATAACTTGTTTTCCTTTATCCAATGCAGTAGGCTTGAGAGGTGTTTTTGGCTCTTCCTTTACCCGAGTTTCTTGTGTAGCAGTACGTTGAAACTCTTTATCTTGCTTCTTTAGAAAGGCCATCTTCAGTTGTACTTTTGTGAGGGAATCCTTCAACCTGTACACCTCATCATCTACATATTTCATCTGGACATCTATTTCTTCCTTAACATCTTGTTCTTGTTTGTTTTATGAGACATAATCAATTTCAACTATACCTTCAACTACTTTCTTAATACCTTGTTTGGCTTTTGACCTGGTTCTTGGTCTTAACACAAACTTGGTATCCTCATTTTCTTGTTTATTCTCATCACTTGGTTTTAAAAATGACTCCTCAACCACCTACTTACCCTTAGCCTGTATAGTAGGTTTTGGGTTTTGTTGAAATACTTGTATAGATGCCTCTCTCAGCTCTCGGTTTTGTCTTTTCAAAAATGATATTTCTATTTGTGACTTAGCAAATGCATATTTCATCTTAGTTAGCTTTGGATCCTCTTCATTTGATTGGGTTGTTTCAGTCTCTTTCACATTCTCTTCTTTCTTGTTCTCTAGGATAACATCAACTGTCTGAGGAATTGAATCCTCAACCACCTTCTTCACCTTCAACCTAGTTTTAGGTTTCAACAAGAACTTTTCATCCTTCACTCTCTCTTCTGTTGTCAACTAAACCTTTATTGTTTGAAACTATGCTTCATGGACCTCTGGCACCTAGTCCTTCTTCTTTCCTATTGCACTTTCCTTCTTTCTTAACCCTTTGCTCGATTTCTTTCTTGGTTTCTCACTTAGTTTTTCATCTTCACTTACCTTTTGCACTGTCTCAGTCATTGGTTCATTATGTGTTTCTTCTTTTTCTTCACACAAATCCATTGGTGAGGAACCTACTTGAGGCAATAAACTAAGATTTGACAAAAAACTAGACCAAGAAAAAAAAAATCTCAAGTTCAAACACAACCAGGATTTTAATCAAGGAAAAATGAAACAAGCTTGACATGTGATTGTCTCTCTTAAGCTATACTTTCTCTGCCATCCTTCCCAAACTCTTAAGAAAATAATAAGATAGGTTCATGGTCTTCTTAGTCGTAAAATGCACCAGGAGTCTGAGGTAATATTGATAAACTCAACTGAACCTACCCTCACAAGTAAAATACCATTGTATGACTTTAAGAAGTTGGCTATGATGATTTTGAAGGTAAGTGCTTGGGAAGGTTGTATCAAATTGATTTCTAAACAATGGTTTAACAAATTCCTTGAAGAATGAGGCATTAAGATCATCCCCTTTTAACCACTTTTCTTCATCTGAAGGAATGCATGTGGCATCAGAAATGATTTTCTTTGTAATGATCATCTCCAAAGCCCCCAACCTGACCTTTCCATCCTTGAAACTCAAAGCAAAAAGGTTGGTTAACTGTACATGATGACCCACTATTTGAATCTTCTCACAGAAATGTATGCACCCCATTCTCGAAAGCAACCCTAATCATTGGATTAGAGTTTATCAGGGCCAAATTTTTGGATTCTATATGCACAACCTCCCCCCATCTTTTATTTGCAGTAGGAGCCATTGGTCACTTTTGTACACAGGGCAGACTTCTAGACTTTTTTTTGGAGACCATGTGGGCTATTGCAACAGCAATGACCGACACACCTTTGGACAACAATAAACAGAAGTTTATAAGACAGACACGTTGTGCAGTGAGGACAGGGTACACTAACAACTTCAAAGGTGACTAGTTAGTTTCACGGCTCCACAAACTGGAACCCTAGACCAGCTTAGCACTCAACATCAGCTTTCATTTACCTATAACCCTTGACTCAGATTTTTTAAAAGGAAAAAAAAGTTTTTGTGGCAACAAAGTATGCACAACTAATCATAGCTCCACATTTTGAAATAGGAAGTAAAAGGGTTCTAAAAGCTGAGTGGCACGACCCTGCCTCTAAAAAGACAAAAACAAGTTATATCGACGTTGTATGACTTTGGAAAAAACTGCGCAACAATTGCATAGTGTTCTGTGTGCAACAACCAAATGTGTGGCACTCTGCTAGAAACTCACTTCTACAAATTGAACCTCTGTGTAACTATGTCCTTTGATTTCCTAGCCTGAATAATCAGCAAGTTAATCTTCATTCAATCAAATTACACTAGAAATCAACAATGCAAGAAACTGTGTGAAGAAAAATACTGATTTGTCCACTCCATTTGAAATTTATCATTAATTTTTCTTGTAGTGTGATGTTAGAATGCACCTCCTTTGAAAAATATGATGTTTTGGGTATTAAAATCATTAGAAGGTTTTGTTTGGCATAGGACTTGGAGTAGTGGGAGGGATTGGATGGGTAGTGCCATATTTAATATGCAAATCATATATTTTAGGGGGGGGAGTGGAAAGGGAGTTGTGATGCTTATATGTTTATGAGTGGGGAATGATTAAATGCATATGGGGATAGGGTAGGGGATTTAATACATGAATAATGGGAAATGGGAAATATAGGATGTAGGTTATAATGTTTGGGAAAAGAATGAATAGACTAGGAGGGAAAAGAAATGTGGTGTTCTTAACAACTATTTTTCTTTGAGCAGTGGGATTTTCAACTGTCACTGACTCACGTAAACCTCATGACAAACCCACTATTGACACATAACCCATGACCAATTACTCACTATTTTGAAAATATTCCCCAATAACTCACGACAACTTCATGCTTTCGACCAAACTTCTTGACGACCACACCCATGGCGATGTTTTGGAGAGTGAAATTTGAACTTAAGAAAACAACAGTGAAATTAAGTTCGATTTATTAAAACTAACCATTAAGTAATTCAAAGGCATTCGACAAATGCAAACCTACTAGCCCAAACACATGACATAATATTGGTTTTCGCCATTCACTACATAAATTTTGATAATCATCATGAAATGTGAATGACATTAAATCCTTGCTATTTTTTAAATTCACTCACCTTTATCCGTATATATCCCATTTCTAATGTAGACTATCCCATTTCCTTCACATGATATCCCATTTCCCTCAGATCTGTTTCATTCTTCTTTGTCGAAAACACCTCAACTGCTACCTAAATTTTGTTCTCGCCCTTGCTACACTCCATAATCCTGTCAAAAAGGGCAATTAGGGACTGAATCTTCCTCGCCATGGGAGTTATTGTGCGTTCTAAACCGAATGGAACCAAGTTTCTTGAAGCATATCCACATGTGAAGCAACAACTACAGCAGGTATAATGGTTACAATTCTTTGAAAAAATTGATGGGCACAATAAGGAGGTTACAGAATCATTTGCTCGGGCCTATGATGGGATAGAAGCAGAAATTGGAGATATCAGGTTCGTCTTGACAGAGTCGCTCATGGCAGAAGCTACAAGATTGCCAAGAAACAGAAAATTTGGTTTAAAAATATGAAGATCAAAGAGAAATATTGGGAAGTCTTCTTGAAAAACCCAGGTATGGACATCTCCATTTTTAAGAAGGGAATTCCAGCAACAACCTTAAAAACTAAATGGAGAAATTTATTGTTAATCATTCAAAAATACATAACCTGTGAAGGTAGGTTTGGAAATATGTTGTTTTATCATGATCGGTTTATGATGCATTTTATTGATGGCAACGAAATCAAATTTCCTTATTTCCTGCTTTGTAGTTTAAGAAAAATGGCCGCTAATATCCAAAGAAAAACACAGTATATTGACAGTGCTTTGTATCATCATGGGTTAGTAAAAAATTTAATTGAAGCCCACTTGAGGAGTAAAGAAGATAATTGGGAGGATTTTCTGGTTTGAAACCATTTTAAGGAAGTTGAGCAAGACGAGTCTAGTTATAAGATAAGAAGAAGCCGCCAAAAACTTCCCTCAAACCCTAAGCTTCAAAACAAAATACATGTACAATAAATTCCACAAGATGAGCACACACAGAAAGATTCTGATGATGAAACCCCTCTTGCAAATGTTTTATAGAGTCATAGAAAGGAAATATATCAGCACACATGAAGGTCCATCAAAGGAAGGAACATAGAAAAACAAAAGTAGCAAGAGAAAGCAACCCCTCATTGCTGAAAAACAATCAAGAATTGAACGATTTATGAAATCAACCATTAAACATTCTCCAAGTTTTGTTTATTTAGAAGAAGAAGAAGCAGAGAAAATACCATCACCAATTGTAAGTCTAACAAAAAAAACCGCAGAAATCAATCATGTTCAACAAGAAATCTATGACTATATAGAATCTCTTGAACATAAAGCACAAGGAAAAAATTTTGATTTATCCTCAAACCAAGAATAAATTCTGAGTGAAGAAGTGTCCAGAAGAATCCAAAATTGAAAATTTTCTTAAACAAGAAATTTATGAACTAGAAGTGTTAAATAAGTTTCTGAAGCAGGAACATGAAGCAATGAAGGTACAAAATTACATTCAAAACATCTTTGCCACAAACCAATTGTACAGTTTAATCATGATTGGATTAGATTTAAATTGTTTGTCAATTGGTAGCAAATAAAATTGGCTCAACAGTTTAATCTGAGCCAATGGAAGCAATAAGGGATAGAAGTGGATTAATCGTTAAAAGGAAAATGTTGAGTTGCTAGTCTAAATGCACTCGAGTGACTAAGATTGAAAAAAAGTTAGGAAAGTTAAGGGTAGGTAGACAAATGAAATGAAATTGAGGCATGAAAGGATTTTTATCCTAAGTTACAACCTTGGATACATGTGCATATGATGATTGGTTTTAATTAACCATAAATTTCCCATCTCAACGATATTTTGTAATGTTTACGCTTTATCCATTCATTCACCACGAAACCCCATGCATGTCACATCCATCATAACTTTTGACCCCACCATTACTTTCTACCTCACGACATTAAACTTCATTCATATTCTTTTCATCTTGCACATTCCCCTAAGATCTGACGGCCTACATCGCTTCACAGCCCTCCCTTGCCGTAAGAACATTATTAGCGGGGGAGGGGGGGTCTGAAATCGGCAGTTTTGGAAACTGCCGTCCGAAACTGCCATTCCCCGCTGCTAGTTATTCAAGACTTAAACTCCCAAACCACTTACCACCCGAACTTACTCTCGAACATGGTTTTCGTTCCACTCCGTCACCTTTGCTCCCACGTCATTTCCTCTATCCAATCAGCTTTCTCCTATCTATCTGTTATCCATTTAATTCGCCATCCTTGCAAATAAATGATCCATAGATCTGTTTCTCAGTCTTGTTGAGGAATTAATACCAATTGAACCATTTATTAACGGACCCACTCCATTTTATACCTTATAAACCTGTTCTTTCATAAAAAAACGGTTACACAGTGCATTCCTGAAACTCGATTGATCACTAGATATTTTCATGCTTACAGTCCAAACGATAATTCACCATTCAAGTGAATTATTTTGTCCTATCCACAAGCGAGTCAGCATCTAGGTCCACTTAATCTGTTTTCAGTTATACTATTATTTTATTATCATTGTGTTTCAACCCAATTCTTCCAATCTCTGTCTCTTTCAGCTTGCAATTCAATTAACAAAATGCCTCCTAAGGGGAAGGAAGTTGCAAAAATCCCAAATCCTCTCATTCATCCACAAGTTGACTTCCATCATACTCCCCTGGTTGACAGAGACTGTAAAATCTTTGAGTCTTTGTCCGAATTTGATTTGTTTGAGATCTATTGCTGGATGGAGGACCAATTAGTTGATTAGACAGATGAAATAGGACTTTGGTACTCCCACCTTCCTCATTACATTTTCCCTTAGATACACAGAGCACCTGAATTTGTCAGGAAATGTCATGAATCCTATGACCCCACTCAAAGGGCTCTTATTTCACTTACAGGAGAAATATTGTGCTCCATCAATGTGCAATCTATTGACCAGATGTTGTAGGCCCCAACTATTGTACCAACCCATCCTTTTTCTCATGAAAGCCTAATAGAAACCTATCAGAAGTTGGATTTCACCAAAAGAGCTCAAACCCTAGAACTTTTCCTAGTTGTAGATAGCCCTCTGCCTAAAAGAAACCCTCCCTATGATTCATCTATATTCCCAGACAGAACCAAGCAAATTACCACCATTCTCTCTTATCTCCTTGGTTACTATTTTGATCAATATGTAGATGAAGCCATCATTGGTTTCTTGTCAATCTTTTTTGTTGGTTCCAAACCCACTGTGCTTTTTAACTTTAGTCAATTTCTAGCTGAGGCTATTCATGAACAATTTGTCCAGTTCAATACTGAAGAAGTATTCAAGTATGCTTCAGTACTTGTATATCTTTTTATCTATTTTCAAGGAGACAAGTTTCCATTCACCTTGCAAAATCTAGATGAAGAAGGGAACCAACAATCAGTGATCTTTTGGACTTCTATGGGAATGAAGGAGAAGGAAGAATTTTCATATAAACAGTTCATAGAATTTTTTATTCATCTAGCCATTAATCTTATGAGCAGCACTCCAGTACTAAGAATTAGTGATGAAATTGTGAAAGTGTTGCAGCTGGTTGATCAAGCCACAACAAGAGATTGGTATATTTACCAAAATTATATAGAGATCAGAGTCTATGGTTGTGATCTTCCACCCTACAAGCTTCCCAAGTACCTCCCTATCAGAATTTTTGCATTAGAATATATTAGGTAGAGGCTAAATGCGGATGAATTACATTTATGGTTGCAAACAAGAAATCACAGTTTAAGCTAAAGGCTCAAGTTGGTCCATCCATCTATAAAACTAGAGTAGCGGGAGAAGAAGTACACAACTTATTGAAGGAGATGAAGTTTGGCCTCAACTTCACTTGGTCTTATGACTCAATGGGAGTGATTTCTAGACTCGGAGTTGAAAATAAGTTTACTCCATACCATCACACAGCGAGGCCTAAAATAGAGAAGTGCAAAAATCGGTCAGAATGGAAGGAGAACATCCTTCAAGAAGCTAAAAAACAGGCAGTCTCTACTTCGAATGTACAAACTCCACTTGAATAGGAAAAGACAGCTAAACAAGGAAGGGAAGAACAGTCATCCCCTACAACTGAAGCATCAAGTCAAGGCTTTAGAATTGTACATAGAAAGAAGAGACCTAGGATTTCTGTGAAGGTTAGTGCAACTAATGAATCACAAAAAACAACATTTGATGGAATTGGAGAGACATTTTTTTTCACACAGTCTGGTGGACAATCTACTCAGTCTCCCACTCATTCCACCACATCTCAGGAACAACAGGTGATTCAGACTAGTGAAGGTAGTCAAAAGGATAAAGAAGATGACATATTTCATGTCTTCAGTGAAATTAAGAAGAAGAATGAGGAGTTGAAATTGAACACTTATACTCAATTCCAGTTCTCAAGCCAGACTTCTTTCAGTCTTTGACTTTGAAAAAGGTAAGATGCAGATGGCTTCTTACAAGCTCAAATTCCACAACCCAAGACTGCTACAGATTACTAGAAGCAAACCTCCTTTGAGTTTAATGTTAAAGATGTACATTCAATTGACCAAATTGAGATGCACAAATAGACTGGTCAAATGATTTATTCTACTTTAACTAACATTTCCATGAGTTTTTCAAAGTTGCAGGTCACCTTGGCCAATACGCAGTCACAGCTCAAGTTGGAAAAAGTTTCCTCATTGGCAAAGGACACCAAGCTCAAATTTTTGGAAGATCTAGTGTTAAAGATGGGATATGATCCCTCCAATATAAATGTTGTAAAAGAACTTGTCGAGAAGAAAAATGCTGAGGTTTTAGCTCTAAGGAAGCAGCTAAAATTGTCAGCTTTAGAGGACCCAATGACTAAAGAGATTGAATAAACTGAGACTCAGAAATCTGACATGATGAAGCTCATCATGGAACAAAATCTGCAAATAAAACAGATGGAGAAGCAAATGGAGAAACTTATCAAAGAGAAAGAGGAAGTTGTGAAAAAGGCCAATATTCCAATAGATGTAGTTCCTCTTACAGTAGTCCCTATAACTACAGTTTCTACCTCAGGAATAGCAGAAACCACAGGTACAACAAAAAGAGTTGAACAACTTGTTGAAGCTGTTCAGAACCTGTCTATTCAGACAGAAGAAATCAAGAAATTGTAGGATGAACTGAAGAAATTACAACACATGAAAGTAGTTGTAGACAACTCACATGTAGTTGAGTTGTAGAGGGCAAGAGGTCAAATTGAGATATTGCAGAAAGAAGTCAAATACTCTTACCTTGGAAATAAACTGGGTTTGGTAAAGGAAATTTTATGGGGAGAGATTACTGAATCAATCAAATATATTTGGCCTTATATCAGGATAATCTTTGATCAAAAGGACTTGTCGGAAAAGGCTCAGGAAGCTATTGAAACTATCTCAAAGGAACTTGAGGACATGCCAGAATTTGTCATTGAAATAATCAAGTTTCTCAATTCTAAAGACAACTATGAGCTTGAAGAATTAGGTATTAATGACAGGACAACAACCATACTGGAAGTGAAGAAGATTATTACAAAGAAAAATCTCATTCTTCAGTTGGAGGAAAAATGCAGCAATGTTAATGTCATAGTTCAACGTTTTTTCAGCAGGTTAGAACCCTTGACCAGCAAGGGTTTTCCCTCTATGCTTGTGATAAATGATAAGTTAATGCCCATTGAAGACTATGTCTGAAAGCTTACAGAGGTCAGTACCAGTGCAGCCACAGTTTCAAACATAAAAGGTACAACAACACCAAGGGTTGTGTTGAATGCACTCAGAGATACCTTTTTCATCCTAAATGAAATCAGACATATATTTTTAGTAAAACCCACTTTTACTAAATATACAGAAATGGATGAGGTTTATCGAAGGGTAACTAAGTTATCTATCCTAGATAAGAAACGTTGGGAACAGTTAACTGATTTACTTGACTGAAAGGAGGATCAACAACATTCAACATTTTTAGGAACAGTCATCAACAACTCAACAACATTCAACATTTTCAGGAACAGTCATCAACAGTTCAACACCAAAATAGTGACAGATCGACTATCAGTTCATTTTCCTGATTTTGTATTAATCTATTTTTGTAAATCTATTTAAGATATTTTCCTAGCTCTAAGATTGTATAAATAACTCTCTTTCACGAGTTATTAAGGGTTGCACCCTTGAAGCAACATTTGTAAGCACTAAATGTACTCAGCTTTTTCTGAATCATTAATAGCAAAGCAAAGGATTCTGAATTTTGATTCATACAGTTTCGTATTCCTTGTAAGTTTTTCCAGTTTTCATTCACTGTGTTTTCTTCATATTCTTAAGTTTTACAAAGATAACTAGGTAGGAGTAGTTGTGTCTCAATTTACTCCTATAAGATTTCTGAAGTGATCATCTTTAAAGAGAATGAATTATATAAACTATTTGTTTGACTAATTCCCTCTAAATCATAAAATCATCAGCATCTTTGTAATCTTGGGCATATTCTGTTAAACTTTTTGAACATTGTTTGAAGGTTTTCTTACTTATGGTTATTTAATTTTCTATTTGAAAACTGTAATAGTCATATCATCTTTCTATTTCTGCTCATCACCAGACAAGCTAAATCACTGTGTGGATTTTAATAGCAGCCCTTTGTTTAAATATTAGTATTATTCAAAAAGGTTAGGCATCACTATTTTAAATCTGTTTCATACATTGGTCCTCCAAAATTAAAACAAAACCCCCCAAAACAAATATCTTAGATGCCCTGGCATGATAGCTAACCATTATCATCTTAGAGATACAACAGTGTCAACAATGCTCTGCCAAACAGGTCATGGCCTGTGCTGCAAGAGGACGTGGACGCGGTAGGAGAGGCCCAGCCCCCCGGACAAATAAGGGGCCGAGCACGTCGGAAACTCGCATGGGTCGGAAATCAATAAAGCAACTCATCACTGAAGCAGTAAACGTTTACCGTGAGGGGAGGGATGGTGGAATACGAAAATTTCTCGAAGAATGGGAAGAGTAGGTAAAGCAAGGAAGTGAGATGAAGGAAGAGATGGATAACATGAGGACTCTTGTTCCAGATCTAGGGAACACCCGAGGGAGAATCACACAGTTTAAGCAAATTTTGTACTTGTACTGGTTAATGAAAAGTTTACTCGGCAAAGCGATGGAGCAGATATCTGTGGGTATGATAGTGACAGTTTAGGGAATGTCAAATTATAAGAAGGACGCGGAGAAAATTTTCTTCTAGCTGCACAAACAAGATATCAGGATGGACAAAATTGACTGCCACATCCCTTGCATTCTGGAGTTGTATGGCATGCCAGGGGCATCATCTGAAGATCCATCTCCCAGCGCATCTGCCTCAGAGGAACAGAAGGATTAGACTCATCCCCATGCATAATTTTGGTCTATGCGGTTAGCCTCTAATTTTTATGTTGCAAATGTTAGTTTTTACAGTTATGTAGTGTCTGGACATGAGATAGAGATGCATCTAGCCTGGCTGGAAAGATTGAAACAATATTGTTTTTGGATGGCTTACAATGCTAACTGGTGGCCAATAGTGTTGGTTTCCCCTCGGGGAAAGTTGAAGCCACCTGGTTAATCTGTGTGGTGTAAACTTGCTTATTATATAATAGAAAATGGAATGGACTTGCCAAGCTTAACAAAAAAAATATTGACAATTTTTTGAATTTAACTTTAAATTTAAAGTCTTATTGGTTTAATGTTCTATTAAAACACCTATTAACATAATAATCTAATTAAAAAAATATGCAACTTTTTAGTGTATTTATATTACTTATATTACCTCAATTTTTATAACAAGGAATCAAGGAAGATAATTCATTGTAATGGTTGGTATTTCTTATAACCTAATTTGTTGATATATCTAACCATATTAGTGTACTGCGTTATTATCCCTGTTGTAGACAGTGGATATATGGGTTCGATATATCATTGACCTTAAATTAATTTCATTTTGTCATATTTGTTAAAGTTAATTTTAACAATTTAATTTAATTTTTAGTTAAATTATTTTAATTTTCTTGAACCTAATTGGTGGTTTGGCTCTCATCTTATTGAGTAATCATTATAACTTTGTACTACCTTCTGCATCGGCAGGAGGTTATCCTTCCTCAATAACGCAGACGATGATTTTTCTCTGCAGCTGGCTTTGTACGCCTTGGTTTTTGACAATCAGTTGTTAATAGAAGCTTGTGAGGACCATCCAGGTCAGTGTCGTATCCATTTTTTCTGGCTACTACATTTATGAGTATGGTCGGTTTAAAAAACTCTCACATATGGAAAATTCTGGAGTACTCTTCCAGATTAAATGCATTGCAAGGACTGTAATCACATGATCGATTGCTAGATGTTTGTTATTGTCCCTATGTACTTTTTAAAATTAGACAATTTTAGCAATAGTAGTGTGACATCAATTTCAGTGAATTTGAAAGTTTGTTATTATCCTCGTTTAATGATGATGAAGGGTTTGATCGGATTTTGGATTAAGTTAATAAAATTTAATTGTTTTTATTGTAGGTTTTAGAGTTTTTCACTTTAAATTGTCTGGACAAATAATAATAATAATAATATCTATTTTTAAGGTCACAGCCAAGCCAGACACCAAATTGGTGTATGAGACCCCTTGTTTTTGGGACAAGGGACCCATCTCCATGCAGCGATTTGACTGCTAAGTCTATGAAGGCATACATACTCTACCCCCCTCTAGTTTTGAACCTGTGACCTCTTAGGAGGAAACACATGCTCTTAACGTTTTTTATTAGATATATGGATTTCAACATTTTGATTTTAAAATATGATCTAATTAAAAGTAAATAAAAAACAATATGATTATTTTTTACCTCATTATTAAATAAAGAAATGGATAACTTCAATAAATTTTTGAAATATATTATAAAGATATATATATAATTTTTTACTCCAATAAATAATTAAGAGAAAAACAAAAGACAAACTGAAAACAAATGGATTACTATTTACCTTCTCTCTTTGCTAAAAGAAATGAATAGCTGAGATATATTATAAAGATATTTAAAAATATTGAAATTTACATAAAATTCACTAAAACATTGTTTATTTAAACTATTGGCTCAAAAATTAATTAATGGCAAGCAAAAAGATAGATTACACTAAACCATTATTTAGTGTAATTAGTACCAATGAACTAGATATCATATTTTAATGTGAAATTCAAAATAATCGAATAAGTTAAATACTTTTTTGTTTTTTTATTGTCTTTTAATAATATATATATATATATAAGTACTTAAAAATATAGATATTTCTTGCCAATTATGTACATAGTAAAGATTACAATATCTATAATAGAAAATAAAAAATAAAAAATAATATATTAGTAGTTAATGCAATTATTATTTACAAAATCTATATAGTACCATGATGACTTTGATGACATGTTCATGACGAGTGGTACATGAAAAAAATCTAATGAAACTCCTCCAAAGTCATGATTATTATTAAATGGACGTTTTATCCACAATTAAAATATATATTTTTTTAAATAAAACATTATATAAACAAAGTTGTAGGGAAAAAATACATGAACACCACCATATAAAAGTTATAAAAAGAGAATGCTCACATAAAAAATTCTTGAACCAATTGGCTCAATAAATGGCACATTAAAAGAAAAAGTGAAATTGTTATATAACATCTTGGAAAAGAAACAACATGACAACAACACTACTTTGACCAATTTTTTAATAATTATTACATTTAACTGAGACTAATTACATCATAATAAGTTTTAATGATTAGTTTATTGTTGCGAGATCGTCGAGCTGCCTCGGCCCTCGCAGGCCGCCTCCCTGCGCGATCTGTTCTCTCAGCGGATTGAGCAGATCTGGGGCATTGAATTGGATTTACGGCTTCCACTGCTGAGCGAGATCGTCGAGCCCCTGCGAGATCTGATACTCTCAGCGGATTGAGCAAATCCGGGTCATCGGACTTGGAGGCCTCATCCATTGTGCACGCACCCAGGCCCTGAGGGTGGATCCGGCTGAGTCTGAGGGTGAGCTGTTTTATGGAGTTCTGGGCAGGATCCTGTCTGGCTTCTCTATAATTCTTGAGATCATGGAGACTTTGGGCTTCCCCCAGGGTTCCCCATCTGCTCCTCCACCCCTTTCGCCTTCGGAGGCCTTCATGCAGCTTCTGGCAGGGCTCCCTAAGAAGAAAACCCCTGAACCTTCGAAATTTGTGAAAAAGCTGGATGATATCCCAGCGATCTCCCTTCCGCCTGAAACCCCGATGCAAGTTGCTCTGTCGCTGTCCGAACGAGCCCTCATCGGTCAATTTATGGGGCTTTGGTCGTCCCCCAAATCCACGGAGAGCTGGGTTTCCAGAAACTGGGCGTCGCTGATCAGAGAAAGCGTCACCTCTTATTTTTTGGGGAGAGGCTACTTCCTCTTCGAATTCACTGCAAAGGAAGACAAAGATCTGATCTTCCGAAACGGCCCCTACTTTATGGGTCCTCGGGGCCTGTACCTTAACAAATGGACCCCGGATTTTGATCCAGCAGTCGATGTTCCTAACGCAGTCCCTGTGTGGGTTAGACTCCCGAACCTCCCAGTCCATTGTTGGAATTGGGACTCTCTGCGTCACATTGGAAATGCTCTGGGGAAATTTATTGACCAAGCGAACAACAAGGACCAATACGACTGCGCCCGGATCTGCGTAGAAGTAGATCTAGAGGTAGGGCTCCCTGAGGCCATTACGATAAATGTTGGAAGCTGGACGCATCTGCAGAAGCTGGACTATGAGCAGTTTCCCTTCAAATGCCGGAAATGCCACGTGTATGGTCACTTCGCTAGAGGCTTCCCATCCAACACCGAGGCCACGCAGGGAAAGGAGGATGGATGGAATCAAACCAAGCACCACAAATCTAGGAAGATGGGAGGACCTAGCAGTAAAGGACAGCCACCTATTCAACATACTTCACCACCCTCAGGAAATAGGTTTGATCCTCTCAGTTCTCATCAAGAGAAAACTCAGGAGGCAGGGACCCAAAAGGAGTCCGAACCCACAGAGGAGACTGGGAAACAAAACCCAGATTCTTCAAGCAAAGGCACTCCTTCAGCCTCCAACAAAGACACAAATGTTGAAAATCCCAAAAGCAAGAATGATGAAGACAATGAAGAAGAGCAGATCACAGATGACTCAAAAGAGGAAGGAGAAATAGGTGAGTCCCAAGCCTCGGTAAGAAGATCCACGAGAGGCCGCAAAACGGATAGAGAAAAAAGAGAGGAGGAGACGTATAAGGAAAAACTACAAGGCAGCCATCCCACTCTGGAAAAATTGCTAGCCTCAAAGCCTAGGATGCCGAAAATCCAGCCTCAAGGCTCCAAGGGAGCCCATCAGAAACATAAATAATGAAGATCATCTCCTGGAATTGCAGAGGTATGGGGAGCAAGGTCAAGGAAGAAGCCATGCGAAGTCTGATAAGAACAGAGACCCCAGACATACTTCTCATCCAGGAGACTAAGCTGGAAGACTCAGTCTTCCTGCAAACAAGCAAGAAACTATGGTTCAAAAGTGAAGCAAGAGTAGTCTCCGCTAGGGGAGCCTCGGGAGGTATTGGTACTCTTTGGAATGATAACAAATTTGCAGTCATCAGTGAGGCCAGCAACACTCATTGGTTGCTGCTGAAAATACAGAATCTGAACACTAAAGAAACTCATTGCATTTTTAATGTCTACTCTCCAGTCAACGCTGGGGAAAAAAAAGAATTATGGGATTCGATAAGACTTCAAGCAAACCTCATTAATCTGGAGAATACTATCATTGCCGGAGATCTCAATCTTACCCTCAGCTCGTCTGAAAAAAGAGGTGGCAGTGCTGTTCGTGATCCAGCAAGAGAATGGGCGGAGGATCTCATGCAAGACTGGGATTTGCTTGACATCCAACCCTCCTCCGGTAAGCACTCTTGGTCCAATAAAAGAATAGGCCCAGGTCATATAGCTACTAGATTAGACAGATTTTTCATGTAAATTTCTTATTTGTTGTTGGGATTAGAACCAAGAATGCACATTCTCCCTAATAGTATCTCGGACCATAAATCCATAAAGCTAGAATTACTAGCTCACCTCAATCTGGGTCCTATTCCCTTCAGATTCAGCCCAATCTGGATCAAGGAACCAGATTTCATGCAGCTTGTTAAGGAATGCTGGAACCAATCTATTAAAGGATCCCCCTTTTACATATGGGAAGAAAAGCTCAGAAGGGTAAAAAGAGTTCTAAAACATTGGGCCAAAAGTCTAACCAAACCTGATATAGAAAGAAAAAATATCAAAGTCCCTTGTCAATCATGGCAGCCCATCTCATATGGAAGAACCTTCAATCGTCAAAGAGATCACCTAAAACCAAGAAGTCAATCAGATCCAACAGCCTATAATAAAGGCCTGTCTATGCCCAAGATAAATGATGATTAAAACTCCCATCATGACAACGTTTGGGGCTCCTTCCTGGGCACATTAACAATTTCATCCAAGCAATCAGAAATGCACCTCCTTTCAGAGAATGGAAAATTAGGAAAACGGAAGCATTCCAAGACTGGCTCAAATCACAATCAAGGTATTTCCTTTTTTTCGATGGAGCAGCTAAGGGTAATCCGGGCAGAGCAGGCTTGGAGGTGTCGTCCTAAACATCAACAGGAGAAAAAATTCACTCATTTGCTTGGGGGCTTGGACCACAATAACCAACACTCAAGCTGAGGCCTTGGCCCTCCTGCAAGGCCTCAAGACCCTAAAGGAGCTAGACGATAAGGGAAGCAACTGTTATAGGAAGACTCTCAAATCATCATGAAGTGCAATGATCTCTAACTCCCCTGCTGCAGACCTTAAACTAGCCAGAATAGATCTTCAGAATCAAGGCCCAGCAATAGTGCTTTTCAGAAGCTCGAACTACTACTCATGTAATTTGAGAGCCCACAATAAAGAAGCGGACAGCGAAGCAAATAAAGCAGCCCTCCTCTCTCGGCCGAGCTCAAGGGTTGAAAGAAGGAAAAGAACTCAGGCCTTGGGAAGTCATCCCTTAAGTCACGGTCCGCCATGTTTTACTGCTTGATCTTAAAAAAATTTGTCTGTATATCCAAGTGGGGGAAAATAGAGGATATAGAATCTATAGATCTTCATGCTATGGGAAAAATCTCAAGCCACAATAACATCCTCACTTCCATAAGTGAGACTTTTCAAGATTCAGACATCCTCATTGTACTCAGAAATTTGGCATTTAAGCCAGGAGGAATATAAATACAATATAACCGTTTCTGTCAAAAAAAATTACATCATAATAATATAAAATAAATTAGTAGCTAAACTAAGCGACAAAAAACGCTAGCTATGCGGCCTCATTTTATCACATCATCCAAAATATATTTAGTATATAAAAAAAAAATCATATAATTATTTTTTCTGTTGTACTATTTATTTAGCATTAATTTTATAAAATGATTTTTTTATTAAAATCATAATACAAAGTTATATTTAATTATTCTTAAAATATACACTTCTAAATTCAATGACCAACAATACACACCTATGCTAAAACAAATTTGCAACTAAATCTTCCCTAACATAATTGAATAATGACAAACTTAATGTATGATCGCGTCTAAGGAAATTACAAACTTAATGTATGGTAAGGAAATTACAACCACGACATCGATTGTAATGGAAAATATTATCCTAATTTTAACGAGATTATAAACATATATGATATTAATGTTAATATATATGATATTAATTAATGTTGATAGATTTTTCTAGAATATGGTGTGTTTTTATATTATTTTAGATTATTATTTTATATATATATATATGTGGGTAAATTGTATATTTTTTTAAATTGAAGATTAGAAGATAGCATTGAAAAGCTTTAGATCACTTTTTTATTTGGGAGATTTGACCAAAGCTAAAAAGTAATTCTTTGTAGAGAGATGGGAGATAACTTAGTGACAATATGTTCAAAATTTAACATATAAAACAGATTAGTTGCATAATCGACTGCAAAAGTAGACGGTAGGGACAAAAGTCCAATATAACATGATCATGGCATACAATCAAGCAGAAGGATCAAAATTTTGTGGCAGCAACTTGGATGGGATGTTTGTTGTCTCTGGTAGCGCCCTACTTGAGGGAGGTATTCCAAGGTGTTGTTATATTTGCTCCATTTGTCAGTCCAAGTCCTCCATATGACGATGCAAATGCTCAAGGGAATAGAGGATGTCTACTCGATGCTCATGACGGTCTAGTAGAGTTTTTCCCAAGAGGAAATTCATGTGCTAGTAAAGGTAAATTTTCGCCATGTACTAATTAAATCTACCTCAAGTGTGCCCAATATCTAGTACCCAATTTGCTAACTCAACAAGAACCTCCATGTCCAAGAGGTGAAGTCCATGAGAGGATCCTTCTCCCTCGACATGCGTTAGCTCTTCCAAAATTGACCCTGGTTTGAGGTCGCGAAAATGAGTGGTGACTTCCTCCAGGCAGTGATGCATATGCATGATTCCTTTGTTGGCTCGCTATTGATAATAGGACACTCCCCTACACACTCGGGCTCGCAAATGAAACATGGGATAGGGGTTAGATAAATGGAAAAATCCAGTCACTGGAGACGGGAAGAAATAAACGACACAAGTTCTAGGAAAATGCCATGTCATAGGAGCACAGAGAGGAGGGTCAATGCTAAAAAAATGATAGTTAAAGATAGCCTCCTACCACATCCACAAGTGACAGGAAAGAAGATGACAGGGTGAAGTCCAAGGTGAAGTCTAGTATTTGAGGTCTTGAGTTGGGTGCACAAGCTAAGTGTGGGGACGAGCAAAGGGGGATAGGAAAGAGAGCACATGGGTGACAAAAAGATACTAGGGGACGAGGAACGAGGTAAAGTTCTAGAGGAGGTCAAAGCACTAGGAGAGAACAACCAAGACTTTTCTCGAGGTTAGTTTCCTATAACACTGTGAAAACCTTTGGAAATGAAAATGTTCAAACACAGGAGTAGCTCGGAGCCTCACTAGTCTACCAAGAGGGTAAATTCGAAATGGAAATAAAATTATAGTAAAAGAAAGTTACCATCAGCTTTGCAATTCCATTGAATTCGAGATGGTGCAACTTCCCTGAGTTGGAATTTGCCTAGTTGGGGAGGCTGATGCTTTCCGAACCAAAGCACCGAGGACCTAGACGAAGACGAAATGTGAATGGATATGCTACTAGTCCATGCTTTCATAATTGTCAAGTTATGTTGACCACCAAGTGCTTCAGAGGGAATTGTAACATGGATTGAGATCCTTGAAGCCATGGTTAAATGCTTCCCTCACTGGAGAGCCCCATGAGCGAGAACCTTATCAACAATTGAAGTGCATAAGAGGCCACTATAGGCCAAATGTATGTTGGATGAATTGATGATCAACGTGAGTTTAGTACAGATCCATTAATAGTATCACGGGGTCATGCCACCACGTCCCTAGTCCTTTAGCTAGGTGGGACAACTGCAACCCACCCCCCCTTTGTCTCGATAAACACCCCATATGGGGCTGAAAGGTCTCTCTGAATGCATTGTCAGCACATATTCTTGAGGGGGGATTCTGGCAGAAGGATCTAGATGGATGATATAGGGGGAGGAGTCTTGACAATCATAGTTGGCAAGAAGGTCTACAATTTTATGTCCAAACTACCAGACATGAGAATGGATAATGACCATAATATTGGTAGTTAGAGAGGGGATCTGGCTGAGAAGTGATTCCAAACACCATTTCGTTGAGAATTTGAGAACTGGAATAAGGAGTTCTCAAGCCAGACTTCTTTCAGTCTTTGACTTTGAAAAAGGTAAGATGCAGATGGCTTCTTACAAGCTCAAATTCCACAACCCAAGACTGCTACATATTACTAGAAGCAAACCTCCTTTGAGTTTAATGTTAAAGATGTACATTCAATTGACCAAATTGAGATGCACAAATAGACTGGTCAAATGATTTATTCTACTTTAACTAACATTTCCATGAGTTTTTCAAAGTTGCAGGTCACCTTGGCCAATACGCAGTCACAGCTCAAGTTGGAAAAAGTTTCCTCATTGGCAAAGGACACCAAGCTCAAATTTTTGGAAGATCTAGTGTTAAAGATGGGATATGATCCCTCCAATATAAATGTTGTAGAAGAACTTGTCGAGAAGAAAAATGCTGAGGTTTTAGCTCTAAGGAAGCAACTAAAATTGTCAGCTTTAGAGGACCCAATGACTAAAGAGATTGAATAAACTGAGACTCAGAAATCTGACATGATGAAGCTCATCATGGAACAAAATCTGCAAATAAAACAGATGGAGAAGCAAATGGAGAAACTTGTCAAAGAGAAAGAGGAAGTTGTGAAAAAGGCCAATATTCCAATAGATGTAGTTCCTCTTGCAGTAGTCCCTATAACTACAGTTTCTACCTCAGGAATAGCAGAAACCACAGGTACAACAGAAGGAGTTGAACAACTTGTTGAAGCTGTTCAGAACCTGTCTATTCAGACAGAAGAAATCAAGAAATTGTAGGATGAACTGAAGAAATTACAACACATGAAAGTAGTTGCAGACAACTCACATGTAGTTGAGTTGCAGAGGGCAAGAGGTCAAATTGAGATATTGCAGAAAGAAGTCAAAGACTCTTACCTTGGAAATAAACTGGGTTTGGTAAAGGAAATTTTATGGGGAGAGATTACTGAATCAATCAAAGATATTTGGCCTTATATCAGGATAATCTTTGATCAAAAGGACTTGTTGGAAAAAGCTCAGGAAGCTATTGAAACTATCTCAAAGGAACTTGAGGACATGCCAGAAGTTGCCACTGAAATAATCAAGTTTCTCAATTCTAAAGACAACTATGAGCTTGAAGAATTAGGTATTAATGACAGGACAACAACCATACTGGAAGTGAAGAAGATTATTACAAAGAAAAATCTCATTCTTCAGTTGGAGGAAAAATGCAGCAGTGTTAATGTCATAGTTCAACGTTTTTTCAGCAGGTTAGAACCCTTGACCAGCAAGGGTTTTCCCTCTATGCTTGTGATAAATGATAAGTTAATGCCCATTGAAGACTATGTCTGAAATCTTACAGAGGTCAGTACCAGTGCAGCCACAGTTTCAAACATAAAAGGTACAACAACACCAAGGGTTGTGTTGAATGCACTTAGAGATACCTTTTTCATCCTAAATGAAATCAGACATATATTTTTAGTAAAACCCACTTTTACTAAATATACAGAAATGGATGAGGTTTATCGAAGGGTAACTAAGTTATCTATCCTAGATAAGAAACGTTGGGAACAGTTAACTGATTTACTTGACTGAAAGGAGGATCAACAACATTCAACATTTTTAGGAACAGTCATCAACAACTCAACAACATTCAACATTTTCAGGAATAGTCATCAACAATTCAACACCAAAATAGTGACAGATCGACTATCAATTCATTTTCCTGATTTTGTATTAATCTATTTTTGTAAATCTATTTAAGATATTTTCCTAGCTCTAAGATTGTATAAATAACTCTCTTTCACGAGTTATTAAGGGTTGCACCCTTGAAGAAACATTTGTAAGCACTAAATGTACTCAGCTTTTTCTGAATCATTAATAGCAAAGCAAAGGATTCTGAATTTTGATTCATACAGTTTCGTATTCCTTGTAAGTTTTTCCAGTTTTCATTCACTGTGTTTTCTTCATATTCTTAAGTTTTACAAAGATAACCAGGTAGGAGTAGTTGTGTCTCAATTTACTCCTATAAGCTTTCTGAAGTGATCATCTTTAAAGAGAATGAATTATATAAACTATTTGTTTGACTAATTCCCTCTAAATCATAAAATCATCAGCATCTTTGTAATCTTGGGCATATTCTGTTAAACTTTCTGAACATTGTTTGAAGGTTTTCTTACTTATGGTTATTTAATTTTCTATTTGAAAACTGTAATAGTCATATCATCTTTCTATTTCTGCTCATCACTAGACAAGCTAAATCACTGTGTAGATTTTAATAGCAGCCCTTTGTTTAAATATTAGTATTATTCAAAAAGGTTAGGCATCACTATTTTAAATATGTTTCATACATTGGTCCTCCAAAATTAAAACAAAACCCCCCAAAACAAATATCGTAGATGCCCTGGCATGATAGCTAACCATTATTATCTTAGAGATACAACAGTGTCAACAATGCTCTGCCAAACAGGTCATGGCCTGTGCTGCAAGAGGACGTGGACGCGGTAGGAGAGGCCCAGCCCCCCGGACAAATAAGGGGCCGAGCACGTCGGAAACTCGCATGGGTCGGAAATCAATAAAGCAACTCATCACTGAAGCAGTAAACGTTTACCGTGAGGGGAGGGATGGTGGAATACGAAAATTTCTCGAAGAATGGGAAGAGTAGGTAAAGCAAGGAAGTGAGATGAAGGAAGAGATGGATAACATGAGGACTCTTGTTCCAGATCTAGGGAACACCCGAGGGAGAATCACACAGTTCAAGCAAATGTTGTACTTGTACTGGTTAATGAAGAGTCTACTCGGCAAGGCGATGGAGCAGATATCTGTGGGTATGGTAGTGACAGTTTAGGGAATGTCAAATTATAAGAAGGACATGGAGAAAATTCTCTTCTAGCTGCACAAACATGATATCAGGATGGACAAAATTGACTGCCACATCCCTTGCATTCTGGAGTTGTATGGCATGCCAGGGGCATCAGCTGAAGATCCAGCTCCCATCGCATCTGCCTCAGAGGAACAGAAGGATTAGACTCATCCCCATGCATAATTTTGGTCTATGCGGTTAGCTTTTAATTTTTATGTTGCAAATGTTAGTTTTTACAGTTATGTAGTGTCTGGACATGAGATAGAGACGTATCTAGCCTGGCTGGAAAGATTGAAACAATATTGTTTTTGGATGGCTTACAATGCTAACTGGTGGCCAATAGACTTGGTTTCCCCTCGGGGAAAGTTGAGGCCACCTGGTTAATCTGTGTGGTGTAAACTTGCTTATTATATAATAGAAAATGGAATGGACTTGCCAAGCTTAACAAAAAAAATATTGACAATTTTTTGAATTTAACTTTAAATTTAAAGTCTTATTGGTTTAATGTTCTATTAAAACACCTATTAACATAATAATCTAATTAAAAAAATATGCAACTTTTTAGTGTATTTATATTACTTATATTACCTCAATTTTTATAACAAGGAATCAAGGAAGATAATTCATTGTAATGGTTGGTATTTCTTATAACCTAATTTGTTGATATATCTAACCATATTAGTGTACTGCGTTATTATCCCTGTTGTAGACAGTGGATATATGGGTTCGATATATCATTGACCTTAAATTAATTTCATTTTGTCATATTTGTTAAAGTTAATTTTAACAATTTAATTTAATTTTTAGTTAAATTATTTTAATTTTCTTGAACCTAATTGGTGGTTTGGCTCTCATCTTATTGAGTAATCATTATAACTTTGTACTACCTTCTGCATCGGCAGGAGGTTATCCTTCCTCAATAACGCAGACGATGATTTTTCTCTGCAGCTGGCTTTGTACGCCTTGGTTTTTGACAATCAGTTGTTAATAGAAGCTTGTGAGGACCATCCAGGTCAGTGTCGTATCCATTTTTTCTGGCTACTACATTTATGAGTATGGTCGGTTTAAAAAACTCTCACATATGGAAAATTCTGGAGTACTCTTCCAGATTAAATGCATTGCAAGGACTGTAATCACATGATCGATTGCTAGATGTTTGTTATTGTCCCTATGTACTTTTTAAAATTAGACAATTTTAGCAATAGTAGTGTGACATCAATTTCAGTAAATTTGAAAGTTTGTTATTATCCTCGTTTAATCATGATGAAGGGTTTGATCGGATTTTGGATCAAGTTAATAAAATTTAATTGTTTTCATTGTAGGTTTTGGAGTTTTTCACTTTAAATTGTCTGGACAAATAATAATAATAATAATATCTATTTTTAAGGTCACAGCCAAGCCAGACACCAAATTGGTGTATGAGACCCCTTGTTTTTGGGACAAGGGACCCATCTCCATGCAGCGATTTGACTGCTAAGTCTATGAAGGCATACATACTCTACCCCCCTCTAGTTTTGAACCTGTGACCTCTTAGGAGGAAACACATGCTCTTAACGTTTTTTATTAGATATATGGATTTCAACATTTTGATTTTAAAATATGATCTAATTAAAAAAAAACAATATGATTATTTTTTACCTCATTATTAAATAAAGAAATGGATAACTTCAATAAATTTTTGAAATATATTATAAAGATATATATAATTTTTTATTCCAATAAATAATTAAGAGAAAAACAAAAGACAAACTGAAAACAAATGGATTACTATTTACCTTCTCCCTCTGCTAAAAGAAATGAATAGCTGAGATATATTATAAAGATATTTACAAATTTTTAAATTTACATAAAATTCACTAAAACATTGTTTATTTAAACTATTGGCTCAAAAATTAATTGACCGCAAGCAAAAAGATAGATTACACTAAACCATTATTTAGTGTAATTAGTACCAGTGAACTAGATATCATATTTTAATGTGAAATTCAAAATAAATGAATAAGTTAAATACTTTTTTGTTTTTTTATTGTCTTTTAATAATATATATATATATATAAGTACTTAAAAATATAGATATTTCTTGCCAATTATGTACATCGTAAAGATTACAATATCTATAATAGAAAATAAAAAATAAAAAATAATATATTAGTAGTTAATGCAATTATTATTTACAAAATCTATATAGTACCATGATGACTTTGATGACATGTTCATGACGAGTGGTACATGAAAAAAATCTAATGAAACTCCTCCAAAGTCATGATTATTATTAAATGGACGCTTTATCCACAATTAAAATATATATTTTTTTAAATAAAACATTATATAAACAAAGTTGTAGGGAAAAAATACATGAACACCACCATACAAAAGTTATAAAAAGAGAAAGCTCACATAAAAAATTCTTGAACCAATTGGCTCAATAAATGACACATTAAAAGAAAAAAGTGAAATTGTTATATAACATCTTGGAAAAGAAACAACATGACAACAACACTACTTTCGACCAATTTTTTGAATAATTATTACATTTAACTGAGACTAATTACATCATAATAAGTTTTAATGATTAGTTTATTGTTGCGAGATCGTCGAGCTGCCTCGGCCCTCGCAGGCCGCCTCCCTGCGCGATCTGTTCTCTCAGCGGATTGAGCAGATCTGGGGCATTGAATTGGATTTACGGCTTCCACTGCTGAGCGAGATCGTCGAGCCCCTGCGAGATCTGATACTCTTAGTGGATTGAGCAAATCCGGCTCATCGGACTTGGAGGCCTCATCCATTGTGCACGCACCCAGGCCCTGAGGGTGGATCCGGCTGAGTCTAAGGGTGAGCTGTTTTTATGGAGTTCTGGGCAGGATCCTGTCTGGCTTCTCTATAATTCTTGAGATAATGGAGACTTTGGGCTTCCCCCAGGGTTCCCCATCTGCTCCTCCACCCCTTTCGCCTTCGGAGGCCTTCATGCAGCTTCTGGCAGGGCTCCCTAAGAAGAAAACCCCTGAACCTTCGAAATTTGTGAAAAAGCTGGATGATATCCCAGCAATCTCCCTTCCGCCTGAAACCCCGATGCAAGTTGCTCTGTCGTTGTCCGAACGAGCCCTCATCGGTCAATTTATGGGGCTTTGGTCGTCCCCCAAATCCACGGAGAGCTGGGTTTCCAGAAACTGGGCGTCGCTGATCAGAGAAAGCGTCACCTCTTATTTTCTGGGGAGAGGCTACTTCCTCTTCGAATTCACTGCAAAGGAAGACAAAGATCTGATCTTCCGAAACAGCCCCTAATTTATGGGTCCTCGGGGCCTGTACCTTAACAAATGGACCCCGGATTTTGATCCAGCAGTTGATGTTCCTAACGCAGTCCCTGTGTGGGTTAGACTCCCGAACCTCCCAGTCCATTGTTGGAATTGGGACTCTCTGCGTCACATTGGAAATGCTCTGGGGAAATTTATTGACCAAGCGAACAACAAGGACCAATACGACTGCGCCCGGATCTGCGTAGAAGTAGATCTAGAGGTAGGGCTCCCTGAGGCCATTACGATAAATGTTGGAAGCTGGACGCATCTGCAGAAGCTGGACTATGAGCAGTTGCCCTTCAAATGCCGGAAATGCCACGTGTATGGTCACTTCGCCAGAGGCTGCCCATCCAACACCGAGGCCACGCAGGGAAAGGAGGATGGATGGAATCAAACCAAGCGCCACAAATCTAGGAAGACGGGAGGACCTAGCAGCAAAGGACAGCCACCTATTCAACATACTTCACCACCCTCAGGAAATAGGTTTGATCCTCTCAGTTCTCATCAAGAGAAAACTCAGGAGGCAGGGATCCAAAAGGAGTCCGAACCCACAGAGGAGATTGGGAAACAAAACCCAGATTCTTCAAGCAAAGGCACTCCTTCAGCCTCCAACAAAGACACAAATGCTGAAAATCCCAAAAGCAAGAATGATGAAGACAATGAAGAAGAGCAGATCACAGATGACTCAGAAGAGGAAGGAGAAATAGGTGAGTCCCAAGCCTCGGTAAGAAGATCCACGAGAGGCCGCAAAACGGACAGAGAAAAAAGAGAGGAGGAGACGTATAAGGAAAAACTACAAGGCAGCCAGCCCACTCTGGAAAAATTGCTAGCCTCAAAGCCTAGGATGCCGAAAAGCCAGCCTCAAGGCTCCAAGGGAGCCCATCAGAAACATAAATAATGAAGATCATCTCCTGGAATTGCAGAGGTATGGGGAGCAAGGTCAAGGAAGAAGCCATGCAAAGTCTGATAAGAACAGAGACCCCAGACATACTTCTCATCCAGGAGACTAAGCTGGAAGACTCAGTCTTCCTGCAAACAAGCAAGAAACTATGGTTCAAAAGTGAAGCAAGAGCAGTCTCCGCTAGGGGAGCCTCGGGAGGTATTGGTACTCTTTGGAATGATAACAAATTTGCAGTCATCAGTGAGGCTAGCAACACTCACTGGTTGCTGCTGAAAATACAGAATCTGAACACTAAAGAAACTCATTGCATTTTTAATGTCTACTCTCCAGTCAACGCTGGGGAAAAAAAAGCACTATGGGATTCGATAAGACTTCAAGCAAACCTCATTAATCTGGAGAATACTATCATTGCCGGAGATCTCAATCTTACCCTCAGCTCGTCTGAAAAAAGAGGTGGCAGTGCTGTTCGTGATCCAGCAAGAGAATGGGCGGAGGATCTCATGCAAGACTGGGATTTGCTTGACATCCAACCCTCCTCCGGTAAGCACTCTTGGTCCAATAAAAGAATAGGCCCAGGTCATATAGCTGCTAGATTAGACAGATTTTTCATGTAAATTTCTTATTTGTTGTTGGGATTAGAACCAAGAATGCACATTCTCCCTAATAGTATCTCGGACCATAAACCCATAAAGCTAGAATTACTAGCTCACCTCAATCTGGGTCCTATTCCCTTCAGATTCAGCCCAATCTGGATCAAGGAACCAGATTTCATGCAGCTTGTTAAGGAATGCTGGAACCAATCTATTAAAGGATCCCCCTTCTACATATGGGAAGAAAAGCTCAGAAGGGTAAAAAGAGTTCTAAAACATTGGGCCAAAAGTCTACCCAAACCTGATATAGAAAGAAAAAATATCAAAGTCGCCCTTGTCAATCATCAATCTCATATAGAAGATACTTCAATCACCAAAGGTCTGCTTGACCAAGAAGCCCATCTCCAACAGCACTATAATAAGGCCTGTCTTGCTGAAGAGGAATACTGGAGATTAAAATCTAGAAACCTCTGGCTCAAATCAGGGGACAGAAACACTGCTTTTTTCCATAAACAAGCGCAGAGAAGAAAATGTCATAACACCATTTCCGAGATCAAGGTGGACAGCGAAACATTCAAGGAGTTTGCAGACATAAAGAAGGCAGCCCACGCCCACTTCCTAAAGCTGTATAGCGAAGAAAAGGTACAGCATCAAGCTTCAGATCTTTTAGACATGATCCCAGCTACAATTTCTCCAGGTATGAATGAAATCTTGGAGGCCAAAATAACCAAATATAAAGTCAAAAAAGCCTTATATGGCATGGATCCGGACAAGGCCCCTGGGTTGGATGGATTCTCTGCCAGATTTCTCCAAACATGCTGGCCCATTATCGAAAAAGATCTGATTAAAATGATTCGAAAATCTCATAACTCCCAAAAAATAGGCGGAAGCACAAATTCTGCCTTCTTAGCCCTCATTCCCAAGGAAAAAGGGGCCAGCAATTTCAGCAGATTCCGGCCGATCTCTCTATGTAACATTGGGTATAAGCTAATCACAAAAGTCATAGCAAATCGATTGAAGCACATCCTTCCTAAAATAATCCCGGAGAATCAAGGCGGCTTCATCCAAGGGAGGCAGATAGTGGACAACTTCACCCTTGTTCAGGAGGCAATCCACTCAAGTCTCCAACGAAAAGAGCAAGGTATGGTAATTAAACTTGATTTAGCAAATGCATTTGATCGTGTAAATCACAGTTTTCTGTTAAAAGTTATGAACAGGTTTGGGTTTGGATCAAACTTCATTAACTGGATCTGGGCTTGCGTTTCGGAGCCATGGATTGCCCCACTTGTAAATGGAAGAGCCACAAACTTCTTTAAAGCTTCAAGAGGGCTCAGGCAGGGGTGCCCTCTCTCCCCTCTGCTATTTGTCATTCAAGCCTCAGCTTTCAGTTTCCTGCTGGAAAAAAAAATGCAAGATCAAGATCTTATGGGATTGTGTATAGCAAGAGGAGTCAAGAACATTAATCATGCTCTGTTCGCTGATGACACCCTGCTTCTGGGCGCTGCCTCCCTCTCCTCCGCCTCCAAATTCAAAGCTGCCCTGGAAGAATTCAGCATGGCCTCAGGCAGCGTTGTTAACAAGAACAAGTCTCACATTTACAGTTGGAATACCCCGCCCAGACTTCTCTCTGCTATCTCCAGGTGCCTTGGATACGCAGCCTCCGCTTCATGGACCTCCTTCAAATATCTGGGCCTCCCGGTTGTACACAAAAGAATCTCAAGCAAAGAATGGCTACCCCAGCTCAAAAAATTCCAATCAAAAATTTAGGCCTGGGGCTTCACCTGGCTCAACTATGCTGGCAAATCCGTCCTTATCAAATCAGTGCTCACGAGTCTTCCTATTTTTCAATTTGCAGGGATGCTTGCTCCATCAATCATTCTAAAAAAAATGGACGAGCATATCCAGAGATTCTTTTGGAAAGGAGGAAAGCAGAACGAAAGAAAAATTCCCCTCATCAATTGGGAAGTTATTTCTAAGCCTTTGTGGGAGGGAGGACTTAATTTCAAAAATTTAGGCCACCTGAATGTAGCAATGGCTGCAAATGTCATCTGGAGAGTTGTCGTGCCCAATCCTGGTTGGCCCCAAACAGCTCTCAGAAAAAAATATTTCCTAGGTCCTCGCTCCAGCTGCTTAGACCGAGTAATCCACCTGCCTAATTCGCCTTTCCTCAAGCTTTATGATAAGGCCGCCTCCCTGATCAAAAACCACTGTTATTGGATCTAGGGTAACGACAAGAAAATAAAATTATGGACTCATAAAATCATGTCCACAGATCCGATCAGCGATAGAGTGCAATTGGGCGAGCTGCGGGAGTGGATGGAAAGGAATAAGCTTCAAACTCTTTGGGATATCTCCCTCTGGAAAGACAGCGATTGGACAGGCTGGAAGACAGTGGATCTTCCAGAACGCCTGGTCGCTGACTGGGCCACGATGACTGGTCTTCTCCACGGCCTTGCACCCATGAACAGGAACACTCAGGACGTAATCGGTTGGGGAAACAAAACTAAAGGTTACACTGTCGCAGAGGGCTACGCCAAGCACCGAGAGAGACTGCACGTACCCTTAAACCCAGCGCCATGGCAAGCGATCTGGCGATGCCAGGCTTGGCCCAAAATAGATACATTGGCGTGGATTCTGTGTCATGGTAGAATCCTCACCTTTGACCGATTGCAGAAGTTGGGATATAACGGCCCCTCCATCTGCCTCCTGTGCAGCAATAGTGAAGAATCAGCTGCGCATCCTTTCCTGGATTGCAGCTACGCCAAGCAGATATGGTGGGCCCTGCTTTATTTCTTGGATCCCTCCTTCCAGCTTCCGCGTACAATGGCTGAACTCTTCGCTAACTGCGCATCCAAATATCCTGGCCCTCCTCCTCAAAATCGATTAATCAAATCAGCCTGGGCCATTCTTCCAAAGGTCATTTGCTGGCAGCTATGGCTAGAACGCAATAGAAGAACCTTCAGGAACGTCAGACAACACCATAAAATCATTGAAGTCAAGATCAAGTGCCAAATAAAGGAATGTCTGTCCCAAATAAATGATGATGCAAATCTCACCCATCATGACAACGTTTGGGGCTCCTTCCTGGGATTACAATTTCTCCAAGCAATCAGAAATGCACCTCCTCTCAGAGAATGGAAAATTAGGAAAACGGAAGCTGAATTCCAAGACTGGCTCAAATCACAATCAAGGTATTTCCTTTTTTTCGATGGAGCAGCTAAGGGTAATCCGGGCAGAGCAGGTGTTGGAGGTGTCGTCCTAAACTCAACAGGAGAAAAAATTCACTCATTTGCTTGGGGGCTTGGACACATGACCAACACTCAAGCTGAGGCCTTGGCCCTCCTGCAAGGCCTCAAGACCCTAAAGGAGCTAGACATAAGGGAAGCAACTGTTATAGGAGACTCTCAAATCATCATAAGTGCAATGATCTCTAACTCCCCTGCTGCAGACCTTAAACTAGCCAGAATGATCTTCAGAATCAAGGCCCTTGAAAGTGCTTTTCAGAAGCTGAACTACTACCATGTTTTGAGAGCCCACAATAAAGAAGCGGACAGCGAAGCAAATAAAGCAGCCCTCCTCTCGGCCGAGCTCAAGTTGAAAGAAGGAAAAGAATCATGGGAAGTCATCCCTTAAGTCACGGTCCGCCATGTTTTACTGCTTGATCTTAAAAAAATTTGTCTGTATATCCAAGTGGGGGAAAATAGAGGATATAGAATCTATAGATCTTCATGCTATGGGAAAAATCTCAAGCCACAATAACATCCTCACTTCCATAAGTGAGACTTTTCAAGATTCAGACATCCTCATTGTACTCAGAAATTTGGCATTTAAGCCAGGAGGAATATAAATACAATATAACCGTTTCTGTCAAAAAAAATTACATCATAATAATATAAAATAAATTAGTAGCTAAACTAAGCGACAAAAAACGCTAGCTATGCGGCCTCATTTTATCACATCATCCAAAATATATTTAGTATATAAAAAAAAAATCATATAATTATTTTTTCTGTTGTACTATTTATTTAGCATTAATTTTATAAAATGATTTTTTTATTAAAATCATAATACAAAGTTATATTTAATTATTCTTAAAATATACACTTCTAAATTCAATGACCAACAATACACACCTATGCTAAAACAAATTTGCAACTAAATCTTCCCTAACATAATTGAATAATGACAAACTTAATGTATGATCGCGTCTAAGGAAATTACAACCACGACATCGATTGTAATGGAAAATATTATCCTAATTTTAACGAGATTATAAACATATATGATATTAATGTTAATATATATGATATTAATTAATGTTGATAGATTTTTCTAGAATATGGTGTGTTTTTATATTATTTTAGATTATTATTTTATATATATATATATGTGGGTAAATTGTATATTTTTTTAAATTGAAGATTAGAAGATAGCATTGAAAAGCTTTAGATCACTTTTTTATTTGGGAGATTTGACCAAAGCTAAAAAGTAATTCTTTGTAGAGAGATGGGAGATAACTGAGTGACAGTATGTTCAAAATTTAACATATGAAACAGATTAGTTGCATAATCGACTGCAAAAGTAGACGGTAGGGACAAAAGACCAATATAACATGATCATGGCATACAATCAAGCAGAAGGATCAAAATTTTGTGGCAGCAACTTGGATGGGATGTTTGTTGTCTCTGGTAGCGCCCTACTTGAGGGAGGTATTCCAAGGTGTTGTTATATTTGCTCCATTTGTCATTCCAAGTCCTCCATATGACGATGCAAATGCTCAAGGGAATAGAGGATGTCTACTCGATGCTCATGACGGTCTAGTAGAGTTTTTCCCAAGAGGAAATTCATGTGCTAGTAAAGGTAAATTTTCGCCATGTACTAATTAAATCTACCTCAAGTGTGCCCAATATCTAGTACCCAATTTGCTAACTCAACAAGAACCTCCATGTCCAAGAGGTGAAGTCCATGAGAGGATCCTTCTCCCTCGACATGCGTTAGCTCTTCCAAAATTGACCCTGGTTTGAGGTCGCGAAAATGAGTGGTGACTTCCTCCAGGCAGTGATGCATATGCATGATTCCTTTGTTGGCTCGCTATTGATAATAGGACACTCCCCTACACACTCGGGCTCGCAAATGAAACATGGGATAGGGGTTAGATAAATGGAAAAATCCAGTCACTGGAGACGGGAAGAAATAAACGACACAAGTTCTAGGAAAATGCCATGTCATAGGAGCACAGAGAGGAGGGTCAATGCTAAAAAAATGATAGTTAAAGATAGCCTCCTACCACATCCACAAGTGACAGGAAAGAAGATGACAGGGTGAAGTCCAAGGTGAAGTCTAGTATTTGAGGTCTTGAGTTGGGTGCACAAGCTAAGTGTGGGGACGAGCAAAGGGGGATAGGAAAGAGAGCACATGGGTGACAAAAAGATACTAGGGGACGAGGAACGAGGTAAAGTTCTAGAGGAGGTCAAAGCACTAGGAGAGAACAACCAAGACTTTTCTCGAGGTTAGTTTCCTATAACACTGTGAAAACCTTTGGAAATGAAAATGTTCAAACACAGGAGTAGCTCGGAGCCTCACTAGTCTACCAAGAGGGTAAATTCGAAATGGAAATAAAATTATAGTAAAAGAAAGTTACCATCAGCTTTGCAATTCCATTGAATTCGAGATGGTGCAACTTCCCTGAGTTGGAATTTGCCTAGTTGGGGAGGCTGATGCTTTCCGAACCAAAGCACCGAGGACCTAGACGAAGACGAAATGTGAATGGATATGCTACTAGTCCATGCTTTCATAATTGTCAAGTTATGTTGACCACCAAGTGCTTCAGAGGGAATTGTAACATGGATTGAGATCCTTGAAGCCATGGTTAAATGCTTCCCTCACTGGAGAGCCCCATGAGCGAGAACCTTATCAACAATTGAAGTGCATAAGAGGCCACTATAGGCCAAATGTATGTTGGATGAATTGATGATCAACGTGAGTTTAGTACAGATCCATTAATAGTATCACGGGGTCATGCCACCACGTCCCTAGTCCTTTAGCTAGGTGGGACAACTGCAACCCACCCCCCCTTTGTCTCGATAAACACCCCATATGGGGCTGAAAGGTCTCTCTGAATGCATTGTCAGCACATATTCTTGAGGGGGGATTCTGGCAGAAGGATCTAGATGGATGATATAGGGGGGAGGAGTCTTGACAATCATAGTTGGCAAGAAGGTCTACAATTTTATGTCCAAACTACCAGACATGAGAATGGATAATGACCATAATATTGGTAGTTAGAGAGGGGATCTGGCTGAGAAGTGATTCCAAACACCATTTCGTTGAGAATTTGAGAACTGGAATAAGGAGTTCTCAAGCCAGACTTCTTTCAGTCTTTGACTTTGAAAAAGGTAAGATGCAGATGGCTTCTTACAAGCTCAAATTCCACAACCCAAGACTGCTACATATTACTAGAAGCAAACCTCCTTTGAGTTTAATGTTAAAGATGTACATTCAATTGACCAAATTGAGATGCACAAATAGACTGGTCAAATGATTTATTCTACTTTAACTAACATTTCCATGAGTTTTTCAAAGTTGCAGGTCACCTTGGCCAATACGCAGTCACAGCTCAAGTTGGAAAAAGTTTCCTCATTGGCAAAGGACACCAAGCTCAAATTTTTGGAAGATCTAGTGTTAAAGATGGGATATGATCCCTCCAATATAAATGTTGTAGAAGAACTTGTCGAGAAGAAAAATGCTGAGGTTTTAGCTCTAAGGAAGCAGCTAAAATTGTCAGCTTTAGAGGACCCAATGACTAAAGAGATTGAATAAACTGAGACTCAGAAATCTGACATGATGAAGCTCATCATGGAACAAAATCTGCAAATAAAACAGATGGAGAAGCAAATGGAGAAACTTATCAAAGAGAAAGAGGAAGTTGTGAAAAAGGCCAATATTCCAATAGATGTAGTTCCTCTTGCAGTAGTCCCTATAACTACAGTTTCTACCTCAGGAATAGCAGAAACCACAGGTACAACAAAAAGAGTTGAACAACTTGTTGAAGCTGTTCAGAACCTGTCTATTCAGACAGAAGAAATCAAGAAATTGTAGGATGAACTGAAGAAATTACAACACATGAAAGTAGTTGTAGACAACTCACATGTAGTTGAGTTGTAGAGGGCAAGAGGTCAAATTGAGATATTGCAGAAAGAAGTCAAAGACTCTTACCTTGGAAATAAACTGGGTTTGGTAAAGGAAATTTTATGGGGAGAGATTACTGAATCAATCAAATATATCTGGCCTTATATCAGGATAATCTTTGATCAAAAGGACTTGTTGGAAAAAGCTCAGGAAGCTATTGAAACTATCTCAAAGGAACTTGAGGACATGCCAGAAGTTGCCACTGAAATAATCAAGTTTCTCAATTCTAAAGACAACTATGAGCTTGAAGAATTAGGTATTAATGACAGGACAACAACCATACTGGAAGTGAAGAAGATTATTACAAAGAAAAATCTCATTCTTCAGTTGGAGGAAAAATGCAGCAATGTTAATGTCATAGTTCAACGTTTTTTCAGCAGGTTAGAACCCTTGACCAGCAAGGGTTTTCCCTATATGCTTGTGATAAATGATAAGTTAATGCCCATTGAAGAGTATGTCTGAAATATTACAGAGGTTAGTACCAGTGCAGCCACAGTTTCAAACATAAAAGGTACAACAACACCAAGGGTTGTGTTGAATGCACTTAGAGATACCTTTTTCATCCTAAATGAAATCAGACATATATTTTTAGTAAAACCCACTTTTACTAAATATACATAAATGGATGAGGTTTATCGAAGGGTAACTAAGTTATCTATCCTAGATAAGAAACGTTGGGAACAGTTAGCTGATTTACTTGACTCAAAGGAGGATCAACATCATTTAACATTTTTAGGAACAGTCATCAACAACTCAACAACATTCAACATTTTCAGGAATAGTCATCAACAATTCAACACCAAAATAGTGACAGATCGACTATCAATTCATTTTCCTGATTTTGTATTAATCTATTTTTGTAAATCTATTTAAGATATTTTCCTAGCTCTAAGATTGTATAAATAACTCTCTTTCACGAGTTATTAAGGGTTGCACCCTTGAAGAAACATTTGTAAGCACTAAATGTACTCAGCTTTTTCTGAATCATTAATAGCAAAGCAAAGGATTCTGAATTTTGATTCATACAGTTTCGTATTCCTTGTAAGTTTTTCCAGTTTTCATTCACTGTGTTTTCTTCATATTCTTAAGTTTTACAAAGATAACCAGGTAGGAGTAGTTGTGTCTCAATTTACTCCTATAAGCTTTCTGAAGTGATCATCTTTAAAGAGAATGAATTATATAAACTATTTG
Organism: Pinus tabuliformis; assembly: GCA_031772625.1. Classification (NCBI taxonomy): domain Eukaryota; kingdom Viridiplantae; phylum Streptophyta; class Pinopsida; order Pinales; family Pinaceae; genus Pinus; species Pinus tabuliformis. The sequence continues at coordinate 195,828,724 of CM062814.1, read as the reverse complement.
TTTGACTAATTCCCTCTAAATCATAAAATCATCAGCATCTTTGTAATCTTGGGCATATTCTGTTAAACTTTTTGAACATTGTTTGAAGGTTTTCTTACTTATGGTTATTTAATTTTCTATTTGAAAACTGTAATAGTCATATCATCTTTCTATTCCTGCTCATCACTAGACAAGCTAAATCACTGTGTAAATTTTAATAGCAGCCCTTTGTTTAAATATTAGTATTATTCAAAAAGGTTAGGCATCACTATTTTAAATCTGTTCGCTACATTGGTCCTCCAAAATTAAAACAAAACCCCCCAAAACAAATATCGTAGATGCCCTGGCATGATAGCTAACCATTATTATCTTAGAGATACAACAGTGTCAACAATGCTCTGCCAAACAGGTCATGGCCTGTGCTGCAAGAGGACGTGGACGCGGTAGGAGAGGCCCAGCCCCCCGGACAAATAAGGGGCCGAGCACGTCGGAAACTCGCATGGGTCGGAAATCAATAAAGCAACTCATCACTGAAGCAGTAAACGTTTACCGTGAGGGGAGGGATGGTGGAATACGAAAATTTCTCGAAGAATGGGAAGAGTAGGTAAAGCAAGGAAGTGAGATGAAGGAAGAGATGGATAACATGAGGACTCTTGTTCCAGATCTAGGGAACACCCGAGGGAGAATCACACAGTTTAAGCAAATTTTGTACTTGTACTGGTTAATGAAAAGTTTACTCGGCAAAGCGATGGAGCAGATATCTGTGGGTATGATAGTGACAGTTTAGGGAATGTCAAATTATAAGAAGGACGCGGAGAAAATTTTCTTCTAGCTGCACAAACAAGATATCAGGATGGACAAAATTGACTGCCACATCCCTTGCATTCTGGACTTGTATGGCATGCCAGGGGCATCAGCTGAAGATCCAACTCCCGTCGCATCTGCCTCGAAGGAACTGAAGGATTAGACTCATCCCCATGCATAATTTTTGTCTATGCAGTTAGCCTTTAAGTTTTATGTTTGAAATTTTAGTTTTTGTAGTTATGTACTGTCTGGACATGAGATAGAGACATATCTAGCCTAGCTGGAAAGATTTAAACAATAGTGTTTTTGGATGGCTTACAATGCTGACCGGTGGCCAAGAGACTTGGTTTTCCCTCGAGGAAAGTTGAGGCTACCGAGTTAATTTGTGTGGTGTAAACTTGCTTATTATATAATAGAAAATGGAATGGACTTGCCAAGCTTAACAAAAAAAATATTGACAATTTTTTGAATTTAACTTTAAATTTAAAGTCTTATTGGTTTAATGTTCTATTAAAACACCTATTAACATAATAATCTAATTAAAAAAATATGCAACTTTTTAGTGTATTTATATTACTTATATTACCTCAATTTTTATAACAAGGAATCAAGGAAGATAATTCATTGTAATGGTTGGTATTTCTTATAACCTAATTTGTTGATATATCTAACCATATTAGTGTACTGCGTTATTATCCCTGTTGTAGACAGTGGATATATGGGTTCGATATATCATTGACCTTAAATTAATTTCATTTTGTCATATTTGTTAAAGTTAATTTTAACAATTTAATTTAATTTTTAGTTAAATTATTTTAATTTTCTTGAACCTAATTGGTGGTTTGGCTCTCATCTTATTGAGTAATCATTATAACTTTGTACTACCTTCTGCATCGGCAGGAGGTTATCCTTCCTCAATAACGCAGACGATGATTTTTCTCTGCAGCTGGCTTTGTACGCCTTGGTTTTTGACAATCAGTTGTTAATAGAAGCTTGTGAGGACCATCCAGGTCAGTGTCGTATCCATTTTTTCTGGCTACTACATTTATGAGTATGGTCGGTTTAAAAAACTCTCACATATGGAAAATTCTGGAGTACTCTTCCAGATTAAATGCATTGCAAGGACTGTAATCACATGATCGATTGCTAGATGTTTGTTATTGTCCCTATGTACTTTTTAAAATTAGACAATTTTAGCAATAGTAGTGTGACATCAATTTCAGTGAATTTGAAAGTTTGTTATTATCCTCGTTTAATGATGATGAAGGGTTTGATCGGATTTTGGATTAAGTTAATAAAATTTAATTGTTTTTATTGTAGGTTTTAGAGTTTTTCACTTTAAATTGTCTGGACAAATAATAATAATAATAATATCTATTTTTAAGGTCACAGCCAAGCCAGACACCAAATTGGTGTATGAGACCCCTTGTTTTTGGGACAAGGGACCCATCTCCATGCAGCGATTTGACTGCTAAGTCTATGAAGGCATACATACTCTACCCCCCTCTAGTTTTGAACCTGTGACCTCTTAGGAGGAAACACATGCTCTTAACGTTTTTTATTAGATATATGGATTTCAACATTTTGATTTTGAAATATGATCTAATTAAAAGAAACAATATGATTATTTTTTACCTCATTATTAAATAAAGAAATGGATAACTTCAATAAATTTTTGAAATATATTATAAAGATATATATATAATTTTTTACTCCAATAAATAATTAAGAGAAAAACAAAAGACAAACTGAAAACAAATGGATTACTATTTACCTTCTCTCTTTGCTAAAAGAAATGAATAGCTGAGATATATTATAAAGATATTTAAAAATTTTTAAATTTACATAAAATTCACTAAAACATTGTTTATTTAAACTATTGGCTCAAAAATTAATTAATGGCAAGCAAAAAGATAGATTACACTAAACCATTATTTAGTGTAATTAGTACCAATGAACTAGATATCATATTTTAATGTGAAATTCAAAATAAATGAATAAGTTAAATACATTTTTGTTTTTTTATTGTCTTTTAATAATATATATATATATATAAGTACTTAAAAATATAGATATTTCTTGCCAATTATGTACATAGTAAAGATTACAATAGCTATAATAGAAAATAAAAAATAAAAAATAATATATTAGTAGTTAATGCAATTATTATTTACAAAATCTATATAGTACCATGATGACTTTGATGACATGTTCATGACAAGTGGTACATGAAAAAAATCTAATGAAACTCCTCCAAAGTCATGATTATTATTAAATGGACGCTTTATCCACAATTAAAATATATATTTTTTTAAATAAAACATTATATAAACAAAGTTGTAGGGAAAAAATACATGAACACTACCATATAAAAGTTATAAAAAGAGAATGCTCACATAAAAAATTCTTGAACCAATTGGCTCAATGAATGGCACATTAAAAGAAAAAAGTGAAATTGTTATATAACATCTTGGAAAAGAAACAACCTCACACCAACACTACTTTGGACCAATTTTTTGAATAATTATTACATTTAATTGAGACTAATTACATCATAATAAGTTTTAATGATTAGTTTATTGTTGCGAGATCGTCGAGCTGCCTCGGCCCTCGCAGGCCGCCTCCCTGCGCGATCTGTTCTCTCAGCGGATTGAGCAGATCTGGGGCATTGAATTGGATTTACGGCTTCCACTGCTGAGCGAGATCGTCGAGCCCCTGCGAGATCTGATACTCTTAGTGGATTGAGCAAATCCGGCTCATCGGACTTGGAGGCCTCATCCATTGTGCACGCACCCAGGCCCTGAGGGTGGATCCGGCTGAGTCTAAGGGTGAGCTGTTTTTATGGAGTTCTGGGCAGGATCCTGTCTGGCTTCTCTATAATTCTTGAGATCATGGAGACTCTGGGCTTCCCCCAGGGTTCCCCATCTGCTCCTCCACCCCTTTCGCCTTCGGAGGCCTTCATGCAGCTTCTGGCAGGGCTCCCTAAGAAGAAAACCCCTGAACCTTCGAAATTTGTGAAAAAGCTGGATGATATCCCAGCAATCTCCCTTCCGCCTGAAACCCCGATGCAAGTTGCTCTGTCGCTGTCCGAACGAGCCCTCATCGGTCAGTTTATGGGGCTTTGGCCGTCCCCCAAATCCACGGAGAGCTGGGTTTCCAGAAACTGGGCGCCGCTGATCAGAGAAAGCGTCACCTCTTATTTTCTGGGGAGAGGCTACTTCCTCTTCGAATTCACTGCAAAGGAAGACAAAGATCTGATCTTCCGAAACGGCCCCTACTTTATGGGTCCTCGGGGCCTGTACCTTAACAAATGGACCCCGGATTTTGATCCAGCAGTCGATGTTCCTAACGCAGTCCCTGTGTGGGTTAGACTCCCGAACCTCCCGGTCCATTGTTGGAATTGGGACTCTCTGCGTCACATTGGAAATGCTCTGGGGAAATTTATTGACCAAGCGAACAACAAGGACCAATACGACTGCGCCCGGATCTGCGTAGAAGTAGATCTGGAGGTAGGGCTCCCTGAGGCCATTACGATAAATGTTGGAAGCTGGACGCATCTGCAGAAGCTGGACTATGAGCAGTTTCCCTTCAAATGCCGGAAATGCCACGTGTATGGTCACTTCGCTAGAGGCTTCCCATCCAACACCGAGGCCACGCAGGGAAAGGAGGATGGATGGAATCAAACCAAGCACCACAAATCTAGGAAGACGGGAGGACCTAGCAGTAAAGGACAGCCACCTATTCAACATACTTCACCACCCTCAGGAAATAGGTTTGATCCTCTCAGTTCTCATCAAGAGAAAACTCAGGAGGCAGGGATCCAAAAGGAGTCCGAACCCACAGAGGAGACTGGGAAACAAAACCCAGATTCTTCAAGCAAAGGCACTCCTTCAGCCTCCAACAAAGACACAAATGTTGAAAATCCCAAAAGCAAGAATGATGAAGACAATGAAGAAGAGCAAATCACAGATGACTCAAAAGAGGAAGGAGAAATAGGTGAGTCCCAAGCCTCGGTAAGAAGATCCACGAGAGGCCGCAAAACGGATAGAGAAAAAAGAGAGGAGGAGACGTATAAGGAAAAACTACAAGGCAGCCATCCCACTCTGGAAAAATTGCTAGCCTCAAAGCCTAGGATGCCGAAAATCCAGCCTCAAGGCTCCAAGGGAGCCCATCAGAAACATAAATAATGAAGATCATCTCCTGGAATTGCGGAGGTATGGGGAGCAAGGTCAAGGAAGAAGCCATGCAAAGTCTGATAAGAACAGAGACCCCAGACATACTTCTCATCCAGGAGACTAAGCTGGAAGACTCAGTCTTCCTGCAAACAAGCAAGAAACTATGGTTCAAAAGTGAAGCAAGAGTAGTCTCCGCTAGGGGAGCCTCGGGAGGTATTGGTACTCTTTGGAATGATAACAAATTTGCAGTCATCAGTGAGGCTAGCAACACTCATTGGTTGCTGCTGAAAATACAGAATCTGAACACTAAAGAAACTCATTGCATTTTTAATGTCTACTCTCCAGTCAACGCTGGGGAAAAAAAAGCACTATGGGATTCGATAAGACTTCAAGCAAACCTCATTAATCTGGAGAATACTATCATTGCCGGAGATCTCAATCTTACCCTCAGCTCGTCTGAAAAAAGAGGTGGCAGTGCTGTTCGTGATCCAGCAAGAGAATGGGCGGAGGATCTCATGCAAGACTGGGATTTGCTTGACATCCAACCCTCCTCCGGTAAGCACTCTTGGTCCAATAAAAGAATAGGCCCAGGTCATATAGCTGCTAGATTAGACAGATTTTTCATGTAAATTTCTTATTTGTTGTTGGGATTAGAACCAAGAATGCACATTCTCCCTAATAGTATCTCGGACCATAAACCCATAAAGCTAGAATTACTAGCTCACCTCAATCTGGGTCCTATTCCCTTCAGATTCAGCCCAATCTGGATCAAGGAACCAGATTTCATGCAGCTTGTTAAGGAATGCTGGAACCAATCTATTAAAGGATCCCCCTTCTACATATGGGAAGAAAAGCTCAGAAGGGTAAAAAGAGTTCTAAAACATTGGGCCAAAAGTCTACCCAAACCTGATATAGAAAGAAAAAATATCAAAGTCGCCCTTGTCAATCATCAATCTCATATAGAAGATACTTCAATCACCAAAGGTCTGCTTGACCAAGAAGCCCATCTCCAACAGCACTATAATAAGGCCTGTCTTGCTGAAGAGGAATACTGGAGATTAAAATCTAGAAACCTCTGGCTCAAATCAGGGGACAGAAACACTGCTTTTTTCCATAAACAAGCGCAGAGAAGAAAATGTCATAACACCATTTCCGAGATCAAGGTGGACAGCGAAACATTCAAGGAGTTTGCAGACATAAAGAAGGCAGCCCACGCCCACTTCCTAAAGCTGTATAGCGAAGAAAAGGTACAGCATCAAGCTTCAGATCTTTTAGACATGATCCCAGCTACAATTTCTCCAGGTATGAATGAAATCTTGGAGGCCAAAATAACCAAATATAAAGTCAAAAAAGCCTTATATGGCATGGATCCGGACAAGGCCCCTGGGTTGGATGGATTCTCTGCCAGATTTCTCCAAACATGCTGGCCCATTATCGAAAAAGATCTGATTAAAATGATTCGAAAATCTCATAACTCCCAAAAAATAGGCGGAAGCACAAATTCTGCCTTCTTAGCCCTCATTCCCAAGGAAAAAGGGGCCAGCAATTTCAGCAGATTCCGGCCGATCTCTCTATGTAACATTGGGTATAAGCTAATCACAAAAGTCATAGCAAATCGATTGAAGCACATCCTTCCTAAAATAATCCCGGAGAATCAAGGCGGCTTCATCCAAGGGAGGCAGATAGTGGACAACTTCACCCTTGTTCAGGAGGCAATCCACTCAAGTCTCCAACGAAAAGAGCAAGGTATGGTAATTAAACTTGATTTAGCAAATGCATTTGATCGTGTAAATCACAGTTTTCTGTTAAAAGTTATGAACAGGTTTGGGTTTGGATCAAACTTCATTAACTGGATCTGGGCTTGCGTTTCGGAGCCATGGATTGCCCCACTTGTAAATGGAAGAGCCACAAACTTCTTTAAAGCTTCAAGAGGGCTCAGGCAGGGGTGCCCTCTCTCCCCTCTGCTATTTGTCATTCAAGCCTCAGCTTTCAGTTTCCTGCTGGAAAAAAAAATGCAAGATCAAGATCTTATGGGATTGTGTATAGCAAGAGGAGTCAAGAACATTAATCATGCTCTGTTCGCTGATGACACCCTGCTTCTGGGCGCTGCCTCCCTCTCCTCCGCCTCCAAATTCAAAGCTGCCCTGGAAGAATTCAGCATGGCCTCAGGCAGCGTTGTTAACAAGAACAAGTCTCACATTTACAGTTGGAATACCCCGCCCAGACTTCTCTCTGCTATCTCCAGGTGCCTTGGATACGCAGCCTCCGCTTCATGGACCTCCTTCAAATATCTGGGCCTCCCGGTTGTACACAAAAGAATCTCAAGCAAAGAATGGCTACCCCAGCTCAAAAAATTCCAATCAAAAATTTAGGCCTGGGGCTTCACCTGGCTCAACTATGCTGGCAAATCCGTCCTTATCAAATCAGTGCTCACGAGTCTTCCTATTTTTCAATTTGCAGGGATGCTTGCTCCATCAATCATTCTAAAAAAAATGGACGAGCATATCCAGAGATTCTTTTGGAAAGGAGGAAAGCAGAACGAAAGAAAAATTCCCCTCATCAATTGGGAAGTTATTTCTAAGCCTTTGTGGGAGGGAGGACTTAATTTCAAAAATTTAGGCCACCTGAATGTAGCAATGGCTGCAAATGTCATCTGGAGAGTTGTCGTGCCCAATCCTGGTTGGCCCCAAACAGCTCTCAGAAAAAAATATTTCCTAGGTCCTCGCTCCAGCTGCTTAGACCGAGTAATCCACCTGCCTAATTCGCCTTTCCTCAAGCTTTATGATAAGGCCGCCTCCCTGATCAAAAACCACTGTTATTGGATCTAGGGTAACGACAAGAAAATAAAATTATGGACTCATAAAATCATGTCCACAGATCCGATCAGCGATAGAGTGCAATTGGGCGAGCTGCGGGAGTGGATGGAAAGGAATAAGCTTCAAACTCTTTGGGATATCTCCCTCTGGAAAGACAGCGATTGGACAGGCTGGAAGACAGTGGATCTTCCAGAACGCCTGGTCGCTGACTGGGCCACGATGACTGGTCTTCTCCACGGCCTTGCACCCATGAACAGGAACACTCAGGACGTAATCGGTTGGGGAAACAAAACTAAAGGTTACACTGTCGCAGAGGGCTACGCCAAGCACCGAGAGAGACTGCACGTACCCTTAAACCCAGCGCCATGGCAAGCGATCTGGCGATGCCAGGCTTGGCCCAAAATAGATACATTGGCGTGGATTCTGTGTCATGGTAGAATCCTCACCTTTGACCGATTGCAGAAGTTGGGATATAACGGCCCCTCCATCTGCCTCCTGTGCAGCAATAGTGAAGAATCAGCTGCGCATCCTTTCCTGGATTGCAGCTACGCCAAGCAGATATGGTGGGCCCTGCTTTATTTCTTGGATCCCTCCTTCCAGCTTCCGCGTACAATGGCTGAACTCTTCGCTAACTGCGCATCCAAATATCCTGGCCCTCCTCCTCAAAATCGATTAATCAAATCAGCCTGGGCCATTCTTCCAAAGGTCATTTGCTGGCAGCTATGGCTAGAACGCAATAGAAGAACCTTCAGGAACGTCAGACAACACCATAAAATCATTGAAGTCAAGATCAAGTGCCAAATAAAGGAATGTCTGTCCCAAATAAATGATGATGCAAATCTCACCCATCATGACAACGTTTGGGGCTCCTTCCTGGGATTACAATTTCTCCAAGCAATCAGAAATGCACCTCCTCTCAGAGAATGGAAAATTAGGAAAACGGAAGCTGAATTCCAAGACTGGCTCAAATCACAATCAAGGTATTTCCTTTTTTTCGATGGAGCAGCTAAGGGTAATCCGGGCAGAGCAGGTGTTGGAGGTGTCGTCCTAAACTCAACAGGAGAAAAAATTCACTCATTTGCTTGGGGGCTTGGACACATGACCAACACTCAAGCTGAGGCCTTGGCCCTCCTGCAAGGCCTCAAGACCCTAAAGGAGCTAGACATAAGGGAAGCAACTGTTATAGGAGACTCTCAAATCATCATAAGTGCAATGATCTCTAACTCCCCTGCTGCAGACCTTAAACTAGCCAGAATGATCTTCAGAATCAAGGCCCTTGAAAGTGCTTTTCAGAAGCTGAACTACTACCATGTTTTGAGAGCCCACAATAAAGAAGCGGACAGCGAAGCAAATAAAGCAGCCCTCCTCTCGGCCGAGCTCAAGTTGAAAGAAGGAAAAGAATCATGGGAAGTCATCCCTTAAGTCACGGTCCGCCATGTTTTACTGCTTGATCTTAAAAAAATTTGTCTGTATATCCAAGTGGGGGAAAATAGAGGATATAGAATCTATAGATCTTCATGCTATGGGAAAAATCTCAAGCCACAATAACATCCTCACTTCCATAAGTGAGACTTTTCAAGATTCAGACATCCTCATTGTACTCAGAAATTTGGCATTTAAGCCAGGAGGAATATAAATACAATATAACCGTTTCTGTCAAAAAAAATTACATCATAATAATATAAAATAAATTAGTAGCTAAACTAAGCGACAAAAAACGCTAGCTATGCGGCCTCATTTTATCACATCATCCAAAATATATTTAGTATATAAAAAAAAAATCATATAATTATTTTTTCTGTTGTACTATTTATTTAGCATTAATTTTATAAAATGATTTTTTTATTAAAATCATAATACAAAGTTATATTTAATTATTCTTAAAATATACACTTCTAAATTCAATGACCAACAATACACACCTATGCTAAAACAAATTTGCAACTAAATCTTCCCTAACATAATTGAATAATGACAAACTTAATGTATGATCGCGTCTAAGGAAATTACAACCACGACATCGATTGTAATGGAAAATATTATCCTAATTTTAACGAGATTATAAACATATATGATATTAATGTTAATATATATGATATTAATTAATGTTGATAGATTTTTCTAGAATATGGTGTGTTTTTATATTATTTTAGATTATTATTTTATATATATATATATGTGGGTAAATTGTATATTTTTTTAAATTGAAGATTAGAAGATAGCATTGAAAAGCTTTAGATCACTTTTTTATTTGGGAGATTTGACCAAAGCTAAAAAGTAATTCTTTGTAGAGAGATGGGAGATAACTGAGTGACAGTATGTTCAAAATTTAACATATGAAACAGATTAGTTGCATAATCGACTGCAAAAGTAGACGGTAGGGACAAAAGACCAATATAACATGATCATGGCATACAATCAAGCAGAAGGATCAAAATTTTGTGGCAGCAACTTGGATGGGATGTTTGTTGTCTCTGGTAGCGCCCTACTTGAGGGAGGTATTCCAAGGTGTTGTTATATTTGCTCCATTTGTCATTCCAAGTCCTCCATATGACGATGCAAATGCTCAAGGGAATAGAGGATGTCTACTCGATGCTCATGACGGTCTAGTAGAGTTTTTCCCAAGAGGAAATTCATGTGCTAGTAAAGGTAAATTTTCGCCATGTACTAATTAAATCTACCTCAAGTGTGCCCAATATCTAGTACCCAATTTGCTAACTCAACAAGAACCTCCATGTCCAAGAGGTGAAGTCCATGAGAGGATCCTTCTCCCTCGACATGCGTTAGCTCTTCCAAAATTGACCCTGGTTTGAGGTCGCGAAAATGAGTGGTGACTTCCTCCAGGCAGTGATGCATATGCATGATTCCTTTGTTGGCTCGCTATTGATAATAGGACACTCCCCTACACACTCGGGCTCGCAAATGAAACATGGGATAGGGGTTAGATAAATGGAAAAATCCAGTCACTGGAGACAGGAAGAAATAAACGACACAAGTTCTAGGAAAATGCCATGTCATAGGAGCACAGAGAGGAGGGTCAATGCTAAAAAAATGATAGTTAAAGATAGCCTCCTACCACATCCACAAGTGACAAGGAAGAAGATGACAGGGTGAAGTCCAAGATGAAGTCTAGTATTTGAGGTCTTGAGTTGGGTGCACAAGCTAAGTGTGGGGACGAGCTAAGGGGGATAGGAAAGAGAGCACATGGGTGACAAAAATATACCAAGGGACGAGGAACGAGGTAAAGTTCTAGAGGAGGCCAAAGCACTAGGAGAGAACAACCAAGACTTTTCTCGAGGTTAGTTTCCTATAACACTGTGAAAACCTTTGGAAATGAAAAAGTTCGAACACAAGAGTAGCTGGGAGCCTCACTAGTCTACCAAAAGGAGGGTAAATTCGAAATGGAAATAAAATTATAGTAATAAATAAAGTTACCATCATCTTTGCAATTCCATTGAATTCGAGATGGTGCAACTTCCCTGAGTTGGCATTTGCCTAGTTGGGGAGGCTGATGTTTTCTGAACCAAAGCACCGAGGACCTAGACGAAGACAAAACGCAAACGAATATGCTACGAGTCCATGCTTTCACAATTGTCAAGTTATGTGTACCACCAAGTGCTTCAGAGGGAATTGTAACATGGATTGAGATCCTTGAAGCCATGGTTAAATGCTTCCCTCACTGGAGAGCCCCATGAGCGAGAACCTTATCAACAATTGAAGTGCATAAGAGGCCACTATAGGCCAAATGTATGTTGGATGAATTGATGATCAACGTGAGTTTAGTACAGATCCATTAATAGTATCACGGGGTCATGCCACCACGTCCCTAGTCCTTTAGCTAGGTGGGACAACTGCAACCCACCCCCCCTTTGTCTCGATAAACACCCCATATGGGGCTGAAAGGTCTCTCTGAATGCATTGTCAGCACATATTCTTGAGGGGGGATTCTGGCAGAAGGATCTAGATGGATGATATAGGGGGGAGGAGTCTTGACAATCATAGTTGGCAAGAAGGTCTACAATTTTATGTCCAAACTCTCACATATGGAAAATTCTGGAGTACTCTTCCAGATTAAATGCATTGCAAGGACTGTAATCACATGATCGATTGCTAGATGTTTGTTATTGTCCCTATGTACTTTTTAAAATTAGACAATTTTAGCAATAGTAGTGTGACATCAATTTCAGTGAATTTGAAAGTTTGTTATTATCCTCGTTTAATGATGATGAAGGGTTTGATCGGATTTTGGATTAAGTTAATAAAATTTAATTGTTTTTATTGTAGGTTTTAGAGTTTTTCACTTTAAATTGTCTGGACAAATAATAATAATAATAATATCTATTTTTAAGGTCACAGCCAAGCCAGACACCAAATTGGTGTATGAGACCCCTTGTTTTTGGGACAAGGGACCCATCTCCATGCAGCGATTTGACTGCTAAGTCTATGAAGGCATACATACTCTACCCCCCTCTAGTTTTGAACCTGTGACCTCTTAGGAGGAAACACATGCTCTTAACGTTTTTTATTAGATATATGGATTTCAACATTTTGATTTTAAAATATGATCTAATTAAAAGTAAATAAAAAACAATATGATTATTTTTTACCTCATTATTAAATAAAGAAATGGATAACTTCAATAAATTTTTGAAATATATTATAAAGATATATATATAATTTTTTACTCCAATAAATAATTAAGAGAAAAACAAAAGACAAACTGAAAACAAATGGATTACTATTTACCTTCTCTCTTTGCTAAAAGAAATGAATAGCTGAGATATATTATAAAGATATTTAAAAATATTGAAATTTACATAAACTTCACTAAAACATTGTTTATTTAAACTATTGGCTCAAAAATTAATTAATGGCAAGCAAAAAGATAGATTACACTAAACCATTATTTAGTGTAATTAGTACCAATGAAATAGATATCATATTTTAATGTGAAATTCAAAATAATCGAATAAGTTAAATACTTTTTTGTTTTTTTATTGTCTTTTAATAATATATATATATATATAAGTACTTAAAAATATAGATATTTCTTGCCAATTATGTACATAGTAAAGATTACAATAGCTATAATAGGCAAAGGCATCTGAAATGTCTTGAATATCTGATGAAGCATTAGATCCAGTATACAGGGTTATGGGTTGATGATGCATTGCTTGATCTGAGCTAAGGAGAGATCTCACCGGTTGATGGAGAACTAGATCCAAGGAGAGATCGGGATCAAATGATTTGAAATGCACTATTATGATATGGTTGATTATGCGTATTTCTAGATCTGAATACTGACGCAATGTTATGTTCTGGGTCTAACTAATGTCTGGTACAGCTGCAAGTTGATAGAATTTATTTTTAGATCTGTACGCATGTTGGCTTCGGTAAAAGCGCGTGTATACGCGGGTTTCTCTCATTTAAGTAGCGTATATATTTTGGAGCTTGATTTTTGAATTACAGTTGGGTCTGACTGTTATTACAGAGTTCTGTAGTCTGCTCTGTGTTCTGGTAACTGGTGTTTGACAGGGTTTCAGTGGTTCAGTGATTGATGATGCTAGTATTGGATGTTTTGTGTTTCAATGATTTGTTGTGAAAGTTGAATGAATTGTGGTCTTCAGATTGTAACGTTGTGCTTCAGGAATATCCAGTCTGAAAATGTATGAAAGGTGGTACCTGAAAGAAAGAAGATTGTAGGCCAGCACCTACGTACTAGTATCTTGGCTAGTACAAGAGCAAAGGGGGTTGGAGCTCCCTTCCAAGGAAGTTTGGAGAACGAGAGAAGGTTGTAGCCTTCTGCAGGTTGTAGCCTGCGTACTGGTATAAGGCTGCACCAGTACAAAAAGATTGTAAACTGAAGTTTCATATTAAAGAAAGATAGAGACAACTTGCAGCAGGTGGTTTTCACCCACATTGGGTTTCCACCTTATATCTTGGTGTTCATGTGTGTGGCTTTTGATCTGTTCTGTTATACTGCGCCTGTTTACTGTTAATGTGGTGAATAATGTCCTGATGCACTTAACTGAAGAATAAGCTAACTAAATTATGAGTTTTCTTCTTATACGCTGTTTTATTCAGTCACAGTAGCGTGTACACGCTGGTTCACTTAACTGAAGTAGCGTATATATTTCTGAGCATTGAAAAAGTTGATTGATCTGATAATACTGATTCACCCCCCCCCCCCCCTCTCAGTATTATTTCCAACAATTGGTATCGGAGCAGGTCCTTCAGAGAAGCTTGATCGCTTGAAGGTAGATCGTTCATCATGAGCAACTACGAGAGAGAAGCATCAATCAGGCCACCGATTTTTGATGGGACAAACTTCAATTATTGGAAGGTAAGAGTTACTGCATATCTTCAATCTCTTGGTACAGAAGTTTGGGACATTGTAGAAACAGGCTATGCTTTTCCTTCAGCTACTCCTACAGATCCAGCTGAGAAAAAGAAGTATGAAACAAATGCAAAAGCAGTCAGTACTCTATTAGGAAGTATATCCCAAACAGAATTCATGAAGGTAATGCACTTCAAATCAGCAAAAGAGATATGGGACAAAATGGTCACGAGCTATGAAGGAGATGAACAGGTAAAACAAGCTAAACTTCAAACTCTCAGGATTCAATATGAGACTCTCAAGATGTATAATGATGAAAGTGTTGCTAATTATTTTCTTCGGGTAGATGAGATTGTTAATTGTATGAAAAATTTGGGTGAAGAAATAAAAGAGGCTATAGTAGTTCAAAAGATTCTAAGATCATTATCCCCCAAGTTTGAATCTAAAGTATCTGCAATAGAAGAAAAGGAAAATCTCCGTGTTCTCACTATGTCTCAGCTACATGGAATTCTAACTGCTTATGAAATGAGAAAGGGAGGTCCATCAGACAGAAGGGAAGCTGCTTTTAAGGCATCAGGAAAAGAAGATTACTATGAAGCAAGCCATGTTCCAGAAGAAGAGGAAGAAGAATCAAATTTTGTCAGAAATCTTCAAAGGGGTTCTGGAAGGTTCAGAGGTAAGCTACCTTTCAAATGCTTTGCTTGTGGAAGAGTAGGTCATTATGCTGCAAAATGTCCTTATAAGGATAAAGGAAAAGAACCTGCTAGATGGAACAAGAAACAAAGTACAAATAAGAAAATCTACTACACCCATGAAGATAGTGATGGCTTATCAAACAGTGATGAAGATGAACAAGGTAATAAATATAAGCTGTTAATGGCATTTGAAGATGATGATTATGAGGATGTTGTAGATGTGGATAATCTCTATAATGAAATTACTAGACTCAAGAGATGCATAGAAGAAAAGAATGTGATCATTGATACTTTGCAATTTCAAATTGATGAAAAGGAAAAACATCTTGAAAAACTAGAAGGTGAGATTGTTGGTCTCAGAAAAGAAATTGAGAAAACAAAAGCTATTAATCTTAAGTTTGTCAAAGGATCTGAAACTTTGGATGAGATTATCAATGTGCAGCGGTCCCCTCTAAACAAGACAGGTTTGGGCTATAATGGAGAAACCTCTCAAGCATCCACCTCAAAAAGTTATCTTGATGCAGCAAGAAGAAATGAGCAGAAGAACAATGAAGATAATCAGGTAAAGCAGGGACGAATTACAAACAGAAACTATCAGGGACAATCCATCTTAAGGGTGAACAAAAGCTACAACCAGCCACAGGTAAAATCCTCTCAGTTTGGTTCAAGAATAAATGAAAATAGAAATTACAATCAGTTGGCTGGTAGATTCAATAACCGCAGAAGCTTCTTCAATGGACAATGCTTTTCTTGCCATAACTTTGGTCACAAAGCAGCTCAATGTGTTGCATATAAAACAATCATGACTAGGGAAGCTCAAAAACAAAGAAGTATGACAGGGATTACAAAAAGGACCTATAACAACTTTTCGGTTCTTGAAAATGAAGTTGAATGTTCTATTTGCAATAATTTTGGTCATGAAGACTCTGAATGCAGGAGCAGGTTTCAGGAGAAAAAGGAACAAGCCACAAGCACCAAAACATGGAGAATAAAGGAACCTCAAACAGAAAGATGTGGGATAGCATTTTATGCAGAAGGACAAGAAAATCTATGGTACATTGACAGTGGATGTTCGAAACATATGACAGGTGATAAAGAAAAACTTGAATCTTATTCTACTTTAGAAAAGGGAAAGAAAGTTTCTTTTGGAAATGATACTCCTGCAACTATAAAAGGAAAAGGTATTGCTCCTTTGAAAGAAAAGGTCAAGGCTGGAAATGTTTTGTATGTTGATGGATTAAAGCATAATCTACTAAGTGTCAGCCAGATGTGTGATCAAAAAACCGAGGTTATTTTCAGATCGAATGGATGTCTTGTTCGTGATCTTGATACAGGTAAAACAGTTCTCAAAGGCAAAAGAACTCCAAATAATCTGTACATATTTGAAGAAGGACAACAACAATGCTATCTTAGCAAGGATGAAGAGCACTGGTTATGGCATCGAAGGTTGGGACATCTAAGCTTCTCACAAATAAGGAAAGCATGCAAATATCAGGCAGTTTGCGATCTTCCAGATATCAAAATTCCAGACAACACCATATGCAAATCTTGTCAGTTTGGAAAGCAAACCAGAACTAACTTTCCAGAGAAGGAAGGATCAGCTAGCTTGCCTCTTGAGCTAGTCCATACAGATGTATGTGGTCCATTTAGGAAAAGGACACCTCGAGGAGAAGAATATCTGATATTATTCATTGATGATTTCTCAAGGTTTGTTTGGTTAGGGCTTATGAAGCACAAAGATGAAGCATTCGAAAAATTCAAATCCTTCAAAGCATTGGTTGAAAATGAATCAGGACACAAAATTAAGTGCCTCAGATCTGACAGAGGTGGGGAGTTCACCTCAAATGAATTTTTCGATTTCTGCGATGAACATGGGATAAGAAGAGAATTCTCTACAGCTAGAACTCCTCAGCAAAATGGGGTTGTGGAAAGAATGAACAGAACTATCCAACAAATGGCTCGTGCTATGCTCGATGAATCAGGTACTCCTGCAACCTTCTGGGGTGAAGCTGCACATGCTGCTGTTATTATCCTTAACAAAACAAATGTCCGAGTAAACAGCACTCAAACACCTCATGAGCTTTGGAGTGGTAAAACTCCTTCCGTGAAGCACTTCAAAATCTTTGGGAGCAAATGTTATATTAAGAATACTGATGAGCAACTTGGCAAACTTGAACCAAGAGCAGATGAGGGCATTCTTCTTGGTTATTCTCCACATAGCAAAGCATACAAGTGCTACAATAAAAGACTTGGCAGAATTGTTGACAGTATTGATGTAGTGGTTGATGAGAAGGGATATATTCCTAGGCAAGTTCATCATGAAGACATTGAAGAAGATGAAGGCTACTCTCAAAGGTGGAATGATGAAGAAGAAGAACCTCAAGAAGAACCAGAGGAGCAGACAAGAATAGAAGAGAAGACTCCATCCAGATATGTTCAAAAGAATCATCCAGAAACTCAGATTGTGGGGCAGAAAGAAGCAGGAGTACAAACAAGAAGGACACTTGCAGAAGCTTCAAGCTACTTGGCATTACTCTCCTCCACTGAACCACAAAATGTGAAAGAGGCATGCAAAGATGAATGTTGGGTCAAAGCAATGGATGAAGAACTTGAGCAAATCGAAAAGAACAACACTTGGGAATTAGTTCCTAGACCAAAAGATAAGAATGTGATAGGTACAAAATGGGTCTTCAAGAATAAATTAAATGAAAATGGAGAAGTAATTAGAAACAAGGCCAGACTTGTTTGTAAAGGGTATGCTCAGCAAGAAGGAATAGATTTTGAAGAGACCTTTGCTCCTGTGGCAAGACTTGAGGCCATCCGAATGTTCCTTGCTCTCTCAAGCTTTCAAAACTTCAAGGTTTTTCAAATGGACGTGAAATCAGCCTTTCTGAATGGAGACTTAGAAGAAGAAGTATATATTGAGCAGCCAGATGGTTTCATTCTTGGGAATGATCCAAACCTTGTATGCAGATTGAAAAAGGCTCTCTGTGGACTCAAACAAGCTCCAAGGGCTTGGTACTATCGGTTGGACAAATATCTTCACCAACAAGGCTTTTCAAAAGGATCAGCAGATAGCAATCTCTATATAAAAGTTGAAAATAACAAATTGCTAATTCTTGTTGTTTATGTAGATGATATTATCTTTGGCAGCAATGAAGAGACTATGAGTCAAAACTTTGCCTCGGTTATGCAAAAAGAATTCGAAATGTCACTACTTGGAGAATTGACATATTTTCTTGGATTGCAAATTCAACAAAATGAAGGAGGTATCTTCTTGTCTCAAACCAAATACCTCAAGCAGATATTGAAGAAGTATGGCATGGAAGAGTCAAAGCCAGTATGTACACCCATGGTTACAGGATGCAGCCTCAGTGCAAATGATGAATCAGCAGCAGTTCACCAACCCACTTATAGATCCATGATTGGGAGTTTACTCTATTTGACAGGTACCCGACCAGATATTACACATGCAGTAGGAATTGTTGGAAGATTTCAAGCCAACCCAAAGGAAACTCATCTTCAGGCAGTCAAAAGAATCTTCAAGTATCTTCAAGGGACCCAAAACTATGGCTTATGGTATCCTAGAAATACAGATCTCACTCTTCATGCTTACACAGATGCAGATTGGGCTGGAAGTGTGGATGATAGGAAAATCACAAGTGGTGGTGCTTTCTTCATGGGTTCCAGATTAGTATCTTGGTTCAGCAAGAAACAGAGTTCGATTGCCTTATCTACAGCTGAAGCAGAATATGTGGCTGCAGCATCTTGTTGCACACAACTTCTTTGGATGATGCAGACCTTGCAGGACTTTCAAATCACTTGCACTCCACCAGTTTCTATCTTATGTGATAATACAAGTGCAATCAGCATTTCCAAGAATCCAGTCATGCACTCAAAGACCAAGCACATACCAATCAAGTACCATTTTCTTCGGGAACAAGTGCTTGAGCAGAAGGTCAAGTTGGAGTATGTTCCTTCTAAGGAACAAGTTGCTGATATTCTCACAAAACCACTGCCCAGGGAAACTTTTGAATATCTCAGACAAAAGCTGGGAGTAGTTGATGCTTTATCCTGTTGTTGAAGTTTGTTTACAGAAAAGTTGGTATACGCAGGTTACGGAAGGGATATCCGCGTATATACGCCGATTTATGCGGGGTAAGTCGCGTGTCTGTTGGACGCTTGTTGCAGAAAGTATATCCGCGTACATACGCAGTTTCATGCAGGAGAAATCGCGTATATAAAGTTCTGAAGAGCAAGGGCAAACTCTGGAGTTCTGAACAGCAATGGGTATGTCAGAATTCTCAGGCACAGTTTCAGGGGGTGCAACTGGCACAGGTTCAGGGGGAGCAGATAATCTTCAAATGATGCATTGTTGGCATTATCTTAAAAGCTTTTGGTTCTAGTTCACATTTGTTGTTGGTTTCAAGTGGAACAAAGGCGAAAGGAGAACAGAAGGATCTCTTGGTTGCTGATCTGAATGGTGATTATCAGATGCTGCTGGTGACTTTCATAAGTCTTGATCTAGTTCTTTCGTCTCTATGTCATATATCTCTTTTGTGGTATCTCTTTCATGGTGTCAAGGTCATGTAACGGCCTATTTTGGTTTCCCCACTATGCCTGGGATGATTGATGCAATGTGATTGGTTGTCATATGTAAACTTTTAATGTATCCCCACTTGGTTGGGTGGATGAGTCAATTTTTGTATATCCTCGCTTAGTTGAGAGATGGATGAATGTATGAGTCTTTGGTGATAGGAAGGTCTTTTATGATGTATAGAGTCATGTTCTTCTTGAAGAACATCTTTTGTAGATCTTGCCTACAGTCAGGAAGAGCATGAACAGCACACTTCAGCAGTACAGAGACTCGTCATGTACTCAGGGGGAGCATTGATAGATTGGTACACTTTGGCATATACAAAGGGGGAGATCATTCAGAGATTTTAACAGATACTCAGGGGGAGTATGGACAGTGAAATGTTCAGCAAAGGAAGAAAACATCTTGGTCCACCCTTTGCCCTTGATGTCAAAGGGGGAGAGTGATTTGGTGTTGTTGCCATCAAGTCCAAAGGGGGAGATTGTTGGCATTATGATGCATGTGTTGTACTTGATGGCAACACTCTCATAGAAGAATATCTCACTTATGTATAACTGGATGAATCTTCAAAAGAGATATCAGATGTGACTGATGGAGGACAGCTCAAAGGAATCAGATGATAGTTCTAAGTGTGACAAGTTAGCTTTGCCATCAAGTCCAAAGGGGGAGATTGTTGGCATTATGAGATAAGTGTTGTCCTTGATGGCAAACCACACTGATGACAAAATCATAGTACAGAAGGTCAGCAGCAAGGAATTGATGATCAGACTATAAGAAGAAGAGAAAGTTCATACACGCAGGTTCATTAAGCCCAAGTCGCGTATACAAGCAGGTTCACTATATACCAAGTCACGTATACGCAGGTTCGCTATATACCAAGTCGCGTGTACACGCAGGTTGGCTTCAGTAAAAGCGCGTGTATGTGGAAAACTTATCTTTGGTCCACGGCGGTTATTCCTTGGAAGTTGTGCCTATGGTTTTGGACCTTGGTGTCTCGACGGACGTGTTGATCCCTAGTTTTGAAGATGATGGTATTGGATTTCTATGGTTTTGGCCCTTGGTATTGAACAAGGCCTAAGGCTATATAAGGAGAAGGAAATCATTAGGCAAAGGCATCTGAAATGTCTTGAATATCTGATGAAGCATTAGATCCAGTATACAGGGTTATGGGTTGATGATGCATTGCTTGATCTGAGCTAAGGAGAGATCTCACCGGTTGATGGAGAACTAGATCCAAGGAGAGATCGGGATCAAATGATTTGAAATGCACTATTATGATATGGTTGATTATGCGTATTTCTAGATCTGAATACTGACGCAATGTTATGTTCTGGGTCTAACTGATGTCTGGTACAGCTGCAAGTTGATAGAATTTATTTTTAGATCTGTACGCATGTTGGCTTCGGTAAAAGCGCGTGTATACGCGGGTTTCTCTCATTTAAGTAGCGTATATATTTTGGAGCTTGATTTTTGAATTACAGTTGGGTCTGACTGTTATTACAGAGTTCTGTAGTCTGCTCTGTGTTCTGGTAACTGGTGTTTGACAGGGTTTCAGTGGTTCAGTGATTGATGATGCTAGTATTGGATGTTTTGTGCTTCAATGATTTGTTGTGAAAGTTGAATGAATTGTGGTCTTCAGATTGTAACGTTGTGCTTCAGGAATATCCAGTCTGAAAATGTATGAAAGGTGGTACCTGAAAGAAAGAAGATTGTAGGCCAGCACCTACGTACTAGTATCTTGGCTAGTACAAGAGCAAAGGGGGTTGGAGCTCCCTTCCAAGGAAGTTTGGAGAACGAGAGAAGGTTGTAGCCTTCTGCAGGTTGTAGCCTGCGTACTGGTATAAGGCTGCACCAGTACAAAAAGATTGTAAACTGAAGTTTCATATTAAAGAAAGATAGAGACAACTTGCAGCAGGTGGTTTTCACCCACATTGGGTTTCCACCTTATATCTTGGTGTTCATGTGTGTGGCTTTTGATCTGTTCTGTTATACTGCGCCTGTTTACTGTTAATGTGGTGAATAATGTCCTGATGCACTTAACTGAAGAATAAGCTAACTAAATTATGAGTTTTCTTCTTATACGCTGTTTTATTCAGTCACAGTAGCGTGTACACGCTGGTTCACTTAACTGAAGTAGCGTATATATTTCTGAGCATTGAAAAAGTTGATTGATCTGATAATACTGATTCACCCCCCCCCTCTCAGTATTATTTCCAACACACATCAAACCCTACCTCAATCAATCTACTTGTATCCACTATTTCCATTGACTCAATCTATAGTTACTCCTATGTTGCAACTGAAAACATCTTCGACACCCTCACTTTCAAACACCAATGTCAGAGATACATTTTCATAAACATCTTTGTCATCATTTTAGGACACAATCATTACTATCAAGTCATAATGTCATCACTAACACAATCATATAAAACATTGTCACATAAATATTGTCAAGCCAAAGGTCACTGCATATCAAATGTATTGTCATATAGTTTCTTGCGACATATGAATATTATTGTCACACATCGATAACATTGTCAAATAACAGGATACTTCCATATAGGTTAGTATTAAGGACATTTTCAATTGTCGCCTTCCAATACTGTGAAAATTTCATTGTCAAATAGCACAATCACTAGATCATTATAATCATGTAAATTGTTGCCGCCAAGTTCATTGCAATGTTATCATTGTCATAAAGGAAAGTCATACAATGTTGTCAAATCATTGTCATACGTCATTGTCTCATACATCACAGGTATGTTGTTTTCATTAATGTGTTATTTCCATACAAGAAGGGTCATTTTTATAATCAAGGTTATTATTGTCAGCTCACAGGTATCCAATGTTGCCAATATATGTTGTCACATTTGTTAACTATCATATGTCATAGTAGACCTGTGTCATCAAGAGATTGTTGTCATCTAGGTCACAATTGTCATCGATATTAGAATTACATCAAGGTCTCGCTGTTATAAAGGTCATTATTTCATTTTCAAGAAGGTCATTGTTTCACTAACAACAATATCAAGGTCAGTGTGGTCATCAAGAAACTTTCATCAAGGTCACTACTATCACCAGCAACTTTGTCTAGTATCAAAACTTAACAGCCTCTCACACACAACACCATCATTCTCTGAAGAGTATCACTGATAATATTATGAGAACCTATAGTTTTCCTTCAGCAATGTCAAACCCTCACATCCTATGCTCATCACAAAGATTCTCTTTGAACATGTAGTTCCACAGGAGCTTTAAATATGGATACATATAAACACCAAACCTTAGTGCTTAGCAATCAATTATGATACTTTAGATATGTGCATACAAGGATTTCGTTGTAGTATAAGACTGTGAATATGAGTTGTAAGTCAATTGTCAAATAACTCTCTGCCTCAAAACAGTGAAAGGTTCTAAGCATTCCTCTTCTCTGAAATCATAATTCTTCATGACAAACTAAAGCATTGGAAGATTAACCTAAATAACTTCTCCTTCACATTTTAGAGGGTATCATCCCATGAAAATTGAAGTTTAAAACCACACTCATATTTATCATTACTGTCGCCACCAGGGTACTCACTCTTGGATTTGACAGTCCATTCAACAACACTTGATCAGCCCTACTATAAGCTCAAATTAAAACATCATCAATCCCATAAAAACATGCATTATATATATAAGAAATATTGTCTCATAAGTAGGCTTTAAATAGAGCAACACACATGATTTATGATCTATAATTCACTCTGCACTCACAATATCTTCGAGCTAATGCATGCAACTAATACAAACGCACAGGTCAACCCTACAATCACATTTGTCAATTACACTTATTTATTTAGTGTAAGATAAGTCTTGCACAACATGCTATGTTCTTGTCCATTCTCATATTAGAATGTCTTTACTTTTATTTTCCTTAACGCCTGGATGAATCACATCCTTCTTTATTGATTAGCCACAATATGCATTTTTTATCGCTTCTCTCTTTCCCATAGGTGATACATTGCAAATAAAATCTTAAAACCCCAGCGAAACCCTATTAAATCAATTGCAACCCAATACACCCTTCAATTTTGCAGCCTACCGCACAAAGAATTTTAGGATGTACAAAACACTGTCAAAACCCTTATTTGACCTTCTTAACAATGGACGCTAGCTGCAAAGTATAGAATGTTAGACGATGAATGTTTCCCCTTAGATATATCATCTGCAAAAACAAGATACATATAACCATTTTTAAAGTCCAATAGTTCTAATGCTCAAAGGCCTGACAAAAAACACCCTCAATAATTGTAGATGAATCCCAAAATCAAAATAAAAGAATCACAAAAAATTTCCACTAATTTTACCTTCTTCAAATAGTTATAACCACAGACAAAAAGGTGTGTGTTAAACCCATGTATTTTTATGTGAAGTAGGGTTCCTTTATATAGATACAAAATGGGCTTCTTAAGGATAGCCAACTTGATTAAATTATGGAAGTCGACTTGGAGATTTGAATTCCAAATTTTATTTTATGAGTCAAAACCCCTCCAACGTTCAATCTTACCTTTGTAATTTATTTTAAACAAATCTTTTCCTTTATTTGATATTTGAATTTTTAACTTATCTTGAATTTGGGTTTTATTAAATAAATTTCCTTCGTTGTAGAATTAGCCAAGACTTATCCAATATTAGATTTCCCCATCATCCATGCTTGGTGCCAAAGGGAATCTACCACATCATCAACTTTGGGCTTTGGAGGACAGTTTTGGGGCTTCATCATCAAACAAGGATATATCCCAATCCGTGAGGGCCCATAAGACATGCAACATACCACCATAATTGGCTCGAAGAGGAGAATCCAAAGATAATGATCTTGAGATCAAAGTCACTAGCCTTCATCCACAAAATCCTCAACAAGTGTAGGGTTACTAGAGTTTCCAACCATCCTTACATTAGAACCTCCAACTAATGCAATCCAAACAAATATTAAGAGTGTTCAATTGACCTTAATGACAATACCATTCAACAATATCCCCCTTTGTTATTGATGGTAACACATACTCCTTCTATGATTACATCTATGTTGAAAAGTGTGCAATAAGAAATGCTTGTTGAGAATGCAACAAGATGATGGAGATTAGTGAAAAGAGTCGCCTTCACTAAGTGGGCCCGCAGGCAAATTATGGCGCAAGTTCTATTTTTTATCACAGTGTGGATGATCACAGTGTGGATGATCACAGTGTGGGTGATCACAGTATGAGTGATCACAATGTGGGTGACCACAGTGTGAGTGATCACAGTGTGAGTGATCAAAGTCTATTTTTAGACTGGCTGTCAAAAATAGAAAAGTTAAATATTATTGTCTCATAATAATATTTGGACTATAAACTTGATCTTATTCTCTTGGAGCACTTCAGGATGAGCTACGGATGTGGTACATGCAGATCCCAGAAGGAAATACGTGGTTACCTATGGGATGACTAATATTTACATGCAAGACTTCAGTTAGAACTCAAGTGAGTTGAGTTTAGTGGACTGGAGGTGCAGTTGATGGAGTTGTGTTCAGTTTAACTTTGTTAAACTAGTTGTATTTAGTCTAACTAATCAATAGACTAGAGATGAGTTGGGTGAATTAGTTATTAATTAATTCACAAGTTATTAACTCATAATGCAACTATAGAATACATCAGTTAACTCAGTTGCATGTCAATGCATGTTCAGTTCAGCAGGGACAGGTGTTAGAGGATCAGATTGCTATCACTTGTGACTATAGTTGTGCATGATGATTTGCACAATCAGAGGGATTGAGTATGCCAATGAATTGGCCAATATCAAGAATTGTAGCCTGTGCTCACGTCCAACAGAGTGTGAGTGATTATTTGCAAGTCAAATACAAGTTTGGTAAGCCATTCTCATCAATTCTTGAGCAGGTATTGAGCTGTGGAGGCAGGCAAGCAGCGGGGGAGATTTGGAGATCAGATCTGAGCTGTATTGTGTGTAACAGGTGGAGCTAGTATTGGATTGCTTGTGATAAGAATTGTACTTTGTAATGTTACATGATTCAATCAATATAATATACAGATAGTGTGGGGTTTTTAGCGAGATGCTTTCCCCAGGATACATACTGTGTTAATGAGTTTGATTGATGCTTCTATGTGTGCCTGTGAACGTTTCTGCTTCTGTAAATTGATGATCAACGTAGAGGAGATTATTTATTATACATGTTCTGCTTATAATTGTATGATCAGGATAATCTCTGTGAATATGTGTTAAATTATTCAAAATTTCTACATTGTATCAGAGCAAGCTGATTTGTAGAAGAAGTTCTACATGGTATCGGAGCTGCTTGATTTGTAGAAGAGATTTTTACAGGATATCAAGCGAGGATTGATCATCGAATCTATTATTCAGAAAGTGTTTACATTTTGTTTCTTCAGGCAGAGTCTGTACTTGGGCCAGGTAGCCTCTAGATTCATCCTTCTTTTGGAAGGTGAGATATCCAGTGAATGCCCGTACAGTCGATCTCTGTACAAGAAATACTTTGTTCTCACGAATTCTAGATCAGAAGCGGTTGAGTTTTGAGCTGGTGGAATTTGAATTTAATTCCAAAGCAAGAGATAAAACTCGGAAACATTAAGTGTGAGAATGGAGACAGTATGCCCAGGTAACTCATGAAGTTCATCCAATGCCGGGATGAGCTGGGAAATGTGGGGGTGACTGTCGGATGATGATGGTGAGTCTAGCACTCCTTGACCTTCCTAAGAGTTGGAATATCTACCAAGACTTAGTGAATGGAAGGGAGAAACTACCAAATTGGGAACGACTATGGTCGGATTTGATGCAGGAGGAGATTAGACGGAGCACCAGAGACGGTTCTTCATCCATGCAGGATGAGGAGAACTGTGCCTTAGTGAGTAAGGTGAAGAAGGGGAAGGGGAAGGTTTCTCTTTCTGAATCCAGTTCTTCTAGTGGTGGGAAGAAGGTTGACAAATCGAAAGTGCGATGCTTTTGTTGTCATGAGGAGGGTTCACGGGTCAAGAACCTGTATGCTCTTGAGGTTCAAGATGCATGCAAAGCCTTGAGCAACGAGGCAATTGATGGAGACTTGGTGGTTGAGAGGGAACGCATATTACCTCTCAACATGCAGAGCCAGAAGAAGTCTCAGACGATTTTGGAGGAGCCACGATTGGTGCAACAGCTTCAGAAGGTTGTGGAGGAGCCACAACAAGGGAAGCTGAGAGGAGATCGAGTAGAGACATCTACTCATCCAGAGACCTCCAGTAGCGGGAAACTTTGAGCCAGGTGGGCTGAGGGATCGCATGCAGCCATACCTCCAGGTAGGAGGTGGGGTGATGTAGATTGATCGTCCCAAGGAGGAGGGGCAGGATCCTTTAGGTACCCAACCTCTTGGATGATACCTTGCTACGGGAGCCCCAAATGTGTAGTAGCAGGCATGGATTGATTGGGTAGAGACAGATGCGGATGGAGCAGCAGAGAGAGCGACAGTGCAGGGAATCCCAGGACAGCGCATAGCTAGTAGGCTGTAGCAATGCGAGAGGCACAAGTGTTTTGCACAGTGCTAGGTGGCACAGAGAGGTGTGCAATGGTGCGAGATGCATGGAGATGTTGTAGTAGCGCAGATGTCAGAGAGGGAGCACTTGTCAGCAGCAGGTAGAGCTTCAGCATCAGAGGGTGTTTCTAGCCCAACAGGGAGGTCAGTTGGGAGGTGCAGTGCAGATGCAATGCTGGGAGATAGAACCAGCAGCAGCACGGATGCAATCAGAGATCAAAGTGACAGAGGCTAGAGCAGTCAGATACTGAAGAGCACAGAGATGCAGAGTTTTCAGTCGACAGAGGCAATAGCAGTCAGAGACTTTGATGACAGAGCAAGTGGACCGGCCAGATGTGTTGCATGGAGAACATTCCAGAGTTACAGGATCGGGTTTATGAGGAAGCCTTTCTTGTTGAGAGGGAGTGTTGAAAAGTGTGCAACAAGAAATGCTTGTTGAGAATGCAACAAGATGATGGAGCTTAGTGAAAAGAGTCGCCTTCACTAAGTGGGCCCGCAGGCAAATTATGGCGCAAGTTCTATTTTTGATCACAGTGTGGATGATCACAATGTGGATGATCACAGTGTGGATGATCACAGTGTGGGTGATCACAGTATGGGTGATCACAGTGTGGGTGACCACAGTGTGAGTGATCACAGTGTGAGTGATCAAAGTCTATTTTTAGACTGGCTGTCAAAAATAGAAAAGTCAAATATTATTGTCTCATAATAATATTTGGACTATAAACTTGATCTTATTCTCTTGGAGCACTTCAGGATGAGCTACGGATGTGGTACATGCAAATCCCAGAAGGAAATACGTGGTTACCTATGGGATGACTAATATTTACATGCAAGATTTCAGTTAGAACTCAAGTGAGTTGAGTTTAGTGGACTGAAGGTGCAGTTGATGGAGTTGTGTTCAGTTTAAATTTGTTAAACTAGTTGTATTTAGTCTAACTGATCAATAGACTAGAGATGAGTTGGGTGAATTAGTTATTAATTAATTCACAAGTTATTAACTCATAATGCAACTATAGAATACATCAGTTAACTCAGTTGCATGTCAGTGCATGTTCAGTTCAGCAGGGACAGGTGTTAGAGGATCAGATTGCTATCAGTTGTGACTATAGTTGTGCATGATGATTTGCACAATCAGAGGGATTGAGTATGCCAATGAATTGGCCAATATCAAGAATTGTAGCCTGTGCTCACGTCCAACAGAGTGTGAGTGATTATTTGCAGGTCAAATATGAGTTTGGTAAGCCATTCTCATCAATTCTTGAGCAGGTATTGAGCTGTGGAGGCAGGCAAGCAGCGGGGGAGATTTGGAGATCAGATCTGAGCTGTATTGTGTGTAACAGGTGGAGCTGGTACTGGATTGCTTGTGATAAGCATTGTACTTTGTAATGTTACATGATTCAATCAATATAATATACAGATAGTGTGGGGTTTTTAGCAAGATGCTTTCCCCGGGATACATACTGTGTTAATGAGTTTGATTGATGCTTCTATGTGTGCCTGTGAATGTTTCTGCTTCTGTAAATTGATGATCAACGTAGAGGAGATTATGTATTATACATTTCCGCTTATAATTGTATGATCAGGATAATCTCTATGAATATGTGTTAAATTATTCAAAATTTCTACAATATACACCTAACTTCATGCCTCGATCCTTTTCTCCTAGTTTCTCTTCCCCTTTCACATTAATGGAAAAGGGTGACTCCCCTAACAAAATTCCTTCTTATGTGGGCCTGTAACCTGCCTATGCTCCCCCCTTATGAAATTCCTATCTTTTTCTTCCTACAAGATGCTTGTCAACTTCAATATGACTTCCTCAATGCTTTTTGCAACAACCTATCTCCCCCGAACATGCTATATTTCATATGGATTGCCACAATTGATTCTACTAATCAATATAAACCCACAACATGGGATTTTTTGTCGCTGCTACAAAACCCTCCAAAATTTTGGCCTACACCAAATTTCGAAACCTACCTTGGTCTTGCATAGTGTTGTCACAAACATTGAAGTCCATTCCATGTGTTTTATTTAAGTGTTTAGGTCCCTCTTGCAAGAAAGGAAAAATGTCATATTTTTACATGTTAGCTATCACTTAATGTGTATAATGTTGTTTTGGTGGTTTCAAGGGGTTATATTTGTGTGAATGATTTGATTTCACCATGTAAACATCTTTCGTACTCATTCCCAAAGTTTTAAGCATTTTCGCACAAGTGTCATCACGGTCGTCGCAAAGTGTATCTTTGGTGTCGCACTTGTTGTAAGCCATCACAAAGTTGATGCACTGAGGGAAATGTGTGGTTCATGTGTCACATATGATCTATGTTATTGTGTCATCAATTTTTCTAAGTGTGTGGTCACAGTCAAGTAATTTCACTGATCACATCAGTTCACTGATCCCACACTTAGCCAATTTTCAGAAATTTCCCAACAACTTAGCCTCATCCGGCCTTCCCCAACTACGCATTGCGCAATTCCAAACCTCAAGTTGTATCCTTTCCCCTTGAAATTTTGCAATGCATAGTTCCTGCCTCCTGGGACTATGCATTATGTAGTTCTAGTGCTCAAGCCCGGATCTTGGCCCCCAAAATTGCGCAATCGAGCCCTCCAACCTGGCCTTAACTACACATCTTGTGGTCTTTGAGCTCAAGCTCAGACCCTGAGCTCTTAATTTGGGCAATTACGTAGTCACCTAGCCTAATTTACCTTTCAGAATTGCACAATAGGCTCAACCAGTGACCATTCCCTCAGTCTGTCACACTGACCTCCTAGACTACGCAGTTTCCTTCCTCAGTCTAGCTTAAACTACGCATTGCACAGTCTCAAGGCTCAAGCTTCACCCTGGCCTACCTGATTTTCACAGTTGCGCAATCACTGAGCCTCTCTCCCATTATGCAACCCGATTCTAGATCATTCAATGGATCAACATGTGCCATCTTAGACTAGGGGTTTATCGAACTAATATCATCTCGTCATGAATGAATTGCATATGAAAGTACTCTACCATACCATGACAAGATGATGATGAAGGAGATGAAGAAGGGAAACATCCTAAAGGACACTTTGTAGTTGATTATATAATTTTCTCAATAAAGAGAATACAAAAGGGACACCAGTTTGCGATCACAACTCAAGACTTTATATCATTGAAGAGCGTACTCAAGAAGACACATAGCAAAGAGTAGTAAGAATGGCTTGACATTTCCATGTCATCATGCAGTCAATGTCAGTAGTGCCATGTCCTATCAGGTCATGAGTCATCATATGCCACATCATTATTGTGGATCATGTAATTACTTATTCAAAATGTATTGTAAAGTGGAAGTCCAAAGGACACACTCAGAATATGAAGAGTCATGTAAAGTTGAAAAGTCATAGGAATTTAAACAGTCATGAGGGTAGTCAAAGAGTCACAAGGAAGGTGAAGCATCACCTCATTGGTTATATATACACCCTCATTGTATGAGAAAAGGACTTTTCACCTTGGCTCCTCCCACAAAGAATTAGAGAGACAAGCTAGTTATTTTGGGGAGCAAGGAGTGGCTCCAACGCTCCACTATTAGAGCTAGTGGTGTTCATTGTGTACATGTGTCTTGGAACTTTTACTTAATATCATAAGCCTCATGGCCAGCATGTTCTTCATGCATGGATTATGAATATTTGTAAGACTATTTTGTGGATGTTTGTAATTCATGTTTGCTTTCATCTATGCTAAATTAGTTGAACTATTTCAGTTATTTTAGTACTTATCATATTAATAATGTGTTGTAATGGTTACTATTATTGTCAAATCCTTGTGGACTATTCTGTTGGATACTAGACAGATCTCTCTTGTCGACTTTTTATAATGACCATCACATCTTTGTGTACTATTCCGTTGGATGTTAAATGGGTCCTTTCTGGTTACGTGTCTCTAATAGGGTGATACCATTATCTCTCTCTTAGAGGTTGACTTTATTTTCTCCCTCCGTAGTGGAAGAACCTTGATACACTTACAATCGAACACTCACTAGACACACTCACTTTTTTTCGAGGGAACATTCACATTCCTCTCTCTTGCTAACAGTCAGAGCCAAGGCAAATATTTAAAACTCTGAAAAGTGGGCCATATTCCGGATGGGGCTCCTATCCCAAATGGTTTGAGGTCTAATTGAGACCACATATCGGGGAGACCCCTTGAATGTTGGGAGGTCTAACACTATCAGTAGGAACTTTTGTGATTTTGTCCACAACTTCGCCAACCAAAGCTAATCCATTAAAATTTCCCATAATGTCATTATGAATACTTCTTCATATTTTCCAACTATTAATCTTTTGAAAGATAGATCTCTAGTGGCACAAATACTGCTACATAGACTCCCCCTTTTTTTAATGTTTATAGGGAGTCAACATGTTGAATTCTTTAGAATAATGTGTGAACCAGCTCTTCAGTCAGATCATCCTGAATCTTGTCATTGTCTAATGTGCCTATTGATTCATCATGATATTTTTCCCTTGCAAACTTGAAAGCATTATTGTTGAGACTTTCTCATTTACTTGGTCTTCTTACATTTGTTTTCTTCTCAGTACCTTGTTGTACCTAATGTTAGCGTGTTCACTTATGGAAGATTCCATCTTATACATGAAATCACAAGCTATATGCCTATAGTTATGGCATTTGTAACATTTAATATTGGGCCTAAATGATTGAATTAATGACATATAGTTTATGTTGGAAAAATTATCGTGAAACCTACCTTTCAATCCTGCAAACTTGCTTCAAGGGTTTTGATAATGTATTTGATAGTTACCTTTGTCATACATTCTGTAATCGTTGGCCATATGTCTGAAGTTAGTGTTATCGCCCCAAGAAACTCACCTAGGTTGTATATCAGTGATGCTCGGGAACATTATAAACTCAAAAAAATGTTGGATAAAATGAAGGATGAATGAAAGGAATGTTGTATATTCAACCCAGATAACCACTCCTACTATGACTAACCCCAGACATGGGTGAACATCCCCAGACTACAAGGCTTTTAACCACCAATTACTCACAATTTAAACAAAGTCTGATGATGGAGAAGACTGACTACACCAGCAGATACACAAGACTCTGTGATGGCCAGCTGCAACCAGTAAGGAGGCCTGTAGATCTATTATCTAATACGCAGACATGATGACAGCTCTCTGGTATTGAAACTATAGAAACCTGTAAGCAAATTCAATGACACATGCTAAATTATAACACAGAGGTGGGATGACAGCCCCTCTGATGCTAAACATTCATAGTACATGAATAATTGCAAAACAGGCACAGCCTGGAACATAGAAGAAGTGAAAAGTGAGCAAATGACAACAAAAGAAGCTTGTATTAGCTGGAAATGAAGACCAAATGCTACAGGTCTCACAATAGTTACAGTCTCCAGAAGTTGAAGCTTACAACAGAGTAACACTCATCTAACACTCATCAAACTGATTACATCGTTTTTCTGGGTATATATAGAGTCTGTTTACAAAATATCTCTGCTAGGTTATGTGTGGAGGTGTCTTAATTGACCACCAACCGCATTTACAGTTAGATATGAGTCTCTGATACATTCTGACTGTTTTAATTAACAAATTTGACATTTTTTGGTACTTCGGTGTACTCCTTGAATAGGGGGAATGTTGACTGGATAAACTTCCACAACTGCTGCATGGTTGAACTGCTCGAGGATGTCCTTTCTCATCCTTGATCGTGCAGTTCCTTAACTATGGTAGCTAATGATTAAATGCACTGAAGACTGGATCATCTCTTGCTTCTTCGCGCGGGCAAAACAGGCTCCATAACACAGCAAAACACTTTAAAAATGGACGAGGAACCTAGGAGGAACACTGGTCGTCCGACGGCAAAAAGGACGGCCAGGATCTACTAGCGGGTGGCACTGGAAGCAAACAGGGGCACGATTAAATATTAGCCATGGATCCAGCAAATCAGATGGTGGAGATTGATGCATGGAAGCCATCGAGGAACATATGTATGCAAAGAATGTCGATCATCGGATTATGGTTGGGCCGATCCGACGGTTGACGGGCAACGGAAGTGCGAAAGGGTTAGCGGGCGAGAACTGTATTGGATGGCATTAAACGGTTTCATCGCACTGCTCTTCGGGCAAAGGTGGTATACGTACAAAGCAGCGCGATACGATATGATTAGAGCACGTGGCAGATGCGATGGCGGGGAAACCACTTTCCCCGGTAGCTAATGGGTATGCAGGTCCGCGGAGCGGGGAATGCGACTATCGTCGGATGACAAAGCGGGAAGATCAGACGGCTGGGGCTCAACGAGCGCATATGCCGGGTGACGTGACAGATGAAAGCGGGCCCATGCTATAATATTTTTTTAAATATGTGCACGGGTTGTATATGATTAAAACGTTAGAGCCCGGGCTAAAGTGAAAACAAAGGTTAATGCGAAGTTTGAAAGCTTTCGAGGTTAATAGAATTAAAAACAAAATATGACCCGGGAGGTTAGAGAAACACGGGTTTAAAGGGTTATGGTGGTAAGGCAGAGAAAAACAGGGCGGCAGGGGGTTACAAGGATATAAAACCAATGAAGGGGAAAATGTTAAAT
This sequence comes from Pinus tabuliformis, assembly GCA_031772625.1. Taxonomy (NCBI): domain Eukaryota; kingdom Viridiplantae; phylum Streptophyta; class Pinopsida; order Pinales; family Pinaceae; genus Pinus; species Pinus tabuliformis. The sequence continues at coordinate 195,795,165 of CM062814.1, read as the reverse complement.
GGACTGCTGCTAGCCCATCTTTGCAGAAAACACCACCGCTGAGCTATCCTTGACCCTCAAAAAAGCCCAATCATGTAGCAGTGCTAACAGTTAGAACATGAAAAAAAATAGTCATTTAATGTGTTAGGATACATGGATGTGTTGTCTCATCCTATGGGTCTTCTGAAGTCATATTTCTTTGGAGGAGGTGCAACCTTTTGTTGATTACTTCTTGGAGAAACAACATTTTTAAATTTCGATTTTTCCTCTAAGGTATCTCGCTATAAATATTTCTCTCTGGGTACTTGGAGCCTGTGCCTTTGTCATATGGTGCTTCACCTACTTCCTTTTCTTTCATCATCAATTTAGCCATGTCATTGTTATTCCTTTCATCATCCAACCATTTCTCCTTCTTGAGCTTATCTATTTGAGATAGGGCAGCGTCAAGTTCTCCTTTCCTTTGATCAATATCTTCTTGAATCCATATTTTCAAGATTTTTCTTCTTTTTTCTATTTCTTCTACTTGTAGCTTTAGAAGAGTGACATTTTTTGCTTCATTGTTAATAATTTGTATTTTCTTTCAATATGGTTCATAGACACTGAGTGGACGCTACATCCACAGGAAAATCTAGGTGGATCAACCTGAAGGGATCTACCCACCGGCCAAACTAGCAAGGCCTAACCTCAAGGACGTCGAGGATATTTTACCCCATAACCTCCCGATATGCAAGGTACTTAGCAATAGGGACTCGACCAACTAAGCTATCCCTTGGGGCTTTAAGAATTTGTATTTGTTCCTTCTGCCTTTCATTTTCTTTCCTAAGCCTATCTATTTTTGTGTTAGGTCCCTATAATACTAGTGTATCCCCTTTATTATTATTGTTAGAGAACCCCCCTTATTTTTATTGTTAATGTAGCCCCCATATTGTTATTATTGCGACCTTACATCATTATTATTATGTAGGCTCTGATTATATTGTGACCCCTTAGACTCCTATATATAGAAAGGAGGTATTGTCATGTGTATCATCCAATAATTGTTCATTTATGTTATGTAAAGGAATTTTCCCCCTTGAAGAGGCTAATTCTCAAGTTGTTGATCTATCTTTTCGTATGTTTTGAGATCTGGTTGCATAACATTTTGTATCAGAGCGTTGGATTAGGGTTTCCTACTTCAAACAGGTCATTTAGGATTTTCCACTATAAATTTTTTTCTATGAGGTTTTAGAATCTAAAATATCGTCCACATGGAGCTAAAATCTTGGTGAAATTCATGTAAAAATTTCAGATCTTGGTTTGCTATATTTTATGAGATATGGTCCGAAGAAGTTAGGGTTTTTGCAGGCTCCAAAATTTAATCTCAAACAGGTGCCAAAGTTCTTTCTTTGCTCCAATAGTATTGGTGCACAAGAAGGATGGATCATGGTGTATATTTCTAGAATATAGGGAGCTCAAAAAGATCACTATTAAAGATAAATTTCTCATTTTTGTCATTAATGAATTGTTGGATGAATTACATGGAGAAATTTACTTCACCAAGCTAGATCTTTGTTCAGGATATTATCAAAATTAGAATGAAGACTGAAGATATTTTAAAAACAACATCCAAAACTCATGAAGGTCATTGTGAATTTTGGGTCATGTCTTTTGGCCTTACTAATTCACCTTCCACATTTCAAGGTTTAATGAATTCCATTTTCAAACCCTTCCTTAGAAAAATTGTGTTAGTATTTTTTGATGATATACTAATCTACAACAAGTCTTGGAAGAATCATGTTCAGCGTATTGATAGGGTGCTCGAAATATTGGAGGAGAAACAATTATATGAAAAACTTCCAAATATTTCTTTGGAGTATAGGAGGTGAAATATTTGGGTCATATTATATCTCATGAGGGTGTTAAGGTAGATACTAACAAAATTAAAGCCATTAAGGAATCGAAAATCCCCACAACCCTAAAGCATCTTCTAGGATTTCTTGAGTTGACAGGGTGTTGTTGCAAGTTTGTTAAGAATTATGGGAGAATAACAATGTATCTAACAACTTTACTGAAGAAAGATGCATTTTCTTGGACTCCAAAAGCAACTAAGGCCTTTGAACATCTTAAGAGGCATTGTGCGAAGCACTGGTCTTAGCTACACCAAACTTCACAAAACCCTTTATTGTGGAATGTTATGCCTCGATAAATGGAATTAGTGTTATTTCAATGCAAGAAGGAAGACCCATTGGTTTTGAAATTCGTCCAATCAAGGGAAAGTATTTACACAAACCTATTTATGAGAAGGAAATTTTGGCAATACTACATGCACTAAAGCAATGGCAACCTTACCTAATGGGAAGACACTTCAAGGTAAAAACATATCATGATAGTCTTAAATACTTTTTGGAACAAATATTATCTTCAGAGAGCAGAAAAAATGGGTCACAAAGATGTTGGGTTGTGACTTTGAAATCATCTACAAAAAATGGAAGCAAAATGTTGTTGTGGATGCACTCTAAATAAAGGATGAGGATGTGGAAGCATTGCTCTATTCCATTTCTATTATCCAACTTGATTGGATAACTGAAGCAAGGAATGAATGGGAGAATGAAAAATAGGTGTGGACACTCATTCAAAAGTTACAGGAAGATCCTATTACATCTGATACATTTATTTGGAAAAATGATTCATTATGGTACAAAGATTTTTTATATCTTTGTAAGAATTCTCAACTTAAAAAAAAAAAAAAGATTCTTTTGGAATTGTACACCTCCCCCTTAGGAGGGAAAAAGGGATTTTTAAAAACTTATCATAGGGTCAAGAAGGATTTTTTTTTAGAATGGCCTTAAATCTGATATTCAGAAGTTTATGGCAGAATATTTGGTTTACCAACAAAATAATTTTGAGACGATTAAGACTTTAGGTTTGTTACAACCTTTATCCATTCCAAGTCAGCATTGGGAGGAGGTCTCAATGGATTTTATTACAGGTTTACCCAATTCCAAAGGAAAGAGTGTCATCATGGTGGTAGTTGATAGACTTACCAAGTATGCACACTTTTGTGCAGTATCTCATCCTTTTAAAGTTGGTATAGTTGCTACTACATTTCTGGAAACAATTCTAAAGCTACCTGGAAACCCAAATATTATTGTAAGTGACAGAGATCCCATTTTCACTGGAAATTTTTTGACGGAATTATTTTCTTATCTTGGTACTCAATTATCTCATAGCTAATCTTATCATCCTCAATCTGACAGGAAAAATGAGATAGTGAACAAATGTTTGGAAGGATATCTTCATTGCTTTGTATATGATAAAAAAACGCAATGGGTCAAGTGGTTACCTCTAGTTGAATGGTGGTAAAACACTTCCTTCCATACTACAACAAAAATGGCCCCATGTATGGCACTTTATGGATATCATCCACCGTCCAACACCTCATCTTTAAGAGAAAATTCTAAGGTTCAAGCAGTGGAAGTTCATATCAAACATCAACAACAATTTCTCCAGCTCTTAAATGATAACCTCACTCTGGCATAGAATCGAATGAAACAACAAGCAGATCAGCATCGTAGTGAAAGAATTTTTTACGTAGGCAATTGGGTATTTTTACGACTATAACCATACAAACAAATGTCTCTCAAGTAAGCTAAGAAGGATAATAAATTATCACCCAATTACTATGGTCCTTACAAGGTGTTACAAAAGATTGGTACGATGGCATACAAATTGGAATTGTTTGCATCTTCTCGAGTACACCCAATTTTCCATGTTTCATGATTAAAGAAGGTTATATGTGACAAGCTCCCAGTTCAAACAATATTTCCATAAATTGATGAAGAAGGGAAAATCATATTGGAGCTTGAAGCAGTCATGGAAACAAGAACCCGACAGCTATGAAATCAATCAATTTCAAAGTATCTCATTAAGTGGAAAAACTTACCCACTGAAGATTCCATGTGGGAGGATGATAATTTTATAGAGAAGCACTCATAACTACTCAAGCATTGAGGACAACACTTTTTTTAAGGAGAGAGGCATGTTAGGTCCCTATAATACTGGTGTAGACCCCTTATTGTTATTGTTAGTGTAACCCCCTTATTTTTATTGTTAATGTAACCCCTGTATTGTTATTATTGTGCCCTTACATTATTATAGTCATGTAGGCTTTGATTATATTGTGACCCCTTTAGACACCTATATATATAAAGGAGGTCTTGTCATTTGTATCATCCAACAATTGTTCATTTATGTGATGTAAAGGAGGTTTCCCCCTCGAAGAGGCTAATTCTCAACTCGTTGATTTATCTTTTCTTCTGTTTTATGATTTTGTTGCATAACATTCTGCAACAGTGGTATCCAATTCCTTTTTCTTTTAGATGACTTCTAGTGCCTCATGCTTTTGAATATATTCTTCTAATTCCTTTTTTGCTTCCTGCATTTGGAGTTGTAAGAGAACAATCTCTTCTTTGAGTCTGTGATTTTCCTTCTTCATGTTCTTCCATTATTTGAAGGCATTAATTAATGATTTCTCCACGTCCTCTTCTGCTTATTCTTCACCATTGTCGAATTCTTCAACCTGAGGAACTGCCTGATTTGAAACATGGCCATTAACAACATGAGCTTGACAGGCATGAAGATTTTGAATTCTCTCCCAAAGATGTTTGTTAGATGAGCATGTACCTATATTGGATTTCACGGAATCTAGAAAGGCACTTATAATGATACACATGGCCTTTGAATTGTACTTTCTTAATTCATCAGTGGATTTATCTCCATCAACAACTGAAAACATAAATTACATCTAACATCTTGCAAATAAGCTTCCATTTTAGCTTTCTAAAATGCAACATTTGATTTAGTGAATAGAGGAATTGGACCAACCAGTTTCTTTTCATCAACAGTAATAGGATGTGAAACTATTTCAATACTCGAAACATCCTTTGATTCCTTTGAATGCTTGGAGGCTTATTTCTTTGATTTTCCCATCTCTTAACTCTGAGATCTTCATTCTAATTGTTAAGTTGCTACTGAAGGACCCTGCTCTGATATCAATTGTTGAAAATACTAAGAAGGGGATGAATCAATATTTCTTATCAATTAGTATATTTTTAACTTCACAGAGAATTAATTGGTATTATCATGAGATAAATACAAGCATTCATCAACACCATTCAATAATGCATAGTAATAAAGACAGTAGACACATAGATTTTTAGGTGGAAACCCCTCCCGGATAAAAACCATTGAATGCTTATTAATATTTGTCTTTCAATAAAATGTACATCAATGTTTTCAACTCCAACTAAAGGAGGATCTAACCCCTGATTTAAAAGCTCCAACCTGTAGGATTGTCCAACATCTTGTTTACCAGTTGCAACTGGGAGGATGCTCCAACACTTTGGTTTACATGCTATAATAAGAAGGATACTCCAACACCCTATTTACCAACCGCAACTGGATGGATGATCCAATTCCTTGTGCAAGCTCCAACCTGCCCTAACACCACCCTTCCACCCTGAACTGTTCTCAAGCTCCAACCTGAAGGAAACTTAACTCTCCTTCCTTGAAACACCCTGCCACCTTGATCAAATAACGAACCACGTTTCACAATTTTTAGACTAGATGCACATGTGCTCGATATCAATATGAAATTGTAAAACAATAATATGCAAAACAATCTTAGTCAATCAATATGCATGTCAAACCCTAACTCAATCAATCTATTTCTATCCATTGTTTCCACTGCTTCAATATATAGTTGCTCTTATGCTGCAACTAAAAAAATCTTCAACACCCTCATTATTCAAATATCATTGTCAAAGAGACATTGTCATAAAAATATTTGTCATCGTAACTGTCAGGACACAATCATTACTATCAAGTCATAACATCATCATTATCACAATCATATAGAACATTGTCACATAAATATTTTCAAGCCAAAGGTCATTGCATATCAAATGTACTTTTATATAGTTTCTTGCCACATATAAGATCATGGTCACACATAGATAGCATTGCCAAATGCAAAATGATACCTCCATATAATCTGTATTAAGGACACTATCAACTGCCACCTTCCAATACTGTGAAAATCTCACTGTCAAATAACACAATCACTAGATCATTGTCATCCTATAAAGTGTTACCACCAAGTTCATTGCCATGTTATCATTGTCATAAAGGCAAGTCATACAATGATTTCATATCACTGTCATATGTCATTGTCTCATACATCACAAGTACATTGTTGTCATTAATGTGTTACTTCCGTATAACAAAGGTCATTGCTATGTCAGATCACAGGTATCCAGTGTTGCCAATATATGCTATCACATATGTTAACTATCATATGTCATACTACACTAGTGTCATCAAGAGAATGTTGTCATCTAGGTCACTATTGTCATAAATGTTATAATGTCATCAAGGTCTCACTACAATTATAGAACAAGGTGATTGTGTATTGATTATGTTCCCACTGTCATAAAGGTCATTATTTCACTAACAACAAGATCAAGGTCAATGCAATCATCAAGAAATTTTCACCAAGGTCATTATTGTCGTCAACAACCTTGTTTAGTATCAAAACTTCACAACCTCTCACACACAACACCATCAGTCTCTGAAGAGTATCACTGATAATATTATGATAACCTGTAGTTTTCCTTGAGTGAGGTCAAACCCTAACATTCGATGCTCATCATAAAGATTCTCTCTGAACATGTAGTTCCACAGGTATCTTTAAATATGGATGCAAGTAAACACTGAACCTTAGAGATTAGCAAGCAATTGTGATACTTAAGATATTTGCATACAAGGCTTTAGTTGCAGTATAAGACTATGAATATGAGTTGCAATTCAATTGTCGAATAACTCTCTACCTCAAAACAGTGAAAGGTTTTGAGCATTCATCTCCTCTGAAGTCATAATTCTTCATGACATACTAAAGCACTGGAAGATTGACCTAAATAGCTTCTCCTTCACATTCCCAAGGGTATCATCCCATGCATATTGAAATTTAAAACCAAACTCGGATTTTTCATTATCATCGCCACCAGGTTACTCACACTTGGATTTGACAATCCATTTAATAACACTTAATCAGACATTATATATGCTCATATTAAAACAATGACAATCCCATAAGCAGCATGCATCAAATATGCATGAACTCTTGTCTCATAAGTATTGTTTGAATAGAGCGACACACAGGCTTCATGATCTATAATTCACTTTGCACTCATAATTTCCTCGAGCTAATGCATGCAACCAATACAATGAACATGTCAACCCTACAATCACATTTGTCAGTTATGATTATTTATTCAGTGAAAGATCAGTCTCATACAACATGCTCTGGTCCTGTCCATTTTCATATTAGACAACCCTTCCTTTTATTTGCCTTAATGCTTGCACCAATCACATCCTTCTTGATTGATTAGCCAGAGTATGATCTATTTATCACTTCTCTCTTTCGCACAAGTTATACGCTACAAAGAAAATTTGAAAACCCCAGCGAAACCCTATTAAATAAAATGCATCCCAATACACCCTTCAATTTTGTGTTCTACTGCACAGAGAATTTTAGGACATACAAAACATTGTCAAAACCCTTCTTGAAACCTTCTTAACAATGGACCCTAGTTGTAGAGTATAGAATGCTAGATCTGAATGTTTCCCTTGAGATATGTCATCTGCCAAAACAAGATACATGTAACCCTTTTTCAAGTCTAGTAGTTACAATGCTCAGAGGCCCAACAAAATAGACCCTCAATAATTGTAGACAAATCCCAAAATCGAAATAAAAGAATAAAAAAACTTTTCCAGTAATTCACCCTTCTTCAAATAGTTATAACCACAGACAAAGAGATGTGTTTGAAATAATGAATCCATACAGGTGAATTGCTTGAAAGAAATCTGGAAAAACTTGTGAAGAGTATTTTGAAAACCCAACGTTTCAGACTTAAAAGTGAGTCCATCTTCAGGGGATCGCAATTCACAATGAGATGTTTTGATGTCAATGTAGAGATAAGAGAGAGAGAGAGGGACCATCATCATCATTATTTAATAAAGGTTTCCAAGCATTACTAAGTTTCAGACCATCATCATGGTTCATAGCGTTTGTTATTTTTTCAATTTCTATTGCTTCTTTTACTCTTCTTGTTAAGTAGTGTTCTTTCTTTTGGACGAGTTTAATGTTTTCCATGCAAATGTAGTGAGAGGAGGAACATGCACATTCTACTAGGGCAGATTTTGATGCCCTATTCTTCATTATGTCGATAACATATTATTTGAGTCTAATGCTAACCAATCTCCCAGATTCTCCTATGTATTATTTTTTGCATGAACAAGGAACTATGTATACACCTTTATGTTGATTAGGGAATACTAGGTCTTTGACAAAGTTTTTCATTTTCCTGATGGTGTTTGGAAGGGTGAAAGCAACGATGATGTTTTATTTTCTAAAAAATTTGGCTATTTTATCTGCGGTACCTTTTATGAAAGGAAGGGTCATTTTGAGGTATGTGCATAATTATTTTTTCTTGCTTTCTCTTTAAGATTTGATGGATGGTTTTATTAATGATGTTTCTGATATCCCTTGTCTTCAAATAATTTGTAAATAGGGTCAAGTTCATGAATCAAATGCTAAGGATCGGATATTCTAGATGCTCTTGTAGCTAGGGTTTTAATGACACCAGTTTTTTGTCTAGGATGGTGATGACAAAACCCATGTATTTTTATGAGAAGTAGGGCGCCTTTATATAGATATATAATGGGCTTCTTAAGGACAACCAACTTGATTAAATTATGGAAGTTTACTTGGAGATTTGAATTCCAAATTTTATTTTAGGAGTAAAAACTCCTCCAACTTCCAATCTTACCTTTGTAATTTATTTTCAAACAAATATTTTCCTTTATTTAATATTTGAATTTTTTACTTTTCTTGAATTTGGGTTTTATTAAATAGATTTCCTTCATTATAGAATTAGCCAAGGCTTTAGGAAATATTAGATTGCCACATCATCCATGCTTGGAGCCAAAGAGAATCTACCACATCACCGACTTTGGGGCTTTGGACCACAAGTTTGGGGTTTCATCTTCAAACAAGGATATCTCCCAATCCGTGAGGACCCACGAGGCATGTAACATACCACCGGAATCAGCTCGATGAAGAGAATACAAAGGCGATGATCTTAAGATCAAATTCACTAACCTTCATCCATAAAAATCTCAACAAATGCGAAGCTACTAGAGTTTACAACCATCCTTCCATTAGAGCTTCCAACTAATACAATTTAGAAAAATATTAAGAGTGTTCAACAATAGATGTTGACATCAATGACAACACCATTCAACGGTCTCTAGTATTCTAAAATCTTTGTCAGGCCTTGAGTTGTCATATATATTCTCATCATATCAAGATGTTGTTGGTCACCTAGTTTAGGTAGTTGCTTCCATGAGTCATCCCAAAATAGTGTAGTGTGATCATCTTTAACCTTATGGAGACAATGTTGGTCAATTAGATGCATACATTTTTTTTGCAAGAGACCATATGGAGGAACTTGGGGTCGTGGTGTGCATTTGAATGAGGTTCCATAGAGGTGTTTGAGGGGCATACTTTCAAGCCAAATATTTTTCCATAAATTTGTAATTCCCTAGAGCCATCGCCACCAACTTTTTTCTCCTAAGACTATTGTCATGATATAGAGGTCTCATAGTCGAAGTCCTCCTTTTGAGTTTTGGTCCACAGATTTTATCCCATGCCTTTAAGGACCATATTTTTCTAGGCAAGTGCCCCCCAAAGGAACGTTCTCTCGATTCGATGAAGCTCCTTTAAAATTGAGGTTGAGGCCATCATTGTTGAACATAAATATATAGGTAATTTGTTAATAACAACTTTTAGTAGGACTAGTATTCCATCTATGGATTAAGGTTATGATATTATAAGGGTAAACCATGACTTTTATCTCAATCCAAAAGTCCACTAACACTTAGGTTGTTCACTTAATCATCACCAATTATTTTTTTCCCTTCAACCCACACAACCCAAAAGGGGATCCCCCTTGAAGACAATACCAAATCCCTTCAAAGAGCTCTTAAAGAAACATACAAAGATAGAGTTTTTGAAGCGAAATATGGCTCAAATAAGTCAATTGTTTGTGGGCCCATATAAAATTTTACTTTATAAAAATATTTTTTTAAATATAAAATATGTTTTTTCAATTTTTTAATAGTAAGTTATCCTTGGATTAAGGTTATGATATTGATAAAAATGGCAATGTTGTATTATAAGAAATAAAACCCACTAGTCAGCTCTACGAAAGAGAGTCTGAACCAGGAGAGTCTGGCTCTGCAAAACGCTCTACATTGCTCATGTACATTACACAATATATAGTAATCACAGATTTAGGGAAGTTAGAACCATAACCTAAAAAATAGAAACTAATTCCTATCCTGAGGTCTTGTGAACCAATTCACTATTCTAAGATATTCTCCATTATCTCTAACACTCCCCCTTAATGGAGAAGGGGTTCACAAATATGCCTAACATCTCCCTAAACATGTCAAACTTGATTTTTCCAAGAGGCTTAGTGAAAATGTCTGCAACATTATCACATGTATTACAATATACCAAATGGATTTCTTTTGATTGCACTTTCTCCCCGACAGAGTGGAATTGTGTATCAATATGTTTAGTGTTTTTGTGGAACACCGAATTATTAGCAAGTTTGATTGAACTCTAATTATGCATCTGATTGTTGTTGCGTCTATTTGTTCTTCCCTAACATCCTGGAGAAGTATCCGCAACCAAATTTCCTCACACATTACTACACACATTGCTTGATACTCTGCTTCCGCTGAGGACAAGGAGACCATGTTATACTTCTTGCTACTCCATGTGATCACCCCATATCCAATGCTGAATGCATAACCTATTATGGCATTGCGATCATCTAAATTTCCAACCCAATCTGAATCTGCAAATCCTGTCAATCTAACATCAGAAGAGTCAGTGTAAATAATACCATAATCTACAGTACCTTGTAGATACCTCAAAACACTTTTCGTTGCATTCCAATGGCTTTCAAGTGGCTTGGACATATATTGGCTTAGCACACTGACTGCATAAGCCAAATCTGGTCTAGTGGTGGTTAGGTAGATTAGACTCCCAACCAGTTGTCTGTAAAGTGTCGCATCTGCCTCCTTTGAGCCATCTTCACTCTACAATTTGATGTTTTGTTGTAATGGTACTGCTACAGGCTTACACTGACCCATCCTAAATCTCTCTAATAGGCCTTTCACATACTTTCCTTAGGATAGAAATGTTTTTCCTGAATCTCTCCAGATTTCAAGACCCAAACAATATCTTAATTCACCAAGGTGTTTCATTTCAAATCCCTGTGACATCTATTGCTTGATTTCTTTGATCAAATATGTAGCATCACCTATAATGATCAAATCGTCTACATACAAAGAAATCATCACTATGCACCCTTGTTCATCTTGCATGGTGTAAAGATTAGGGTCATTTTTGCTTCTGTTGTAGCCAAATTGTAGAAAAAATGAATCAATATTTTCATACCAAGACCTGGGTGCTTGCTTTAGTCCATAAAGTGCTTTCTTCAATCTACAGACTAAATGTTCTTTCCCTTTCTGGACAAACCCTTCAGGTTGCTCTAAATAAACCTCCTCTTTTAGTTCTCCATTTAAAAATGCAAACTTTACATCTAGTTGGTGTATCATCCAATGTTTCTTAGTAGCTAAAGCAATTAACATTCTGATAGTGTTTAGTTTAGCTACAAGGGCGAAGGTTTGTTCATAGTCTATACCTTCTTTTTTTGAATACCCCTTTGCTACCAATCTAGCTTTTAATTTTTCTATGGTTCCATCTGCATTAATCTTCGGTTTGTATAACCATTTACAACCTATGGTTTGTTTTCCTTTAGGAAGTTCAACTAGTTCCCAAGTGTTGTTCCTGATTATTGATTCATATTCCTGTTCCATGGCTGTTTTCCATTCTCTACATTCATTTGCTTCTTTATAACTAGAAGGTTCAACCACATTCATCATACTAGTTATAAAAGCATTTTCCCTATATCTTGCAGGCAATTGAGCTTTCCTACCTGATCTCCTGAGAGGTGGGGTAGCTTCAAACCTTGTTTGATCATTATTTTCTTCCTGCTGTTGTTGTTGTTGCTGCTACTGTTGTTGCTATTGCTGTTGTTGTTGTTATTGTTGTTGTTGTTGATGATGTTGTTTGTCTTCTGCTTTTGTTTGTTGTTGATCCTGATTGTTTTCTGCTTCTTCTTCCACCAAGTATGGAATATCCCATTCCTCATTGTGCTTATCAGATTCTTCATGATCCTGCTCATGGAATATGACATCTCTACTAACAAAAATCTTGTGAGTAGAGGGATTAAATAATCTATAAGCTTTATATTGTGAACAATACCCTATAAAAGTACATCTGATGGCTTTTGAATCTAGTTTTATTCTATCTTCCTTTGTAATATGGGAAAATGCTTTAGATCCAAATACTCTTAAGTGTTTTACTGCAGGCTTAAATCCATCTAATGCTTCATAAGGAGTTTTAAACTCAAGACTCTTTGTAGGACTCCTATTTTTTAAATAAACTGCAGTATTCACTGCTTCAGCCCAAAAACGATTTGAAAGATTCTTACCTTTCAACATGCTCCTAGCACATTCCACCAGTGTTCTGTTCTTTCTTTCTATTATTCCATTTTGCTGTGGAGTATGGGGTACTATGAACTGCTGCAATATTCCATGGTCTTTATAATACCTGATAAGCTCATCTTTCTTGTATTCTCCCCCTTGATCGGACCAGAGAATTTTTATCTGTTTCCCTATTTGCCTTTCAATCATGTTTTTGAATTGCTTAAAGTATTCAAATGTGTGACTCTTCTTACTCAAGAAATATACCCAAGAAAACTTTGTGCAGTCATCAATAAACAGTAAAAAATATAGTGCACCTCCTAATGATTTTGTTTGCATGGGTCCACACAGGTCTGTATGCACTAATTCAAGTATATCCCTTTGTTTCTTTTCTACTCGAACAAGGAATTCTTCTCTATGAATTTTTCCTAATGTACACACATCACAATCATTATGTACTTGCTTTAGCATAGGAAGATCTCTTACCATTTCCTTCTTCTGTAGTAACAGCAAATCATTGTAGTTGATATGACCAAATCTCTGATGCCATAGCTCTTCTATAGTCAAACTCGTAGTTGTCAAGGCTCGAACTAGTGCAGGTCTTACATCCAACTTGTACAGACCTCCTGTTCAGATTCCTGTAGCAATTGTCTTCATCCCATCTAGCAGATATTTAATATAACAGTTGGATTTAAAATATTCAACTTTAAGATCTTGATCTATGATCATGGATACAAAAATCAAGTTCTTTGTTACACCGGGCACATACATGACATTATGAATTTGTTTTACATTACCATTAAGTAGAATGAGAGAAATTTTCCCACACCCTTTGATCTGATGACTTTTGTCATCACCTAGGTAAATTTGTGCTCCTTCGTTGATTTCTTTAAAATCTTCAAACTAATTCTTATTCCCTGTAATATGTGTGGATGCTCTCGAATCTACATACCAGATGTCTGCATCAACATTCTCATCAAAATCTGCCATAAACAATCTAAAATTATGCACATGATTTTCATTTGCAAGATGACCTGCATGTCATTTCTGCTTCTGTTGTTCTTCATGATATTTCTTCTTCTTGCACTCCCTGGCAATATGACCAAGTTTTCCGCAATAAAAACATTTAATTTCAAAGTTGTTTCTATTCGGATGCATACCTTGGGTCTGATTCGGTCTTTTCTGTGAATGTCCTCCGTTTTGTTGTTGCGGATTTCCTTTCCCTTTGAAGAAGTTCTTCTTCGCCATCAATGCAAGATCGGCACTCTGGGGCTTCAAAGTCGATCTTCTTTCTTCTTCTTGCATCAGTATTCCTGTTAGCTCTTCAAATTTCGGGATCTTCTCTCTTCCATTTATCCAAGTGATGAACGTTTGATAGCCATCTATCACACCATTCATTGTAATGGTTACAAGATCTGTAACTGCAACCGCTTTGCCAATTTTTGATAGTTTGTTCTTCAGATCCTTGATCCTTGCTATGAATGAAGCAACTGTTTCATTCTCCTCCATATTCAGGGATAGGATCTTGCTCTTCAGGAACAGAAGACGATTTGAATCCATGATCTCATACAAATCCTTCAGAATTCCCCAGATCTCATTAGTTGTCTTACACTCTATGATGTGTGGTATGATGATGTCTTTCACTGACATCTTCAGCAGCGTCCTTTCTTTACCCTCACGCTTCTCCCAATCTGGGACTGTTGCGGATCCAGCTGTTATCTTTGGCTCATCCCCATTTGCAATCGTCCAAGCACTCTGCACTTCTAACAGAGTCTGCATCTTGAATTTCCAATTTCCATAATTGGAACCATCGAGCTTGTTATGCTCATTCAAGCATGCTTCAAACATATTATTATTCATCTTGGCGATTTAAACAAAAAATTTCGACAGGTAAAAGAAGATGTTAGATTTACCCCAGATCTGTGACAAAGACAGATCATTGATCTTCAATGTTGTTTGATCTCGCAGCACACCCGCAGATCACCGTGGCTTCCTTCACAGCCTCCAGACAACCTTCTGTTGTCAGCCTCTGCAGCCTTCTTCAGGATGCAACCTTCTCTCGGAGCCTTTTTGTTGTTTACACGATCGTCGCAGATGTACATCACTTATCTGAGACATCGTCGCAGGTGTACACCACTTATCTACGACGTCGTCACAGCTATACACCCAATATCTGAGGTGGTGTATGATTTTGTAATCGTCGTGTTTATTCTCCTGAAACCTACGACGATTTTGGTTTAGTCGCACCCTCCTCTCAGCGTACAGGTTCCTCAGCCCTGACGCTCTGATACCATGATAAAAATGGCAATGTTGTATTAAAAGAAATAAAACCCACTGGTCAGCTCTACGAAAGAGAGTCTGAACTAGGAGAGTCTGGCTCTGCAGAACGCTCTACATTGCTCATGTACATTACACAATATATAGTAATTACAGATTTAGGGAAGTTAGAACCATAATCTAAAAAATAGAAACTAATTCCTATCCTGAGGTCTTGTGAACCAACTCACTATTCTAAAATATTCTCCATTATCTCTAACAGATATTATAAGGGCAAACCATGACTTTGATCTCAATCCAAAAGTCCACTAACACTTAGGTTGTTCACTTAATCATCACCAATTATTTTTTTCCCTTCAACCCACACAACCCAAAAAGAGATCCCATTCTCGACAACTATTAGTCCATTAAATTAACTCCCTTATCTAGGGCACCAGTGCAGGTTGACAAGTAAGCTCTCTATGTTGGGACATTAGAGATGTTACTCTGAAAATTTTTCCATGTAAATCGATTCTTTTTCATGTCGCCCTCCCCCTTCCTAGCTTGCTTAACCATACAAAATTTTGCGATGGAATGGAAGAATAAATGGAAGAGACCCTCAACACACAAACCCAAGATTCGGTAGGTATGGTTTCAACTTCATACTTGTCACTCTCTCAACTACTTCCCAACTACTTAGCAAAATCCCACGACTAATCTCCATTATGTCAATCAAGATTTATATATTTCAAGTTACAATATAATATTTATATATCAATCAAGATTTATATATTTAAGATCAACGGAACTTTGCACGTAAAATCTATTATCTTTATTTTATATCATATACCATTGTGGGAAGACTTGAGTGCACTGACATTTTTAACTTTGGGATTGTGGGTGAGGTTTTGATAATGTATTTACTATTATTCTATGGAATTAAAGGGCATACGAAAGTATTACACCTCTCTTTATGATATTGTCTCCCGAAAGCCATTCATGAAGAATTATGTACTCAATTGCAATGAGTACACTTATCAAAATCTACTTATGACTTATGTTTTAGTTTTTCTTGATTATTAAACTATACAACCACTTTTTCCTTTGTGATATATACAACTACACAAACATTTCCTAGGTTCAATTATACCACTTTTCTTTTTGTTTGATATATATACACACTTCATAGTTTTTTCCTTTTAATTTGCTATATATTCCTATTAAATATCCACACTTCTTAGCTTTTCATATATATATATATAACTTTTTATTTTATCTGTATATATTTAACTTAACTTTTCACTTTACTTTGCAGGAAGCCTTGGTAACAAGTTAAGAATGATCAGGAACTAAATTAAATATACATTTTATTTTATTTATATATATTTATTTTTCTACCTTAACTTTTCTTTACTATGTTTGTGTGAAGCCTGGGTGAGTTAAAAAATGACCTGATTGACGATGCAATGTTTTTAATAGTAAATTTAAATTTAGACAAATGATTAAAAAATACTATTAATTTCAAAATTATTAAGAATTTTTTTTGCATATATATAAAATTTATAAAAATCTAATTATTATGAAGTGAATATTTTCATTATTAGTTATTCAAAAAAAATGATAATAGAAATGAAACATAAACCATTAGTAACTTATAATATAATATTACTACACCTTTAGAAATTGGCATTAGTTATTTGGGTTGTGGTTCAAAAATATATTAATAGAATTTTATTATAAGAAGTTTATATTTGATTTTTGATACACTCTTTTTTTGGTAAGCAAGTTTATTCATCTATTAAAAATGTACAAGGAAGATTGCAGAGGGGCATACCGAGCCAATATCAATGTCCAACCACGCAAGGAATGAGTATAGCTAAAATGAATGAGACAGAGAATAATAAGGGGGACAAGAGGAAACATAAGAAATAATAACAAAAAGAAACATCTAACTCCTCAGATTGACCTTTCTTTCCTTTATTTTTCAAAACGTTGATCCAACCTATTGGAAGAAGGTCAACCAAAGTTACTTGTAGATTATGATTGAGGATTGAAGGAGAGTCCTTATCGGAGTCAGAAGATGTTGATTCATGACCTCACTTTAAAACACCCAAAGAAACATTTGTATTCACCAACTTCATATTTGTTAGGGGAACTGGGTTCATTTTTTAATCCTCACGAGTCTAATGAGGAGTGAAAGTTTGAGCCTAATCCCCCGAAATCATATCATCATCAGATCCCTCATCCTCTTGGTTAGAAATAAAATAAGTCTCACCCTCCATAAGGGTCAGGTCACAAGGCTTCCAAATTTTAGATTTAGAAATTCTATTGTGTCATTTCTTATTAGAATTTAATAAAGGGAAAGAATGATGTAAATGGCATGTTCGAAGACAAGAGCTCAAAAGAAAAACAATATTCTCAGAATTTAGAGATTGGGTCGAATGATAATCACCCATTTTTAAATTGATTTGATCTGAAATCTCTTTTCTAATGTCGATTTCCACACAAATTCAGCCATAGGTGTAAAGGCCAATCTACCCATGGGAGGGATTTGTGGCTAGAAAACGTCCCAAGGATTCTCTTATGCCCTAAAAAACTGAAAAGTGTTATAGCTGAGTAGGAAGATTAACAAGTTGAACCCATATTGGAAGCTTGGTAATGACTATTGTAGAAGGGCCAAAATCTGAAAACCAACAGGTTATGAACAAACCAATTTTAATCCATAGCTAAGGCCCACTAGTTAGGGCCTTCGGATAATCTTCTTATTCAGAGAAAATCACTATGAAGAAACTTTTTGAGCAAAAAATAACCTTGTACTTCTTGGTCCAAGACAAATGGATCCACATATAAAGATAGGTTGAGTGTGGCCATAAGCCATTGAAACGACAGATGAGGTCTGACTCGACATAGAGTTGATGGAGGTGCTCCAGATTAGGGTGCGAGATTTCAATAGAGAGCACTTCTAAGATTTGTTGACTTGAAATGGTTTAAGAGCCACCTAAGGTTGAGCGGCTCTTTAGGGGGACTGGTTGCTGACAACATCTTTGTAAGAGAAAATCTAAGAAGAAGAAGGCTTTCCCATTTCTCCCCCATGCAAGCAAAGGACCATAAATACAGTAACATCTTTGCAAATATTGTAACCTAAAAGAGGGGAAAATCATCCAAATGCTTACCTTCGAAAAACAAGTGTTGCATTTGAGAGGGTATCCCTAATTTGAGCTCCAAAGAAAGCTTGAGATCTTTCATTATATCTATATATCTGACCTAAACAAGCAGGGAGTACATGAATAGCAGCTTTATTAAGATATGGAAAGAGGTCTGGGGAGTTTGGGACCAAGGCACATGTCTCCAAGAGAGCAAGGCAACAGGCTACCAAGACCATTTTCGACGTCAAAAACCACATTTCTGGAAACAAGACAGTCCAAATTGCCTAGTATTTTGGAAGATAACCCAAGGGACCGACATAGCTCGGAAGTTTTCTTGCAACATGAACTAGCAAACATTAGCCCCCAAATCTCATCCTTAATGTAGTTTGTCTTGATCCTAAATGAGGCCGAGAGCTACAAAAAGGCATGTACATCTAACATGCAGGAAATATCGACATTCTTCTTAATTTTTGTCTCTTTTCTCCAAACCTTAGCAAGATCCTATGCTGAATCCTTGACATCTGATGAAATAGCTTCGTTGTCATCATTACTAAGAACGGGTAAAATGGATTCTAAGGGAAAAATGCAAGCTCTTTTGTTGGAAGAACAATAGGACTTTGATCTTCTATTATGGTGCATTGGATCATTAGCACAAGAAGGAAGGTGCAGAGGAGTTGGAACCTTTAAAGCCTGACCTGCATCAGGAGATAAGGTGATAAAGGGATAAGCAACGACACTTAGTAGGGTTTGAGTCGTCGTCCTAAAAAAAATAATAGGGATTAATATCCGACTCACTCCTCATTTTTCCTTACAAATGTAACATTTATTGGAGAATCCTTGAAGTGAGATTTTTCAAGAGTTAAATCTTTTGCTTAATTTTTAATCGTAAATAATCATAAATTTATAATATATATATTTTTAAAAATTATAAAACTACAATATAAATAGATAAATTTATGACATAATCTCACGAGTTTATGTACTTTATGCTTGAAAGTGAATTTGTCTATAAATTTACGAAGTGTAAGTTTACAATCAAAGCAAATGAGACATGTTTGTATGAAATATGTATTGATGTTTGTTGGTGCAAGAGAAGTAATTTTATTTCTTCTTTCCTGTATTTGACTATAGCACTTTGGAAATATGTAAAAAAAAGTAATGGAAAATGCTCTTTTGCACTCCCATCAGTGATTCATTATAAGTTAAAGAAAACTTTTCCATTTCATAATATATTCTTTGATAGATACTTACAAATGAGAATTGAGAATCAATGATAAAGAATGAGGGAGTGGGTGCAAGTTAAAACTACCTATTATTTTCTAGAGGAATTCTAATTAAAAAAAATAAAATAAATGTTATCATTTTTGTCCACCTTCTTTAGAGGTTAAATTTATTATAAATCATCATGTATAAGGAAATTGTAAATAGAGAGAGGTACCCTTTCAATTGGCCTTTGTTCCATCATCTTGTTGTCTAACTCACTCATTTGGACGACTGCCTAACAAATTCCATCTTCAAACTTATTTTTTACAAATTAAAATAAAAATTTATACCAATTCCTTCAATTATTTCCCAAACTTAAAGATAATTAATTATTTTTTTAAATTTAAATGAATAAATATATTATCTCAAACTAAACCCTCTATTTTATAGAACATCTCCCCCCATGCTAGGATTTATAAAAACGACCCTCACAACCAATATAGTTGGATAGAGATCAGAGATATTAATAATAAAAAGTCCTACATAGCAATATGTTATTTTCCCCCCATCATTTCTAACTTCTATAAGAAGAAGAATCTAGATCAAACTAACCCTTACAATGGTTTAGAGAATGATATTTCCAGCCTAAGGAATGACGGTAATATCCTTTTAATAGGTGACTTTAATGCTCGAACTTCAAACAACCAAGCTATTATTCTAAGCAATCATTCCAACCCTAATCCTCTTTGGTTAGACGAAGACCCTACTCTGGCTAGTAGGTACAAAAGGAGCTCTGAAGACCTCGGGGAAAATTTGTTTGGGTCGGAGCTAGTCAAGCTCTATAGTGCTCAGGATCTCATAATTTGCAACGGTCTAAAGAAGTGGCCCAATTCCAGCAAGATGACTTGCATCCATGGACTTGGTAGCAGCGTGGTATACTACGTTATTTCTGATCTCCCATTATACAACGAAATAATAAATTTTTACATCTTAAACGACCACAAACCTGAACCTGACTCTGATCATAGGCTTTTACTTATAACTCTCAATTTTGTCATGCATAGAGTTCCCACAGAAAATAATACTTACAACCAAAAGAACTTAATATTTGATAGAAATAAAAATGATCTCTTTGTAAATGAATTAAAAACTAATTTGCTTCCTTTATCTAGTATAGACAACATAGAAGACCTCTATCATAATTTTACTACAACCCTCTCATATTCTATTAACAAGTTCTCAATTGAAGTTTCAAATAATAAAAGAAATAGCAAAACCAATCCATGGTATGACAAAGATTGTAAAAGCGCAAGGAGAGCAATTAAGGAAGTTGTTGATGAATCTCTTAAAATGGACAAGATAAAAATATATAAAACCCTAACTAAGAGGAAAAAGAGGCAGTACATTCGTCAAAGGCAGAGGAATCTCTTACACCTCTCTAGGGTAGCTCCTAAGAAATTTTGGAGGCAAATTCTGACTAGGAAGACTAAAGATAATAATAAAATTGCTCTTCACGATTGGAATTCCTATCTTAAAAAGCTTTATGAATCTCCAAATGTCATGGATAATTTGGAAACCCTACTCACAACGAAAGAAGTTTTCTCTTTAGAAGACATTAAGTTTGGGGTTAATCGTCTCACTAATGTGAAAGCTAAGGACATTGAAGGTTACCAGGAGGGAATCTTAAAAATTGGAGGTCCTGTCCTCATCCCCCACATCCACAAGCTTTTCAATCAAGCAGTCAAGCAAGGGTTCCCTAAACCTTAGACTAAGAGCCTCATTATCCCTATTTTTAAAAGTGGGGATACAAATAACCGCTCTAATTATCGGACTATTATGATCAGCCCTCTCTTAGCCAAGTTATATGGTAGTATTTTGGAAAATAAGTTAAGCATATGGCTTGAAAGTGAAGGTAAGTGGGCTAAAGGCCAAGTAGGTTTCAGAAGGCATCACTCAACAACAGACCACCTTGTTACGCTTAGGATCATTGTGAAGGAATGTCGTAATGATAAATCCAATTTATTGTGTTGCTTTGTGGACTTTAGAAAGGCTTTCGATACGGTTCCTAGATACAACCTTTGGAATAGATTAGAAGAGCTAAAGGTTCCTCTCGAGTTGAGAGTTGCCACTATAAGGTTATACGAGAATGTAATTGCCAAGCTAAAGAGCAATGAGGGGTGGTCGAAAGATATTAAGTGTAACATCGGAGTTAAACAAAGTTGCCCCCTCTCCCTGCCCTATTTGGCATTTACATCGATAAGCTCGAAGGCTATTTAGAGGAAGCAGGATGTGATGGCACGATCTTAGCTGGGATAGTCGTCATCCTTCTTCTCTATGCTGACGATATTGTTATTTTGGCAAGGTTCCCATCTGATCTTGATAAGCAACTCAGGCTTCTTAAGGATTTCTGCTCTACCATGGGTATGACTTTTAACACTGACAAAACAAAAGTTATGATTATCAAATCCAAGAAGGACACTTACGCTAATTTTATGTATGACAATCATAACTTGGAGGAAGTGTATTCTTACAAGTACCTAGGAATTCATATTCATCACAAGCTCAACTGGAACCATAGCATTGAGAAAAGGATTAATGGGGGGTGGAAAGCTTATTTTGGTCTTGAAAATAATTGTAAAACGGCAAACCTTGTAATGTGGGATAAAAAGAAGTTCCTCTTTGAAACTTTAGTCACTCCTGTTATCTTATATGGTTGTGAGGTTTGGGGTTGCAGCATCTTCAGAGAATCATGGAGAAATATTGAGCAAATCCAGAAGCGTTTTATAACTTATAACCTAAAAATTAAAAGTAATACACCCTATCCTATTAAGAGCCTAGCTATGATTAGGTTTCTGCTGTACAAGCACAAACTCAATAACATAGACGATCATAGACTTCCTAAGCTAGCTTTAAATTCCAGCCAAAACCACCTAAGGCTTAATCGAGGGTGGCATAAAGACACAAGGGCCTGGTTAAACTATTGGGGGATCAACGAGAATGATGCATTGCAAAATATAAATAACATTAAAGATATTGTTACTTCTAAGTTCAAAGAAAAAATGTGGTGTGAGAAAGATTTAGCGGCTAAAAGAAAATTAAGTTATTATAAGAAGGTCATCAACCCCACCCTAGAAGATCAAAAGTATCTCTCTATTTTAACTAGCTCAAAGAAGAAAATTAATATAGCAAAGATTAGAATGAATTCTCATGAGCTCCATAGTGAAATAGGTCGTTGGGCAGTTCCTAAAACGCCATGGATGGAAAGGATCTACCATATATGTGAGAATAGGAACATCGAGGATGAAAACCACTTCCTCTTAGAGTGCCCCGCGTACAACCACGTTAGATCTCAGTTTCACAATCTTTGTTACAATACTGACCTTCCTAGCCTTTTACAATGTCAAAATTATAGTGAGCTCAGGAGGCTTCTCTCCAAGCTTTTTGAGCATAGGAATAAAATCTTAAATCAAAATAAATAATTTGTTTCTTTAGGTCCGATAGACCAATGTTTGGTCTCAGCGGACGTTAACCACCATCATCATATATATATATATATATATATATATATATATATATATATATATATATATATATATATATATATATATATATATATATATACATATTAACTTAGAGAAAAAGTGAAAGTTGTTAAAAACATAGTATATAAAATTGAATTTAGGATAAATGTCCATTAACTTATTAGAAAAAAGTAAAAGTGGTTAAAAACATAGTATATAAAATTAAATCTATATACTACATCTTGTGCTGATGATGAACCACACTTGCTGATTCAAAACGCGTCAACAAATAAATTTTGATATAATTATCGCCAAAAACTTTCTTCATTAAATATAATTATATTGATAACAAATGATAAATTATTAAATTAACATTCATATATTCCAAATTTAAAATAAATAATTATAGTTTTTGTAGTGTATATTAAAAGAAACAATTTCAAAATAAGATAAATTTCAATTAAACTTAAAAATCAACTTTCTAAAATCAAAGAAAATTATATTAAAAATAAAATTATATTTTTTTAAAATCAAAATAATGAGAAAAGGTATCCACTTAAAAAAAATTAATGAAAAAAGAAATTTAATCAAAATAATAATTAATAATTTAGAAAAACATTCCAATCTAATTTGTGAAAAAAGAAGTCTTTAATCAAAATAATAATTTTGGAAAACATTACAATCTGCACATGGCGGGCAATATCTTTTTGACTATCCACTTCCTTAAAATAACTATTTTTTTATAAGAGGCAGTCCCATCGTAGGACCCTAATGCATTGGAGTTATCAATTTTTCCTTTCGTCGATTGGCTGGCATTTTTATTTTTTCCTTTAGTTGATTGGCTGGCATTCTCCGTGTTTCCAACTTCCAAGTGCACATAGTTTTCAAACAAGATTATTTCTGTCCTAGCACAATCTAAGCAATGAGTGTGTTTGATTTAGTGATCCCATATTTAGGAATATGTTATAAAATAATAATAATACATAATATAAATTTGTATTTTAATAATAATGTTTAAATTGACTCTTTTTTGGTCTTACAATTATTGTTGAGGTAGGGTTTTATATGTGTAATTTTTTTTTATTAATCATTATTAAGAAGTTATGATTTTAATTATTTATTAACATGAATTGTCATTTTAATATGGCAAAGACATTAACTTAAGTTTCTTTCATGTAAGAACAAATACTAATCATTAATTAAAGAGTAATTCCCTGTGGAATTATTTTATAAAGGATTTCATTTAGTTACTTAATTTTATTTTATTTTTGTTAGGTTGTTTTGTATTATTTTTAAAATTTAAAAATTACATTTATGATGTAGTTAGTTGTTCTTACAGGCCTGTTGCTTGGAAACCCAAACTAGTAGCATAATAGTTGCTTCTTTGAGAGGTATGAGCCATGTCTAATTGTCCAAAAGAGATTTACATTACAAATTAGCTTATATGTCCTAGTGTCTTTTTACGTCTATGTCATGTATGACTAGGAAATTCATAGTAACAAACATAACAAAAAACAAAATACTCATAAAAAAAGCTAGTAGATCCCACATAACCAAAGTTAGTTAGAGGGTGAGTCCACCTGGATGGGCCCCTGGTCACATGTCGTGGTTTTGATTTCTATGGAGACGATATTGGCATGATGTTCAACAAGGATATTGAGTTTCGAACCTAGAATGATGAGTTTCTTATGACAGCCCTCCAGTTGGAGCTGAGTCTCAACTGTGCTTCACCTTTCTCCTACAATACTTTACCCAAAATTGATTTTATTTGCTAGTGAACATCGATTTCTCGGAGGTACTGAGTTTTTCAGGTATGAGTGCAACACATATCTAACACCCAATCTCCCGACTCTAGAAACAGTTCGATGCCCGTCATGTTCCTTCTTCACAACCGTGTTGTCTCCTCTAATGTGGCCAATTCTGCTTGTATTATGAGTTGGGTAGTGGCAAAGATTCTATTAATAGTGTCATCCATCATTGCTTGTGCATGAGAGTTTGGCCCCTATGGCCATTGGGTATAAACCACAAATAATCCAATCACCTTGTTCCACATGAGTGGTGGAACCGTTACCCCTAATCTCTACTAGCTAACAGGGTTGACTCCACACCCACCTATTACCACCTTCATAGAGAGTCGTGAAATTCGGGAAGGGAAGTTGATAGCTCCTCGGTGTCGAGAAAAGCCTGAAGTTCAAGCATTTAACCTTAGGTAGCCTACTCTCAATTTGATGGCTCCTCTGGTGGTAGTGAGCCACCATAACCAAGGCATCATAAGTCATGATGAAGTTATCACAACAAAAATTGTATTGTTCCTCCACTACTTGCTTGAGCCATACGGTGGTCTATCCAATATAAGTACCACACCAACTTATCATCTACAACAAGATTGTGCTCATAAAACTATAATACCACTCAACCTCTAGTCGACAATGGTTATTACCACCTAACCGAGCTTCCCTCATCCCTGAAACATATTCAATTCCCACCCAACGTGGGGGAAGTAAGGTTTGCATCCAACAATTGTTGACAATGAATTTAAAGGGGTACCATATGAAATTTTTCCCAGGGAAGATCCAGGATATGGTCTTCCATCGAGATACCTACATTGGCCAATATGTCTACTACTTTATTTCCTATTCTCTAGACATTAGAAGGTGTGACCATTGGAATTTTAAATATTAGTTTCTTAGCATGCTCCAAGCCACCTTCTAATCTCCATTTTTTTGCAATTTTGGATGGATGAGAACCATTCTAGAGTTTTAAAACCATATCGATGATAAGTAGGGAGTCCCCCTCAATGTTGATAGTAGTGGTTTCTTTCTTGATGGTCACTTCCAAACCAAAATGCAAGGCAAATAACTTGGCAGTGTATTGTTATTGATACCAATAAAACCTGTGTAGACATGTAGGGCCTCTCCTTGTATGTTTTGAATAAGTCCTTCAAACCTAGTAGGGCTAGGGTTGCCCTTGGAAGCCCCATCAAAGTTCAATTTGATACAGTATGATGATGGTGGGGCATTTCTTTAGATTGTGACAAGTCGAGATGGGTAGAGCTTCAGAAGGAAAACCTGAGATGAGTGAAGATTGAGAGCACGCAAATTCTCTTCTTCAATTAGGGATCCTTGCCAATCCTGGGGAGACCAATTCCTGTTGATAATTTTTTCTTTAATATTCATGATAATTCTTTGTTAGGTGTCCTTGGTTGATGGCTCAGTGTCTCTAAAGATCCTTATGTTCATTTCTTTCTAGTTCTCCCATTGGATGAAGCCTTGAAGGAGTTTCCACGCCTGGTTGAAGATTTAATTTTGGAATCCTCGATCCTCCCCTTCAGATATGGTGGAGATATTGTTGCCTATTTTCCAATTAGATTTATGCAAAACTCCCTGACTTTTTCCCCGTAATATCTTTATGAACGAACATTCACCCATTAGATGGTCCAAGGTTTCTTCTTCCATTTCACATAATTGATAGTGGGAGGGACCAATGAAACCTCTTTTCTTAAGCTTGTCCCATGTAAGGGGATTAAGGTGACCCAATAACCAGAGAAAAGTTATGATCGTTGGCTAGTGCCTTAATCCCCATGTTTTCTTCTAGAGTTGGTCCTCTGGGAGATCTGAATACCCAATGACAAGATTGTAAGTCTCTTGTAGATTATAGTTTCCTTTTGATTTGTAGCCTGATCTTATTTTATTAGGACCTTCTTGAAGTTTAATTGGCCTTCATTGTAGTTCTGAAACTAGATCCTCCAAGTCATGGTTCCCAGGTAATTCTATTGCTTTGAGAGTTTCCATATTCTTTGTAGGCTAAAGGTCCTTGTGTATTTCCAATAATATGCAACCTTCATTGTGTTCATGTTCATTGGCCATTTCTTAATTCCTAAAAGTGATCATTGTGAGCTAGGTGGGGCAAGTTGATTCCGTGAATTCTCCCAAAACAAAGCAGTCTTTGCTTTTGTTATTTCCCAAAAGCAATGATTATAAAGTCATTATTTGTCCAAGCATTGATCCAAATTTTTTTTATCATTTTAGATTCCCTTCCAATCATATCAGATTATGCTTTGCCACCTTGGCTGCATATTTTACTCACCATAACTTTCTCCATATTGTGTTGGGGAGTGTGAACCATCTCCACCATGTTTTAGTTGCCAGACTTGTCACCAATGAGTCTAGATCACAAATACCTAACCATCCCTTTGTCTTAGGTAAGAAAATTTTGATCCATGCTACCAAAACCCACTTTCTTTCTCTTTTGGCTCCTCCCCATAAGAGGAAGCATTGTATGTTTCGATTTTTTTTTACTACAATTTTAGAAGTGACTAAGGATGAGAGTAGGTACAGGGGCATCACTTACAACACTAATTTTAGGAGGGTACATTTGCATTGAGCAATCTAAAAGTCCAACTTGATAGCTTATGTTTGAATTTGGCTAGGAGTTCTTTCCAGGAGACAAGTTTGAGTGAGTTCTCCAAGCGCAGCACGCCAAGGTGCTTGAAAGGGAGGGAACATTTCTAGGTACTTAGTCACTTAATATTTTAATATGTTTAACAAAGTATTTACTTCTAATATTCAATATGACTTTTGAAAACCCATTTTCTCAAAGTACTTAAAGATGCTACATAACTTTTTATTATATAATGGTTGATAAGGAGATGATCCTTAGTTTCAATCAAACAATTATGTTGCTCAACCCTTAATTTCTTGATGAGAGTGTTTAGTCTTAATTGTTAAATGATGATTCTTAATCTCAATTGCTAAATAATAATGCTCATTATTAATCACCCAATGATGGTTCTTAGTCTCAGTCAGCAATTGTAAGGTGGATGTTGCCATCCCTCATCTAATCATGATAAATTATAAAAGATGACAACCCAAATATTCCAACAATACTTTTTATTGATTAAGAATTGGTAAGGGAACATCATAAAAATATTGAGTTCTATATTTATTATTCCATTTTCAAATAAAAAAGTAATTGGATATTAAGGAGATGCTTTGTTATAACATAGCACCATAAAACATTTTTTAATCAACCTCCTTTCAAATAATGCCTTTCAAAGCTTTCTATAATCAACCCTTGAGAATTAGAATTTAATTGAGGATGAATATAGAAATAAGACTTTCAATGGGTAAGCCAAAACATGTTAAGTAAAACTTTGAAACTATTAAAGATACAAAGGTTTTCAAACTTATTGAATAATAAGTTTCCCAAACCTACTTTGATGGGAAAAATGTTTTTCTACAATTGGTTAATGAAATAACTATTGCATTAGAGTAACTATTTGTAAAGTATTTCAACCTTGTTGGAATGAAATATCTTAATTAATCAACCGATATGACACTTTTAAATTTAAATTTTATTTTTAATATAAATATAAAAATATATATATATAATTTTTTGTAATTAACTAAGAAAATACATTATATATTTGTGGTCACTATTAGTTTATCACTCAGGAAACTAGATTAGTAACATAGAAATAGGTCTAAAGCCATGAAAAATATCCTATGTGTCTTATCATATTGTTCTAGATAACTAAGTCTACACCTATCTAGATAACCAAAGGAATAATCATAACATAAACTAATTGAAAAGTATGCAGGCATGTAGAATTTTTTAAAACAAAAATGTATTTTAAAGTGAACCATAATTATAGCTTGTGGGAGAGTCCACCTAGGTGGGAGCAGGAGCATGGTCATCCTTCTCACTAGTGTCAATGTCTAGATAGGTAGGTTTCTTGCCTAGAGTGGAAGATTTGTATCCAATTTGTTAACTTGTTGTTGCAGAGCATTAATATAGAGGAGAATTTCTTCATTGGTCTTGTTGTGCTCAACCAATACTTTTCCCATCAAAGTTTTTAACTTCCAATATAAATCAATAATCTACATATATTGTGTCTACTTGGACCTAATGCCTCTTATGTTAGGAATCCATTGTTAAACATTGTCCACCACCTTTGTGTCAGACAAGAATCGATGCTTGACTCTAGCTTCATGTTTTCCCATCTCAATTGCTTCATGGGAAGATTGTGAAGTACAAACCCAATATCTATGAACAGAGGCCTTGGCCTTGGTGTGAGACAATCGGTCTCTACTGGAGGTGCCAAAACTAAAGGAGGAATGACCTCTACGAGGCATAGCAATTGTTGGTTGGAAGGGAAGGTCGAGGACACAGAGGATGATAGTGGGAAGGGGAGGTTGTAGTTAGCTAACCAACATTGCTGTTTTTTGTTGGATCCAAGGGATAGAGGAGCACTTTAATGATACCGATGAGGAGTAGGGAAATTTCAAGAGAGGCTAAGATCAAAAGAACCTATGTCGGAGAGAAAAACATATTAGTCTCCTAAAAAGTAGAGGGAAGATTGAATAGGGAGAAGGAAAAAACAATAAGAAGAAAGAAAATAACAGACTCAGTCTAGTAGATAGCCATAGGTATAACTGGAAACATACCCATCTGATGCTCCTAGATATATGATTTCCTTTGTTTATAGGTACCCACCTCATGCATCACCATAACTAACTATTTTGTGTTCCACATCTTGAGTGTTGAATTGCACCTCCAACTAGTCGAATGATGTTGGATTATGGTGCTATTTATTATACATATCATGTAGGAGGTGAAATTATAGTCCTTTACTCTCCTCGATGACTAGGTAACATGCACACCATTAAGCATCCACATTTGTCTAATCATTGTGACCTTGAAAGGGGAACTAGGCACAATATAGGGGATTGTTCGATATATCATGCCTAATGGACATCCTATGTGGGAAGTTAACATATATATGTTACACATAATAATATGACACTAATTTTCAAAATCTTATTTTGAAATTTATGTCATTAAAAAATAAGAATATGACATTATTTTAAAAATATTATTTTGAAATTCCCCGATGGGGGTGACAGATGAGGCAAATGAAGGGAATGGAGTGGGTGCCAACCACCCCACCAACCCTCCTGACAATGAATAGGGGTGGCATGGAAACACATCTACATGCAAAATACGATGCATTTATTAACACTTTGGTTCAAAATGATAGCAGTGGTTAATTTCTTCGTGCAGTTTGTCATTTTCATTCGTGTTTATTTGTGATGGCAGTGGTTAATTTCTTCGTGCAGTTCGTCATTTTCATTCGTGTTTATTTGTGATGGCAGTGCTTAATTTCTTCGTGCAATTCTTCATTTTCATTCGTGTTTGTTTGGGTGTTATGGGAGGTGAGGATTTGGTGGATTTCTCAGCAATTTCAATGAAAGAATTTGAGCTCGGGGCAGAGAGTCTAGTTGAGATGTTGTTGGTAAACCAAGGCAGTGTGAACCCTGGTCACAGTGCCCTTAACCTGCTTACTATGCTTGGAATTCGACATCAAACCTCTTGGATTCATGGGAAATTCAAGAAGAGTTCAATCACAATAATACCTGGTGCATGCATTGGGAGCAATTCACTTCATGTTTGGCTTCTTTGGTAAGATTTCCCCCATAGCTTGCTGGATTTTTGCCCTCAATTACTTGTTTTTCAAGTGGTACTCTCTCTTTGTGGAGCCTTAGGGTTACATTTATACAATCTGGTTCCCTTGCTTATGTATGGTGGAAATTAGTGGGGGGGCGAGTTTCATATTCATGCTCCATCGTCTTTCACTCTCGAGGTACGGTTACCTTGCAATTCGTTTTATATCAGTTGGGTGGCGTTTGTTCATATGTTTGTCAAATGTTGATTTGTGTTAGGCTTTGTCATTTGGAATCCCATGAACTTTGGGTTTATTTCTTGGGGTTGGAGGCCTACGAACTAGAACAAATTTGGTGCAGTGGCTCTTTCCTATGTTCGATTGGTTGGTGAGGAGTTGTGGGTCAAGGGAGTGGCCTCTACTCAGGTCCTCCAGAGACCATGGAAAGATACAATCCATATCTATAGTTTTGTAGTGTGGTATGTTTCTGCAAATTGTAAGGACGAAGGTTCGGTGAAAACTGTGTTTATTTTGGACCCTAGGTCAATTGGACTATGAGAGCAGTCATAATGCCACGTCGAGGACGGGACAGACGGACAGTGGGGAAAGGGGGTCAGCTTGATTGCCATGGGTTAAGCTATCGTGACCTGGGAGAATCGGTCAACCCACACCCCTAACAGAATCTAGGAAGCGTTGTTCAAGCCCCCCCTTACTAGGAACCTTGGATAATCAACTTGTCCAAACAACTTGCCTTCTGGAACATCTCAATGAGGATCACCTGTAGAAATTTCACCATAGATTAAATTGATTATGCAATGTACTAAAGAAAAATACTTAATCTACTTCTACAATCAAACTTGAGGAAGCTTAATCGATTTTGAGCAAGATCAAATAGAACACATATAACAAAGAAGAAGATTCAATCACACATGACACACAGAAGAATACTCTGGGGAAAACCTCAGCTAAAAACCCCGCTATCTGTATTATCATACAAGTGGAAATATCTCGGGATTACACAAAGCTTTAGCTCACAAGCTCTCCATCTCTCAGTATAATCCCTCACTGCTGCTCATAGACAGAATAGACAACACATATGCCTTCCTTCAGTCCTCCAAGCCTCCTATTTCCTTGTGCAGTTTCTCCTGGGCCCTCCAGCTGCAACCTGTGTGATTCTCACCTCACACACAACACTGACTTCTGAAATAACTGTGCAATCCTGAAGGAGATGATTCTTTCTGCATGGATGAGTTTCCTATATAGGAAAAATCCTCCAACTGATAGTACACTGTCCCTTCCTTTGATCTCAACTGGGTCTCTGACTGAATTGACATGCATGAGTTATTTATGAGAGAATATTCAGTTATCTGGAGAGCAGCAGTTACATGCATGCAAGCATTAACTATCTGAACTCATAATTAATTCAACAAATTGTTGGAACTAATCTAACTAGAATTAACTCAGTTAACTGAGATAACTAATTACAACTCAAATACAACTCATCCTTATCTCCTTAATTAAGCATAAATTCCTCAATCAATGGAGAAACTATTGCATGTCCCCACATAGACTTCATGTTTGATTTTCTACAACTAATTAACTCAAGATGAATTAATTAATTATTTTACAAACAACTGCTAAGATCAAATTCGAATTTTTACTTCTCTATTTTAGTTCAGGGACTAACTAAAATAGGAATCTAACCCGAAATGCTATTTATAGCAATGCTATTTTTAGCACTTCCATTTTTCATTCCTTGTTTCTATGTCCAACACTGGTACCCGAACTGCTATTTATAGTAGTGCTATTTTTAGCACTTCTATTTTTAGCATTTCTTGTTGCTATTTTCAACACTCCCTCTCAACAAGAAAGGAATTCAACTCGAACCTGATCCTGAACCTTTGGAATGTTCTGCATGCAACACTTCTCCCAAGTGTTGTTGCTCCAACAACTCTAGAAACAAAAAATTTCCCAACTGACCTCCCTGTTGGGCTAGAAACATCCTCTGATGCTGAAGCTTCCTCTGTCGCTGACAAGTGCTCCCTCTGTAACCTTTAAGCTACTGCAACACTCCATGCATCTCGCACCGTTGCACACCTCTCTGTGTCATCCTGCACTGGTGCAACACTCTTGTGCATCTCGCATTGTTGCAACCTGCTAGCTCTACACTGTCTTAGGATTCTTGCACTGTAGCTCTCTCTGCTACTCCATCCGCATCTGCCTCTACCCACTCAGCCAGTCCTGCTACTCCTCATCAGGGCTCCTGTAGCAAGGTCTAATCAAAGAGGTTGGGTACCTCAATGATCTTGCCCCCATTCTAGCCTTCTTGGGATTGTCACTCCTCATCGCCCCACCTCTGACCTAGAGGTATGGATGCATGTGATCCCTCTGCCCACTTGGCTCGAAATTCCCCCTACTAGAGGTCTCTGCAAGAGTATATGTCTCTACTCGATCTCCTCTCGGCTTCTCTAGTTGTGGCTGCTCCACAACCTCTTGAAGTTGCTTCACCAATTTTGGCTCCTCCACAATTGTCTGAGACTTCTTCTGGCGTTGCATGTTGAGAGGTAATGTACTCTCCCTCTCAACCACCAAGTCTCCATCAGTTTCCTTGCTCCTCAAGGCTTTACATGCATCTTGAACCTCAAGAGCATACAGGTTCTTGACTCGTGAACCGATCTGCTTCACCTGTCTCGTGGTGATGTGTCGAAGGAAAACCTTTCCCTTACTGAAGACTACATCATAGCCTTTGTCTTCCAGCATTGCGATCGACACCAAATTTTTCCTCAGTCCTGGTACATACTTGACATCGGTCAAGGTAATGCGAGCTCCTTCTCCCTCTGAAAAAAAACCGTGCCTACACATGAGACACTATACTTTTCATCATTACCCATCACTATGAGTATCTAGAGATCTTTCTCCTCCAAGGTACTGAACAAACTCTTGTCGCCAGTCATGTGGAAAGAAGCTCCACTGTCAAGAAACCAACCACATCCCACCATGGATGAAACCATGCATGCGAAGAGGGTGAAATCCAACTTGAACTGTGAGGTCAATGCCTCACCTTCATATCCTTCCTTGGATCCCATCTTGGATTTCTTCAGTAGACAATTTGTAGCAAAATGGCCCACCTCATGGCAATGAAAGCATCACACTTTCAATTTGTCAAACTTCTTCCCACCATGGGAAGAACTTGATTTGGGATGAGAATCCTTCTCCTTCCCTTTCTTCGCCTTACTCGCTAAGGCGCAATTTTCTTCATCCTCCTTGGATGAAGAACCATCTCTGGTGCTTCTCCTTATCTCCTTCTGCATCAGATTCAACCAAAGTCATTCCCAATCTGGCAGTTTCTCTCTTCCATTAACCGAGTCTTGGTAGCTATGCCAGTTCTTAGGAAGACCAAGGAATGCAAGACTCACCATGTCAACATCGGCTGTCGTGATCCCTACACTTCCAAGCTCATCCCTACAAGTGGTGAGCTTGTTCAGATATGTAGAGATCGTGTCGCCCTTTTCACACTTGATTTTCCGAAGCTTGTCTTTCAGTGCCAGCTTCTTCTGATCGCTGCTATTATGATATAGATCTTTCAATGTTTTCCTCATCGAAAATGGTGTCTCCTTCCCATGGAGGCTCGAGACAATGTGGTGTCGAACTCCCTCCAGGAGGATTCTCCTTGCTCTAGCCACACATTTTTTCCATTCCGTTAATTTTGCAACATCAGTTGGCTTGGGGACTTCTTCATCAATGAAGTCCTTTAGACCGTTATCCTCTAATACTGCTTCCATGCGATCCTTCCAGGCTATATAATTCGAGTTGCCATCAAGGGCATACTCGAGTCTTAAACCGTTAAACGCCATTGGTGAAATTGAGTTGTGATAAGAACTCGATTTCTATATTAAGGAACTTGAAACTTCGAACTTCTCCCTTCTTGTATATTGTTCTTCGCTTTGATCACCTTTGCTCTGATACCATGTAGAAATTTCACCGTAGATTAAACTGATTATGCAATGTACTAAAGCAAAATACTTAATCTACTTCTACAATCAAACTTGCGGAAGCTTAATCGATTTTGAGCAAGATCAAATAGAACACATATAATAGAGAAGAAGATTCAATCACACATGAAACACAAAAGAATACTCTGGAGGAAGCCTCAGCTAAAAACCCCGCTATCTGTATTATCATACAAGTGGAAATATCTCAGGATTGCACAAAGCTTTAGCTCACAAGCTATCCAGCTCTCAATACAATTCCTTACTGCTACTCATAGACAGAATAGACAACACATATGCCTTCCTCAGTCCTCCAAGCCTCCTATTTCCTTGCACAGTTTCTCCTGGGTCCTCCAGCTGCAACCTGTGTGATTCTCACCTCACACACAACACTTACCTCTGAAATAACTGCGCAATCCTGAAGGAGATGATTCCTTCTGCATGGATGAGTTTCCTATATAGGAAAAATCATCCAACTGATAGTACACTGTCCCTTCCTCTGATCTCAACTGGGTCTCTGACTGAACTGACATGCATGAGTTATTTATGAGATAATATTTAGTTATCTGGAGAGTAGCAGTTACATGCATGCAAGCATTAACTAACCGAACTCATAATTAATTCAACAAACTGTTGGAACTAATCTAACTGGACTTAACTCAGTTAACTGAGCTAACTAATTACAACTCATCCTTATCTCCTTAATTAAGGATAAATTCCTCGATCAATGGAGAAACTGTTGCATGTCCTCACATAGACTTCATGTTTAATTTTCTATAACTAATTAACTCAAGATGAATTAATTAATTATTTTACAAACAACTGCTAAGATCAAATTCAAATTTTCACTTCTCTATTTTAATTAGTCCCTCAAGATGAATTAATTAATTATTTTACAAACAACTGCTAAGATCAAATTCAAATTTTCACTTCTCTATTTTAGTTCAGGGACTAACTAAAATAGGAATCTAACCCGAAATGCTATTTATAGAAATGCTATTTTTAGCACTTCCATTTTTCATTCCTTGTTGCTATGTCCAACACTGGTACCCGAATTGCTATTTATAGCAGTGCTATTTTTAGCATTTCTTGTTGCTATTTTCAACATCAACATGAAGACTGAAATGCAATTACCATTTTTATGAACAGTCGCCAACATAATCAATGTCATATGCAAGACTGCTTGGTCAATCTCTGGAGAGGTCAAGTAAGAATCCAAGAGAAACTGGACCACCTTGAAGGTCATTTTGCACACATGGAGAAGCATGTCCACTGTGACTTTAAACCCCATCCTTCTCCGGATTCTAGTCTTGATAATCCTACTCCAATTAGTTCTTTTGAAGTTTAATGGATGTAGGCTATATTTTTATTTCAAACACTTTCTAGTTTATTTGGGTTGTCAAGTTTTAGCTATAAAGAATGTTCAGGCAATTGATTATCTATTTTGGTTTATATCTATTAGGTAACAAATCTGGTAAGAGTGAGGCCAACACAGTTTAGAACAAATGTAATCATTGCTGCTATTTTGCTAATTGATGGAAACAATTTGGCTTACAAAAAATATATCTTATTTTGAAATTCAAAAAAAAATTAGTAACTTGGAAGATTATTGTCACTCAGTTATAATATTTTATTAGGAACTTGATGTTGAAAAACATTACATATGAATGTTATTTATAACTTTTTGTTAGGTAAATAAAAAGATGGGAAGTTCAAGTAAAAACACATATCCACTTTTTTACCAATCTGATTATCATAATATATTAGTATAAAACGTTATTATTCTATAACTATTTTTATTAAATTATGTTATATTAATACTTTTATTTTTCTTATAATACAATTTATATTATGCTACAACTTGTAAATAAGAATGAGATTAAGAAAATTCTTTTGGTAGAAATCACATAATATAATTTTTTGGCCAACGCGTTTCGAACCAACCAGTGTGGTTCATCATCGGGACCAAATGAAAAGGTAAACCATGGCAACGACTTAAAGAGAGAGCAATGTGATTTCTACCGAAAGACTTTTCGTAATTCATTATCAATCACAAAAACCTAAATTCAATAAAAATAAGACTGTTAATATATTACCACCTCATTTAAAATCAATTCATAAAAAACAACAATCAATAACTAATATACAAACAAAATATTATTTAAATCCAAATATAAAAATGATATTTATTCTCTTAACCATTTAATCTAAGTCCAGTTAACCTAATATATTTATATTTGCTATACCACACAACAAGCTTTATCGCCCATGTAAAATCTTAAATTTTAAGATCAAATTTTTTATATTCTTAAAAACATTTCAAAAACAACATTCAATCTTGTCCTCGCTTACTGTGATCAACTTTGTTTTTTTTTAATTATTCAACCTAAGAAAGGGATCTTACAAATCAATCAACCCTTTATTCAACCTAAGAAAGGGATATTATAAAATCAATCAATCCTTTCCAAAATAAATGAACCCACAACCCAATCAATTTATTACACGATTTTATTTTATTTTTGTAGGATTACCTTAGTTTCTGCCTAGATAATGTAAATTTCCTCATCCCAAGGAACCTCATCTTATCTCTTTAAGTCTATCAAGGGTCCCACAATAAAATCAACATGTATGGTCATGGGGATACATCTACCTACTTCATATCTCAAATCCCGCCAAACTTTGATGCTAAAACTTTTTCTTCCCACAAACATCCAAATTTATTTTGAATCCTCTTTTATTCAAAGGGAAAAAATTCTATAACATGGAGGGAGAATGGACAAAATCATTAGATTAAATCATTATTTATTTTTCTTATGTAAGGTTAAATATGATTTAGTGTGATTGTAATTTTAAATAAATATTTTATGTACAACAAATTGTAAATTAATCTTGAATTACGAAAAATAAAAATATAGAAATTTAAATGTGTATTATAACAATTAAATATTCACACTTTTTTAATTTAAAATTTCAGTTTAAAATTAAAATTGACATGCATATAAATATAAAATAATAGGTTTCCAAAACACTAATTAATAAAATGTTATGATAGTTTAAATTGTTTAAATATTATTATTAAATATTTATTTTAAAGCCAGGCAAACTTGGTACTATAAAAAAAACATTAAGATAAAAGATTGAAATTTAAAAATAAATACATATAAATAGTCTTGAGATAATTGAACAAATGATGTATATGAAAGTAGAATAACAATGATTTTCGAAAAATAAATTATATGGTTGTATCGTTAAATGATGTGTTTAAGGAGTAGTTTATTAAATTTTAATTTAGTAGTTTTTTAAAAAAAATTGGAAAAAAAAATATATTTTTAAATTTTATATGTTAATTGGTATTATTATAAGTGGAAAATGATGTTCATTCACATATATCAACTACTTTATTGATTTAGTTGTGCTAGTTTCATTAATTTGGTGAAAAATTTTAAATTATGTGTTTGGTAAAAATTGTCTAATTTAATTGGTTGATATTAAAATAATTTACTTTTAATAAATATTGAAATATTCTTTTATTATTATTTCTTTTAATATTATATGTAAACTCTAGGTGAACATAAGAGTTACACATCTCTTTCAAATTGACTTGTAAAAAATACATTTTGACAAAACAAAATAAACTAATTCATTTTAACTATAAAATAGTTCAATGACAGCATGTCAAATCAATAAAAGTTTATGACATTTTAATTTTAAAATATTTTAAAGGTAACATGTCAAATCAAATATTCACAAAGATTTTTTGAAATATTGACATTGATATGTGTATTATGATTTAATTTTTTTTTAATATTTTCTTTTTCTAATAAATACTATTTATAACCCTCTAAAATTAATCACTTTATCTATATGAACCAATGAAAAAATAGAAATTTAAATATAAAAATTTCAAAATCTATTTTTAATTTTCAAAATATTAAGTTTAATATTTATTTTTTTCAAAACTTTAATAGAATTTATAAAAACTATTTAGATTTTTTTTAGAACTAATTGAAAGTCAATTGTCTTTTACTAAAAACAAAAACAATATAACCTGCCATTGGATCACAGGTATAAAAAGATCAATGATATTTGCATATTAAAATATCATATTAATAAGTAAGTAATGTGTTTAAATTTCTGAAAATTATTTATTAATTAAATAAATAATTTTCTACTTAATCATAGGTTTTTGTCACACATATATTCTATATCAAAGAGGTCAACCCTGAAGTGACATTTTGAATCAGAATAGTGTAATAAATTTTAGGGCTTAGGTTTCAATATCTCTCACTCAATGCAATTCCCAAAATTCTGAAGTAAAGAAAACTATTACTTCACATTTTCTCATTATGTCCATCTCAATCAACTAAACCTTATTTCCCATCGACATGCATAAAGCTAGGAATGATATACCATTTTTTAAGTATATAGTCTTTCATGCTATCCCACTTCCCTCGAGTGGTTCATCATATGTTGGCCAACGAATTTCTACAGTTAGAAACTATACAATTTCAATTGTAAATAATTTCCTCTTTGTCACATCAATCACCCATAAACTCATTCATGGTTTTCACAAAAAAATATGGTAGAAAATTGTGACAGCCTAAACACAGAGGAGAAAAACCAAAGGAATAATAACATGCACCCTATTTACATGCCCAAATTATAGATTATATTTGCATCGTGGCAAGAGACCATGCACATTCATGAGAAGTCCACATATCTCTCTTTTTGGAAACTTGATATAATCATAATGGGGAATATATGGTGTTAAATGTGTATGTAAGGTAGTAAATGTATACATAATAGTGGTTGACTTAATAAAGAGGTCACATGTGCAATGTGTGAATAACTATATATAGAGATCATGTAGTCATTATTGAGAACATGTGATTTACATGTACACATATATTGGGGTATTTGAAGGAGGTTCTCTCATTACTGAAGGAGTAATTATACAAGTCGTCTCTCTTATCTATCTTGGAGTTGTATTCCATGCTCATATTTGGTGTACATGATGTGTAGTGTAGTTTATTCTAATATCTTAAGTATTTATAACATAATTAATCTCAAGGTAGGTGAATGGTTAAATAAGCATAAACAAGTGTATGGTATCTGAATGGGAGAAATCACAATGGAAACCTAATGCCTTCAGCCTCTACCCTATCCTTAGATAAGTTTTTCTTTAAAACTATGCCATTTATTGGAAATCCCCTTATCTTGTTGCTCGACTATAGTTCTAGTAAACAAGAGAGGATTTTTTTTGTACAAGGTTTTTCCTGCATCTAATCTAAAGCTATTTCTTCATATCCTTTGAACTTTTCAATCTTCGTGAAACCAATTTCAGGGGGCACTTTCTGTATTCGGGTGAAAGACACTGATCTTATCTCTACACTTGTTGCCAAAATTCAAGATTGGACAGGAATTCCCAAAATTTTTATGTGGCTTCTTCATGGAGGTAGGCAACTTCAGGAAAGGAATTCACTCAGATATTATGGCATAGCCAAGGACACTTCAATATTTTTAGTTTCAAGTTTAAACGATGGAGACAAAGGCTAAGGTGCGTCCTTTTCCTCTCAATCAAAATCCTTTAAAGGATTCCCTGAAGCCAAGGCCTGCACAACTATTCCCAAATATATCTCAAGGTTGACCTTCATTGTGGATCAGATGAAAAATATCCCAACTATTAAAGTGGATTATCTTCAATCTGAGGATGCTTACATGAATTATTTAACACATGCTATTATTTGCCAATTTAATGGGTTATGGCCTATGACATCCATGCTTTGGGAATGGGTGCATCAAGCCTAGTCCCCAAATACATTTATGTTTTTTTACTTGAAAGGTTTTTTTGTGGTGTATAGTAAAGATCGTAAGGATTATCAAAATGTTTTTGATGAAGGACCTTGGTTTTGGGGCTGTGGTGGGCATTTGTTTTTAGAACTTGGATTGTTCGTTTTAACCCTCTTTCCATGCCAACTACAGTCACTCTAGTTTAGGTAAGACTCTGAAATTTCGCTCTTCATTTGCTATACTCAAACATCTTAGTTGATGTGGGAAACTCACTTAGTCGTTTCATTAAAGTAGACACTAAACTACTTGAGAAGGGTATTGTGACCTTTGCTCAAATATGTGTTGAATTCAACCTTAGCAAAGGGTTATCGGACAAAACCCTCCTCAAGTGGAATCACTTTATTTTTTCGTAGCCGGTGAACTACAAAAATACAGCATTCCACTGTAAGATCTGTCAACAGCCTGATCACCTTCAGAATGTTTGTCCCTCTTCTCAAAGGCTCTCTCCTCCTCCAGATTCTAGGAATAAGTCATGAGGATGGCAAGATCCAAAAGTTTCAAAAGAAGCGAAGACTTCTTCAACTCACAAGCCAAAAAAATATGCATCAACAAAAAACTGTTACAACAAAAATGAGTCCTTCAACCTTAGCTCAACCGCATGCAGGGACATCTCATCACGCAGATTCCAGAATCCATCACTCAAATAAAGATACATAAGATACAACTATGGCTTTGGATTCGTCAATGAGCAACCATAAATGCTTCCATGAATCAGATCACTCAGATAATGATAAGGAAGTAGCTAAAG
The DNA here is from genome assembly GCA_031772625.1 of Pinus tabuliformis. Taxonomy (NCBI): domain Eukaryota; kingdom Viridiplantae; phylum Streptophyta; class Pinopsida; order Pinales; family Pinaceae; genus Pinus; species Pinus tabuliformis. The sequence goes on along the minus strand of CM062814.1, from coordinate 195,754,372 downwards.
TAGCAGAAACTACAGGTTTGGAATTGGATTAAGGAAATGTTGTCATTGTCTCCTTTACATTTGTTCCTAGTAACTCCTTGGAATGGATTAATGTAAGGAAGAAAAAAGGAAAAAAAGACCATCAATAAAATCCATGATCATTCTTAAGTTCTTTTTATTAGAAAAATAATAAATATATTGACATTGTCAATTGTAGGTCAATCAGTTTCCATGTAAATTAAAATTAACTTATCGTTTAATATTTAGATTAGATTGATATTCCCTTAAAAATAGCCAAACCAAATTTCTTATAAACATGTAATAAATTAATCATAAAATAACACAATTTTTTTAATTTAAAAAAAAACATAAACAAATATTAAAGAACTTAAAATGATTAACAATAAAATAATAATATTTCTTCTAACCTCCTCAATCTTCTTTTTCCATGCACATTCACGGCCCTTTAATTTCCTTTTCCATTTACATTCATAATACTATTTATATCATATCAATCTTCTAACCTCCTCAATCTTCTTTTTCCATGCACATTCACGGCCCTTTAATTTCCTTTTCCATTTACATTCATAATACTATTTATATCATATCATAATTAGTATATTTACAAAGTCAATGGTCATTCTTTAGTTAAACTAAATATCTAATTTCTAATCATTTCACCTTTACATATACATTCATAGTTTATGGTTTTATAATTTAAGGATTAAAACCATAGTAAATAATCTGGTATTAAATGTGAAAAATAAAAATAATTATAAATATATTTTTAATTCTAATCAAATAATATATATTTTTAATTATAAAAAATTAATATTAAATTATGTTTAAAAATAAAATAGAGTAAAAATTATAAATTATTAAAGAAAAATATTTCTAATTTATATATATATATATATATATTATTTTGATGATGATGGTGGTGGTTAACGTCCACTGAGACCAAATTGGTCTATCAGACCTATAATTTTCTTAGTTTTTAATTATCTGGGTTCTCGTCTTTCTTGGCGAGATTGGTGTTGTAGCTTTCTTTTTTTTTTCTCTACGGTCTTCCTTTAAAATTTGTTTAAATGACTTTTTATATTTAAAATTTAAGTAAATTTATAAGGAAATAATTTGAAAATGATTTTAGAAGTAAGCTTTTTTGTTTGTTTGTTTTTTATTTTTATTTTTTTAATTCAAGGTTCTGTGATCCATATATGAATTAAGAAAATAATGAATTAAGAAAAGTCTTTCCGTAGAAATCATATGAAATATGTTTTGGCCGAGTGTAGTTCATCAGACTAGATGAAAAGGCAGGCCATGTGAAAGGATTAAATAGAGAGCAATGTAGAGATCATCATTTCAAGTAACGGTTATATTGAACAATAGTATTTGAATTATGATATTAATTTATTAATATATTAAAAATAAATATTATTAAGTAACGGCTATATTAAATGACTAATTTTTGAAAAATAATATTTAAATTATGATACTAATTTATTAATTTATCAAAAACAAATATTAATAAGTAACGACTATATTAAACGAATAGTTTTTGAAAAATAATATTTAAATTATAATATTAATTTATTAAAATAATATTTAAATTATGATATTAATTTATTAATTTATTAAAAACAAATATTAATAAGTAACAACTATATTAAATGGCTAGTTTTTGAAAAATAATATTTAAATTAATTTATTAAAATCAAATATTATTAAAAATATATATTATTAAAACACTAACAATAATTAAAAAATCAAAATCAAACTCCAAACAAGAAGAGAAGTCAAAATTTATAAAAAAGATCAAAGAATTTCAAGTAATGGCTATATTTGAACAATAATATTTAAATTATGATATTAATGTATTAATATATTATAAAAAGAAGTAAAAAATTATAAAAAAAAGTCAAAGAATTTCAAGTAACTGAACAATAATATTTAAATTATGATATTAATTTATTAATATATTAAAAAAAGAAGTCAAAAATTATAAAAAAGAGTCAAAAAATTTCAAGTAATGACTATTTTTGAACAATAATATTTAAATTGTGATATTAATTTATTAATATATTAAAAATATATCAGTTAGTTTTTGAAAAATAATATTTAAATTATGATATTAGTTTATTAAAAACAAATATTAATAATGGGTTAAATGAAAAATAATATTTAAATTAATTTATTAAAATCAAATATTATTAAAAAAATCTATTACTAAAAAACTAACAAAAATTAAAAGGTCAAAGTCAAACTCCAAACAAGAAGAAAGATAAAAAATTATAAAAGAGAGTCAAAGGATCATTTAATAATTAAAAATAATTAATTAAGAAAAAATAATGTTTTTTCTTCTTTCTCTTTAAAATTTATAATTTTATGATCAATACCATTATTTTAATTTTTTTTGGTTTTTAAAAATTGATATTCGATCTTATTTTTTGTTTTCGAAACCATTTTTAATTCAAAATTTCTTCAATAATTATGTTTATTTATATTAAAAAATCAAGTTTTGTCTATGGATTTTGGATAAACCATGATTGGGTAAACCATGAGCTAAAACACTCCTAGATATTAAGTCACTAATTCAATTCCTTACTCTATTTAAGTGTTATTCTTGAACATAAACATGATATAACCCACCAATACAAAACTTATAAAAAAAATTCTTTTTTAATAGTTTTAAATGCTTGTTATATTAATAATCTACCATCAAATCTCAACTCCTAACAGATACATTTTGTCCTAAGTTGATTGGCTAAGTTTAGTAATTTTATTAGAAGTCATGACAATTGGGTTAGTCTTATAGGTGGATTGATGAGTCACCTTCTTCCTATTGTTTATGAATCTTGGGTGGTTTCAGATTTAAGTCAAAGTAGAAAATAATATTTTTACGAAAGTTCAGGTTTTTCTAAAGTAAGTGCAGGCATAGAACAATTTTTTTTTTGGTCAAGTAAGAGTGGAGCCATCAATTAACCGAATAGACAAGATTACATATGGTACATGTCTTTACAAGTGTAAAGACAAGCAAAAGGCAGACCCGTTGATAAAAAACCAACAACAGGGTCAACAAAACTCAAAACATTACACACAAAAACCAATTTAGACGCTTTAACCCCTTCTCGACATATCGCCCATCGCAGTTTCCACAAGCCATCAACACTTTATTCCTGCGAAATGCGAGAGTTAACCTCCGCCGTTCGATCCACCCTTTGATCTGACGGTCCAAAGTCCATCACAACATCGCTAACCTTGGCACATCGCATATCGCAAAACTAGGTTTATCTCTGACCAGACTCATTTACCAAATGCGATTTGCGATTAAATCTCCGCCATCGATCTAGTTCTCGATCTGACGGTTGTCGCAACATCGCAACGGGACCTTGTGCGCCCCATAACCACTCCCTGAAGCCGATATAGAAAATGACCCATGGTCTATAAAACTTCAGGTCTGCAAGCCGCCAACACTTGATACCTGCGAAAAGCGAGAGTTAACCACCACCGTTCGTTCAACCCTTTGATCTGACGGTCCATAATCCATTGCAGCATCGCAACCTTGGCACATCACACCTCACAATATCGCAACCTTGGCACATCGCAATATCGCAATATCGCAGCATCACAATATCGCAAAATTGGGTTTAACGTTGACCCGACACTTTAACCGAATGTGATTTGCGATTAAATCTCCGTCGTCGATCTGGTTCTTGATTTGATGGTTGTCACAACATCGCATCGGGAACCTGCTCGCCACTTAACCGCTTCCCGGAGCCGAAATAGATTATGAACCTTGGTCCATAAAACTTCGGGTCCGCTCTTAGACTTAACCTCCAACCACTTTAGCACCCAATATCCAATCGATGGCAGATGCACTTAAAACCTATGGTCTGCGGCCATTCAACTAGCACGCGGGTTACAAATAGCTGAACCCCCGTAGTTACATGTGACGTCATCATTTGGAATTAAGATCGACAGTCAAGATTTAATGCGGCACTTCAACCAGGCTCAAGGCCTTCCGCCCTCTCCTAGTCCCGCTAATATTTTCCACCATATATGTCTGTTGATCTTACATGATCTAACGCCTCTTGTGCATCGTTATTTCACCACTTATTTCACCGTTTAGTCCTTCTCTTCACTACGGGTTTATGTCGTTCCTTCAACTCCCGCTAGTCTTCCTCCTACTCATTATTCATGGTCTGGAGATATGCCATGTCTTTGGTTTCCTGTCATTGAAAATCATCACGTATTTTACTAGAGGGTAAAGATTCCCAGTCGTACTGAATATAGCTTTCCTTACATAGCACCCCTTCATTTTCCAGACGATCAGCTAACATATTGGCTTTTTTTCGAACATGAACGAAGCTGACGGTTATCAGGGTTCGCAAGTGGGAATGAATATGCTAAAAGACCTGCGAGAACCTCTAGTGTTTCAACACTTTTCCAGGGGTCGTCCCATTACACATTTTCTTGGCTGCATTAATAACCAATTCAGAGTCAGTTTCAATGATGGCATTATGTAAATTTGACTCCATCAGGATTTCCAAGCACTGCTATAAGTCCATGAGCTCCACCATGTTATTAGTGGCAGTCCCCAAATGACTGTGAAAGATATCCCTTATGCGCCCCTGCTCATCTCTTATGACACCGCCAAATCCAGCCATCCCTGAGTTGCCCTTAGAGGCCCCGTCTATATTGATTTTCCAAAAACCATGAGGAGAAGGTTGCCATATATCTTTACCAACATTTGTTTTTCTCACACCCTTGACAGTTCCTTGAGGAACCAGAGAATGGAGACCCAATTACAGTAGTATGCGAGCATCCTGGGGCGAAGGAGGGTCCTCAGGAATTTTCTACATAAGGGCTCCTGCTGTATCTTTGAGCTATCGTAAAATTTGGACAATAATGTTCTGGGTCGAGCTTGTTTTGTTCTTGAAAATCTTGCCATTGTGTTCTTTCCAGACATCCTAGATGATAAATCCTGGAACCAGAGTCCAATCCTTGTTAATGATTTGATTACTTGAGAAGTCTTTCCTCCAATTCTTCAAAGTGTTGGTAATGTTGAGTTTGTCTCTGTCAGTTTGACTGAAGACTGAGGCCACCCAATCCCACAGGGTAGAGGTGAAGGGGCGGAGGTTTAGTAAATGTTCCATTGTCTCCTCCTGTAGGCCACATAGGTGGCATTTGGATGGGCCGACAAAGCCCCTTTTCATAAGATTCTCCCATGTCAGAATTTTCTTTTGGTGAACTAACCACATAAACAACTTGATTTTCATCCATTGCGAGTTCTGCAAAGGTCATTCCAAACTTGATCAGGGTTTGGATGGTCGAAACCTAGGGCCATGCGATTAGCTTCTTTGAGGTTGAAGGTGCCTTCGGTGTTTCGACCCCATCTTAGTTGGTCAGGCAAGGATGACACTAAAATCTTCCTCTGCTCCCAGTCAAGAGCAAGAGACTCCGCCTGGGACTTCAAAGGACTCTCTTCACTATAACCAAGATCCTTCCACACTCTCCATTTACCATTGTTCCTTGCCTGATCCCAGAAGTCACTTACCATAAGTAAACCTTTGTTGTCAGTGTCATTTTTGAGAGCAGTTAGTCCTTCCCTAAACAAATTTGGTTCCTACTGCTAGTTTTCCTCTCAAAATCGTGCAAGGTTCCCATCTTGGATCTCCCAGAAACTATGCTTCTGGACAATGGCTCTATTCTCCCAAGCAAGGTTCCAAATGTGGGAGCCCTTGATGAGCCCAAACATTCGGATATGATCCCTCTCCTGCCAATTATTTGCATATTTCTGCTTCCAAAGTTTGGCCCAAGGGGCGATCGATTCCTTGAGCCACCTCCACCAAAGTTTGGCTCCGAAACTCTGCTGAGGATTTCAGGGTCATGCAGCCCCAAACCACCATGGGCCTTAGGTTTACAGAGCTTGTCCCAAGCTACCAAAGCCCACTTCTTTTTCTCTTCCCCCTTGCCCCAAAGAAAATCTCGTTGAATACTCCTGATTTGTTGCATAACTCCTTTAGGAGCAGGAAGAGCTGAAAACATGAAAATGGGTATAGCCTGTAGGACAACCTTAGTAAGCACAAGATACCCCGCTAGATTCAAAGACCTGCAGGTCCATTTCCTGACTTTGTCCTGAAGTTTATTAATTACCGGCTCTCACACTCCCTTGCTCAAAGGTTTGTTAGTAAGAGGCATTCCAAGGTACTTAGAAGGTAACTGATCCCTTTGAAACCCAAGAATTCTGGTAACGTTCCTCTGAATAGCAATGTCAGTGTTAAAAAATAACACCTATCATTTGTCAAGGCTTACCTTTGTACTAACGGCCAATGGAAAGTCGTTCAGGATTTCTTTGAAGGTTCTGGCTTCCTTGACCATAGGAATGCCTTACAGCATTGTGTCATCCACAAATTGTTGATGAGTAGAAGCACCACCATCCGGAGTAAGTTTCAGACCCTAGATTTTTCCTTCAGAATTTTCCCTATTGATTGCTCTGCCTAGCGCTTCCATCATGAGAACAAAGAGGAAGGGGGAGAGCGGATCCCCTTGTTTGATACCCCTAGAAGGCATAAAGGTTCTAGAGGGAGATCCATTATTTAGAATGGATAAGTTGGTCGTGGATACAAGGGCCATAACCCATCTTATCCAGTTGTGGTCGAAGCCATAAGCTCTTAGCATTGCCCTGATGTAAGACCAGCTTAGCTTATCATAAGCTTTCACTAGGTCAAGCTGCATGATCATACCATCTTGCTTATTTCTCTTTAGAGAGTGTACCACCTCGTGAGCTTGTATGATGTTGTTGAGAATCTGTCTTCCTTCCACAAATCCAGTTTGCTCCTTTGAGACGAGAGTAGGAAGAAGAGGCTTGAGTCTATTAGCGATCACTTTGGAAATAATTTTGTACACCACATTACATAAGGCTATGGGTCTGAATCTGTCCGGTGTCATAGCTTTTTCCTGCTTTGGAATCAAAGCTATGAAAGAGGCATTAAGAGCCTTCAAAACAGTTTTGGATCTTCTAGAGTCCTCCACAACATCAAGGATATCTTGTTTGATTGTTTTCCAACAAGCTTTGAAGAAGTCTACATTGAAACCATCAGGGTTAGGAGCTTTCCCATTTTGCATCTCATTGATAACTTCACTGACCTCCTCTTCAGACACTGGCCTATTAATATTGTGGTTGTCTTCCTTGGTTACAAGCTTAGGAATGAACTTTGTGAATTTGTTAATGAACCGAGATCTGTCGATGAGAGGCTCCTCTATTATGCTAAGGAAGTGTTGAACTAGGACAGATTCCATTTCTTTGTGAGAGACGAGCTCTTTCCCTTGAGAATCTTTAAGTTTTGAAATTTTGTTATGTGATCTGTGATCCAAGGTTGATCTATGAAAAAACTTTGTGTTTCTTTCTCCTTCTCTAATCCACTGCACACTCAATTTTTGTCTCCAAAAAATATCCTCTTGCATGCACCGATCTTCCCATTCGTTCTAAAGAGAGTCGACCTGAATTTTCCGTTCCTCGGTAAAACCTTTTTTGATGATGATCTGATTAATCATGTGGAGTTTCTGCTCAACTTCTCTTTTGGCTTTAAAAATATTACCAAACTCTTTTTTGTTCCAATCTTTAAGCCTAGATTTGATGTGTTTAAGTCTCTGCTGTAACATGAACATTTTAGTGCCTTGAACATGCATATCTTCCATCCACCATTTTTCAATATTGTTGGTGAAGTCAGGGTGAGAGAGCCAGACATTTTCAAACCTAAAAGGTTTGTTCCTTGGTGTACCCATAAAAGTAGCTTCAAGCTCGACAGGCCAGCGGTCCGAGCCTCTGAAGGGAAGGATTAAAGCTAACATATCAAGGCCTATGAGAAGGAGGTCCTCTGAGATTATGAATCTATCTAGTGTAGAGGCAACTTGAGAAGCCTCTCCCCTCTTATTGTTCCAAGTAAAAGTGCCATTCACTGTTTCAGTGCCCACTAGCCCCATGTTATTCAAGAAGTTCTAGAAGGCAATGGAGTCTCTGCCTAGTTTTCTGGTACCGCCTTTTTTCTCTGTAAGGGATCTGATCATATTGAAATCCCCTGCTAGAATCCAGGGCACATCAGGATATCTCTCTCTCAGCTCCTCAAGGGAGGTGAGAAGCTTAAGTTTGTCTTCTAGTTTTTGAGGACCATAGACATTAGTGATCATGTAGATCTCCTTATCACCCAAAGGTTGAATCACCAACGATAGATAGTTCCTAGAAGCTTCAGCATCCAGGATTCCAAGTTTCTGAGGATCCCATAGCATAAGAATCTCACCAGTCGAGTTGTCAACTTTAACCTCTAGATACTCATACTTGATTAACCATTTGCTGTGTATCTCTCTGATCTTGTCCATCGAACAGTTTTTTTCCTGAATAAAAACCATATCTGGTTTTTCTTATTTTATTCTACTGCTAAGATTTCTTTGTTTCCTTTTACTTCCTAGACCCCTAATGTTCCAGGTTGTAAGCTTCATTAAGAAAGGTTTGTAAAGGAGTAACTGGTAAGATCCCTCATCTTACCTGAGTTAATCATAAGTTTCCCACATTCGGTCAGCAACTCATTCTGTTTTTTTCTTCCTCTTTTCCTACCCGGGTTCTTGGAAGAATGCATCGGTGTATCCTCCATCGTTTTCACCCCTCTATTCTCCTGGCTATCATGGTTTATTTTGACTCTAGAGCCTTTCGTTCGTGATCTCCAGAGGAAGAGCTGTTGAACCCCGTCAAACTCCTCTTTTAGCAGAGAGTCTACCCCTTTGGTGATTCCCTGCTCCAGAAACTTTTCTAGATCTAAATTCTCCCTCTCTAGAATCTCCTGCAGTTCATGGTCTTCCATTCCAGCCTCACTTGGGGTCATCTCATGGTCCCTACTAAGCTCCATAATGCTCGGCATATCATCCTTTTGTTGGTTGTTCTTTGGTATATCCTCCATGTTAGCATCCCTTTCCTTCTCAGTGGGAATATTCTCTGATTCCTGGTTTGTCCCGTTGTTTCCAACTTCTTCTTCTAATATCTTGAAACTATTGTGGCTCAGTTGTCCATCTTCATTAATTTTCTTTTGGTACCACTTGCCTCCTTTCCCTTTACCCCCAACCTTAGTAAAACCCTCGGGATCTTTTCCTGTAGTGTCTTTCGTATTGCTCTCCAGCTTGTTCAATGGGTAGTCCCTGTATAGGTGCCCGTGTTCATGGCACTTACAACACCTAAATGGGACGTGTTCATAGTCTACCGCCTGCACCCATTCCTCGTCATACACTTCTAAAATGATTGCATCCAGAAGTGCCCTAGATAAGTCCACTTCCACACATATTCGAGCGAAGGAAGTGTATTTGCCTCTTAGAGTAGCATCTGAGATCTTTATAAAATGCCCTAGCTTGTTGTCGATAGCCTTTAGAGACTCTGGCAACCAATAATCTAAAGGAATTGAGTAGAGTCTTATCCATACCGGTACCGATGTGAAAGTTTCTTGTTCTGGGACAAAGTTCATCACCCATGGTCGCATGTAAATCCTTACAGAACCGTAAAAATAGGGTCCTCCCTCGAACACTCTGTCTTTATCCTCTAAGCTTGTGAACACCACCGTGAAGAAGCCCTTTGACCCAAGGTGAAGGCTAATTTACCCCTTTGGTTTCCAGTGGTTCCTTATCCATGCCTGCAAAGCCTTCTCTGTCAGCCAAATCCCCATAAATTTGCAGATAACCGCATATTCCGCCATGTGATCTCTGTGCACCTGTAGCGCTAGTTCACTTAAAACGACGCGAGGAATAGTGGTCAACTTGGGTTTACAGACCCCTGTTGTACTCATAGGAGCCACTTTTTGACTGCTAACCTCTGTCCTCTTCTCCTTACTAGCTTCCTCATGATTCTCTTCCTGTCCATGAGGTCTGATATTTTCAGATTTTCCTGTATTCGTAGCCTTTGTTGCCACCTCCATTGGTTTCTTAAAGCGATACAATCCAGCTCCATTGCTTTTGTCCGCAAGCACTTGACTGTAGGAGGGAGCTGAACTCCCTCCTCCACGTCTTGCCATGGTGACCAGCGACAAAACCCTAACTCAAAACCCTAGTTCAAGTTGCAGAGCCAACCCTCGCTACACCCAGATAAACAACATCGTTAAGTGAAAAGTCTTTTAGCTTGGCTTTTTTTTTTTTTTTTCTTTCTTTCTGGCATAGAACATTTTCAAATGTTTAGACTAAAACATTTTAAATTATGGAAAATTTTGAAATTTTGGATGAATTTAATTTAAGTTGAAATGTTGTTATTATTATTATTATTTTGATATAGGAAAAGTTGGCCATTTAAAATATTCTATTAGTAATGCATAAGGGGGCATATTTGCTAAATGCCTTGGAGTTTTGATTATTACTGTGATTAGCTATTTATTGGAGTTTTGATTATTACTTTGCTTACTTATTTATTGGATTAGAAAGATTTTAATCCAATGCAAAAAGATATTAAATTTTTCTATAGCCTAAATTCTTATTAATAAATTAGACTAAATTCTTATTAATAAATTTCAAGGTCAAATTTTTTCTAACTTCAATTTTATATAATAATATTAATATAATATATTTTTAATTTTAAAAATTCTAGTTGAGTTATATATTAATTGATGTATGATTTTTTATTGTTAAATAAGAGATATTTTTTTGTCAAATAATTGAATATCTTTTTTTTTTGCAAGTTGTTTGAGTTCCCCAAAGATTATTGTAGGCTTGATTTGTGGACTGAGAAATTGATTGTGGACTGAGAAATTGAGATCTCCAAAGATTACTTTAGATTTGACTTGTGGCTTGAGAAACTAAGACCTAGCTGATTTGACATGATTGGATCTTTTACTAGAGAGCTTCAAACTGGTGACCTTCACATCACAGAGTAGCTTAACAATACACCCAGTCACTCTCTAGTCTAAACCCCATGAACAAAATCCTTTACTTTTATTTGAATTCATTAACTTTAAAAAACACATGTTTTTAATCCTTAAACTTGTTAAATTATACAAAATTATTTTATATATAAAATAAATATATTTTTCATAAATTATTAATAGTTTATAGATACGTTAAGAATTAATATATAGGACAAAGTAACCTTTTTTTTATTAAATTTAAAATCTAAGAATATTTAAAATTTAAATTTAAAATCAAAGAATATTTTAAAAAATGAAAATTTCCCGTTACACATTATAAATGATTTATTATTTTGGATAAAATAATTTATTTAAGTAATAATAAAAAAATTAACTCCCATTTCTAATTGATATTAATTATCCTCGTTACTATTATATGAAAAATTTACAAAGAAATTATGTGGCTCGCTGCAAGCTAAGATTCTATTCTAGTGTGAAATCTATATATACAAATGCAAAGGGGAACAACTTTCATGGGAAAGCCTAAAATATTTATTTAATAAATAAGAGAGACCATTATTTGAAAATATTTATTTTTATTAACCACAATATTTCTAACGGGCAAAAATTGTGACTGGACAAAGTGGTCACCACATGGGAGCGCCTTAACGGGTCAACGCAATATTAGGGGAATATTTCAATTTATTTTAACGTTAGGAGCCTAAGGCGCCGAACATGCTTACGTGGCATGGGGCCATGTTTGCATCCATGAATCGGTTCAGGAAAGATTACAGGAATAAAGGAAAAAAACAAAGCCAGAACCGGGAAAACTCCTCCGAAATCCAGGCAATACGCCGAGAAATTCGAGTAAAGATCGGACCTGCTGCTCCCGGAATTACTTAGTTTTACAAGACAAGCAGGGCGGCAGACCAATTCTCGAAATTCTGCTGGATAATTCTTCGATTCCGGCAAGAATTCGTGATTTTTCACTGTTCCTATCGATTTCAGCGGCCCTGGCGCTCATTTGATTATTTTCTTCCGAGAAACTTATGGTCAGCACAGTTAAAGAGGTTTTCTAAGTAGTTTTTTCTCTCTTTCCTGTGGAATTTGGTTTCTCTGGGTTCAATTGAGCCGTTAGAGACCAGGTTTTGTAGAGATTGGTACGTAAATCGAAAACTTCGATGCTCTGAAGCTTTCTGTCCGCATAATTCTCGTTTATATGAAGGCAGAGCAGCGTGATTTCAGGTCTTTTTCTATTTTTGTGTGAAAATTGTAAAATGCGTTGTATATTTGGATATTCTTAGTATTGCAGCTTACAGAATCAGGAACTGTTTGTCATAGTTCCTCGGATGCTTTTATTGCCATTATTGCCTCCCATTTTGATAATTCCTGCTTCCAATTTCACACTATGGGAGTCTTTGTAGTTAACCGCTATTTTGAACTCAAATTTAAGCAACAGATGCCAGGAATTTCACGTTTGCCAGGAATTTCATGTTGAGTAGGAACATTACAAAGTCCAGTGCAGAACCTTTAAATGTTGAAGAAATTTCGTGGTTATAAGCAATCTTGGATACTATTGCTTCAAGTCCTCAAAATTTAGGAGTCCTTTTAGGGTGATCAGCTGTTTTAACTACTATAGATTGAATTTAAGAGGATATTGAAGATATTTTGACAGTGCATCGTTACATATTCAGGTGCATTGAGAGCTGCTCAGCGAGGAATACCAATGCGGAGGTTATTTCCACTGAAACCGGCCTCCGCATCCAAGAGTAACAATAACACTATTAGTCATAACAGCAATAATCCACCTACCCCGGACGCCGATAAGAATGTACCGTATTTTTGGGAGTTCATGGTGGAGAACAGGGGAGATAACCTGAAGGAGAATTCATTTGAGATGCAGATGGGGCGAGATTCAAGAAAAAAACCTCCAACAGGAGGGCAATCGAACTGGTATTCTCCCAAAGGCAGGACGGAATCGTCACCCTTCGACGGAAGAAGCCAGTCTTCCTCTTCTTCTGTTTTTTCCAGCAGCTCTGCTGAGAAAAACCAAAGCAGTTTAAGTGATGCCAGTAAATCTTCGCCCAGCAGCGTGGATGTTCCTATGCAAGGGGTCAAATACGCACCTATGTAAGCATCCTCGGTTTTTTAATTGTAAGGGTAAAAATGGCGCACATAATTTTGTTTTCAGTAAGTCGGATGAACAAAATTTTCTATTATTTTTTAATATACAAGTCCTCTAGGTTTTCTGGTGAGCTGGTTTGGTTATTGCTGTGTCTAAATTGCATATTCTTAATAGAATTCATTGTTAGATTTAGGTGAGGTGGAAGAAGATTTTGATACTCTTTTGAAGATTTTAGTCAGTGGACTCCTGTCTGATGTCTTTGCAGTGCAGCTAAGGCGAATGGTCATGGTGCCACTAGAGGAGCAAAGATAGGTTGTACAAATAGATCTACCAGTGTACCTAAAGATCGATCTGAAGCAAACCCTGGCATGCCTTTACATACTCCTCGACCACCGTTAAGGTCCAATTCTGCTCGTTTAACAAAATTTCCAGATGCGAACTTGGACTTCTGTTTTATTGGGAACGAAGAAAATGTTGAAAACTCAGTGGTCGGCAAGGCACAGGAGGAAGAAATGACTGCAGAAAGTGAAGTTGTTTTGAGTTCAGGCCAGCGGCGATGTTTTAGTCCTTCAGGCATTGTTCATAATGCAAATGTCAAGGGTCTTACACGTTCTCGGTCTTTCATTACAACCAAAGGTTCTTATTCAAGCATGGGTGAAAGAAACTCTGAAAAGCTACAATGTGAAGTTTCGTCTAGAAAATGTTCATCCTCGGGGAATTCTGTTACTGACAAGCTCTCATCCAGGTATCAAACTGCTCGAAATGTTGCTGAGAAATTGGTCAAGTCACTACCAGGAAAGTCCAAATCCAAGGCAACTCATTTTGATGTCAAGAATACACCAGATAAAGAAGCTCTTATACATGGTGATGGTCGAATCCGCAAGGAGTTTTTAAAATCCCTTCATGCATCAGCATACGAAGTTGGAAGCTGTGACAGTCCATGCACTGAACAATCATCCTTGTCCAAGGTTTTTGAAGGTTCTTATTCTCAAATTGAGGGATATAAACATGGCCGTTCAAGCGAGGAAAGACAGCTTCCCACTGGTCAAATGGGTAGCGTGCAAGGATCACCTTTTCAGGTGGAACAAAAGGGAGTGGATAGAAGCCAGTTTCAAATATGGTTTGAAGGTTGTCAAATGAATAATGAGACAGATGAAGAGCTAGAAAAGAGAGCAAAGGATGCTGAAGACCAGGCTATGTTGTTGTCAAAAGAGTTAGAGTCACTAAATTGGTATAATTGTACCACAACTGGAATAGGTCCAAAATGGCCACCCGATCTGAATGTAGAGTTATTGCGGCAAAAGTTCAGAAAAAATTGTGAAGAGAAAAAGAAGTTGGTTCTCGAAGTTTCTTCGGAAATTCGGAGCCGGTTAGCAGAGAGATATGCAGCAAATGAAGCTCTGAAGATGATAAAGGGGGAAATAGAATCACGTGGAAGGATAATGGAAAATGAGAAGAATGATCTGCAGTTGAGTTTAGAAAAAGAGTTAGACAAGAGATCAAATGAATGGGCAACTATGCTAGAGAAAATTAAGTTGGAAGAGAGGAGGTTGAGAGACAGAGTTAGAGACCTGGCAGAACAAAATGTGGCACTTCAAAGAGAAGTTTCGTCTTTGAATAATAGGGAAATTAACTTGACAACACAGGTGAGGGAATTTGAACATCACATTGATGGTTATAGAGAAAAATTAGAGAATGCTGAAAACGAGATTATTCAGTTAAGGGAATCTCTGTCAGAGTCATATAAGCAAACAAAACAAGCAGAAGATGATCAGGAGTCAATCAAGAGAAGCTACAAGGAAAAGGAAAGGGAAAATCATGAGTTGCAGAAATCAGTTGTAAGATTTCAAAGGCTATGCAAAGACCAGGAAAGGACAATTGAGGCATATTTGCAAGGTCTAAATGACAAGGCCAATAGTAGCCCACAAGACACAGATGATTGTATTGCCAAACTGCAGAGGGAACAACTGCGATTGATTGGTGTAGAGCAAGTTTTGCGCAAGGATCTGGAGAACTGCAGGTGGGAAGCTGATGCTCTGAGGAGGGAAAATAGCAGCCTTTTGGAGAGACTGCGAAGCAGGGAGAAAGGTTGTGGCTTTGGGTTGATCAAGCTTGATCAAGAGCTACGGGACAGACTTGATGGACTGCAAGCTCAGTCACTCTCACTGTTAGATGAAATCATCTTGTTTGCTGCCAAGCTACTGGAATCTTTTAAAAAGAATATTTACAGTATTGATGCATCTGAATCCAGTGAAGGGGAGTATTCAAAAGGTCAAGTAGCTAATGAAAAAGAAAGGAATCATGCCCTTGAACTGGAGATGGGTTTTCAAAGACTAGGAAGAAAGGTCGATTCTTTGAACAAAAGCATACGGGTGCAAAAGGAAATCCTGAAAGAAATGTCCCATTTATCTTGTAGTGAATCTCTCAGACAAGATGCAGAAGATTCAGAGCCTTGGCAGCTAGAGCTAGAGTCTTCAGAGGTATTTGCTTTTATTTTTCCATCACCTTTAAGGTTTTGTTTCAATGTAGTCATATGGCAGAGTAGATTTCTAATGTGTCAATGGCTAGGGTTTGGCATGAAACAAGAAACAATTTATCTGTACCCTATGCACACCATATACATATCCTATTGCATGGCAGCAAATAATTAGGTGAAGCTTGTAAATCATAGGGAAGCATAAAACCAAACAAACAATAAAATCAGTAATACCTCTATTTCTAGTTTTAAAGGTCTTCTAGCCTCATAACATTTACATCTTTACTGCATGGATATAATAAAGAGGCACCTTAGCTCTTTGGGCAGTTCTATTTTTGCTCAGATGCTTAAATGGAATTTCAACTTTGAAGGGAATATTATATTGCACTGCATCACCATGAAATCCATAAAATGAAGCTCAACAACTATAGTGATGTTTTTTCTAATATTCATTTCAATTAAATTAAAGTGAAATTCAGGTACAACCTCAGTCCCCATGATATATGTTGGAAATCAACCACATAAATGTTACGGACTTGTCCTCTTGACTATCAGAAAAAATTATGATTATGGGTAGCTTCAGATATAAAAATTAAAAAGGAAAACTGATGTCTTGTTCCTTGCTTCAAGCCGTGCAAATCGTAAATTTTGCTCTACATGTCAAAAATTTGCAAGATGAAATGCTTAGGTAACCAACAGTTAATATACAACTGCTATATTGGAGATGCTTGTGTTTGTGTTCATTTCTTTGGCAAGCGCTTTGCCCTATCTTCCCGCTTGACAACATGGTGAATTTTATGCTACCTCGTGACTCTGCTCTGTTGTAATTTTATGCTACAGATGTAATCTGCCCTTTTCTCTTGGTTTTTCTGAGCTCTCACCCACCTATTCTGCCTTTGCTGCCTTGCCACCAAAGGGCTCAGTTCTGCCCTTGAAGGAGGTGGGCCTTTTGTTCCTCTTTTTTCAAAGAGGGTGGCTGCTGCCCAATCTCTGGAGGGTAATGATCTGCCCAAAATAGGGGCAATTTTTGTGCTGTTAGAGTTGGATGGTGCTCAGATCTCGAGTCCCTCTGATTTGCTCCAGAAAGGGGCAAATCTTCTCTTCTTCAGAGACGTTGCTGCTGGCCATCTGTGATCCCTTTGAGTAAGAGGTGATTTGCAATCCGTCCTGGTGTGAGGCAGATGCTCCCCAACCCCTGAAAGGTGTATATCTGCCCAAAATATAGGAGAAGTCAAATGTTGCTTAAATCTTGGGTCCCACTGCTTTGCTCTGGAAAGGGGAAGAACCTGCCATCTTTAGATCCTACTAGGGACATGCAATCCCCTCCTAGTATGAGATTGTTTGCTTCCAAACCTTGAAGGATGTTGATCACCCTAAAATAGGGTGGCTGTTGTTCTGCTGGGGTTGGATGTTGCTGAGATCTTGGGTCCCTTTGTTTGGCTTACTCCGGAAAGTGACAGACCCTCCTTCCTTCAGAGACGTTGCTACAACCCCCTCCAAGTGTAAGGTGGCCTCTATGTGGAAAAGGTCCTGAATGCTCCAGTTGCCAAGCTTCAACCCTCAAGTGGTCAATGCTAAAGAAGTTAATTTCAGTTCTCGAGGGTTGATTTGTCTCTTGAACAATTTCTGGCCAATGTCGGTACATATGCATTTTTTGATATTGAACTCCTAGAAGCCCTTTCTGCAGGGGGATAATATTATTAACCCTGCTGCTAAAGCATATTCCGTTGTGGGATTTTTTATAGCTAATGACAAAAAGAAGATGCTGTGCAATGGTCTTTGGTTATGGGCCTGTGCTGAGCTGATGATATGGCTTTGATCCCTTTACAGATGTATTATTTCTCTATTGTGATTTAGGCTAGGATTCTGAACCTCTCTCTACATTTTTGGAATGACGATTCCCCTACAGGCAATCGATGAGTGCCTGAAAAGATTCATTTGATCTTCCAGTAGTGTACTTTTGCTCATACTTTCACCTTCTCAAGGCTCTATGTTGAGATGGATTTTGGTGTAGGCCTTCTAGAGGAAGTCTTTTTGAATGTTGTTGTTGTAATCTGGAACTAGGACCTGGATAACAAACAAGTTGCTTTCAGATGCAAATCTTGCTTTGATGCTCATCACTTGGACATTACTTGTCCTGCAAGTTTACGAGGTCACCCTCTCAAAGTCATCATTTAAAAAAGCTAAAAGGAATCACAAGACCTGGCAGAAAAGTGTAGATAAAGAGAATGGAGGGTAATGGTCTGCCCAAAATAGGGGCAATTTTTTGTGCTGTTAGAGTTGGATGGTGCTCAGATCTCGAGTCCCTCTGATTTGCTCCAGAAAGGGGCAAATCCTCTCTTCTTCAGAAATGTTGCTGCTGGGCATCTGTGATCCCTTTGAGTAAGAGGTGATTTGCAATCCGTCCTGGTGTGAGGCAGATGCTCCCCAACCCCTGAAAGGTGTATATCTGCCCAAAATATAGGAGAAGTCAAATGTTGCTTAAATCTTGGGTCCCACTGCTTTGCTCTGGAAAGGGGAAGAACCTTCCATCTTTAGATCCTACTAGGGACATGCAATCCCCTCCTAGTATGAGATTGTTTGCTTCCAAACCTTGAAGGATGTTGATCACCCTAAAATGGGGTGGCTGTTGTTCTGCTGGGGTTGGACGTTGCTGAGATCTTGGGTCCCTTTGTTTGGCTTACTCCGGAAAGTGACAGACCCTCCTTCCTTCAGAGACGTTGCTACAACCCCCTCCAAGTCTAAGGTGGCCTCTATGTGGAAAAGGTCCTGAATGCTCCAATTGCCACTCTTCAACCCTCAAGTGGTCAATGCTAAAGAAGTTAATTTCAGTTCTCGAGGGTTGATTGGTCTCTTGAACAATTTCTGGCCAATGTCGGTAGATATGCATTTTTTGATATTGAACTCCTAGAAGCCCTTTCTGCAGGGGGATAATATTATTAACACTGCTGCTAAAGGATATTCCATTGTGGGATTTTTTTATAGCTAATGACAAAAAGAAGATGCTGTGCAATGGTCTTTGGTTTTGGGCCTGTGCTGAGCTGATGATATGGCTTTGATCCCTTTACAGATGTTTTATTTCTCTATTGCGATTTAGGCTAGGATTCTGAACCTCTCTCTACATTTTTGGAATGACGATTCCCCTACAGGCAATCGAGGAGTGCCTGAAAAGATTCATTTGATCTTCCAGTAGTGTACTTTTGCTCATACTTTCACCTTCTCAAGGCTCTATGTTGAGATGGATTTTGGTGTAGGCCTTCTAGAGGAAGTCTTTTTGGATGTTGTTGTTGTAATCTGGAACTAGGACCTGGATTACAAACAAGTTGCTTTCAGATGCAAATCTTGCTTTGATGCTCACCACTTGGCCATTACTTGTCCTGCAAGTTTACGAGGTCACCCTCTCAAAGTCATCATTTAAAAAAGCTAAAAGGAATCACAAGACCTGGCAGAAAAGTGTAGATAAAGAGAATGGATGGTGTAGGGTGCCGTCCCATTTGAGGGAAATCTAGAGCAGGATGAGATGGTTCAACCTTTGAGGCTGCCAACTAGAGATGCCTGGACTAATTCAGAGGATATCATTTGCAAATCCTTGTTTCCTTCCAAAGATCCTCCATGGGAACACAATGATTTGCTTGGTTTCCCAGTTGTAGTGGAACAACAGTGGGAAAGAATCAATGTTCCACCAAGTTTCAAGGATGGGGGACAGCATAATTCTATTTGATTTCATACAATTTAGAAATCAGTTTTTCGGATTAATCACATCGTTAGAATTGGGTCGACATTTCGAACCAACTAATGTGGTTCATCCTTAGGACAAGGTGACAAACCAATCGATCTGAGAGAATAAATAGCAGGGATGCATCATTGTTCAGGGTTAGCCGTTTGGCTAACCCTGAACAATGATGCATCCCTGCTATTTATTCTCTCAGATCGATTGGTTTGTCACCTTGCCCTGAGAATAAACCGCATTAGTTGGTTCGAAACGTCGACCCAATCCTAATGATGTGATTAATCCGAAAGACTGATTTCTACATTATGAATCACAAAAGTCTTAGACCTTAACATTCTTACAATTTATCAACCTTTGTACCGGAGAGAACACTAACATGAAAGAGATTAATTTGAGGAATATGATAAACGATCAAACAATCACTTTCAGTGGTTTGATATTTTTGTTGGCTGTTTCAATGTGGTTAACTTTGTCGGTTTATTGACATAAGTTTTGAAATTTTAATTGCTCTCATAGACGTTAGATATCACCTCTGTTTATGGGTAACGCTTATAAACCAAAATAAGAAAAAGGTTGGGATCAGTAATTAGAAACCAAACTAAAAAAAGGCTTCAGTAATGTTAAAAATAATTTTATAAGGTTGATCATTGTTTAATACTTTACCATAAGGCGATGTAAAAAAACTATTATAAATTCATGTTAACCCAGGATCTTCTAAGCATTCACTTGTGTTTTTTTTAATTTTTCTTGATACTTAATAGTATGTAGATCAGGTGTTAAGATGCGTTTATGCTAGTCTGCAGCACGTCTCTCTACATATTCTTTGTAAGTTTTTTACAAAGACCATATATGACTGAAACATTTGCATTTTAAAATATTGCAAAAGAAAAATGCTCCTAATTCTCTTCACATGTACGATCCTATAATCTCATTTTGATTCTGGGGTATCTGGAACTCAGGAGTAAACTTCATTGTTATTTACATCTCTTTATGGTTATTATAAATCAGGAAAAAAGGTGTAATCATGATTATAGATCATTATTTTACAACGACGATGCCTCGACAGATTAAATGACTACTATCTTGCGGAATATTTTCTAGCGTTTCTACTGTACTGTTAATTAGTGTTCTTAATTTCTTATTGCAGACTGGGGATCAGTTCGGTGAACTAAAACAAGAACTAAAGGCTGAAACTTTACTTGTTAAAGTTCTACGCGAAAAAATGTGTTCCAGGGAGGGTGATTTAGAAAGGCTTCAGGAAGAGGTGGTAGCGTTGATAACGAGCCAGGAGCTTTTGAGGAATGAAAATTCAACCCTACATGAAATGCTAAGATCTGCAAATCAGAAGGAGAAAGATTTGGAGTTTCTGGTATGTTTGTAATTTTGTACTATGCGTCTATTTATTTTGCCAAACTGAATTAATTAGTATTAAGAAAAACCTATTATTTGTGTGGATGATTAGTACTAATCATCTGAATTGTTTGACAAATAGATTGAAGGGAAGGACAATAACATCCGAAACTTACATGCTGATTTACAAGAATGTTTTAAGGAACTGACATTTTTAAGGGGAGAGCTACCTAAAGTTTCAAAAGAAAGGGATGGAATTCGGCAAAATGCAGAACAACTTAGCTGGCAAAATATGAAACTGCGTGCTGAGATCGAAACTCTTAAAAAGAGAATAGAGAAACTGGATGAGGATGTCTTACTTAAGGAGGGACAGCTCTCAATTTTGCAGGAAAGTTATATTACATAGTTTTATAATGTGTACAGCATTGTAGGCAAAAATTCAGCCTTTGATGATTTGTTCCTTCTTTTACACCTCTAGTTCTGTATTCTTAGGCGAATTATATCCTAATTCCCACAGGTAATAAATCTAACATAGCTGATGCTTTCAATTAATTCAGCATGTTTCAGTGTATACCTTTTAGGAATTTAACTAGATTAAGTGCATTGTAATATGACACTAGTCACAGAAGATTTAAGGCGCCTCATGACAAGCACAGAGACGAGGTAGCTTTTGTAACGGTTTTGTTGCGA
The DNA here is from genome assembly GCA_031772625.1 of Pinus tabuliformis. NCBI lineage: Eukaryota > Viridiplantae > Streptophyta > Pinopsida > Pinales > Pinaceae > Pinus > Pinus tabuliformis. The sequence goes on along the minus strand of CM062814.1, from coordinate 195,733,151 downwards.
CACTTTTTTACTATGATGTTCTTCTGTAAGTCCACTTGATTTCTGGAGAATGCTGGATACCATTTTTTGTGGTTGTATATGTAATTTTTTGAGTAACATACCTTATATTAATGCAATACTATTTCTCGCTCTCCTGTAGATTATTTTCGACAAATATCAATTTAGTCATAAGATCCCCTTATTTTATTTACTGTAGTTGAAGCAAAACACAAACTCTGAAGTTCAAAATGGATTAAAAGTCAGCAACCCTTTATTCATTTTCAATAATAAGCTGAGCACTTTGCTCCTGTATTTTGCTACATATATAAATGTCTCGTAGTCGCTTAGCATTATTTTCTCAGTGAACATGTTTCAGATTTGGCCAGGACCTTCTGTTGTCACATGCTTGAAGTTGAACAAGAACCAGAATGATAACTGGCATGGATCTTTTATGAAATGTTGACTATGATGCATAACCAAATGAACATTGAAGTTATGTGGATTTTTAATGGTGAAACCTAGTTGGAGCAGTCAGTCTGCAAATATGAAACATATACAAATATTGTCCCCTTCCTTTTTATATATTGAAATGGAATGTCGAGCCTAAGTTAGATTTCCTTGGCGGGCTTTTCTGTTGGTGCCGCCTTAATATTGTTAAGGCATACACAGGAATTTGTTTCAGAATCTCTTCGAAAGAATTCCTGCGTATCATTCTATCTTTTAACGACGTTATAGTTACAACCCAGGCTTCGGTCCACAGCTTTCTACTCATTTGAGTGAACTTGCCCCATCCCGTGACAACTGGGAAAAGTGTGTATGAAATATGCTTGCATTATTGAATCAACTGCATCCCGTGATATGTGGGAAAACTATGCATGAAAGACGCAACCTTAAATTCTTCTCCAGTGCATTGATGAATCGTTCACCGCCATATTATCGCCAGAGCTGTGACTCAGGTTTTCATTTTTCAGGCTTAATGAGGTTGGAATTGGTTGTAGTTTGTTTGGGATATGTTTGCATCGGGGTTCAAAGCATACCATGAAATTGAGGTTTCAGATTAAGAATAGTTATAAATAGTTATATCATTTTTAGTGAGAAGAGTTATATCAATTTGGTTTATTGAGTGGGTTTAATAGTTAATAATATGTGTTTATAAGTTATAAATTTAAAGTTAGGGGAGTATATATAATTATGTAATTTTTAGTAGTGAAATTATTATGTCAAAGATTTTTTATCCCGTAAACAAGGGGGTATATACATTTATTTGATGTCTGATTAATTATGACTTTATGACTTTGTTTGATTTGAGGCATACATTGTGATATAAAGAGATTTATTTGGTTTATTATGATCATCTATATTTTTTTTTAATGAGGTGGTATCTTTATTATTTGCAATGGATTCAATCTTCTCACATATATCACAAAATCAACAATAATTTTTTAATCCAAAAAGGATCATCTAAATTATTTACTTCACCTCAATTGTCACATTTGCTTTGTATAACCTACATAATTGTTGCATTATTATTAATAACAATCATAGTCAAAGTCCCTTTCATCTCGAATGGTTGAAGATGAATGTAGTTTGTGGTGAAACCACTTTAAACATATAACTTTAGTTTGTGTCCCATTACATTAGTAATATAATTTATCTTATCAATGTTCTTCATTCCATTATTTAATGTATGCACCTCACATGTTGTCCAAAAAAAGATTGTAGTACTTTTGAACTATTAAGGGCGCAACTTTACATACGGCATTGCATATTTGGAAACATGCATAACATAGTATCACCCTACCTATGAAATGACCTCATAAAATTGGTCCTTAAAGTAGATTGCGTTGTCTTGAGATGAATAATCAAATTGTTTTAAAAAATAGCAATTGTTAGAACAATAATGTTTAATAGTGGACAATTCACAATCATCCATCACAATAAAACAAGCATTTACACTCTTGACAACTTAAATGTGGGCATTATCTTCTCATTGAAAATGTTTGAATTGTTGATTAACTTTGTTCTCATAGCAAGGTGTTTATACCCTACACGACCATCATTAGTGATGCAAACCATTGGCTTATAAAATAGGCAATGTGGCACATTGAAATCTACATGCAAGAAAAATATCCCCATAATAAGATAAACACCCCCCAACCCTTGATATTGGAGACCCCATTAACATAGGTCATCCAAGATTGAGCTCTCTTATGAGATGAACTTGGATGCATTTTGGAAGACATTGTAGGAATCTATTCGTCAACAAAATCATCAAAATGAAACGTGAGATTCGTTAGGGCATCGACCCAAGTTGGATTAGTCTTAGGAGTGCTAAACTATTAACTCTTTCTTTCTCTTTTAGTGTGTTGTACAAGAGAGGAGGATCAAATAGAACCAATAAACCCTAAACCTTGCAATAATAAAAGGAGAAAATAACACTAGGGTAGTGTGACATAAGATCCATAACACGTGTGCTAGAGAGAGAGCCACCAAGTGCACTCGAAATGTTAGGCCCCTATACTACTAGTGTAACCTCTTATTGTTATTAGTACAACCCCCTTATTATATTGTTGTACCCATGTAGTCCCCATATTGTTACTATTGTGCCCCATAGAAGCCCACTATTGTTATTATTATGCCCTTACATTATTATTGTTATGTCGGTTCTGATTATATTATGACCCCTTAAACTCCTATATATAGAAAAGAGGTCTTGTCATTTGTATCATCCAAGAATTGTTCATTTATGTAATATAAAGGAGGTTGCCCCCTCGAAGAGGCTGAATTCTAAGGTGTTGATCTATCTTTTTGTGAGTTGTTTCATAACATTTGGTATCAAAGTTGTGGATTCTAGGGTTTCACTGCTCCAAATAGGTCATTGTGGCATTTGCGCTATAACTTGTTTTCTGCGATGTTTCAGATGCTGCAAAAAAAACCCATTTGGGCCGAAATCGTTCTGAACCTCAGGTCTGAATTTCATAGATTTTCGCGCTATATTTGCGGAGCTATGATCTGAGGAAGTTGGCATTTTTGTAGACTCCTGAATTACATTCCAAATAGGTGACCTGGGGAAAATAGTCATAACTTGTGTTTTGAGCATCAGATTGAAATTTAGTCAGAAGTTACAGAAAAAGGACGAACTGTAGTTTCCTGTGTATATTTTTCAGATCCTAAGGTTAAAACAGTGACACATGGCACTTCATACAAGTTCACTCTTCTGAAAAGGTATATAATTAGGTCATCTTGGGAGATTGTGCATAACTCTTTCTTGGAGAATTTAAATTCGGTCAAATTGGTGGCATTGGAAAGAGGACACAGAGGGCTACTGCAGGTCATAATTTCAGAACTTAAAGATCCGAAAGTACAAAGTTGTTGTTTCAAGATCAAGCTCCTAAAATCAAGAAAAAACGAGATGAGAAAGTTTGATGGCAAGGATTCGGTAAATTGGATACTACAGATGGAGAAATATTTTGATCTACATGGTGTACCATTATTACAAAAGGTATGTATTGCATCTTCATATTTAGAACAAGATCAATTTTTATGGTATAAAGGGCTTCATTCTCGTAAACAACTTGTTACGTGGTCAATTTTCACGGAGGAAATTATAGCACATTATGAGAATACAAAGAGCAACACCTTCTTTAGAGCAACACCACAACAATTGGAAGAAAAAAGAGAAAAAGGGCTTTGTTACAAAGTGGAAAGAAAAATTATGGCAACAAGGAATTCTACCCCTCACAACTATAAAGATGGAAGTATTGTTTCTCCTAGCCTTCCACAACCTACAAGGGTTACACCACAACAATTGGAAGAAAAAAGAGAAAAAGGGCTTTGTTACAATTGTGATAGAAAATGCACTAAAGGTCATAAGTGTGCTGAGAAGAAATTATTTTAAATATAGTATGAAGAGGAGGAAGAAAATGATCAAGAAACATCAAAAGAAGAGGATATACGCCAAGATGCAACCCCAGAGAAAGAAGAAATGAATCCGACCATATCTTCTAAAGCATTGGCAAGAATTACCACTCCCAAAACTCTTAAGGTAGAAGGACATATCAAGAAGAAAAAGGTTCAAGAAGTGAAAGATCACATCAAGAAAGAAAAAATGAATCCAACCATATATTTTAATGCATTGGCCAGAATTACCACTCCTCAAACTATCCAGATAGAAGGACATACTAAGAAAAAAATGTTCAAGAAATGAAAGATCACATCGAGCATCAAGAAATGAATCCGGCCATATCCTGTAAAGCATTGGAAGAAATTACCACTCCTCAAACTCTCAAGATAGAAGGACATATCAAGAAGAAAAAGGTTCAAGTAGTGAAAGATCACATTGAGCATCAACAACAAGTTCTCCAACTTTTAAAGGATAACACCACTTTGGTGCAAAATCGAATGAAACAACAGGTAGATCAACATCGTAGTGAAAAATGTTTTGATGTAGGTGATTGGGTATTTTTACTTCTACATCTCAAGCAAGCTATTTATGAGAAGGAAATGTTGGCAATACTACATGCACTTAAGAAATGGCGACCTTACCGAATGGGAAGACACTTCAAGGTAAAAATGGATCATGATAGTCTTAAATACTTTTTAGAACAATTATTATCTTTAGAAGAACTGAAAAAATGGGTCACAAATATGTTGGGTTATGACTTTGACATGATATATAGAAAAGGGAAGCAAAATTTTGTTGCAGGTGCACTCTCAAGAAAGGATGAGGATGTGGAAGCATTGTTCTGTGCTATTTCTATTATCCAACCAGATTGGATAAACAAAGCAAGGGATGAATGGAAGAAGGACGAAGAAATATGGCCACTCATTCAAAAGTTACAGAAGGTCCCAATTCAAACAATATGGCCACAACTTGAAGAGGAAGGAAAAATCATATTGGAACTTGGAGCAATGATAGAAGCAAGAACCCGACAGCTATGAAATTGGTCAATTTTAGAGTATCTCATCAAGTGGAAGAACTTACCCGTTGAAGATTCCACATGGGAGGACAAGAATTTTATACAGAAACATCAAGAACTATTCAAGCGTTGAGGACAAAACTTTTTGAAGGAGAGGGGCATGTTAGGCCCCTATCCTACTAGTGTAACCCCTTATTGTTATTAGTACAACCCCCTTATTATATTGTTGTATCCATGTAGTCCCCATATTGTTACTATTGTGCCCCATAGAAGCCCACTATTGTTATTATTGTGCTCTTACATTATTATTGTTCTGTTGGCTCTCATTATATTATGACCCCTTAAACTCCTATATATAGAAAGGAGGTCTTGTCATTTGTATCATCCAAGAATTGTTCATTTATGTAATATAAAGGAGGTTGCCCCCTTGAAGAGGCTGAATTCTAAGGCGTTGATCTATCTTTTCTATCTTTTTGTGAGTTGGTTTCATAACATGAAAGAAGATCACAACCATGAACAAATGAGAGCATGTGCTCCTAAGTTAACCATTTCTATAAATAATGCATAGATGACAATGATATTTTGATGTGAAATGCAAATAAGAGGGTTTAATTATATCTTTCCTAAGTAGTTGGGTGCTTTCCCCATGAGAGACTATGGCCCCTCCAACCCTTGATATTGGAGACCCCATTAACATAGGTAGTCCAAGATTTAGCTCTCTTATGAGATGAACTTGGATGCATTTTGGAAGGCATTGTAGGAATCTATTTGTCAACAAAATCATCAAAATGAAATGTGTGAGATTCGTTAGGGCATTGTTGGATTAGTCTTGGGAGTGCTAAACTATTAACTCTTTCTTTATCTTTTATTGTGTTGTAAAGAGAGGAGGATCAAATAGAACCAACCAATAAACCCTAAACCTTGCGATAGGCAAAGGAGAAATTAACACTAGGGTAGTGCGAGATAAGATCCATAAGAAGTGTGCTAGAGATAGAGCCACCAAGTGCACTCTTAAGAAGATCACAAACATGAACAAATGAGAGCGTGTGCTCCTAAGTTAATCATTTCTATAAAGAATGCATAGATGACAATGGTCGTTTGATGTGAAATGCAAATAAGAGGGTTTAATTATATTTTGCCCAAGTAGTTGGGTGTTTTTTGTTGAAAATAATATTGAGAGGAGGGGGGGAGGGGTGAATTAGTATTATCAAATCAATATAACTTTTTTCATTTCCATATTCAGATTCATATACGCTACTTAAGTTAAGGCAAACCGCGTGTATACGCAACTGTGTGTAATGCAACAAGCGTATATCTAGTAAACTTGTGATTTAGTTAGTTGATCCTTAATGAGTGCACCATAACATTATTAACCATATTAACAGTAAACAGGTGTAGTAAAACATAATAGATCATCACACATAAGAAACACACATGAACACCATGATATAAGGTGGAAACCCAATGTGGGTGAAAACCACCTGCTGCAATTCGTCTCTATCTTCTTTAATAAGAAACTTCTTTTTACAATGGTTTTGTACTGGTGCAGTTTTATACCAGTACGCAGGCTTCTACCTGCAGAAGGCTACAACCTTCTCTCGTTCTCCAGACTCTCCTGCAAGGGAGCTACAACCCCCTTAGCTCTTGTACTAGCTGATCCATTTACTAGTACGTAGGCACCGGCCTACTGAAGGCTCCAACCTTCACTCGTTTCCCAGCTGCTCTTGGAAGGGAGCTACAACCCCCTGGCTCTTGTACTGGCCGATATGTTTACCAGTACGTAGGCGCCGGCCTACAGGACTCTACGATCTTCTTTCTTCCTCCAGGGACCACGTTTCATAAATTTTCAGACTGGATACTCCTGAAGCACAACACCATAAACTGAAGGCCACGTTTCATCCAATTTTCATACTGGACCCATCAACAACATTGAAGCACAAAATTAATCATCACAGCAATACACCCATCAACTACACCTGCATCATCAATCTCTAAATCACCCACTACTGAAACACTGAAACCCTGTCAACAACAAAGTCACCAGAACACAGAATAGACAACAGAACTCTGCAACAATAACCAAATCCAACTGCAACTTCAAATATCATATCTCATAATGTATACGCTACTATGAAGAACCAAACTAGCGTACATACGTGCTTTCACCAAATCCAGCCCGCGTGCAGATCTACAAATATTTACTCATATCTTTGCAGCTGTTCCAGACATCAGTCATACCCAGATCATAACATTCATACAATAAAACATGCGTCAATAATTCAGATCTAGTCTATCCATAATCAAACCATATAATGATAAACATTCCAAGCCTTAAGATCCCGATCCATCATTCATCATCATCCACATGAATGCATCCTTGGTTCAGATCAAGCAAAGCATCACAAACCCATAACCAGCATACTAGATCTCACACTTCATCAGATATATATCACTTGCACTTCCACCCCTTGGCCTAATGATCTTCTCCTTATATAGGTTTAGGCCTCTTTCAATACCATGGTCCAAAACCACTTAGAACCAATACCTTGGACCCAATACTTAGGGTCAACACTTCAGACCAAATACCATGGACCAAATACCATAGACCAAAACTTAGTCTTCCGAAATGTACGTGCCTTTCCTTCTGTGAACCTGTGTGTGTACATATACGCGCCTTTTGTTCTTCTCACCCGCGTGTATATGCATTTTCATCAAGGTTAACCTGCGTATATCTCTCTCTTGACCTGCTGTACTATGATTTGTCATCTGATTGAGTTGCCACCCGTATCATACCTCTGAGTGAGTTGCCATCAAGGACAACACCTGCATCATAATGCCAACACTTTCCCCATGAGAGACTATGGGACCCCCAACCCAAGGTATTGGAGGCCCCATTAACATAGGTTTTCCAAGATTTAGCTCTCTTATGAGATGAACTTGGATGCATTTTGGAAGGCATTGTAGGAATCTATTTGTCAACAAAATCATCAAAATGAAATGTGTGAGACTCGTTAGGGCATGGGCCCAAGTTGGATTAGTTTTGTGAGTGTTAAACTATTAACTCTTTCTTTCTCTTTTAGTGTGTTGTACAAGAGAGGGGGGGATCAAATAAAACCAACCAATAAACCCTAAACCTTGCAATAAGCAAAGGAAAAAACAACACTAGGGTAGTACGACATAAGATCCATAACAAGTGTGCTAGAGATAGAGCCACCAAGTGCACTCGAAAGAAGATCACAACCATGAACAAATGAGAGCATGTGCTCCTAAGTTAATCATTTCTATAAAGAATGCATAGATGACAATGGTCTTTTGATGTGAAATGCTAATAGGAGAGGGTTTAATTATACCTTGCCCAAGTAGTTGGGTGCTTTCCCCATGAGAGACTATGGGCCCACATAACTAACTCTTATTAACTAGGTTGACCATGGCCAAACTTGATGATAATGATCACATATAGCTTGGCCATTGAATATGGAGCTTACCATCCCCCCTATGTCGAACTAGAGGCCACATAGAGAAAATGGGGATTATAAATAATAGCGGGTTTGTATATACCTAATTAAATACAAGGAAAATCATAGTTGAAGTAAAAATGAAAGTGGGCTGATAAACACTCAATACAATAAAAGGGAAATGATAGTCAAAATACAAAATGAGAGTTTGTGTATGGATATCCACCTTAACATGGGGATAGTCACTGGTGAAATGTAAATGAGAGTGGGTTTATGAATACCCAACTTAATGCAGAGGTAGGTTGTGACAAAAGCTTAAAATGGGGGCTATCAACAAAATATGAACAAGTAGTTTTAAAGAGAAGGCATTACATAAGATACATACCCCCCCTTAATGTTGAACAAAGGCCATATAACGAAGACATTCCATAGTATTCCCCATAAATGGCATGTCTCCCATCCATGTCTGTTTCCACATGCTAGTGAAGTTGACCTTTTGCTAAGGTATATTAAATAAGTTGGCAAGTTGCTATGTTGAAAATATAAAGGCTGAGACAAGCTATCCTTGAGAATGAAGTTGTTGAATGCGGTGCATCTAGAATGGAGCAACACCATAATGTGAAGGGAGAGCTATTGAAACATGTTGAGAATCATATATTTAAAACAAAGTGTTCTTGAGGAAGCATTTGTAGAAGGCACACCAATAAGTAGGGCACATCAATTTTCATAGAGAAATATGCACTATAATAAGTTGTGTCCTGTATAGAAGAATCTTTAACAAGTAGTGGGAAAGACGTTGGCACACCATGAGTAGGATCCTCATCGATATCACCAATCATCATTTTATCCTTTCCTTGTTGCTGTCAATAATTGAAAAGGAATGACCCATACGTGGCATGTTGAGAAATCAATAGAGCTACAATTGAAATGATTTCTCTTAAACTTGATAACTACTTGTGATATTCTTTTACTATTCTTTCTTATTATCTTCTTCTTTTCTTATTATTATGTTGTTCTTATCATCAAACAACTACCAAAAACATGAAGATCAATAGTACACAGGGACACAAGATGTAGGCTACTAGCCAGGGCCAAAACCTCTCTTAGAGAGGAAAACCGACGAAAATTTCTTCTCTTCTTATAGATTCTTCAAATGACAAATTCCAAGACCTCTAGACCAAGACCCTTCCAAGACCAAGTCAAAACTTCTAGAGGATGTGCTTATTCTTACCAAGTCAAACCAAGTCAAATCTCTTCCAATTGCAGAACTTCAACCCCCATCTTCAGATTTCGGTCCTCACTATAGGTCTAAAATTTTCGCCCCCCTACAACTAGCTGCAACTTCACATGTGTGGGTGAAATAGGGCTCCTAAGGCTTCCCCCTTCCCTCGCTTGGGCTGCTTTCTCTTCAAAGGCTTGTAGGTGACCAAATCAACTTTTTCTCTTCCAATTTTGACCCTTCTTTGATGACTTGAAAACTTTGGCCTTGATGCTGCACAAATCCTAACCTTTCTTTGCACGAGAGAGAGAGAGAGAGAGAGAGAGAGTGTAAAAACTAGAAATTTCATCTTCATTCTTCCTTCTAGTCCTTTCCTTGCCTTCTTCCTTTTTGTTCTTGCTTCCTTGATGAGTGAGTGAATGATTTTCCAAATGAGGTCGAATGGTCTCTTATATATAGCCATTTCAGGATGACAAATTGCCCAATTAGGCTGACTTCTCTGCTGTCAAGCCGACTTGGTCTTGGAGAGGGGTAATTTGAAACTTTTGACTCAAAAATAATTCTTTTGACGTGTTACAAGATTCCTAATGGTGTATTTACATATGACGATGACTCTTTGACTTCTTGACTCTATGACAAAACCTAGAAGCACTCAATGGGTGCTTGACCTAAAATAAATTGACCTTGAGCATGAAACCCATGCTATAAATAATAATAATAATTTTCTTTTTCTTTTTACAATATACAAAAATCAAGAGTACATTACATATTTTGAAGACAGAACCTAGTTACATATTTCAACACTCCCTCTTAACTAGGGAAGTATTCATAATGGCGCAAGGACATTCTCATACTAAAGAGATCTCATAAAAAGAGTCGGATTGGTATGCCATCTCATAAGCTATATTTTCAGCTTATATTAGTGATCTCATCATATCTACGAATATTGTCATATAGCAAGGCCTTGACTAACCACTCTATCTCTACACAAGATTATAACACAATGTTGAGGAGACAATGACTTATAGACACCACCATCATTGTCTCTCAAGGCACATACCCCATTTGGATGTTCACAAAGTATGTACTGTTAGGACCATTCCTGTCTTGGATTAAAACATCCTCAAGGAATTTCCTCTTCGACTACTGTTACTTGTTGGATGCCCTACCTTGTCCTCAAAGAGTATCAGAATTCAAATACTTACCCAATCCTCCATTCTTTCTTCATAATGTGAAGACAAGAATGATGTGTCTCTCTCTCCCTCTCAACTAGGGAGGAGTCATCAACCAATCCAAGCTTGTTTCTCAAATACACAAGCTTCTTATTAGGAAGACATTTTGTCAAAATATCAGCTACCTACTCGTCAGTGGAGATATATTGTAGCTCCACTAGCCCATATTGCACCAATTTTCGTATGTAATGATACTTGTTGTTCATGTGCTTCATCTTTGCATGGAATATGGGGTCTTTAGACAACCTTATGCAACTTGTGTTTTCACATTGTATAATTGTAGGGTCCATCAGTCCTTCAAACAAATTGGATAACAACGTCCTCAACCAAACAACTTCTCTACTGACTTCACATGCAACAATGTATTCAACTTCAACGTACTTAATGCAATCGATTCTTGCTTTCTACTCATCCATGAGAACGTAGAGGTTCCCAAGCTAAAACATCCTCCTATAGTGCTTCTTCCATCTGACTCACTGCCTCCCCAATCTGAATCAGTATATCCCATTAGTTGGATATTGTTCTTTCCATCATACTTCAAGCAGTAATGTATTGTCCCTCAAAGATATCTCAATATATGTTTGGTTGTTATCTAGTGGTCATGTCTAGGCTACATTTGAAACTGATTGAGAATATTCATTGCAAAATAAATATTTGGACATATGTTTATGAGATACATCAGAGAGCCAACCAATTGTCTATAACTTGTGGGATCCACAGGGCTTGATTCTAAACTTCTTAGCCTTTTCAAATTTGTGACCATGGGAGTTGTCATTGATTTTCTATCCATCATGCCAAACCTTTGTAGCATCTTGATTACATACTTTCCTTGACCTAGATATACTTCACCAGGTTTTTGCCAAACTTCCAACCCCAAGTAATAATGCATAAGCCCTAGATCCTTCATATCAAATTTTGCTGCCAATTGTTTCTTGCATTCTTGAATACGACTTTCCACACCTGTTATGAAAAGGTCATCCACATATAGAAAAATTATCACTAATTCATCCTTCATTATTTTGATATAAAGAGTTGGATTTGCTAACTCTTTGAAAACCCCATTCTTTGTAGATATGTATCCATCCTAGCATTCCAAGACCTTGGGGCTTGCTTAAGGCCATACATTGCCTTCTTTACCCTGTATACATGAGTTTCTTTATTATGTACTTCAAATCCCAATGGTTGTTCAATATATACTTCTTCATCAATGGTGCCATTCAAGAAAGTTATCTTCACATCCATTTGATGGATGTTCCATCCCATAGTTGCTGCCAAGGAGACCAACGATCTTATAGTTGTGTATCTTGTTGTAGGTGAAAATGTTTCTTCATAATCGATGCCTTCTTTTTTAGAGAAATCCCTAGCAACAAACCTTGCTTTGTACTTGTCAATGCTTCCATATGCTACATGATTAACCTTGTAGAGCCATTTGGAAGTCACAACAGATTTTTCATTCAACTTAGGAACAATTTCACAAACTCCATTTTTCATTATAGACTGATATTCGTCTTTCGTGGCATCTTTACATTCTTGATGTTTGACAACTTCTTCAAAGGAGGATGGTTTTTCTGCAATCAATTTTGTTATGTAGGCTCCATACCTTGAAGATCTTTTAGGCTTTTTACTTTCCTTGGATGTTCCTTTTGCTGTAGTGTGTCCTTCTACTTCTTGTAGAGTTGATGTCAACCAGGTGGGTCTCTTACGAGTTTCAGGGATTATGACTTGTTGCACAGGTTCAATGGGACCTTTGTCTTCATTATTAGGTATAGTATCTTCTTCTTCCCTTGGACATTCTTCAAATATAGGTAGTTCTTCATCATTAGAATCAATCAAGAAATCTTTAGACTTCTTGAAGGCAATGTTTTCATCAAAAATCACATCTCTACTTACTTCATTTCAGCGACCTTCCTTGATGTAGATCTTATATTCCTTTGACGTGGTACTGCAGCCAACAAATATGCCCTTCATTCTTGTAGGATCATATTTCTTCCTTTTATCTTTTGGAATGTGAATGTAGACAGGGAAACCAAATATTCAAAGATGATCTACATTAGGTTTTCATCCAGTAAACACTTCTTCAGGAGTTATGTTTTCAAGTATCTTATGAGGACTTAGATTTTGAATATAGTTTGTTGTTTTGGATGCTTCACCCCATAGTAATTGAGGTAAGCCTTAATCATGTAACATAACTCTAATGTATTCTTCAATTGTACAATTTTTCCTATCTGCTACTCCATTTTGTTCTAGATTATATGGAACTATCAACTCCCTCTTATTTCAAACCTCCTTATAGAAAGCTATGATTTCTTTTGATGTGTATTCCCATCCATTGTCATATCTTAGAACTTTTATCTTCCTTTCTGTAAGATTCTTTACTTCTGATTTGAATTCTTGAAATTTATCAAATCCTTCATCTTTTAAGTAAATAAATCCAAGTCTTTCTTGAGTGGTCATCAATGAAAGTCACATAGTATAGATGACCTCCAAGAGATTTTGTAGCCATAGGACCACAAACATCAAAGTGAATGAGATCCAAGATTTCCTTAGATCTTAAAGCACTGCTTTCAAAGGGTTTCCTTACATTTTTACCTAGAGCACATCCTTTACAAATTCCTTCACGCTCTTCCTTTAGTTCAGGGGTGCCATTTACCATAGAGTTCAAGGATGGTAATATTTTGTAATGAAGGTGTCCAAACCTTCTATTCCAAAAGTCACATGGATTGATTTCAAGGTGACATTAGGCTTGAGAGAGAGGTGTAAGTAATTTGTAGAGCCTTCCCTCACGAATCCCAATGATTTTTGCATTATCAATGCTAGAACCCTTACCCCATACCATAATTTTTCCATATACAAAAATAATTATATCTCCTTTATCTTCTAAATAAGAAATAGAAAGTAAATTTTTCTTCAAACCTAAGACATATAGTATCTTGTTGAGATGTATGTTCCTATTGAGCTCCAAAACTGCCCTTCCCTTAGCAACTTTTCTCATTCTTCCTTCTTTATTTTTCCATGAAAAATGCATCCTTATCATCAAAAACCATTATACATTGCCTCAAGGAGTATATTTTAGTGTTTTACATGTTATACTTTTATGTTTTCTATTTACATAAGTTTTTGTCTTTTAGCTACAGAACGCAGCCACATTCTGCAGCTAATCGACTGTTCCGCAGCTACTTCCATGCTTTTGCAGGTTCCAGGTGTCAAGAGGGGAAAATGACTACATGGGTAGCTTGGAAAACATCAGGGCATGGATCGTGTCCTATTCACTTGGCCCAGATCGACAAGGAAGACTCTGGTCAAAGGGAAGTCAAACATAGAAACCTAAGGCAAATAGGACTCTGTTCTGTACATGTTTCTTAGTGATGGGATCCGAAGCAGTTTCTTGAGGCCACGAACTTCATCTGCCACTTGTGTAAACTAAATCCAACAACCATTACCTTGGATTTATGTCTCCAACAACTAAGGAAGAGGATTCGATGTACCTGTCTGCCTACGTGTTTTGCTGTAGCTTATTTTTCTCCTTAAAACAGTTGTATAATTTATCTATAAATACCTATGTGAAGAATGCAAAGCCAATTTGATTTTTCTCATGTGTTAAACTTAGATTACCGCTTTGTAATTTGGAGAACTCATTCTCTATTTTTAATATAAACACTGTGCGTTTCATGGATACCTGAGAGCATTGTTGGAGTGTTGATTAAGTGCATATAACTTGAGCAGTTGCAGAGGGCCCCTGCGCTAGTTAAGGTTACATTTTATTTTGTTTTGTCTTTCATAGTTGAACTGTAAATTCACTGTGTTTTTCCATGATGTTTATAACCATTTTCTAACTTTGTTCATAATGCAGTTTTTGTCATCTTTTTACTAACGTAGAATAGTTTTATTTCAGTACAAGAATAGTCTTTTGGTTTAATTTCTTTTCAGTTTCTTATCAGTAGCTTGAAGTTGAGTTCAATAGTGTAGAGTAATTTATCTCATTTGCTATTCATTAGACTTTAGATTTTGAATTAAATTGATCAATGCCATTTTATTATTAGTTTAGTGACTCATGTTGTAGGTGAATGTTTCTAAAATCCCTTCTAGTTGATGGTTCATCTTAAACTGAGTGGTGGAAGATTTCACTTATGTAATGAGTCTTTTTATGCATTTTTGTATTTATTTTCTCTTAGAACAATGAAGTATGGAATCCCTCAAAATGTTATCACGAGGAGGTTGTTCTCCCAAAATTGTGTAGCAGAGTGACAAAGCATTTCATTTAGGTTTTTTTTTAGTAGACTAGTTGCAATTTCATTTTCAGTCTTAGTTTTGCATTTAGTTTTGTTGCAATTTCATTTTCAGTGTTTCATTAAGTTTTGATTCTGCAATAGACTAAACAGTAGTTGTAATCTCATTTTCAGTATTTCATTTTTGTTTTCATCATAGATAGCTGCAATTTCACTTTTAATATTTCATTAAGCTGATTAGACAGTAGTTGCAACTTCACTCTTAAGTTCCTTTAGTTCATGTTTTGGAAACAATCATAAGAGCAGAAATAGAAACCCTGTTTTCCTTTTCTTGACTAAACTTTACTTCCAAATCTAACTTTAAGTACTCTTAGTCCTCATTTCATTTCTTTAGCAGAAGTAGATTTAAGGTTTTTGTTAAATACATTGTACATCATTAGGGATTAAAGGATTAAAAACCCCAAAACAACTTAAAACTCAAAAACACTGAAGTAAGAAGGGCCATCTAGCACATATAGTGCACTACACTTCATCAGTTTACGATAATCAGATTGATAATTTATGTAGAGCAATTTAGGACAATAAATTTACCAAACATTTTGGTGCCATTGCTAGGGAAGTGTAACTAGGTAGCCTTATCCCTTAAATTCATAAAAAAAAAAGAAAAAAGAAAAACAACAAAACAAAACAATGACATGCATAGAGAAAGAGACTCTAGGGTTAGATTTATAGCTAGGGGAAGAAGTTCAATTCCCCAATGTTGGAAATAATACTTGGGGGGGGGGTGTGAATCAGTATTATCAAATCAATAAAACTTTTTCATTTCCATACTTAGATACATATACGCTACTTCAATTAAGGGAACTCGCGTGTATACGCAACTATGTCTAATGCAACTAGCGTATATCCAGAATACTTATGATTCAATTAATCCATTAAATTTTGATATTTAGTTAGTGCATCAGAACTTCTTTAACCATATGTATAATAAGCAGGTGCAGTTAAACATAACAGATCATCACACACAAGAAGCACACATGAACACCATGATATAAGGTGGAAACCCAATGTGGGTGAAAACCACCTGCTGTAAGTCGTCTCTATCTTCTTTTAATAAGAAACTTCTTTTACAATAGTTCTGTACTAGTGCAGTGTTATACCAGTACGCAGGCTTCTACCTGCAGAAGGCTACAACCTTCTCTCGTTCTCCAGACTCTCCTGGAAGGGAGCTACAACCCCCTTAGCTCTTGTACTAGCCGATCCACTTACTAGTACGTAGGTGCTGGCCTACTGAAATGCTCCAACCTTTACTCGTTCTCTAGCTGCTACTGGAAGGGAGCTACCACCCCCTTAGCTCTTGTACTAGCTGATGTACTAGTACGTAGGTGCCAACCTACAGAAGGCAATAGCCTTCTCTTTCTTCCTCCAAGTACCACGTTTCATACATTTTTAGACTGGATACTCCTAAAGCACAACATTATAATCTGAAGGCCACGTTTCATCCAATTTTCATACTGGACCCATCAATATCATTGAAGCACAAAACAATCAATACTAGCATCATCAATTTCTGAATCACTGAAACCCTGCCAACAACACAGTCACCAGAACACAGAGCAGACTACAGAACTCTGCAATAACAATCAAACCCAACTGCAACTTCAAACATCATACTTCATTATGTATACGCTACTACGATGAATCAAACCCGCGTATAGATCTATACATATTCAATCATGACTTTGCGGCTGTTTCAGACATCAGTCATACCCAGATCATAACATGCATACAATAAAACATGCACCAATAATTGAGATCTAGTCTATCCATAATCAAACCATATAAAGATAATTCATTCCAAACCATTTGATCCCAATCTATCCTTAGATCTTGTTCTCCATCAACCGGTGGGATTCCTCCTTAGCAGAGGAAATAGGGAAATAGATAACTCATTTGGATTCCCTATAGTGGATGAGGAAACACATACCACAATGAAAAACATCTCACTATCTGTCCTCCCAAACTTTTATGGGTTAAGAAGTAAGGATTCTGAAACATTTTTGTTTGAGTTTGAAATCTTGTGCATAACATATGACTATCTAGAAGACTCTCAAAAACTCAAATTGTTCCCTTCAACACTAAAAGGGCCTGCTTTGAAATGGTTTATGGGGTTAGTCACTCAATCCATTAGAACTTGGAATGACATGAAACAGGCATTTCTGGATAGATACTTGGATTAGTGTATGCCTACCAATCATAAAGATGAGGTGTTCAAAATAATGAAAAAAGAAGATGAAAACTTAGAGGATTTGCTTGAGAGATTCAACTATAATTTGAAAAGAGCAAAAATGAACAATCTAGATGAAGAAAATTTGAAAGCTCTTTTGTTAAAGGCCATTAGAGATGAGTGGATAGATATCCTTAACATGATGGGGAAGGGAGATATCTCTCAACTTCCATTGAGTGACATAGCAAAACTATGTATTCATCTCTCAAGAGGGAAATCTAAAACAAGAAAAGGGCCGAGAGATCCTTCTCTTGTTAGAGCAAACAAATATGCAACTAGATCTATAACTAGGGCATAAATTGGAAATATGCTTGATGAGTTCAAAACTGACATTTTAGGGAGCCTAGTGAGCAACTAGACACCCTTAAAATTCAAAACAAGCAGAAAACAGAAGCTGATGCTTTAGCCATCTTTTGTCCAAAATGCAGAAAGAAACATGCTTTAACGGAATGCCCTTTAGATGCAAAACTTGTAGAAACTTGTATGATTTGTTTAGAAAGTCATGAGACCAAGGATTGTCCCTGAATCCCAGGTTTTAAGGCTGTCTTTCAAGAGGAAACAGTCCCAAATTTTGCAGAACCTCTTTGTTTTGTTGCAAGAAGACCTTGGCAGGGGCCACAAAATCAAGGATTTAACAATCCAATGTATCTTCAGCCCCCACCAAACTGGAATTCTTGGCAGCAACCTTGGCCTCAACCTCAATCTCAGTATCAATCTCAACCATGGGCGCAAGGGATACAAAATCTTTATGGAAGATTTGCTCAATATTATCAATATCCTCCATCTTATCAGAGTTATTCTCCCCCACAAAATCAGCAGCAAAATCAACAACCACAACTTCAAAATCAGAACCCTCAACTTTCATTACCATTTTCACAAAAACCTCCACAATAGAGTCAAAATCCTCAACTCTTACTTCCATTTCAACAAAAACCACATCAACTACCTGCCCAACCATTGCCAAACCCCAATAATAAAATCCCTCAGAATGCTTACATGGTAGAAGGACAACAATTTCCAACTTACATGATTACTCCTCTAGATCTTAATGATGTTCAACTTAGATCTGGTAGAATATTAGAAAAGGAAAAACCTTCTATAGTCATTCAAGAACAAGATATCTCTGAGGAAGACTCTCTAAAAGTCAATAAAAGTTTGGAGGGAACATCCCTCCAAAACCAAAACATTTAAAAAGAAAAACAAAAAGAATCAATAAACACAACTCCTGTCATTGAGCAACCAGTATCTACTTCTACACCTCCTTTTCCCGAGAAATTACAAGTTGATAAAGGGGTAGAGAAACAGAGCTTGTTGCCCAATTATGACTTTCTAGATGAATTGAAGAATGTTTGTATCAAAATTACTTTGTTACAAGCCATTAGAGAATTTCCTATTCTAGCTAAAACAATAAAGGAGTTGAGCATTAAAAGACCAGGAAGGAAACTAAGAGAAACAAAACGAATTCACTTGGTAGGAAAGATAACAGACATCATGATGGGAAAGATTTCCATGCAGAAATATGTGGATCCAGGAAGTCAAATTATCAAGACACATATAAATGAAATATTCCAAACACATTGGTTGACTTAGGGGCAGTGATAAACATTATGAGTAGACAAACTATGGAGCAACTTAAACTTCCTAATCTTCTTTACACACCTACCTTGCTACAACTTGAAGATAGATCAGTAATCAAACCAGATGGTGTGCTAGAAGACATTTCAATATCCTTAGATTCTTGGGAATATCCTATCGATTTCATGATTTTAACTCCCAAGAATAATCTAGGAGGACACCGACTCATATTAGAAAGACCTTGGCTGGCCATAACTGATGCTTTTATTAGTTGTAGATCTGGTGACATATATATTTCTGAGGGTAATTCAACAAAGAAATTTAATTTGTATCCTATAGAAAAAGCAATCACAGAAATAGATGACAAGGAATGGATTGATGAAGAAGATGATATTCAACCTCTCTTTACTATGTCAGAAATTAGTGAAGATAGTCAAATTTTGAACACATTGGAAAATTTTGAAACATCTTCATAATATGATCATGCACAATTCCAAGAAAAATCTAATGTTGAATACTTGTCATCTAGGCAGATGTCTCTTTATTCCATAGAATAGTTTGGTAGCTCCACAATTGAAATTTTTCCAGGTAGGACATTGAACATAAACAAAAATTTGGAGAAACTACAACAAGAAGAGCTAACCAAAACATTACAAAAAAATTCTGCGGCATTTGCATGGGAATACACCGACATGAAAGGTATTGATCCTAAGACTTATATCCATCATATCTATATTGAGGAAAACAATAGACCAATCAGACAACCTCAGAGAAGAATGAATCCAAATCTTAGGGAAATTGTGAAAGAAGAGCTTCAAAAATCACTCAATGTAAACTTCATTTACCCAATTTCAGATAGCCAATGGGTTTCACCTTTGCTAATTGTGCCTAAAAAGAATGGAAAATGGAGGGTGTGCATTGATTACCGAGAATTGAATAAATCAACCTTGAAATATCACTTTCCTTTGCCCTTCATAGATCAGGTATTATATACATTAGCAAGTAAGAAGTATTTCTCATTCTTGGATGGTTTTATTGGTTATATTCAAATTTAGGTAGCACCTGAGGATCAGGATAAAACCACATTTACTTGTCCATGGGGAACTTTTGCCTAGTTAGTACTTCCTTTTGGGTTATGTAATGCACCTGCAACATTCCAAGAGCAGTACTAGGAATTTTTTTTGATCTAATACATGATTGTGTAGAGGTATATACGGATGATTTTACAGTCTATGGTAACACATTTGAAGAAGCTTTGGAAAATATGGAAAAAGTATTTAAAAGATGTAAAGAAACAAACCTTTCACTAAGTCATGAAAAATGCTTTATGATGTTTACAGAAGGTATTGTTTTAGGACATCACATTTCAGGAGATGGAATTAAAGTTGACAAATCTAAAGTTGAAGTCATCTCTAAGTTGTCAATTCCAAGTTGCCAAAGGGATGTTAGAAGTTTTCTAGGATTTACAGGATACTATAGAAGATTTATAGAAAACTTCACTAAAATAGCATCTCCACTCTTCAAATTGCTTACAAAATATTGTGAATTCAAGTGGAATCTTGATTGCCAACTAGCATTTGAAACCTTGAAAGCAAAAATATATGAAGCACCTATTTTAAGAGGACCAAATTGGAAACTTCCTTTCTATATTTCTATAGATGCTTCAAATACAGCTCTGGGAGTTGTATTGGGACAAAAAGATTTGATTCCTTATGCCATTTACTATACAAGTAAGAATTTGACTCCCACTGAGTTGAATTATACTGTAACTTAAAAATAATTCTTAGCTGTTGTTCATGCAATTAACAAGATCAGACACTATATAATAGGCTATGAAACCTTTGTTCATACGATCACTATGCAATTATATATTTGATGAATAAACCTATTACTAATGGCAGAGTTACTAGATGGCTTTTACTTTTGCAAGAATTCTACATTACTGTGCTAGATAGACTGGGAAAGAAAAACACAGTTGCTGATTTCTTGTCCAGGATTCAGAATATCAAAGAAGACTCTCCAATTGAAGGTAAGTTTCCTGATGAATATCTCTTTGCAGTAACTAATCAAACTCCTTGGTTTGCAGATGTGGCTAATTACTTGGTTACAGGGAAGTTACCTTCACATTTATTTCTTAGAGAGAAAAGAAAGATTATTCAAGAAAGTGCAAGATATTCATGGATCACTAACGAATTGTCCAAAACAGGGCCAGATCCTATGATCAGAAGGTGTGTCAGGGAAGATGAAATGCCAGCTATTCTCAAAGCATGTCATGATGAGCCGTGTGGTGGACACTTTCTGAGAAGAGGACAACCTATAAAATCCTTTCTTTAGGATATTATTGGCCATCCATCTTCAAAGATGCTAAAGAATATGTTAGAAGGTGCGACGACTGCCAAAGGGTAGAGAAACCTGCTCCCTCAAATGAAATGCCATTACAACCTCAGGTACTTATCAAACCCTTTGAAAAATGGGCTTTAGAATTTATTGGACCTATTAATCCTCCATCCAAGCAAAAAAAGTATATATTGGTATGCACTGATTATGTCACAAAATGGGTAGAAGCCAAAGAATTACTTTTTTCTAACGAAAAATCTATAGTTAGTTTTATTTTTAAGGATATCTTTACTCGCTTTGGTGTTCCAAGAAAAATTGTGACAAATCAGGGATCTCAATTCACATCCAACATGATGGAGAAGCTTATGGAGGAGTACAAGATCAAGCATAGGAAATCCACTCCCTATCATCTAGAAGCAAATGGTCAAGTGGAGTCTACAAATAAAGTGATTGAATGAATCCTCACCAAGACTGTGCATCTACATAGAAGAGATTGGGCAGAAAGGCTTCTTAAAGCCTTATGGGCCTATAGAACTACATGGAGGAACACAACTGAACATACACCCTATGAATTTGTTTATGGGAAGCAAGTCCTGTTTCCAATATAGTTCCAAGTCAAAACTTTCAAGATGGCAGTTTAGTTGGGGTCACAAGCTCAAAGATGTAGACTGGAGCAATTAAATGAACTTGACGAAATCAGACAAGAAGTTGTTCAAAGGACTGGTCTAGTCCAACAACAGAGGGCTAAATGGCATGACAAATACATCAAGGACAAGAGGTTTCAAGAGGGAGATTGGGTGATATTATTTGACTCAAAGTTTAAAGATTTTCAGGGGAAGTTTCAAACTCATTGGCTTGGGCCATATGAATTGAAAAAGTTTTCAGTAATGGAGCAGTAAGGATCAGAACAATAGATGAAAGTCAAACTCCTTTCCTTGTGAATGGTCATAGATTGAAAATTGATCAAAAACCAATCTCAAAGGAGGAGTTCATCAAAATATTTCAGAACAATTCTGAAATGAAGTTGGTGAAGAAGAATCCTTCTTCTTCACCAACTTAGTCTTTGTTTTTCCTATCTAAAAAAAATAAAAAAATTAAAAACTAAATAAATTTTATAAGGTTGAAAACCAATCACTGATTGGCATGCTTATATAGAAAATACAGGGTGAAAATCAGAAGACTCTGACACCCTATATTTTCCATTTCTTTTTTGAAAAAAATGGTGACTCATTATGCATTCTGCAAAATTCATTGTCTTATCTCATTTCACTCTGTTTTACTTTTGCAAGTTTCACTTCACTCCATTGCCATATTCCACCAATAAATTTTTCTTCTCCAGCATTTCTTTCATCTCCATTTTCATTTATCATCTTGTCATATTTTCACTCACACAACTATTTCCATTCCATTCATTCATAAGCCATATTTTATTCTCTGTTTTACATTCTGCAGTTGTTTCCACATTTTGCAGTTGTTCCCGTTCCGTAGCTAATCCTGTTCTGCAACCAATCTGATTCTGCAACAATAGTTTGATTATCAGTCTAAGCACAAAGAGGTCAATAAAATCTTACATGCAGGTAATTGAAGAGAAAACAACTTTGAAGACCAATCATATCTAAAGCACCTGTGGAAGCAAAAATCAAGATATTAGCAAGCGGAAGGTAAGGTTCCAAAGGTAAAAACAAAAACTTATTTCAAAAAGCAATACAAAAACATAAGTTTGTATAACTTGTATGATCACATGTCTCCTTGATTTATCATTATGTGATTTGACTGCCACGATGACTCCACCACACCTTCCGTCTTCAATGCCAAACAGTCTAATGATGCCTTCATAACTAATCTCTGTTTTAAACTCCATGACTCGTACTTAATCGGACTTCTACAGCCACACCTGTTAATGGTTAGATTAACGACATGACCTATCTGTATACGACTCTTCAAAACCCTGATTGTTCATTTATTACACTAAGTTTTTCTCTCATACTTCCGCAGCCTCTTTGTGCATACAGTCACTCTGTTTTCATATACCTTGTGCATATAGTCATTCCGTTTTCCACACAGTTTACGTATATAGCTACTCTGTTTCCATATATACAATCGTTTTATTCTATATTCACAGTCAACCTGCTTCCATATATTTTGTCATCCCGTCTCCATATCCATAGTTATTTTGTTTCTATATACCCATTGCTCCATTTTCGTATACATAGTACTCTTTACACAATCACTCCATTTCTCAAACATTGAAGGGAATTTTGAAGAGTAGCCGAGAACAAAGGTGATGGGGCTCATTGTTAGAACTGAACCCATAGGGGTGAAGTACATTGAGGGTTATCCACAGCTGAAAGGAATGTTACAGAAGGCTGGTTGGTTGAGTTTTATTGAAAAATTCAATGGTTACCATAAGGAAATCACCAAATCCTTTGCCAGGTCATTTTATGGAATGGACATGGAAATAGGTGACATCAAATTTGCAGTTACCAAGTCCTTTATAGCTGAAGCAACAAAACTCCCAAGGCTAGGAGAGAGGTGGTTTAAGAACAAAGAGTTTCATGATGAATCCTGGAAGATTTTATGAAACTAGCTCACAAAAAGATAGAAAAGAGAGATCAACGCCTTAGAATTCAACCTCTTCGAGGGGGCAACCTCCTTTACATTAAACAAATGAGAAATTCTTGGATGATTCAAATGACAAAACCTCCTTTCTATATATAGGAGTCTAAGGAGTCACAATATAACCCAACCGACCTAACAATAATAATATAAAGCCACAAAAATAACAATAGAGGGATTCTATGGGGCACAATAATAACGATATGGGGACAATAGGGGCACAACAATATTAATAAGGGATACAACTACAATAGTAATGGGGTAATCACTAGTATTATAGGGACCCAACATGCCCCTCTCCTTCAAAAAAGTGTTGTCCTCAACGCTTGAGTAGTTCTGGATGCTTCTGTATAAAATTCTCATCCTCCCATGTGGAATCTTCAGCAGATAAGTTCTTCCACTTGATAAGATACTCCGAAATTGATCGATTTCGTAACTGTCAAGTTCTTGTTTCTGTGATTGCTTCTGGTTCCAATATAATTTTTCCTTCTTCGTCAAGTTCTGGCAATATTGTTTGAACTGGGAGCTTGTCGCCTATAAACTTCTTTAAACATGAAACATGGAAAACTGGGTGCAATCGAGAAGCTGCAGGAAGCTCCAATTTGTATGCCATAGTACCAATCTTTTGCAACACCTTGTACGGACCATAATACTTTGGTGATAATTTATTATCCTTCTTAGCTTGCTTGAGGGAAATTTGCTTATATGGTTGTAGCCGTAGGAATACCCAATCACCTACATCAAAACTTCTTTCGCTGTGATGTTGATCTGCTTGTTGTTTCATTCTATTCTGTGCCAACACAAGGTTATCCTTTAAGAGTTGGAGGACTTCTTGTTGATGTTCGATGTGATGTTCCACTGCTTGAACCTTAGAATTTTCTCTTAAATATGATGTGATGGATGGTGTCTGATATCCATAAAGTGCCATAAATGGGGTCATTTTTGTTACTGTATGGAAGTGTTATACCACCATTCAGCCAGAGGCAACCATTTGACCCATTGTGTCTGTTTATCAGTTACAAAGCAACGAAGATATCCTTCCAAACATTTGTTTACTATCTAAGTTTGCCTATCAGATTGAGGATGATAAGATGAGCTATGAGCTAACTGAGTACCAAGACAAGAAAATAATTCTGTCCAAAAATTTCCAGTGAAAATGGGATCTCATTCACTTACAATAATCTTTGGGTTTCCATGTAGCTTTTGAATTGTTTCCATAAATGCAGTAGAAACTATACTGGCTTTAAATGGATGTGATAATGCACAAAAGTGTGCATACTTGGTAAGTCTGTCAACTACCACCATGATGACACTCTTTCCCTCAGACTTGGGTAAACCTGTGATAAAATCCATTGAAACCTCCTCCCAATGTTGGCTTGGAATGGATAAAGGTTGTAATAGACCCGGTATCTTAATTGTTTCAACTTTATTTGGTTGGAAAACCAAACATTCGCCACAAACTTTTGAATATTTGATTTAAGGCCCTCCCCAAAAAATTCCTTGTTAACCCTGTGGTAAGTTTTTAAAAATCCCGAGTGCCCTCCTAAGGGAGAAGTGTGCAATTCCATAAGAATATTTTGTTTTAGCTGGGAATTCTTACAGAGGTATAAGCGATCTTTGTACCATAACGAATCATTTTGTCGGCTAAATGTATCAGACGTACTGGAGTCTTGTTGTAACTTTCGAATAAGTGCCCACACTTCTTCGTCATTCTTCCATTCCTCCCTTGCTTCGTTTATCCAATTTGGTTGGATAATAGAAATGGCGCACAACAATGCTTCCACATCCTCATCCTTTCTTGAGAGTGCATCTGCAACCACATTTTGCTTCCCTTTTTTGTAGATGATTTCAAAGTCATAACCCAACATCTTTGTGACCCACTTTTGTTGCTCTTCAGAGGATAATCTTTGTTCTAAAAAGTATTTAAGGCTATCATGATCCGTTTTTACCTTGAAGTGTCTTCCCATTAGATAGGGTCGCCATTTCTTAAGTGCATGGAGTATTGCCAACATTTCCTTCTCATAAATAGCTTTGTGTAAAAACTTTCCCTTGATTGGACGACTTTCAAAAGCAATGGGTCTTTCATCTTGCATTAAAATAGCACCAGTTCCATTTCATGAAGCATCACATTCCACAGTAAAGGTTTTTGTGAAGTCTGGTGTAGCTAAGACCGGTGCTTGGCACATTGCATATTTAAGATGTTCGAAGGCCTTTGTTGATTCTGGAGTCCATGAAAATGCATCTTTCTTCAATAATGTTGTTAGAGGTGCTGCTATTCTCCCATAATTCTTAACAAACTTGCGATAATACCATGTCAACCCGAGAAATCCTCACAGATGCTTTATGGATGTGAGGATTTTCCATTCCTTAATGGCTTTAATTTTTCTAGGGTCTACCTTAACTCTTTTATGAGATACAATATGACCCAGATATTCCACCTCTTGTAGTCCAAAGAAACATTTGGATATTTTTGCATATAATTGTTTCTCCTCCAATAGTTGTAGCACCCTGTCAACATGTTCAACATGATCCTTCCAAGACTTGTTGTAGATTAGTATATCATCAAAAAATACTAACACAAATTTTCTAAGGAATGGTTTGAAAATGGAATTCATCAAACCTTGAAATGTTGAAAGTGCATTGGTAAGGCCAAAAGGCATGACCAAAAATTCATAATGACCCTCATGAGTTCTAAATGCTGTTTTCGGAATGTCTTCAGTCTTCATTCTGATTTGATGATATCCTGAACGAAGATCCAACTTGGTGAAGTAAATTGATCCATGCAATTCATCCAGTAATTCATCAATGACAGGAATGGGAAACTTATCTTTAATAGTGAGCTTGTTGAGCTCCCTATAATCTGGACACATGCGCCATGATCCATCCTTCTTGTGCACCAATACTACTGGAGCAGAGAAAGAACTTTGACTCGGTTGAATTATACCAGCCTCTAGCATTTCTGCAACCATACGTTCAATTTCACTCTTTTGGGCATAGGGATATCTGTACGGCTTGATGTTTGGAGGAACACTTCCCGGAATCAGATGAATAGCATGATCATGATCATGAATAGGTGGGAGACCTTTGGGAGTCTCAAATACCTTGGAATGATTGTCCAAGACTTTTTGGAGATCTGGAGAAATAGATGATTCCAATGTGGAAACATCTAGCGAAATAATTGTGCAATTACACCTCTTTGTTCCTTTTTTAGAAGCTTTGTCATACCGTTAGAGCTGATTATCTTTCCCGGTTTCCCTGCAATACCCCTTAATTCAACTTCCTTTCCTTCCACAGAAAATTTCATGAAAATTTATTGAAAATTAAAAGCTATTGTACCCAAGGATTGTAGCCATTGGACTCCTAGTACAACATTAGCACCTGCCATTGGAATGGAAAGCATTTTGCTATTCAATACATACTCCCATGGATAGCTTGATATTATGGCACTTTCCAGAGCAATTTATTGTTCCTCCATTTGCAACCATCACTTGACACTCTAGTGTTGGATATAAGAAGCAATTCAATTCTTTTGCTACCTTACAATGAATAAAATTGTGGGTACTTCCTGAATCAATCAACACTATTACCTTTTTCTTCTTGATTTGTCCTTCTATCTTGATGGTTTGAAGAGTGGTAATTCCCACCAATGCATTACAAGATATGGTCGGATTCATTTCTTCTTTATCTAGGCTTTGTTCCTAGAGTATATCCTCTTCTTTTTACCTTTCTTGCTCCTTTTCTTTTTCCTCTTCACAATCTATGTAGAATAATTTCTTCTCAGCACACTTATGACCTTTAGTGTATTTGCTATCACAACTATAACAAAGCCCTTTTGCTATTTTTTCTTCCAATTGTTGTGGTGTCAACCTTATAGGTTGTGGAAGACTAGGGGCAACAACACTTCCATCTTTATAGTTGTGAGTGGTATGCTTCCTGGTTTCCATAATTTTGCTTTCCATTTTTCTTGCTAACCTGAATGCCTTCTCTAATGAATCAGGTTCCCAAAGGTGAACATCATGTTGGATATTATCCTTTAAAGTCCCTATGAACACATCAATCCTATGCTCTTATGGAATATTTTTTACCCTTATGTTCAATTTTTGGAACTCCTCAATGTGCTCCATTATTGAACCTTTTTGTTTGAGACTTATCAATTGGCTAAAAAAAGTGTTGCTTTTTGTATCCTCATAATGTGCTATCAATTCTTCCGCAAAAATTGCCCAAGTGATAATTTGTTTACGAGAGAAAAGCCATTGATACCATACAAACTGATTTGGTTCCAAATATAAAGTTGCAATACGTACCTTTTGTGTGTTTTGCACATTATTGAGATCAGAAAATTTCTCCATCTGTTATATCCATGTTGCAGGATCCTTGCCATCAAACTTCTTCATATCGATTTTTGGAATATGGCGGGTCTTCGATCCAACATTATAGTCTATGGAAGCATGATTAACATTTCTTTTGTTCTCATCATGAGTTTCCTTTACTACCCTTTCACCATTAGTGACCATTTCTTGTAGCAACTTATTCATATTTATCTTCAATTCTTTCATCTTATCATCCATGCCATCAATTTTAGCGTCCATGCCATTCATCTTAGCTTCCATGCCATCCATCTTAGCTTCTACGCCTCTCTTTAAATAATCCATCTTAGCTTCTACACCTTTCTTTAAACCATCCATCTTAGCTTCTACACCTTTCTTTAAACCATCCATCTTAGCTTCTACATCTTTCCTTAAACCATCCATCTTAGATTCTGTTGCTTTTTGTGCAAGTGACACTTGTTGCACTTGGTCTCGTAATTTTGATATATCATGTTGCATTTCTTCCTCTTCTTCTTGAGTCATGCTATAGTTTTCAGGTTGCTTACTAGGTGTTTGCATTTTCTTTCCTCGGGGCATCAATTACCGATTCAAACTAATTTTTCAAACCAAGCTTATGCAAAAATTTTAAAAAAACTACACACCTTTTTTCACTTTGTAGAAGCTTGATATTGAATCTGATATATCTCTGCAATTTCAGATCATCCAGTTTTGAAATTGCGACCTGTAGTAGCCCTCTGTGTCCTCTTTCCAATTCCACCAGTCTGATCCAAATTGGATTCTCCAAGGAATAGTTATGTACAATCTCCCAAGATGACCTGATTATAGACTAGTTCAGTAGAGCGAACTTGTACGACGTGCCACGAGTCACTGTTTTGACCTCTGGCTCTGAAAAATATATACAAGAAACTACAGTCCGTCCTCTTTCTGTACCTTCTTACAAAATTTCAATTTGATGCTCAGAGAGAAAGTTATAACAATTTTCCCCAGGTCACCTGTTTGGAATGTAATTCAGGAGTTTGCAAAAAGACCAACTTCCTCAGATCATATATCCGCAAATATAGCACGAAAATCTCTGAAATTCAGACCCAAGATTCAGCGTGATTTATTCTAAAATGGGTTTTTGTTTTAGCTTCTGAAAGGTCATAGAAAAAAAGTTATAGTGAAAATTCCATGATGACTTGTTTGGAGTAGCGAAACCCTAGAATCCAAAGCTCTGATACCAAATGTTATGAAACCAGCTCACAAAATATAGAAAAGAGAGATCAACGCCTTAGAATTCAGCCTCTTCGAGGGGGAAACCTCCTTTACATTACACAAACGAGCAATTCTTGGATGATTCAAATGACAAAACTTCCTTTCTATATGTAGGAGTCTAAGGAGTCACAATAAACCCAACCGACCTAACAATAATAAAATAAAGCCACAAAAATAACAATAGAGGGATTCTATGGGGCACATTAATAACGATATGGGGACAATAGGGTCAAAACAATATTAATTAGGGATACAAATACAATAGTAATGGGGTAATCACTAGTATTATAGGGACCCAACAGAAGGTTATTCTTAAAAATCCAGGTATGGACACTTCAATTTTTAGAAAAGGGATTCCAATCTCTGCACTTAAAAATAACTGGAGTAGCATGTTGTTAATTTTGCAAAAGTTTATTACATGCAAAGGGAGGTTTGGTTCTATGTATGTATATCATATACAACTGTTAATGAATTTTCTAGAAGATGGAACCCTCAATCTACCCTTTTCCCTGTTGAATAGTCTGAGAAGAATGTCAACTAATGTTCAGAAGAAAGTTGAGTCAATAGAAACCACTCTATATCACCATGGACTAGTAAATATTTTAGTTTAATTTCATTTGAGAAGTGTAGGGGACACATGGGAGGACTTTTTGGTAAGGAACTTCTTCCAAGATGCTCCATAATTT
The DNA here is from genome assembly GCA_031772625.1 of Pinus tabuliformis. Classification (NCBI taxonomy): domain Eukaryota; kingdom Viridiplantae; phylum Streptophyta; class Pinopsida; order Pinales; family Pinaceae; genus Pinus; species Pinus tabuliformis. Next base: position 195,703,038 of record CM062814.1, on the reverse strand, counting down.
CCTGAGGGAAGTCCTGTAAAAAGAAGTAGGAGAAGGAAGACCAGTCTCACCATTCAAAACACCCCTAAACTTCAACACAGAAAAATGATGAAGAAGAGCCAATCTCTGAGACATTAACAAAGATAAGAAAGCAGACAAAGAAGAGGAGAAAAATGAAAGAAAAAGTTGGGGAAATCCACAAAGATATTCCTGAACCTTCATCACCTAAGGAGGATGAACAATTGCTTTCTGAGAGACTAGTCAAAATCAGAGAACAGATCAAGAAAGATAAAGAGAAAGGAAAGAGGAAACAGGTTATAGAGGAAGAGATCATAGATTCCCAAAACTTGAGGAGGAGTTATAGACTCAGGGGAAAAGTGAAGAAAATGAAATCAAAAGAGACCTAGTTTATAGATTTAGAGGGAGAAACTCCAACTCAATCCCCTGACAATATTCCATATGAGCAAAGCCCACAAGAGTCTCCTCCACAAAACTTTGAGAGTAGCCCAAAAAGAGCCTCTCTTGGTATTGATCCAATCCAACAACAAATTTCTGACTACATAGAGTCATTGGAGAAAAAGAGTACATCAGTAGACCCAGGGACTTCAGCTAATCCCGAGTAGCCTGCCACCTCACAAGAAACTTTAACTAGCTCCCTTAAATAGGAGATCTATGAGCTAGAAGTGCTAAATAGGGACATCCAAAGAGAAAATGAAGCCTTAAAAGAACAGAAAAAGTTGGATAAGATTATCCATGATAACATTGTGCTTCACTTGGGTTTACGGCACAAGAAGAACAGAAAACTAAAAAGGAAGAATAAGAAGCTAAATAGGGCACTTATTAACCTCAAGTACAGATTTCTCATGAGGAAGCCAAGGATGGAAGTTGGTGCAAAGAAAAGCAAGAAGAGGTTGGATGTTTTGGCTGAAGTCTCAGAACAAATGCAGTAGGAGGAGGAAGTTCACAATTTTGATTGCATGGGGACATGCAATAGTCTTGCAGTGGGGGTATGTTGAGCTCCAAAACTGCCCTTCCCTTAGCAACTTTTCTCATCCTTCCTTCTTTGTTTTTCCATGAAAAATGCATCCTTATCATAAAAAACCATTATACATTGCCTCAAGGAGTAAATTTTAGTGATTTAGATGTTATACTTTTATGTTTGTTGTTTGAATAAGTTTTTGTCTTTTAGCTATGGAACACAACCACATTTTGCAGCTAATCGGCTATTCCGCAGCTACTTCCATGCTTTTGCAGGTTCCAGGTGTCAAGAGGGGAAAATGACTACATGGGCAGCTTGGAAAACATCAGGGCATGGATCGTGTCCTATTCACTTGGCCCAGATCGACAAGGAAGACTCTGGTCAAAGGGAAGTCAAACATAGAAACCTAAGGCAAACATGACTCTGTTCTGTACATGTTTCTCAGTGATGGGATCCGAAGCAGTTTCCTGAGGCCACATACTTCATCTGCCACTTGTGTAAACTGAATCCAACAACCATTACCTTAGAGTTATGTCTCCAGCAACTAAGGAAGAGGATTCTGTGTACCTGTTTGCCTATGTGTTTTGTTGTAGCTTATTTTTCTCCTTAAAGCAGTTGTATAATTTCTCTATAAATACCTATGTGAAGAACGCAGAACCAGTTCGATTTTGCTCATGTGTTAAACTTAGATTACCGCTTTGTAGTTTGGAGAACTCATTCTCTCTTTTTAATATAAAGACCGTGTGTTTCATCGATACCTGAAAGCGTTGTTGGAGTGTTGATTAAGTGCATATAACCTGAGCAGTTGCAGAGGGCCCCTGCACTGGTTAAGGTTACATTTGATTTTGTTTTGTCTTTCATAGTTGAAATGTAAATTCACTGTGTTTTTCCATGATTTTTATAACCATTTTCTGACTTTTTTCATAATGCAGTTTTTGTCATCTTCTTACTAACACAGAATAGTTTTATTTCAATACAAGAATAGTCTTTTGGTTTAATTTATTTTCAGTTTCTTATCAGTAGCTTGAAGTTGAGCTCAATATTGTAGAGTAATTTATCTCATTTGTTGTTCACGAGACTTTAGATTTTGAATTAAACTGATCAATGCCATTTTATTATTAGTTTAGTGACTCATGTTGTAGGTGAATGTTTCTAAAAGCCCTTCTAATTGATGGTTCATCTTAAACTAAGTGGTGGAATATTTCACTTATGTAATGAGTCTTTTTCTGCATTTTTGTATTTATTTTCTCTTAGAACAATGAAGTATGGAATCCCTCAAAATGTTATCACAATGAGGTTGTTCTCCCAAATTGTGTAGCAAAGTGACAAAGCACTTTATTTAGTTTTTCTTTTAGTAGACTAGTTGCAATTTCATTTTCAGTCTTAGTTTTGCATTTAGTTTTGTTGCAATTTCATTTTTAGTTTTTCATTAATTTTTGATTCTGCAATAGACTAAACATTAGTTGTAATCTCATTTTTAGTATTTCATTTTTGTTTTCATCATAGATAGCTGCAATTTCACTTTTAATATTTCATTAAGCCGATTAGACAGTAGTTTCAACTTCACTCTTAAGTTCCTTTAGTTCATGTTTTGGAAACAATCATAAGAGCAGAAATAGGAACTCTGTTTTCCTTTTCTTGACTAAACTTTACTTCCAAACCTGAATTTAAGCACTCTTAGTCCTCATTTCATTTCTTTAGCAGAAGTAGATTTAAGGTTTTTGTTAAATACATTGTACATCATTAGGGATTAAAGGATTAAAATCCCCAAAACAACTTAAAACTCAAAAACACTAAAGTAAGAAGGGCCATCTAGCACATATAGTGCACTATACTTAATCAGTTTACGATACCCAGATTGATAATTTATTTAGAGCAATTTAGGACACTAAATTGACCAAACAGTTCCCTCCATCTTCCAGCTGCAATGTGGTTGATCCAATTCCTTTGACTGCATAGTTCTTCTTGTCTCCAAGCTCGACTGAATGAGAAGATATTCCTTTTGATAAGGTCTTTAGTTATCCATGTTCACCTATCATATGTCTAGAAGCTCCATTGTCAATTACCCATATGTTTTCATCTTCAAAAGTACTTGTAAGTGTTGAGAATAATCCTTTGTTCTTTGTAGTGGAGGTCTTGGTCATATAGTTCTTGATAGATAATAAGATATCCCTAAATGCTTTGATGTCTTTCTTGAGATGTGTTTTCATCATGGAGAACTACTTCAATGAGAACTTTTTCAAGGATGTAGTGATCTTCATTATGCCCTTTGTCAACCTTAGCTCTGATACCATGTTCAGAAATCAATAGGGCTACAATTGAAGTGGGTTCTCTTAAAATTGATAATTTATTGTGATATTGTTTTACTTTTCTTTCTTATTATCTTCTTCTTCTCATATTATTATGTTATTCTTATCATCAAACAATTAACAAAAACATGAAGATTAATAGTACACACGGACTCGAGATGTAGACTGCTAGCTAGGGTCAAAACCTCTCCTAGAGAGGAAAACCCACGAAAAGTTATTCTCTTCTTATAGATTCATCAAATGACATATTCCAAGACCTCTAGAACAAGACCAATACCCTTCCAAGACCAAGTCAAACCAAGTCAAATCTCTTCCGATTGCATAACTTCGACCCTCAATTTCATATTTGGGTCCTCACTGCAGGTCTGAAATTTTCGGCCATTTGCAACCAGCTGCAACTTCACTTGTGTGGGTGAATTGGGGTTCTTAAGACTTCCTCCTTCCCTTGCTTGTGTTTCTTCCTCTTCAAAGGCTTGCAGGTGACCAAATCAACTTCTTCTCTTCCAATTTTGACCCTTCTTTGATGACTTGGAAACTTCGGTCTTGATGCTGCAGAAACCCTAACCTTTATTCACATGTGAGAGAGAGAGAGTGTGTGTGTAAAAATTAAAAAATTTAACTTTCTTCTTTGTTCTATTCCTTCGCTTGCATTCTTCCTTCTTGTTCCTGCTTGCTTGATGAGTGAGTGAATGATTCTCCAAATGAGGTCGAATGGTCTCTTATATATAGCCCTTCTAGGATGACGAATTTCCCTAATTAGGCCGATTTCTTTGTTTCCAGGCTGACTTGGTCTTGGAAAGGTAATTTGAAACTTTTGTCTCGAAAATAATTCTTTTGACATGTTACAATATTCCCAATGGGTTCTTTTACATATGACAATTACTCTTTGACTTCTTGACTCTATGACAAAACCTAGAAGCATTCAATGGGTGCTTTGACCTAAAACAGATTGACCTTTAGCATGAAACCCATGCTATAAAAAATAATAATAATAATTTTCTTTTTCTTTTTACAATATACAAAAATCAAGAGTACATTACATATTATGAAGACCGAACCTAGTTACATATTTCAACACTCCCTCTTAACTAGGGAGGTATTCATAATGGTACAAAGGCATTCTCATATTGAAGAGATCTCATAAGAAGAGTTAGATTGGTAAGCCATCTCATAAGCTATCTTTTTAGCTTATATCCATGCATCTCATCATATCTACAAACATTGTCTTATATCCTTGACTAACTGCTCTATCTCTCCACAAGATTAGAACACAATGTTTGGGAGACAATGGCTTATAGACACCACCATCATTGTCTCTTAAGTCACATATCCCATCAATATGTTCACAAGGTATTTCCTTTTATGACCATTCTTGTCTCGGATTAACACATCCTAAAGGAATTTCCTCTTTAACTACTCTTACCTATTGGATGTCCTACCTCATCCCTAAAGAGTATCAGAATCCAAATGCTTACCCAATCCTCCATTCTTTCTTCATAATGTGAAGACAAGAATGATGCTTCTATCTCCCCCTCTGAACTAGGGAGGAGATATCAACCAATCTAAGCTTGTTTCTTAAATACAAAAGCTTCTTTGTAGGAAGATATTTTGTCAACATATCAGCTACCTACTTATTGGTGGAGATATATTGTAGTTGCACTACCACATCTTGCACCAAATTTTGTATGTAATGATACTTGTTGTTTATGTGCTTCATCTTTGCATGGAATATGGGGCTTCAGACAACCTTATGCAACTTGTGTTGTCACAATGTATAATTTTAGGGTCCATCGACCCTTCAAACAAATTAGATAATGACTTCCTCATCCAGAAAACTTCTCTACTAACTTCACATGATGCAATGTATTCAGCTTCAACGCTACTTTATGCAACCAATTCTTTCTTTCTACTCATCCATGAGATCATGGAGGATCCCAAGCTAAAACATCCTTTGATAATGCTTCTTCCATCTAACTCATTGCCTCCCCAATCTGAATTAGTATATCCCATTAGTTGGATATTGTTCTTTCCATCATACTTCAGGCAGTAATGTATTGTCCCTCGCAGATATCTCAATATATGTTTGGCTACTGTCTAGTGGTCATGTCTAGGTTCCATCTAAAACTGACTGAGAATATTCATTGCGAAACAACTATTTGGAATTGTGTTTACGAGATACATTAGAGAGCCAACCAATTGTCTATAAATTGTGGGATCCACAGGGCTTGATTCTGAACTTATTAGCATTTTCAAATTTGTGACCATGGGAGTTTTAATCGATTTGGTATCATGCCAAACCTTTGTAGCATATTGATTACATACTTTCCTTGACCTAGATATACTTCACTAGGTTTTTTCTAAACTTCCAACCCCACTAATAATGCATAATCCCTAGATCCTTCATATCAAATTATGTTGCCAATTGTTTCTTGCATTATTGAAAATGACTTTCCACACTTGTTATGGGAAGATCATTTGCATACAGAAGAATGATCATTGGTTAATCCTTCACTATTTTGATATAAAGATTTAGATTTGCAGAACTCTTTGAAACCCCATTCTTTGTAGATATGTATCCATCCTAGCATACCAAGCCCTTGGAGTTTGCTTAAGGCCATAAAGTGCCTTTTTTAGCCTGTAGGCACGAGCTTCTTTATTATGTACTTCAAATCCCAAGGGTTGTTCAATATATACTGCTAAGGAGACCAACAATCTTATAGTTGTGTATCTTGTTGTAGGTGAAAATGTTTCTTCATAATTGATGCCTTCTTGTTGAGAGAAACACCTAGCTACAAACCTTACTTTGTATTTGTCAATGCTTCCATTTGTTGCATACTTAATCTTGTAGAGCCATTTGGAAGTCACAACAAAGTTTTCATTCAGCGTAGGAACTATTTTGAAAACTCCATTTTTCATTTTAGATTGATATTCTTATTTGATGTCATCTTCCCATTCTTGATGTTTGACAACTTCTTCAAAAGAGGATGATTTTTCTTCAATCAATTTTGTTATGTATGTTGCATACCTTGAATATCTTTTAGGCTTTTTACTTTCCCTGAATGTTCCTTTAGTTGTAGCATGTCCTTCTGCTTCTTGAAGAGTTGATGTTAACCAGGTGGGTCTCTTACGAGTTTAAGGGATTATGACTTGCTACACAGGTTCACTAAGACCTTCTTCTTCATGATTAGGTATAGTATCTTCTTCTTCCCTTAGGACATTCTTCAAATATAGGTAGTTCTTCATCATCAGTTTCAATCGGGAGATCTTTAGACTTGTTAAACACAATGCTTTCATCAAAAATCCCATCTCTACTTGCTTCAATTCGGTGACCTTCCTTGATGTAGATCCTACATGCCTTTGATTAGGCAATGTAGCCAACAAATATGCCTTTCATGCTTGTAGTATACAATTTCTTCCTTTTATTTGTTGGAATGTGAATGTAGACAGGGAAAGCAAATATTCAAAGATGATCTACACTAGGTTTTCTTCCAGTAAATGCTTCTTCATGAGTTATGTTGTCAAGTATCTTATGACGACTTCAATTTTGAATATAGACTGTTGTTTTGGATGCTTCAGCCCATAGGAATTGATGTAAGTCTTGATCATGTAACACAACTCTAATGCATTCTTCAATTGTATGATTCTTGCTTTCTGCTACTCCATTTTGTTTTGGATTATATGGAACTATCGGATCCATATTAATTCCAAACTCCTTATAGAAATCTATGAGTTATTTTGATGTGCATTCCCCTCCATTGTCAAATCTTAGCACTTTTATCTTCCTTTTTGTAAGATTCTTTACTTCTGCTTTGAATTCTTGAAATTGATCAAATACTTAATCTTTTAAGTAAATAAATCTAAGTATTTCATCATCAATGAATGTCACATAGTATAGATGACCTCCAAGATATTTTGTATCCATAATACCATAAACATAAGAGTGAATGAAATCTAAGATTTCCTTATATCTTGAAGCACTGCTTCCAAAGGGTTTCTTTACATTTTTACTTAGAGAACATCCCTTACAAATTCCTTCATTCTCTTCCTTCATTTTAGGGATTTCATTTACCATAGAGTTCAAGGATGGTAAGATTTTGTAATAAGGTGTCCAAACCTTCTATGCCAAAGTTCACATGGATTAATTTCAAGGTGAACAAGGGCTTGAGAGAGATGTGTAAGTAGTCTATAGAGCCTTCCCTCATGAATCCTAATGATTTTTGCATTATCAATTATAGAACCCTTACCCCATACCATAACTTTTCCATCTACAAAATAAATTCTATCCCCTTTATCTTCTAAACAAGAAATAGAAAGTAATTTTTTCTTCAAACCTGGGACATATAGTATGTTGTTGAGATGTATGTTCCCTCCATCTTCCAGCTCTAATGTGGTTGATCCAATTCCTTTGACTACATAGTTCTTCTTGTCTCCAAGCTCGATTGAATGAGAAGATATTCCTTTTGATAGGGTCTTTAGTTTTCCATGTTCACCTGTCATATGTCTAGAAGCTCCACTATCAATTACCCATATGTTGTCATCTTCAAAAGTACTTGTAAGTGTTGAGAATAATCCTTTGTTCTTTGTAGTGGAAGTATTGGTCATATAGTTCTTGATAGATAATAAGAGGTCCCCAAATGATTTGATTCCTCGATTCAGATGTGTTGTCATCATGGAGAACTTCTTTAATGAGAACTTATTCAAGGGTGTAGTGATATTCATTATGCCATTTGTCAACCTTAGCTCCAATACCATGTTGAGAAATTAATAGGGCTACAATTGAAGTGATTTCTCTTAAACTTAATAACTTTTTGTTATATTCTTTTACTTTTCTTTCTTATTAGCTTCTTCTTCTCTTATTATGAGTTCCTCTTATCATCAAACAACTACCAAAAACATTAGTATCAATAGTACACAAGGACACAAGATGTAGGCTTCTATCTAGGGCCAAAAACTTTCCTAGAGAGGAAAACCCACGAAAATTTCTTCTCTTCTTATAGATTCTTCAAATGACGAATTCCAAGACCTCTAGACCAATACCAAGGCCCTTCCAAGACCAAGTCAAACCTTATGGAGGATTTGCTTCTTCTTACCAAGTCAAACCAAGTCAAATCTCTTCCAATTGTAAAATTTCAACCCGCAGCTTCAGATTTTGACCCTGATTGTAGGTATGAAAGTTTTGGCACCCAGCAACTAGCTGCAACTTTGCACGTGTGGGTGAATTATGGATACTAAGGCTTCCTCCTTCCGTCGATTGGGATGCTTCCTCTTTAAAGGCTTTTAGGTGACCAAATTGACTTCTTCGCTTCCAATTTCTACCCTTATTTCATGACTTGAAAAATTCGATCTTGATGCTGCAAAAACTCTAGCCTTTATTCACATGTGTGAGAGAGAGAGAGAGAGAATGTAAAAATCAGAAATTTTGACTTCCTTATTCCTTCTAGCCCTTTGCTTGCTTTATTCCTTCTTGTTCTTGCTTCCTTGATGAGTAAGTGAATTATTCTCCAAATAAGGTTGATGGTATCTTATATATAGCCCTTCTAGGATGACAAATTTCCGTAATTAGGCCGACTTCTATACTGCCACGCTGACTTGGTCTTGGAGGGGTAATTTGACACTTTTTACTCAAAAATAATTCTTTTGACATGATACAAGATGCCCAATGGGGTATTTTACATATGACAATCACTCGACTCTATGACAAAAGCTAGAAGCACTCAATGGGTTCTTTGACCTAAAATAAATTGACCTTGAGCATGAAACCCATGATATAAAAAATAATAATAATAAATTTCTTTTTCTTTTTACAATATACAAAAATCAAGAGTACATTACATATTATGAAAACTGAACCTAGTTACATATTTCAACATGGAGCAAACAAGCAAGGGTGCATTGTGAGATGAGTCCATTAAGTTCAAAAAATACAAAGAAGAGGCCTCCATAAAGTCTTCAGAAGTTCATATTGGTAAGTCGAAAAGGAGAGGTACCAACAGTTGTAGAAGGTAAACCAATAAGTAGGTTACATTAACCTATCATAGAGAAAATTACTCTATAATAAGCTAAGAGTCCTTCATATAAGAATCCTTAGTCAAAAGTAATGGGAGATATCCCTACATATTGTTAGTAGATACTTCATCAATACCACCAATGATCATTTTATCTTTGCCTCAATTTTGTTAATTATTAGAGAGGAAGGGCCCATATGTGGAGTGCAAAACTAGGGGTGTTACGTAAGATGAGTCCATCAAGTTCAATAAGAATGCAGAGAATAAGCCTACATAAATCCTTTAGAATTTCACTTTGATAAGCCCAAAAGAAGATGTGGTAGTCACTTTTTCCTTTCTATTTCCAAAGAATCTATATTATGCCACCTCTTGCTGCAAAAGAAAAGAGGGAGGAATGCTTATCTTGAAATATGGTTTACACCTTAAGGAATCCTAAAAAGTTATGAGTCTTGAAGGAGGGTTGAAACCCTAGGAAAAAAAACCTAAGAAACCTTAGAAAAAGAGATGATCTAAATACCCTAGTTCCACAATTGCAAATAAGCCTTAAGCAATGTGACTAACCAATAATATTTTGATCAATTTTTGATGTGAGCCTTTAAAGGATGGTTTAAACCTTAGTAATATTTAAAAAGAGATGACTTAATAAACCTAGTTCCAAAACCCTTAGGTGATGCCACTAGCCAAAAATATTTGGCTCAAACATTGAATTGAGTAGGTGAAGATCATACCCACTTTGAGACCATGTAGGAATTCACAAGAGTGAGAAGAATTGAATACAACTAACCAACAAACCTTAAATCTTGCAATAAATATAGGAGAAAACAATGCTAGGGAAACTTAGCATAAGATCAACAATGTGTACTAGAGGTGAATCATAAACAAAGAGAATCACTAAGTGTGCTAGAGAGAAGATTACCACCATGTATAAAAGATAACTCAATCACACACTAACCAGACATATAAATGAATGAAATAAACTGATCACTTAATATAAAATATAAATACCAAAATGTTTATTTATATTTTTTCTCAAATAGTTGGATGTTCTCTCAAAAAAAGTTAGGAGCACACATAAGTAACTCTTATTGACTAAATTAACCTTAGTCAAATCTAACAATAATAATTATGTATAAATTCATCATTGTCAAAGTTCATTTCATTTTCAAATGAACATAAAATGGGATTTAACTCATTCTCTGAAAACCTTTCTACTTATTAGAACAAAGAATACTTTGAAGCTTAGTTATTTACTTTTCCTTTTTGTTCTCCTTGCTTTCTTGCAATATTTCTAAAATAAAGTGAGAAAATGAGATGAAATTATGCGAATATTAATGAAATATTAAAGATCTTTTACCCACTATACATTTGTTTTTAATTTGTTACTTGTTTTTCTTAGTAACCAAAGGAATCAATAGCTAGGTTGGGCTCGTACTTACGTGACACAAGGTTGATTCTAACTACTACCACTATAACCACTAAGTTCCCACAAATACCCCTACCATGGACATAGATAAATTTGGGTTTGAGCTGGTGGCCTTTACACAAGGAGTTCCTTAATAGTACACCTTATCACCAACTAATATACAACTCGACAACTTGTTTTTAACTCATTGCTAGTTTCAAAATGAAAAATAAATACCTAATCGAAAAAAAGAAGACAAAGTTTCCTCCATTGATGCTACTATTGACCATCACAAACAAAATTCAAAAAATAATTTGCTTCAAAACCCTCTTTTTATATCATTTCTTGTTGCAATAGAAGAAATCAAATGCGCAGTAAAATAAATTAAGGTTTCATTTCTCAAAAATGACTTTGACACAAATGTTTGTGGATTTATAGTTAGGTTTAGTGGTATATAAAAATATTTGGTATCAAAGATCTCTCTTAAGTGCAAATAAGGAAGAACTTTCTTTTTTTTTTGCATATTTTTCAAGAGAAAAAATAGTGGTGCAGACTTCATATTATTTTTTAAAATTTATAAGAAGAATTTAAAAAAACCGGTTGGAAATTTGAGCTACTCTTGGAAAAAAATTGACTAAAAAAATAGTTTGAAACAAAGTTCGAGAAGTAGAGATATTGCTAATTTAAAAGCAAATATTTTAGGGTTTTTCTTTGATATAATACTAAGTTAGATGTCAATAAAACTAACACCAATAATGCAAAGTGGCTATGGAATTTCATACTTGTGGTCATAATATCCAATCAAAGAAGTTCATTCGTAGTTATACTCATTTTAATTTAGTTGTCTCAAGATTTTTTTCTACAATTATTGTGTCTGTGATTTGGTTATCTTTTGTGTGAACCTATTATTCCTGAGTTAATTTATATCATATATTTTCAAATTTATTTAGTTCCATTGAAAAGTATGTGGTTTAATCTAAGAAAATATTTTTTTTTTTGAATTTGTCACGACAAGATGTCTTTTACTAGCAAAGATGATAGTCATAGTAATGGAGAATTGGAAATTTTCTTACACTATGGTTTTAAAGTAGATCCTACAATATGTTGGAGATCATTGGACTTTGTTAAGATGATGACATTTTCTGTTGAAACATGTGAAAAAACATATCCACAACACACAAATTAAAGGTGATATTATTCAAAAAATTTAATGATTTGAAGCTCATCATCGATAAATATGTGTGGCATTTAAATTTTCATGCCATAGATAAGAATGATGTGTATGTTATTCTTAGGTATCCTTGGATGGTGTTATCCATGATAACCACTAAAAATAAATTTTAATTTTATTAGTTAAGGTTTTCCACCACTGATCTTTACATCTATCTGTTGCTTTTTTTGAAAGAGGTTGTTGTGTTTTACATTTGAAGATTAAGAAGGAAGGACAAGTCTATTCTATTTGTTTTGGAGAAATTCCCATATTCCCATATTACCATCCCATTTCATCCTGTCTTTCAACTCTAGCCATAACCCATTCCAACTCTAGTCATAACCCATTCCTACTCTAGCCATGTTTCCCCATTTTAACTCTAGCCACAATAACCAATTCCAACTCTAGTCGTGTTCCACCCATTTCCAAACTCTAGTCATGACCCATTTCCCTTTGAAATACTTTATAAACATGCCGCAGCCCTTTTTCAAAGGTTGGACCCACAAATCATATCGCTATCAACCTTTCCCTTTTTCCTTTACATACATATCCATCATCTCCTTTTTTCCACCGATTGCAATATCGCATTTCCTGCTAATTGCACTAAAGTTTTTTCCATGCCGATTGTGATATTGCATTCCCATCGATATCGCATATCACAAACTCCCTTTCTGATTGCGATATCATAAGTCCCATTATCCTCTGCCTTGCCGATTACGATATTGTTCCGCTCGGTGATTGCGATATCGCAATTGGAGATTGTGTTGGACACCTAATCCTCTAAGGGTTGGTGTGGAAGCTGAACAACCAAAGGGAGTCCAAGGGACCACTTGGAATATGAAATCAAGGGTCACTCCTATGTATTATAAATATGTATCATTATGAATAAGATATGCAATTCATTGGTTTATCATTCAGATTCTATTCACATTCCATGTATGTCTAACATGGTATCAGAGTAGGTTCCTTCCTGCCCTGCTCAAATTTTAATCGCTAGTTTTATGTAGTGATTTTGGGTGTTTCTCTATTATGTGAAGAATTGTCTCTTTGTCAGCTACTTCCTTGCGTTGTCTACAGTCTTGAAATAGGAAAACATATTGTTGGTTTGTTGCATGGTTTAATGATTCTCTATCTCTGTGATTCCCTGCCATCTTTATTGCATGCAACACACAAAATAATAAGAAACGGTCCCAGGTTATTTGTAAACCCTATTATCATATGTCATGGAAGCGTTTGCCTCTCTGCAAATCACTGTTATATTCGTGCTCTGCCTCTTCATCCATTTGTATCATTATTTCTCTACACCTCTCAGAATACGATGGTGATGAAGTAAGTGTGTTGGAATTGTGTGTTTGAACTCATAGAGCTTTGGATCTTTTCCTGTTCAAGTCACCTACTCTGACCATTGAAGTTATGTGCATTTTGAAGTTTAGGTGCAGTCGTATTTCTAGTATGTATGCAGGTAAAAAATCCCATATGTAGAAGCTCCTGTAATGTGCGTTCATTAAATCCAGTTGGGTTCAGTGATGTGCGCTTTCCCTTGCCATTCTACTATACACAGTCTTCCTTTTGTATTTTTCGATTCTCTACGTTAAGCACTCTCCTCGCAGGCCTCCTAGCATTAGAAATAGAGCTCCTTTCAATGGCATCAAAATGGTGATCAAATCGCTCTCAATATGATGCTATTGGCAGAGGAGGAGAAGGAACATGAAGTGGATTAAATGGATGTGTATAATACTCTGGAGAGGGCTTGAAAACTAAGGGATTCGATGAAAGGGCGCGATCGCATTATTTAGGCAACGGCCAGGTGCTTAGTCATGCCTTTTCATATTGATTTTATTGACTTCGAGGTCCTATCCCATTCATATTTTCTCTGAAAGAGTTCAGGATCGATATTGGTATTATTATAGTTTCTTTTCTCCCTCACCCAAGTCGCAAGTTCGAGTCACCTTGCTCACACGAAAGGTCATGGGTTAAAATTCCAAAATTGAACTTTCCCAAATCAGAGAGACGATAACACGATGCCCTCCTCATTGGGATGGTGCCGCCTTGAGGATTTGGTTGAGAATCTGAGTTTAGTGGACATTGCTCTTTGTGAATCTTGAGAAGATTTCGTTGATTGGATAGAATGGATGCTTGAGAATGATGTAAGTGACATCCTTGATCTCACTTTCAGTAGAGACGCAGATGAGGAAAAGCACATCTAATATGAGAAGACTGAGGTAACCGACTATGAGCTTATCCTTGGTGGAAGAAATATCCATGTCACAGAAGAAAACAAGCACGAATACGTGGATCTTGTTGTGGAGCATACATTAACCACCAACCACATTTCCATCTTTCTTCCATCAAGCCAGTGTAGAAATTTACTACCATCGAAGCAAGCAGATCGAAAAAAAATCTAGTGGACTTGGACAGGCTGACATAGTTATTGTTGTTAATTCTTTCTTGAGGCAAGTTGATTATAGCTAATGATTTTTCTGTCATTTCTGAGAACACACCTACGTCGTTTGGATCTGTGATCTTAAATCAAGGTTGTGCAACTAGGTATCAGCATGGCTGATTATTGAAAGTGTCTGATCTGGTTTCAATCAATTATTTTGGCTATTTTAAGTTTCAAGTCTTCGATTGTTCCTTAGGTTTACTATCATTTTGGACTTCTTCACTGCCTGCCTTATCTGCACTAAGCTTCATTGTAAATTATTTGGATCTTTGTTTCAATGCATCATTGTCGTTCCACATGATACACCCCTCCCATGCAGGCTTTTCTCCAACGCCTAGCCTTATGTCGACTATCCAAAAGAATTATTGGAGCAGCGGGTTCGTTGCCCTCCCACACTTCCTTTTGTCCATTTAAGAATCCCCAACATCAGAGGAAGATCTAGATCGAGACCCAGTTGTTGTTTAGATAGAGATAGTTGCAGATTATAAATCGTGCTTTGTGAAGGATATTTACTTGTTAAGGTCAAGTTTTATTAACATGAAATGTTGACTTTTGAATATTTAAAGTGAAGAAAAATCAAATTAGGAGGAACACTTCTACAAGTAGTTTTGTTAAATCCTACACTCTTTGTTTGTTTGTTAAGAAAATGGCCAAAGTTTATGAAGTATTAGATTTATTGAAAACTTTGATACAATCTAATGTTGATGACACAGTGAAAAAAAGCAAAGACTCTCTTTCAGACATTCAAACTTGTCTACAAAATGCATAAGAGAAATTTGACATTTTGCAGCTTGAATCTCAGCTTCAACAAGATGAGTTACAGAAAAGACATCATTCTGAACCTATTTCTATTCAGAACATTGAAACAAAATCCCATACAGAACAAGTAAATCATGTTACATTTGATTTAGATCCAGTGCAAAATGAAGCAGCAATTGTACATGCAAATGCAGAAATTCAGCCTGCACTTCCCAAGTCAGTCATCAGACCTTGGGAAGAGCTTGTCCATAACAAGAATAGAGCAGGTCTTGGATATGATAAGGAGGTTTCCTTGTTGTTGTGGTCACAATGACCACCCTATTAAAACCTGCTTTGGCAGCAAATTTGAATGGGTCCCCTAGAAGTTTGATCTTTTATTTCTCCGAATGATAACTCTTCAGATGATATATTTTTATCCCAGGGATTTCAACTTTGTGCTGAGTCAAATCTTCAATTCTTAATGGTTAAGACCCCCTAAATAAATCTCTGCGGCATGATTCATTTATAACCCAGTCTGGCCCTTCATTCATGTTCTGTCATCGGGACTTTTCTCAATCCTCATAAACATTCATGGTACTCTATGCTCGCACATATAATCACACCCACTCTTTACTATGGGTGTTGTGGACTTAACCCTCAAAAACCTTCTATTGCATCCTTATCTCCATATCAATGCTTTGATAATAGAAAAGCTTTGTGAGCATCCTTAACTTACCTTTTCCGTGCTTTTTCGGTCTTTATACATCTCCCTATGCCTGCCTTTATTGCTATCACAATATCACAATTTCCGTGGTCACGCTACACATTCCCCTCTTGCATCCGATATGTGATGACCTTCGGACCTCGAATGCAATTAATCGCATATATATCCTATCGGTTCTGCCATTACATCGCTTATCACAATCGCTTGCCTACGCCCCATCGCATATCGCAATCGTGCTTCATTGAAACCCAAGGTCCATTCACTCGCCATTGAAACATTGCAATGCGATATTTGTTAAAGCTTCTCCACCATTGATCAGAGAATATGATCCAATGGTCAACCGATCGCATCATATATCGCAATTGGTAGAACCAGAGGCTCATACATAAGGCGTTCCGCAATATGGCGGACCCGCCGGGATCATTAATCGCATCACATATTTTTGGGTCCGCTTCCCCAATCGCAAATCGCAATCGGCAGAGTTCATCATTTATATATAAAGCGTGATGTGATATGGCGGACCCGCTGGACTATTAAGCATAGCGTATATATTTTTCGGGTCTGGCCTATTGCATATCGTAATCGGCAGTCGGTGAAAGTAAAGCAACATGCGATATGCGAAGGGGTGATGAGCGGACCCGACGATAACTATAGACCCGGGTGCATAGTATTTGAAGTCCGGCCTTATGGTTCGGCTGAGGGTTTTCCCGTGTATTCCCATGTGTCCCGATATAGTGTTGCGGTCCGGGTTTTTAAAGGAAAATCTGATAAAATGAATGGTCCAGGTTCAACGGCTTAATAATTACGATTGCTCTGCATTGTGAGATTAAATAGAAACTTTGACTGAAGACGAGGTTTGTTTGTGGGCATGTCTGTCATATTCTCTCATAATCATAGCTAATATGAATTGTTTCTGTAGGTGAGCATCAAGAGAAGAAAGGCGAGTTTGAGTGGACCCGATAATGGATAAATGTGATTTATATCAAGACGACACCTCTGCGCCACCGATGTCAATATTGCAAAGACATACTCTGTAAGAAAGGGATACGAACCGCCATAGTGCATAATGGAGGCACGCTCTATGTTCAGTGGAAGCACTCATGACAACGCTGATCCATTAAGATGTCATTACCTCCAGATACACCTTAAAGCATGCCAGATGTGGATGATGAGCGCAATGTCTTAAGTTTCCTTCAAGAAATGATAACGAATAATGTCCGCTCCATACAGGTGCAGAGAGATGACACCTAGTCACGCTCTCTTAATCGACATCCTGTCATTTTCCCCAGAAAATAAAAACGCCCCAGCAAAAGTAGCCTCAAGGTGTCAACAACTTGACGGAACGTTCTACATCCGTAAATTTAATTTGCATATTGAATAAGTCGAGAAGATGGAGGGTCAGAGGGATACGGAGAGTCAGTTTCTTCCTGCATAAGTATTACCTTCGAAGATGGGGGGAGGACTTTTTTTCTGGGCAGAGCAACTTTTGATTTATTGTGCTAATAAAGAAGATTGTTTGGGTCAAGAAGGAGCCTTTTTGAGATTCATTTTCCTCTTCTTTCATGTGTTTAGAATCAGGATGTTGTTGCTGCCATAAATATAAATGTGTTTTGTTTTGTGCATATTGATAACAGACAGTTCGTGACTAGTCTTGGTTATTCAAATATAATTTGTTACCATGGTTAATTCATGAGCGGTTACTGATTTGAAACCTTGTTAAACATCAGTTGCAAGTTTTATTTGTATGGAAAGGAATGTGTATTCCTGTATGAGTAATTAGATTGCAATTAAGTTTTAATACAACCTTGTTCATCTGTGCACCAGTAATTGATTCATTTGGATTTGGAATCTATATGTGATGTTTAACCTCTTTTTTGTTATGCTACTGCAGGGTAGATTAGAATAGTTAGGACTAGCATAAGTAATTAGAATTACTATAGATAGGATCTGATACATATAGGTTAGCCATTTATTTTGTTGATTTAATGGAAGTCTTCCTCTGGGGAGCAATCTTTCAACACCTATAATAGTTTACGGGGTCCTTTAAAACCCGTCAGAACTAGCCATTCCAAACGAAAGCGGATCTAATTGGGGTCTAGAATCGGGTTAGTTCCCCTTGTTGGCATAGCGAACATTCGCCGCGCCAACAAATCGACGCTAGAAGGAGGGCCGAACCACCGTCCACAACTTTTCATGATTTCATCTATAAATGTCGCACATGGATTCGAAAAGATCAATGTATGGATCGTAAAGGTCAAAAATATCATTCCGCTCATTTGGAAGAGCCTCATTTCGAAGAATCAGATATCCCTCTAAGTCCCGTGTTTGGGTCACCTAAAGAAGAAAGACTGTGGGAGTATCCTATCACTCAGGAACAACCAGTCAGAGTACTTACTCGAGCTTAAACTCATTCCCTCTCTCAGCTCCCCATATTTCACTCTTTACCTTCAACAACTAAAAGAAAACCAAGGATCTGTCCCATAAATGAAGAGACATCTGCAGCCCCTTCTCTTGCAGATATTGTGCTAGAATCCTTGCAAAGTATCGAGACTCCTTGGGAAGAAATTCCTAAGGATCCACTCTCTGAAGGTAATCCCTGGCCCGATTTTGGAAATAATAATAAAGAAAGCCTTGAATAAACCTTCAACTAGAACCTCCCTATCCATAATATGGCTAAAGTTCGTCCTCCAGGTGGGAATCAGCTTCTATTGCCTCCTCCGGGTGGGAATCAACCCCAACCTTGTTATAGACATTTTTGGGCACTACAACCCCAAGCATAAATGTCCATAAACCAAGGGCTCCTAAGTCCCTAAAGGTGTTGTTCCAACCCCTAAAAGAACAAGGTCAACTGATTACAACATCTCCTAGAAGTTCTCCATGAAAAACTACTTAGAACTGGTCAAAACTGGACCATTTCACCTGCTCCATAGGCAAAGTGCGTTGCATCCCACCTAAATACACACAGTAGGTGCATTGAATTTCAAAAATCCCTTCTATGGGGTGCGATGGGCGAGAAGGGACAAATGGCAGGGTCAATCCGCAAGGTGGAGAAGCATGGAATCTTCCAGAAACTTCTCCTGTGACACTTGCCTCTCTGAATTCGACCAAGGATGAGTAAGAGATCATCAATCTCCAAGTGGAATCAAGAACTATCAGAGGGAAGACACTAATCAAATCTCAAGCTGACTCACCTCCCTTGCAGACATCTATATATGGATCCCTCATCCCAGAGATCCAGAGGCTGGAATTTTGCATCTTGTAAGGAAGTGCTGTTGGTTTCTTGAGACAACATCATAGTGTTGGGTGATCTAAGATTTTCATGAGGTGAAGAAGGGCTTACTTGCTGAGAGGATGATGCTGGGTCAGAACAATCGGTTGTAATTCTCTTGGCTCTTTCTTGATTATCAATAAAACTATTCAAGTTTTCCTCCATACACTTGTGTGATTGATGTTTTATGCATTTGTGTGGTTAATATACTTCTGATCCTATATTGCTTATGATAATAGATCCATGTTCTCATATAGTGTTATGCTGCTTTGATTCTACAGGTATTCTGTGAAGCTGGGTACGAAAACAAGTAGAAAAGGCTATCAAAAGAGAGAGGAATCGAGCAAGGAACCAAGCGCAAGACAGAGGTTGGTCTCCTTTATTCTTCTCTCATCTATCTTTCATGAAGGAAATCGAAAGTAGTTTTAGTTTGTTTGTTTCTAAGGTAGCTACCAGCCTTAGTGGGATTAACAGTTCTACATAGACACTATTCCCGGTAACAAAATGGCGACTCCGCTGGGGAGCGAGTAGATTGTTTGTTCATCTACATTTTTTTACTTTATAAACTTACAGACGGAGCCTGAAGTCAAGCCAGCTAGCCTTCGAACTGCATTTGCTATGCAAGTGCAAAGTAGATCAACGCTACTTTAGTCAATCTCCGGGTTTTGTTTATGAATTAAACAATGGATTTACAAGCTTTCTAATTGCCCTCGTGGTGGCTCTAGTAACCTCCTTAGATCTACCCCTGTGATTGATTTACTGATTACCACTTGCTTGGCCTAAATCCCTGAACTGAACTGCAAACTGTGACCCAGAATCCAATCAAAGTCTCGTCCCTGGTCCAACGCACAGTCTGTTATGTGAACTTCAAATGCAGCGCACTTCCCGAGTGTAGTAGGTGCGTTGCATTTCAATTTCACTGTGTTACAGGTGCGCTGATCAGACAAGGCCTTGTTCCTGAATTTTGTTTTCTGTGTTCACTATTTTCATCTCTATTCAGGAGTTTTGCTGCGTGTATTCAGTACACCTCTGTTTGAAACCCCTTTCCTTGCTATTATTCCGCCTCCATTATGCAAAGAACTGTAAATGTTTTTATGTATTTTTTGAGTCATTTTCAGTTCTCCTTTACAAAGAAGTAGCGTAATTGTACTGTCGTTTCTTGATTTGAAAGTGTCGCAAGTGTCGTTTTCAGTCATAGAAGAGAATCTGATTGCTCTTGATAGTCGATTACCCTGTTAATATTGTATTTGATCTGAATTAGTAGTTTTTCTAGTGTCGAAAGCAAGTTTTCAATTCCAAATCGCAAAGTGTTGTCATTGTCCTCATTTTGTTTTGAAAAGAAGCTTGTTAGTAATTGTCGCTTTGAAAAATAATTCAGATTTGCGCATTAGCTTTCTTTTTATCATTTACACATTAAGAAGGCTAAAAACAAATACATGCACATGCATTTTCATTTATACTGTTTGTTGGTTTGATTTAGGGCCGTGCATATAGTGTGTGCTCTTTGCTCTTCGTTGAAAGAACGCCATCTCTCTTTCCTTAGTAGCTAGGATTTTCATTTGAAAAAAGAAGATTAAACGACTGTTTATCATCTTAGATTGCATTTTAGGAACTGTACATCTACATCATGCGGTGAACCTGAAAGGCAAATTTCTTAAGCAAGATCAACTATAAAATAAATTTAATGAATCTAAAAACGCTTTGGAACCTAATGCACAACATCTAGAAGTCTAGGCTAGAGACGTATTCCGGCGTCGTAAAGCTTGGTAACTGTTGTTTTCACTATTGGTTGGGTGATTCCTCCACTTTGAGACGATAAGTGCCAGTACGGACTTGTGCTCCCACGTACCGTCGAGTATATTTTGGGAGACCACAATAGGCTTTATATTTTATCCATAGGAAGCCATGTTTTCCGCCCTATCGATTGCAATGCACTGAACACAACATTCGGGAAGATTGACTACCGTAATGTAAAAAGTATTCTGCAGTTTTGCGATTGGTTTGGTAATCCCTTTGTCTAGATTTCTAGAGCAGTCCCTTTCGTTCCTTTTCAGACTCCTTAACAAAAAAGGTCCATCTGAGCACTTGTCACTTAGGCTCATTAAAAATCGAAGGCGACTAGAGTCATCTTTTGTTTTTTCTCGACTCTTAAAAATTGAAAAAACAAGTTGTGTCAAAGTGTCTAAAAATTTATTTTAAACGGAATAATTATCACCTTTCCTACGTTGGTCTTAGGTTGAGAAAAATGGAGTCCACCAACCAAGGAGTTCCCCATGGAGGAAATCCTAGTCCCTTCTCCTCTTGGGGAGATGTTGGTGCACCCCATATGGCCACATTGTCACTTCCAGGATTGAAAATTGGCTTGCCCATATGGCTCTTCTCAACCTCTATCGTTGAGAACACCGCGATTCCTGAACAATCGAGTCAGCAACTAAATGATTCCAGAGTTACCCCCCAACCCTCTACTTCGTCCAATTCTTTCTCTCCTCCTTCCTCTTCGCTTGATGAAGCTGGTAAAGCCAAAAATCAAGTACCTGAGAAGAAGAAGGAAAAGAAGAAGAAAGAGAAGAAGAAGAAGGAGCCAAAGGCGAAAAGGGGCAACCAAGCGTCGTCTAGCGAAAATCCACACACTGCATCGACCATACCCAAATCGCCATGTGTCATTTGCAAAGGAGACCACTTCCATCGAGATTGTCCTTGCATCCCTCGGATCTTAAGGGACTGGTCTCCTCATTTGCACAACCCGGTGTTGTCAACCTCTGATGATCATGTTGAAAATACACCGTCAACTAGTGAAAGTGAAGCCCTTGGACAAAAAGGAAAATGTAAATTTCCTTGTAAACTATGTGAAGGCGATTATGCCATCCACCATTGTCCCTTCTTAGATGAGGCTAAAAGAGTTTTGGATGACCGTTCGGTTTCACCGTTACGACTCCCTCCCGGATGTAAGAATCTCTTGCCGAGTCCGTCACTAGTTGAAAATCTGGCTGACACACCCTTGTGGTCGGCCGAAGCGTCTATCATTGAAGATAAACCATCTGAATCCATACCAGACGAAATTCAAAAGGTCGAGGCGGCAATTGACCTGGTCATGCCTTCAGAAGATCAATCTTCAGATGATACAGTCACCGAAGAGAACAGGAACGACACTGTTCAAATTCTCTTCGTAAACACAGACTCCGATGAACATGGGGGCAGTCTACCCGTTCCTTTACCGCAGGAAGGAATTTTGTCAGAGTCATACCCGGCCGTCTATTCGGTCCCACCTCCAAGCAACCTGGTTGTTTCCTTTGACTGGAATCTACTAGGCAGACCCCGTTTACCGGCTAGTATACCATTCCGAATCATCGCTCAAGTATGTAGAATGGTCATGGCCGGTACCATCATAGATGAAGGGGCTTCTGTGAATATCCTTTCCTCAACTGCCTGGAAAGAGCTTGGTTCGCCATCGCTTTTGCCTGAAATGAGAAATCTAACAGGCTTTGACAAAGGAACCAGTCGACCGTTAGGGATCCTGTCAGGCCAGGGTAACTCCACATTGAACGAGAGAAAACACTGATTGATTTTATTCATTAGCTAACACATTATTTATACATATACAAAACGGATCAATTCATCTTCTAGATGACTGTCCAGCTTCACCTCATCCGTTTCGGATTAGGTGTCAACATTCCCCCCCTTAATCTGAAGGGATGTTGGTGAGTCCAAGCATCATTCTGAATCTTTCAAGCTTTTCTCTTCCAAGCGCTTTGTTGAAGATGTCTGCAATTTGCTCGTTTGTGGAACAATGACGGAGATGGATTGTTTTGGCCTCAACATGATGTCGGATCAGATGATATTTAGTATTGATGTGCTTAGTACGATCATGGAACTTTGGGTTCTTGGCCAACTTTATTGCAGATGTGTTATCAATCATGAGTGGAGTTGATTGTATTTGTTTTACCTGCAAATCTTCAAGAATTTTCCTGAGCCACACAATTTCTTTCGTTGCTTCAGCTGCTGCCACATATTCTGCTTCTGTTGTGGAATCTGCTGGTACTGATTGTTTGCGTGATCTCCAGGAGACAGCTCCTGATCCAAGACTCATAGCATATCCTGAAGTAGATACCCCAGTTTCTTTGTCTCCATCGAAGTCTGAATCAGAGTATCCAATCAAGTTGAAGTCGTCCACCTGTGTATACTTGATTCCAAGGTCTTGAGTTCCCTTCAAGTACCTTAGAACTCTTTTTGCAGCAGACCAATGTCCCTCACAAGGCTTTTGCATAAACCTGGAGAGGATTCCAACAGCAAATGAAATGTCTGGTCTGGTAGTAGTGAGGTAGATGAGACTTCCTACAAGCTGTCTATACTTTGTTGCATCCTCAAATTCTTTTCCTTCAATAGATGTGAGCTTCAAGTTTTGTTCCATTGGAGTAGAAAGGGGATTGCACTCTGTCATGCCAAATCTGTTTAACAAATCTCCAATGTATTTCTTTTGAGAAAGAAATATGGACTTTGGATGTTGGGTTACTTCAATGCCAAGATAGTAATGAACATAGCCCAAATCAGTCATTTCAAAAAATTTTCCTAATTCTTTCTTTATGGATGCAATATAGCTTTCATTGTTCCCTGTCATTAAAAGATCATCTACATATACCACAAGATATACAACTGTTTTGCCAACTTTCTTGACAAATAAAGTTGCATCATCAAGATCAAAATGTTTGAAGTTGAGTTTCAGAAGATGCTCAGTTAGTTTTTCATACCAGGCTCGTGGTGCTTGTTTGAGGCCATACAAGGACTTCACAAGTTTGCATACTTTGTGTTCATGTCCTTTCACAGCAAATCCTTCAGGCTGGGACATAAAAACATTCTCTTTTAGGTCTCCATTCAAGAATGCAGTTTTTACATCCATTTGATGGACTTTCCAACCGTTCTGAGCATCTAGTGCAAAGAGTGTCCGGATGGTGGCCCATTTTGCTGTGGGAGAAAAAGTTTCCTCATAATCGACCCCTTCCTTCTGTGCAAAACCTTTTGCCACAAGCCTAGCTTTGTGCTTGTCAAGTGAGCCATCAGCTTTGTACTTGTTCTTGTAGACCCACTTGCAGCCAATTGGTTTGGTTCCAAATGGAGGATCAACCAGCTTCCAAGTGCCATTCTTTATGAGGGCATCATACTCCTTCTGCATCGCTTCTTTCCATTCATTATGAGAAGCAGCTTCTTTGAAGGAAGTTGGTTCAAAATCTGTAGACAAGTTCAATTCACAATCATAAGTAACATCCATATCAACAGGTGAATTAGAGTTATCTACATCACCTCCATCTTGTCGGTTTGAATTTCTGGTTCCTGTTTTTCCAATTTCATCAGGATGAACACTTTCAAGTGTCTTTGTCAGCCACTTTGGGGGACCTTTCTGAGATGGTCCACGCTGTTCTGTTGATTGAGTTGGGTCTGAATCAAGATTGAGTCTCCAAATTCTATCAATTACATCACTTAAAGCATCATCCGTTGTTGGAGTGTCATGCAGGGGAGATTGTTCTTCAGAAGGAGATTCCACATGTTGATCTAGTATAGGAATCCCCCCTTCAAGATGTGGAATCTGATTATCAAACTCTTGGAATGATTTCGGTTTTGTGAATCTATCCAAGCGATCAAGTTGCCGCTCAACAACACTGTCAGATTTGGATGATTCAAGAAAAATGACATCTCTAGATAAAACAAACTTTTTATTTACTTCATCATAAAGGCGGTATGCTTTAGATGTGTTTGAATACCCCAGGAAGATACACTTACGACTTCTAGCACCAAGTTTGTTTCTATGTACCTTTGGTATTAAAGCATAACAGGTGGAACCAAATATCCTGAGATGTTTTACCGAAGGAACATGTCCATACCACAATTCATAAGGAGTCTTGTTTCTTATAGCACTAGATGGACATCTATTCTTTATATATGCAGCACATAGAACAACATCAGCCCAAAACATTGTCTTTACATTTTTGAAGAAAAGCATGGATCGTACCATATTCAAAATTGTTCTGTTCATTCTTTCAGCTACACCATTCTGTTGAGGATTATAAGGCACAGTTGTTTGATGTTTAATCCCATGTTGACGAAGATGGTGTTCAAATTCATTTGATGTATATTCTTTTCCATTATCAGTGTGAATAGACCCAATATGAGATTGTGCATCATTTTCAATCCACTTATGAAAATTCTTGAATGTTTGAAAAGCATCAGATTTGTTCTTCAATAAATAAACCCAACACATTCTGGTGTAATCATCAATAAATGTCATGATATACTTATTTCCATTTGCAGAAGGAACAGGCATTGGACCACATAAATCTGAATGAATAAGTTCAAGCTTCCTATGTGCTCTTGAATGTGAATCATGAAAAGACTGTTTGCTATGCTTTCCTAGAATGCAAGCATCACATTGTTTATGTTTTCTAGGAATTGTAGGCAAACCAGCAACACCATTTTTCTTCAACAAGCGGAGACTATCATAGTTTAAATGTCCAAATCTAGCATGCCATAATAAACTTGATGGAAGTGCACCTTCTTCATGATGAGAAATATATGAGAAATGTTGTGCATGAGCAGAGGTTCCTTGCAGTTTAAGGAGTCTTTCTTCTTCTATACCCCTCATGACAAGTGAGTGGTCAGATGCCTTTCTTACCTCAAGCTTTCCATCAAACATGTGAATGGAGTGACCTTGCTGGCGGATGTGGACCAGGGACAGCAAGTTTCTCTTCAGCTGTGGGAGATATAGAACATGATCCAGAAGAAAGTCTAGAAGACCAGGCAGTTTAAGCCTGATTGTGCCAAGCCCTGATGGCTTGATTTTTGACTGATCTGCAAAGTATACTGCTCCATCAACATTGTCAGTGAAATCTTCAAAAAAATATTTCCTATGAGTCATATGACAGGTTGCTCCTGAATCAAGCAACCAGTCATTTTTCGACGAAGTAAGTGAAGCATTAAACAAATCTTCATTTACTCCAATGTTACATTGTGCCTCAATATAGTGAGCGGATTCAGGTGCTTTACCTTTGTCTGTGTCATCAGTTTTACCTTTCTGCTGATTTCTTCTCTGCTCAACTTTGTCCCATGGTAGCTTGCATGTAGAAGCATCATGTGATCCATTTCGTTTGCAGCGAATGCAATGCAGATCTGCCTTTTCTGCTTGAGGATGTCTGCCCCCCCTGCCTCTGAAGTATCTTCCTCTTCCTCTTCGTCCACCTCTTCCTCTTGTAGAATCTTGAGCAGGATGCTTTTCTTTATGAGCAAGGCAAACAGTCTCTTCAGAAGATTCAGTGACTGTTTTCTTTCCAAAGGCTTTCTCTCTTTCAGCAAACTTTTTCACAAGAGTGTCAAAGGTTATATCTTTAAGATTTCCATTTGCTTGTAAAGACTCAAGATAGTTAGAGTAGGTAGGATAGAGTGCTTTGAGAAAGGCAATAAGAGAGATATCCAGCTCAACCTTAGTGGATTTAATATCATGCACTATAGACTTTATTTCAGATGCAAGAGTAAGAGGATCATTATTTTTCAGTTCAAGAGTGAAGAGTTTAATCATGAGCTGAACAACTTCAAGTGCAGAATGTGTATCATAGAGTTCTTTCAGCTTTTGTAAAGCTTCAAAGGCAGTGGAATAGGATGAAATATGACGACTTACTTCCTCATTTACAGATGCTGCGATCAATGCAAAGGCTTTGCTGTTCTTGTTTTCCCAAATGGCGAGTTCTTTGTCTGATGTGGGCTGCACAGGGTCTTTGTCTTCTTCTCCGACACACACTCCTTTCCACAGCTCATTGTAGATGAGGGTGTTTTTCACCATCCGAGACCATTCAGAATAGTTCTCTTTGCCAGTGAGAACTATTACGACCATTGAAATGATTGAATGCATTCTGTAAAAAAAATTATCTCTGCCAAAAACACTTCTGTTGAGAGAGAAAAAAATCCTTATGTGATAGCCTTATGCATTTTATTTTTCTTCTAACATTTCATCAGCATATCATGAGCATTTCTTATATCACCATTTCTTTATATCACTTCCATTATGTTTTAAGAAAAAAACGAGGGCGCTCAAATATATATCACTGCTCAAAAAAAGGGCATTCACTTCACTGTTTTATAAAAGGGCGCTCATATATATCACTGCTAAAAAAAAAAGGGCATTCACTTCACTGTTTTATAAAAGGGCGCTCATATATATCACTGTTTTGAAAAAAAAAGGCATTCACTTCACTGTATTATTATTTCAATTCCTGCAATTTCAAAAGGCCACTTGCAGCCAGGTCATCGACAGCTCCAAAAGTAGATGCTTGATTCAGCATGCGTGCAAAACTTCCATCCAATTCATCACATACAAAGCTAACAAAATAAAGTGCAGTGAAGATACCATTCCTCCACAGCGGCACAACGGTGCTTTCCATACAGCAACATGGTATATAAGCCTAACACCAAAGCTGACTCAGCCTTCTCTAAATCTAAACGCTCAACAGAATTTACAACTTTAAATTACGTGTGCATGTAAACAAAGATGCACACTGACATTCAGCAGAAACTGAGAGAAGCAAACGATTGCAAGCTTACACCTTTGGCTCTGGTGAAGCACAATATGACGGAGAAGAGATTGAATTTTAACGGCCAAATGAGAGTGGCTATCACGCGACCAAACCCCAATAGCAGCGGCCGAATTCCCAAACGGAAATTTCAAACTGGTGAAAGCACCGCAACTCAATAAAACACAGTCATCATTCTTATAATGAACGCAGTCACCATTCTTAATACAACGCAGTCATCATTCCTTTTATAAATGGCAGTCACCATTCTTTTAAAAACGCAGTCACCATCTTATTAAAAACACAGTCACCATCTTATTAAAAACGCAGTCAGCGACACACACCTGCATACTAGCACCGCTGGGTAGATATAAATCAATTTGAATAGCAGAGAGAAGAGAATCTATATAAATCAGGAGCGGAAATGTTTTCAGGATGAAGAAAGAGAGCTCTAATATGAACCAGCTCAACTCGACGCTCAAGTCTTCCCTATCAAAGCTCAAAAACCGAGTCTAAGCAAAGCTTTTAACAGTAAAACGTTGAGGTTCTCAAAGGAAAACGCTTCTATGCGTTCAATACAAAAAAAAACGACTCCTCACCAAAAAAAACGCAATCAATTACTCATGATCTGAGGGCGCAGTCTCAGAGGCGCTCAGGACAGAGGGCGCAGTCTCCAGCAGCGCTCAGGACAGAGGGCGCAGTCTCCAGCAGCGCTCAGGACAGAGGTTTCATGAGGCAGCAGAAACCTGACAGAGGAGTTACACTATTTTGGGACTGGGACCTGGGCTCTGATACCATGTCAGGCCAGGGTAACTCCACATTGAACGAGAGAAAACACTGATTGATTTTATTCATTAGCTAACACATTATTTATACATATACAAAACGGATCAGTTCATCTTCTAGATGACTGTCCAGCTTCACCTCGTCCGTTTCGGATTAGGTGTCAACAGATCCTTCCCGATGTGCCCATAACATTGAGAGGGAAAACCATTCACATGAACGTAATGGTAGTCCAAGGACCCCTGGATTATAATCTACTCCTTGGACGAGACTATATTTATTGCATGGGAGCCATTGTCTCCTAACTCTTTAGAGTAATGTGTTTTCTACACGAAGGAAGAGTGGTCAAGCTCGTAGAACAACTTTCATTCCCCGGTTCACGCATAGCAAATAGTCATATACCATCCCTGAGTGGTCTTTTTACGTAAGGAATGTCTCATCAATCCTCAGTCCGTCCTCCTGATGAGCGCGAGTGATTCGGAGGGCATGACTGAAACCCAGGGGGCATGCACCCTGGCCTGTTTCGACAGGAAAACTTCAAGTATAGGGTAGGTTTCCGCGAAGGATATCTGACTAGTCTGACACTCCTGTCCATTTAGGAAAAGGGGATTAGACTAGAATAAGATTCCCTCGTCAAATTTATGTGAGTGGAGGCGTCTGCGCCACTCACCTTTGTCTATTTCGGTAGACATCGCCGAAGAAATGTTTTGTTTGTGACACAAATAGAACAATCTTTGGTAACCTGAAAAAGGTAGGCCTTTCCCGATAAAACAAATGTTTTGTCTGCAAATTGAGGGGTAACCTGAAAATGTAGGCCTTTCCCGATAAAACAAATGTTTTGTCTGCAAATTGAGGGCTAACCTTGAAACTCTATTTCACTATACCTGGGGGCATGCAAACCTTTTGGCGTGCAAGCGAAGAGCGACCGTTTATTTTTTAAATTTGTAGGTCCTCTAACCCTCTAAACTCATAGGATTGGTCGTTTCCTAACTTGCATAAAGAAAGGATGTGGGGCAAAGCTTTGAAATAATGCCGTTTTATATATGAGACATCCTTATTATACGACTGGATTAATCGAGTAGTTTTATCGTGGAATTCAAGCTCGTTAAAAAATAAACATAAGAAATGAGAAAATGTTTCCCCCAGCGTTTAAGCTCATTAAAAAATGAACCAATTTCCGGTAAATAACCATCGTGAATGTAGTACTTCAACCTTTGAAGCCTTGGTCGTGTTCTCATCATCACCTCCACTCTGTATTGGCCGATCATTCACCTCCACTTGATTGTTTACCCCTTTTGAGGAGCAACTGCAAAGAGTGATCTTGTTAGCCATCCTTGTGACACTGCCATGATTGGAAAATTCCAAACCTTACCTGGAATCAGCTGCTACCCGAACCTATCACTCGTTCCTCAAAAAACGAGTCTCCTTTAAGCTCTTTTCAACTGACTCATAAAATATGAAAAGATTGCCGAGCTATTGGCCTCTCCAGCTCGTTAAAGCGACCGGAAGTGCTATCCCTCCTTTAGATTTTAATCTTTTTGGACCTGAGGGATTATTACACAAAAAGATCGAGCGCTTGTCTTGTTCGGCTCGTTAAAATTACCGAAAATTCATCCCTTTCGTATTATTTTATACTTTTTCGGACTTAAGGGATTAGATGACGAAAAAGGATATTGGAGTTTCCTTTACGTTCCTTTTCAGACTCTCTAAAATTGAAAAGGACCGAGTTATCTTTGTCGTTAAACTCGTTAAAACCTAATAGTGACAAACTTGTCCATAATAGACAAGAACGAGTTTCACTATCGCTAGGCTCGTTAAAGCATAGCGATGGGTTTTCCTGAAGGGAAAATTATAGAACAAGCATATGTTATCCTCCTCAAGCTTGAAAAAAATAAAGAGGTACTGGTCAGCAATGACAGGGGAAAAATTGGGAAGAAAACTTGAAGAAACTTTGTTGGTAGCAAGTCGCTCTTGAACATGACACTTTCACTCTGCATCCTAGTCGGGTTGGGTTGTTCCATTCACTGTTCATATCACCATGGTTCCATCACACCATCCACATTTGGGGTTAATGCTACCAATCCATCATGTCAGTGTCGCCGATATGTTCAAGAGAAGTCGCTCAGAGAATTCACCTGTGTCTCACCCAGTATAATACATTTTCGATCCATTCTTTCATGACTGCCACCCTGAACCATATATCACCAGATCGTTTTCACCTCCATTAAAATCATTTGCTCTGTTCTGTGTCATTAATGTGGGATTCATTAAGGCCCTCCCATGACGGATCGCTTCTTGTCGACATCAGCTCATTATCCAAGAAGTCGATCTAGGAACAACCCTTTCAGTACTTTGAAGCTTGCATGCCTCAATGGCAAGTTTCTCACTTCCGACGACAGGTTTACATCAATGGCCTTCGACTAAAAGATTTTATGTGGTGTTCGACGCCAAGTCCCTTATTCACACCACGTGAATTGTACTACAGTACCTTGAGGATCATTATCATTATTGGTGATTCCTCTCGCGCCTGTTAACAACTTACATCATTGGTTGGTAATCAGGTGATGTATTTCCATGTTCGACTCCAGAACATCTCTCACATGGATCGACTTGTTCTTTGAGTGAAGATCGAACGAGATTGAAGACCCCGGATCTAGTTTCATCCATCCGGGCTGTGATATATGTTCAGGAAAATAAAGACATCAAATGTACATCATTGCTGCATAGATAATCATCCAATCTAAGGGATGATGGCTCTACCAGAATCATCAGTCTACACTCAGACGATTGTCTGTCCTATGTACATGAAAATGAATTTATAAAGCTGAGCATGGGAATGCCCGCCTCAGCTAGATCATGAAAATATTATGAAGATAATGTATTGTATTATATCTTATTACAGGTCTCTTCCAGCTTGAAAGAACTTCAAATCTTCATGATAAAGCATTTCGCCCGACATCAAAAGATTAACGACCTCATGCTTTAGGGGGCAACTGTTATAGACATTTTTGGGCACTGCAACCCCAAGCATAAATGTCCATAAACCAAGGGCTCCTAAGTCCCTAAAGGTGTTGTTCCAACCCATAAAAGAACAATGTCAACTGATTACAGTATCTCCCATAAGTTCTCCATGAAAAACTACTCAGAACTGGTCAAAACTGGACCATTTCACCTGCTCCATAGGCAAAGTGCGTTGCATCCCACCTAAATACACATAGTAGGTGCGATGCATTTCAAAAATCCCTTTTATGGGGTGCGATGGGCGAGAAGGGACAAATGGCAGGGTCAATCCGCAAGGTGGAGAAGCATGGAATATTCCAGAAACTTCTCCTGTGACACTTGCCTCTCTAAATTCGACCAGGGATGAGTAAGAGATCATCAATCTCCAAGTGGAATCAAGAACTATCAGAGGGAAGACTCTAATCAAATCTCAAGCTGACTCACCTCCCTTGCAGACATCTATATATGGATCCCTCACCCCAGAGATCCAGAGGTTGGAATTTTGCATCTTGTAAGGAAGTGCTGTTGGTTTCTTGAGACAACATCATAGTGTTGGGTGATCTAAGCTTTTCATGAGGTGAAGAAGGGCTTACTTGCTGAGAGGATGATGCTGGGTCAGAACAATTAGTTGTAATTCTCTTGGCTCTTTCTTGATTATCAATAAAACTATTCAAGTTTTCCTCCATACACTTGTGTGATTGATGTTTTATGCATTTGTGTGGTTAATATCCATATGATCCTATATTGCTTATGATAATAGATCCATGTTCTCGTATAGTGTTATTCTGCTTTGATTCTATAGGTATTCTGTGAAGTTGGGTATGGAAACAAGTAGCAAAGGACTATCAGAAGAGAGAGGAATCGAGCAAGGAACCAAGCACAAGACAAAGGTTGGTCTCCTTTTTCTTCTCTCATCTATCTTTCATAAAGGAAAACGAAAGTAGTTTTAGTTTGTTTTTTTCTAAGGTAGCTACCAACCTTAGTGGGATTAGCAGTTCTGCATAGACACTATTCCCGGTAAGACACCTCCTCTGGGATCACTCCCTCCTTGGCTCGCTCAGGATGTCATAGTGATACCTGGGTAGCAACATGCCTTACCCAAGAATGCAGAAAGAGTATTGCCTAAATTCGACCTTGAGCTGGGAGACACTACTGATAACCATATTCACTCTTTCTTCCTACCCATGCGCATGTTAGGGGTAGCCGATGAAGATGTAGTATGTCACTTATTCCCTTTTACTCTGATTGGTGCGGCCTCCGCATGGTACTTTAGCTTGAGAATAGGATCGATCACCTCATGGGGTGCCTTTCAAGAGGCCTTTCTAGACAAGTTTAGTGATGACAAAACACCTGCGGCCTTAGTTTTAAAACTATCCCGTTTGAAAACGGAAACCAAAGAAAAGGTCAAGGATTTTAACATCCGGTTCAACACTTTGTTCAATAGAATCCCGGTTGATGCTAGACCTACTGAGGAGGTGCTCATGGAATTCTACATCACTACTCCCCCTTGTCCCTATTGCGATGTGGGTCAAGAGGAGCAACGCACAAACCTTACAAGGTGCTATCGATGAAGTAGTAAAAGTCGAGAATGAAATGATAAGTCTCATAGCATGTCATCATACAACCGAAGAAAATAAAGCCTTGAAGTCATCCAAGAAGAATAATGGGAGTGATAACAAAGTGGCTGAGATCAAAGAAAAGGATACCATAGATGTGGAAGGTTTGCATCGAATCATTAAGAAATTGATGAACATAGTGATTGATATGAAAAGGAATTATGGAGAGAGTACAAATGGGAATGGAAGAGATCATAACAATCGAAAATCATTCAAACCTTTCTATCGTAAGAGTATAGAAGGTGGTCATGGCCAACTTGCACTGCCTGCTCCACCCAATGAAGGGATTTTAAATACAGAAGAACTGGCTCTTATAAATAAAGAAGAACCGATAGTGGAGCTAGAGCCAGAACAAGAAAATGAGGAAGAATACCAAGTGGAAGAGCCCTTGGACGAGGAATCTCAAATCAATGTACTGTGGGATTTCTATACAAATGAGAACGATGACGACGAAGGAGATAGTACGACAAAAATCCACACTAATTAAATCCACACATGAAGTAAAGGGCCACTTGTGGGTGTGATGAAGCTTGTAGACTAGGCAAAGAAAGATGTCTGCCCTTTGAAGGCATCTGCTCCCAAAGTTCCTGTTGAGAAGGGTAGACCTAGTGGTGATTCCAAGAGTACTCTAGTGGTGAACTGTCCACAGAAAGATAATACATCTCCAAATGCAACAAAGGTGACTCAAAATTGTAAACTCCCACTTAAGAATGGAAAAATAGGTATGTTTACTCTGCCCTATCCTGTTTATAACATTGATTACAACATTGTGGATGATCTTAAGAAATCTCGAGCTAATATCACATACTTCGATTTGTTAAAGTTAACGCAGCAAAGATATATACTTTTGAAAGCTATGAATGAATGGAATTGCAAATCTCCCACCATTCCGAGTAGCCAAACTAAGAAGTCAGCGTCCAGAACTGTTAGTACCCCCGGTACAGCCCAAAATCCATCAGCCATGGAAGCCACTCTGTCAAAAATGAATCGAACGCCTCAAGATGTCAGTGCAGCCATGATAGAAGGAAATCAAAATCCAAGACTCACCTTTCCTTATCACATTTGCGATCTTCAACGTGAAAGTGCACAATTGCTTGGTAGGTTCTGGTGCCTCGTTCACGGTTATGGCTTACGTTGTTGCTAAAAGACTTCATGAAATACTCGAGAAAAATGGAACTCGAATTATGCAACTGGACAGAACAAATGTGAAAGTAATTGGAGAATTGAATGATGTATTGATTCGGATGGTTGCCAAACCACAATACGCACAATTCATTGACATAGTGGTAGTCGACATACCTGAGGCATATGGAATGCTTCTTAGTAGGGACTGGTCAGCAAATTTGAATGGATATTTCTCAACTGATTGGTCCCATCTCTTGCTACCTCAGAAGGGAAAAGGTGATATGTTGGGAGTTGATTGATAAAGATACATGAAGTATGTGGTGATAGAACTAAACGGCCCGAATGAACCTGTAATGTTTACCAACTCTATCCTTGGGAATTATAGTTTCAACATTTGTGCCATCGAAACCTATTTCGGAGAATTCCATGCAGAGACAGTTGAAGAAATTGTGACAAACACACAGTTGGAAGCTCTCCCCCATAGTCCAACTGATGAGCCACCTTGTAATATAGTAGACAATAGAACCAATTTCGTAGGACGTAGTTCATTCATTGTAACATTAGATTCTATTTTTTGGACACTCTACTTTGATGGCTCTAACTGCCTTGAAGGTGTAGGTGCTACGAGCATTCTCATTGACCCGCAAGGGAACCAACTTCTGATGGCCAGCTGGTTGGAGTTCGTGTGCACCAAAAACACAGTAGAATACGAAGGCTTGCTGTAGGGCCTGAAAAAAGTCATTGATATGAAGGTAAAAAAATTTAAAGTTTTTGGTGACTCACAGATAATTGTGGACCAGGTAAGGAAAAGGATACACTGCAATTCGCCACATTTGGTAAGATACCAACATGAGGTATGGAGCTTAATTGACAATTTTGATTCTTTTAATATCATGTACATACCTCGAGGGAAAAACCAAGATGTAGATCTAATGGCTAGTATGGATGTGAAACTTTTGCCTAATCTTAGACTAAACAAGAATAAATGTTATGTTGAATTGATTTTCAAATCATCCGTGCCTGATAACATCTCGAATTGGCAGGTGTTTGAAGGTGATGAGAAAATCCTTGAGTTCCTGCATGGTGAAAAAACATTCAAAAACACAGTCATTGATGAAAAGGAGCATGACAAGCTTATGAATGGGAGTGAAGATGAGGAAAAGGAGCAGCGCAATATAATTCCCAAGTCAGTTGTCAAGATGGAGAACCTATATGACCTACATGATAAATTTAAGAAGCCGACTAACTGCAAAATGCATAGCTCATCCATGAAGTATGAATCGGTCAACCTTAGAACCAAAGAAGACCCGAAAATTGTTAATTTGGGCTTGGGATGCTCTCCACGAGAAAAGGTTTCATTTGTTAAGCTATTTAAAGAGTACAAGGACATCTTTGCATGGACATATGGTGACTTAAAAACCTTTGATGCCAGCGTTATGCAACATGTGATTTAGTTGGAGAAGGATGTTATACCATACCAACAAAATCTTCGCAAGATGCATCCAAGCCTGGAACCGTTGGTGAAGAAAGAATTAAACAAAAAGTTGGACGCCAAAATCATTTTTCCTGTCAGGCACACTCATTGGGTAGCCAATCTCGTGCCAGTAAGAAAGAAAAATGGAGACATCAGGTTATGTATCGATTTCAGAAACCTGAATAAAGCATCGCAGAAAGATAACTATCCTGTCCCTTCTATGGAACACATTCTTCAGTGCGTTTCTGGGTCTGAAATGTTGTCCCTATTGGATGGTTTTTCTTGGATATAATCAAGTGTTGGTATCGAATGGAGATCAGCTTAAGACAACCTTCAACACTAAATGGGGCACTTACGCATACCTTAAAATGCCGTTTGGACTTACTAATGCGGGCGACACATTTTAGAGAGCTATGGACATAGCTTTCCGAGGATTGATTAACAAATCAGTGTAGTGTACATGGATGACATTACTATGTATTCGTATAAAAAAAGGGATCATATTTATCACCTGAAACATATTTTTGAAAGATGCCGAAGATACGGAATATCGTTGAATCCCAAGAAGAGCGTCTTGGCAATTACAGAAGGGAAACTACTAGGTCATATCCTCTCTAAAGAAGGGATTGTCATTGATCTTGAAAGAATAGATACCATCATGAGAATACAACCCCCTGCAAATAAAAGGGCAATGTAATCTTTCTTCGGAAAAATTAATTTCATTAGGGAATTTGTTTTAGGTTTCGTATAAATAGTGTGTCCCATGTAGCTAATGATGAAGAAAGACTATAGGTGGAGCGATGAAGCTAAGAAATTGTTTCAGCGAATTAAGGATGCCATCGTAGAAGCTCCTACATTGGCCAGCCCTAATTTCGACAAGGAATTCTTCTTGTACACTTTCGCTTTTGATGTTTCAAATGCCGCAATCCTCACCCAAAAAAATGATGATGGCAACGAAGTCCCTATTTCTTATATGATCTCTAATCTTTAGGGAGCAGAACTAAACTACCCAGACGTGGAGAAACAAGGTTTTGCAGTTTTTAAAGCCGTAAAAAATTTCTGCCCTTATTTATTAAAGGCCAAGACTAAAGTAATCATTCCCCACCCTGCTGTAAGAGCCCTCTTCGTACAAAAATAAATGGGTGAACGGAGAGGGAATTGGATAATCGCCCTTCAAGAATACGACCTTGAGATTAAGCCGATGAAGATAGTTCGATGGCAAGGATTGTGTGAGCTTGTAGCAGAAGCCTTAGAAGATAAAGAAGGAGCATTTGAAGAACCAGAAGTGCAGAGCATACAGAATGCATAAGTAGAATTCAAGGAGGAGCCCCTATGGATTAATGAGACGCTGATGTGTGAGCGCGAAACGTTGGAAGTCCCTTTGGACCCTGAGTCGTGGTATTACGACATACGCTTTTATTTAACACGGGGATCATGTCCTGAGCACATGGATGCATCACAAAGGAGAGCGCTTAGATTAAAATCTAATTAGTATCACTTGGCCAATGACACATTATACAGGAAAAATTATGATGGAGTTTGGCTGAGGTGCTTGGAAAAGGATGATGCCGATCATGTCTTGAAAGAAATGCACTAATCCAAGTGGATATTGGTGGCCACCTGCCAATTCCACTTGGACCCCCACGATTGCTTCTTTTAGTTTTTCAGTTTCCTTAATTATAGCACAATTTACTATTTATAGTAGTTTTTCAGGTCCTAAACTTCCAGAGTTGTTTTGAGGTCCTAAATGACGTTTTTTGGGAAATCTACCGCTAACGATTTTCTTTCTAAAATCGTCTTTTTCGTCATAGTCCTAGGATATATCTTTCCAACGAGCTATCATGCATGTCAAATGGAGATAATATGACCAAGTCACGACCCTAGGAATTTGGCTGTCCAACTCACCCCAAAGGGGCCCATAAAGTCTTGGTGTTACTTCTCCTCGGGTTAGGATTTTGGTTGTTTAGGGTTTGCTCTTATTGTTCAATAATAAAAAGGCCCTTGAGCCTCATTGTAAGACAGTTCAGAGGCATGTAGCCGCCACATCTCTTATCAGAGATAAGCTACCATCGCCCTAGTTGGTTTATTTCCATTCCTGTTTGTAAGCATATTTCAATATTTTACATTAATGAAATGAAGTATTATTTCAGCTGCATCTCTATGTTTACAGTTATCTCTATAATTTGTTGCATTCCTGTTTAAATCCGGATCATGCATGATGGCCCAACAGGTGGTCACTATGGAGGAGAGACCACTGCTCACAAAATATTAAGAGTTGGATATTATTGGCCCACAGTGTTCAGAGATTCGCATGCCTACGCTCGAAAATGCAAGGTATGTCAAATTGCTGCAGGATGAGAAAGCAAGCTAGTCATTCCCCTCAGGCTCGTTATGATCTATCGCCTACTCCAGAAATGGGGCCTAGATGTCATAGGTGAGATCACTCTGAACTCTTCATAGCAACATAAGTAATACTCACGGCAAATGACTATTTCACCAGATCGACCGAAGCCATCCCGCTTCGAAAGGTTAACGAAGACGAGGTAATATCTTATACTGAGAAATTTATTATCAATAGGTTTCACATCCTTAACGTGCTCATATTTGATAATGCTTCTTACTTTTCATCACTAAAAGTGACTGAGTTTGCTATCGATAAATCAATTCGCATAAGGTTTGCATCAAACTATTACCCCCAGGGAAATGGAGTTACAAAGTCCTCAAACAAAAACCTCATCTGCATAATCATAAATCTATCGCCGACAACCAAAGTAATTGGTACAACGCTCTAACGAACCCCCTTTAGGCCGATAGGGTCACCCCAAAAGTAGCATTAAGAAACTCCCCATAATTCCTCGTTTATGGATAGGAAGCCATCTTGCCTCCTAACGTTACCCTTCTCTCTTTACAGCTCTCCCAAGCTTTGAGAGGGACCCCTTCAACCTTACTTCGAAAAAGGATCAACTAACTAGTGAGGTTGGAGGAATTGAGAGATAAAGCCAGAAATAAATTTAGAAATTACCAAATGATTGTAAAGAGATGGTTTGACTGTCATATGGCAGGAGATAAAGATTACCAAGTAGGAGAGCTAGTCTTGAAATGGGACAAGCTGAGTGAGCCAAAAGGTAAGCACACAAAATTCCAACACTTATGGCTAGGCCCGTTCCGAGTTGAAGAAAAAATCAGTCAGGGAATTTACAGATTGAAAACTTTACAGGGAGAAACTGAAAAAATCCCTGTTAATGGCCAACATCTTAAGAGATACTTCCAGTAGCCACCACATGGTGGCTACCTCCTGAGTAGGTTAGGATTCATTTTATTTTGATGTTAGCTTAGTTACATTTTCATCCCGTCCTTTCCTATTTTACGCAAAGTTTATTTTCCTTTTGAATTTCAGTCCTTTTCAACCAATTGATTTCAGTCCTTCAGTCTCGTTTTCACCTTTATAACTCTCTTCAGATTACCCTCATTCCCCACCTTTAGCTTTTTTCCTCCCTCAGTAACCTGTTGATGAGTCTGTCAATCTTAAATTCATCATTACCTTGAAAATCAAGAAAACTTTCAATGAGCCTATGAGAACTGGAAAAAAAACGGTGAAATTCAAATCAGATCCACTCATTGGCATCTGTTGGGAACTAGGTAGGTGTTGATAACTTGGATATCGAAGCATGTAGGGGCATCTTTATAAAATGAAAAATGTGTAACCACAACTGGACT
Source organism: Pinus tabuliformis (assembly GCA_031772625.1). Taxonomy (NCBI): domain Eukaryota; kingdom Viridiplantae; phylum Streptophyta; class Pinopsida; order Pinales; family Pinaceae; genus Pinus; species Pinus tabuliformis. The sequence continues at coordinate 195,663,717 of CM062814.1, read as the reverse complement.
GGCATGGCAGAATGCTACATTTCTAAAATCCCATCCAGACCTAGCCTATACTTGTCTATAAGGTTTACAGTCATTCTTCATTGGTTCCATCCACCACACTAAAATTTCCAATATCTGTCATCTACAAGTAAACCTCCTCTCATGGGCTAAGCTCGCTGTCATATACCCTGTGGAAAATTTAATTGTGCTCTAGTCCTTGTGCTTGAAATTGGAAGGACTTATATAAAAGAAAATGAAATGTTGAGTCCTTGTGCTAATCTGGAAGGATAGGTTGTTTAGGAAGCCGGTTAGAGTAGGGATTGTTGCTGGACTTAGAGTACCGGTTGACACAGCCATGCCAACCTTGCTTAAGCAGTTTAAAAATATGGCATGATCCATGACTACGCCCCATTCAATCACACGAAAGTATAACACTAAAATTCTTACATAAAGTGTAGATAAACATATCTACATCAAGTTTGATGAGCGATAAAGAGCTGAGGTACACACCTAAATAGGTATTGACAGACCGGTGATGGCCCCGAAAGGATTTTGAAAGTAGAAAATAGGTAAAGGAAGGTCAATAAATCCCATAATACAACCATTGGAGAATGCCTGTCAAAACCCTATCAGTAAGTAGAAGCTATTTGTCTTTATCTCGCCTAAAGCTATTAAATACTAAAGTTGAACCCATGCCTATTTGTCTATACAGTTTGCATTTCAAGTTTATCTTAACACCCCGGTGTTCTACTGATCCAGAGTTTATTTGGTAATAGAGATAACTGGTTCGCCCAATGGTTCACCATTTTTTTTGGCCACAACCATCACCCTATTAAAACCTACTCTCGTAGCAAATTTGAATGGGTCCCCTAGAAGTTTGATCTTTCATTTCTCTGAATGATAACTCTCCGAATGATCTATTTTTATCCCAGGGATTTCAACTCTGTGCTGAGTCAAATTTTCAGTTCTTAATGGTTAAGACCCCCTGAATAAATCTCTGTGGCATGATTCATTTATAACCCAGTTTGGCCCTTCATTCATGTTCTGTCATCGGGAATTTTCTCAATCCTCATAAACATTCATGGTACTCTATGCCCGCACATATAATCACCCCTACTCTTTACTATGGGTGTTGTGGACTCAACCCTCAAAAACCTTCTATCACATCCTTATCTCCATATCAATGCTTTGATAATAGAAATGCTTTACGAGCATCCTTAACTTACCTTTTCTGTGCTTTTTTGGTCTTTATACATCTCCTTATGCCTACCTTTATCGCTATCGCAATATCAAAATTTCTGCGGTCACGCTATGCATTCCCCTCTTGCATCTGATATGCGATGACCTTTCGGACCCCGAATGCAATTAATCGCATCTATATCCTATCGGGTCCGCCGTTACATCGCTTATGGAAATCGCTTGCCCGCCCCCCATCGCATATCGCAATCACGCTTCATTGAAACCCAAGGTTCATTCACTCACCATTGAAACATTGCGATGCGATATTTGTTAAAGATTCTCCACAGTTGATCAGAGAATATGACCCAATGGTCAACCGATCACATCTCATATCGCAATTGGCAGAAGTCGAGGCTCATACATAAGGCATTCTGCGATATGGCTGACCCGCCGGGATCATTAACCGCAACACATATATTTTCGGGTCCGCTTCCCCAATCGCAAATTGCAATCGATAGAGTTCAAGGTTGATATATAAAATGAGATGCGATATGGTGGGCCCGACAGACTATTAAGCACAACGTATATATTTTCGGGTCCGGGCTATCGCATATCGTAATCGGCAGTCGGCAAAAGTAAAGTGACATGCGATATGCGAAGGGGTGATGAGCAGACCCGACGATAACTATAGACCCGGGTGCATAGTATTTGAAGTCCAGCCTTATGGTTCAGTTGAGGGTTTTCACATGTATTCCCATGTGTCTCGATATAGTGTTGCGGTTCAAAGTTTTAAAGGAAAATTTGTTAAAATGAATGGTCTAGGTTTAGCGGCTTAATAATTACGATTGCTCCACATTGTGAGATTAAATAGAAACTTTGATTGAAGACGAGGTTTGTTTGTGGGCATGTCTACCATATTCTCTCATAATCATAGCTAATATGAACTATTTCTGTAGGTGAGCATCAAGAGAAGAAGGGCGAGTTTGAGTGGACCCAATAACGGATAAATGTAATTTATATCAAGACGACACCTCTGTGCCACCGATGTCAATATTGCAAAGACATACTCTGCAAGAAAGGGCTACGAACCACCATAGTGCATAATGGAGGCACGCTTTATGTTCAATGGAAGCACTCATGACAACGCTGATCCATCAAGATGTCATTACCTCCAGATACACCTTAAAGCATGCCAGATGTGGGATGATGAGCACAATGTCTTCAGTTTCCTTCAGGAAATGATAGGGAATAACGTCTGCTCCATATAGGTGCAGAGAGATGACACGCAGTCACGCTCTCTTAATCGACATCCTTTCATTTTCCCCATAAAATAAAAACGCCCCAGCAACTGTAGCCTCAAGGTGTCGGCAGCTTGACTGATCCAAAATGGATCCAAAACACCCTCTAAGTCTTCAAAATAAAAAACTATCGCATAGGGGAAAACCTTAAAAAAAAGCGGATTACACTATCGGGAAGGAAAAACAAGAAGAAATGGCCAAAAATAGAGTTATCGGAAGTCAAAGGAACAATGCACAGGAGCCATCGGATTTGACCGATCAACAGTCCAGATCCGATCGGCATATCGCAATTGGTGTTGACAGGCGGAGTCCATCAAAAGAAGCGTTATGAGAAATTGTGATAGCGATCGGTGTGATTAAACAAGAGCCTTTGATCTATGTGCGTAGATCAATGGTCCAGATCTACTCGCACCATTGCATCGCCAAAACACACACAGAAGGACTACCGGGGACCGAGGACTATGCGATATAATCGCATTGCAATATCGCATCAAAGTAATACAAAGGAGCGGGGCCGATAACAAATGTGGCTATGATAGCTGGACCCGATAAGATTATGGATGATATTTAATAATATTACAAGTCCAGAAAAAGGGCTTTTTCAATGTATTTCACATTTTCATTAAATAAACGAAAAACAAAGGAAATGCGAATAAAGCGATGAATCCGGACCCAAAAGGGTTTATACATGCAGATATATATATATATATATATATATATATATATATATATATATATATATATATATATATATATATATTGAGTTCCATAATGAGTGGCATTTCAGGTGGGCATTAGGTAGTGGTATTGGACGGGCTCCGCCTGATCCCATCCACTACCCGACACGTGGCATGGGAAAATTGCCTTTTTGGGCGGGTAATCTTTGTACGCCTTCGCCTCCCGAAATGAATCTCAGCCATTGGATCAAGATCACTCAGATCAACGGTGGATATGCGATCGCGATATAAAGGCAGACCTGATGGAGTTCTAGGGCGGAATTAATGATTTTTGAAGTCCAATAAACGACATTTTGGCGGATTTTTCCCATGTTTTTGTGTATTTCTCTGTGTAAACAGAGAATGACCATTTTTGGGATTTCAAAGGCACGATGGTCCCTTCTGTTACGGAACAGGTGGCCACCATCCTTGAAGGTGTTTAGAAATGATTGCTAACGCTCAGAGGGGGATTTGAGCGGACAGAGGCCGAGAGCCAGAGAGCCCAGAAGAGGAAACAAATAGACAGTGTCGATTGGCTTAAAAGTCACAAAAGATAGGAGACAGGGACAAGCAATGCTGGGAAAGAGCAAAGATAGAGATAGAGAGTGAGAGGGAGAGTCTGTGTACTGAGAGAGGCTTGAGGGATTCAAGCAAACTCCTACTGTTTTGTATCTGTTGTGTTGAGACTCAATTTTAGCTCTCATTTTGTAAAACTTTGCTCTTGAAGACATAATAGAGAGGTCACCACTGAAGGCTGGACTAGGAGACGTAGCCCAAGAGTTTTGGGTGAACTATGTCTATTATGTTTCTCTAACTGCTCAATTGTCTATATTATTCGCAATCTTATCGATCTGTTGCACTAAGTAATATAGGAAAATCCATGCACATGAGTCTGTAATCCCTTAAAAGTAATCTAAGATCTTCATAAACAGATCAAGTGGTATCAAATCTTTAGGTTTGCTAAGGTTAGACAAGCTTGTGCTGGGTTTTTTTTTTTTTTAATGTTAACTAGGTCAAAGCTCAAATAGAGAAAAGGAGAAATTGTTGAGGCCAATCCAGAAATTGGAACATTCTATCGTCGGAGGAAAATGGCAGAAGAAATTCCCTTGGGAGAATAATCTCAGTTCATGGACAGTTTCATGACCATGAGAGCCATGGTGGAAGAGATGTATTGAGAATTTAAGAAAGATCGAGGTGAAAGTACTTCAACCTCCAAACAAGACAAAGGAACAAATGAACCTCTTCTAGATGCCCATCCAGAAGGCAAAGGAAAAGAAGAGAGGACTTCTCCACCATCTACTCCATAATCACCATCCTCATCATATTCTTCACATAAAACTAGCCCTGAAAGGAAAAAGAAGAAAACTGTTGTGATTAAATTAGATGTGAAATTTGATTTGCCAATTTATGATGGTGAATTAAATGCAGAAAAGCTAGTTAACTAGATTAGACAGATTGATGTATATTGTAGGGTACAGAACATTAATTCAGAAAGGAGAAAGATTCAACTGGCTAGCCTTTGCCTTGGAGGAACTGCACTAGTGTGGTGGGAAGGCAAGACACAAGCTGATCTGAAGAGACATAGTAAAAGTCTTTCTACCTAGAATTAATTTGTTTCTACCATTAAAAAACAATTCTATCCACTAGCTTATATGCAACAAGCAATGATGAGTTGGCAAACACTTCGCTAATTAAAGGGCCAAAGTGTACAAAGCCATACCCAAGAATTTAGAAAAAGATCTTTAACTCTAGGAATTTCTCTAGACTCACCTGAAAATTTGATGAAGTATATAGGTGGTTTGCGTAGCTATTTGAGGCACACCATTCTCATGTTTAATCCCACTAACCTAGATGAGGTATCAGTTCAGGCTACACATCTAGAGGCTAGAGGCAAGAATGTGAACCCAGAGATTAGGGGATCATCAAAACCATCTGCAAGCAAAAACAAGGAAAAGAAGAGGCAGAAATGGAAGGAGAGGAAGGAAAATGATGTACAAAAAGACAAACCTTCATGCACTCACTGCATGAAGGATGGACACGATGATGAGAACAGCTGGTCTTTGCATCTGGAGCTGAAACCCAAGAAGTTCGGTGGTAAGAAGAAGAAGACTGTTGTTGCTATTCAGAAAGACTTGGGGTCAGACTCAGGTGATGAAACAACAGTCACAGCCACATGTATAAAAGGTAAAAATTCTGAACCATCTACAAGTAATTTTGCACAATCTATTGATAATGAAGATAATGAGAGGAAAAGACATGAGCTTTTTCATATTAGAGTTATTTCTAAGCACCAAAATATTGATACTTTATTTGATAGCGGTTCACAAGTAAACTTGATTTCTGAAACAATTGTAAAGAAGTTGGGCTTACTAACAACACCTCACAAGAAGCCATATCCATTAGGTTGGGTATGTGATAAAGCAAAGCTACAAGTGACTAGACAATGTAAACTTAGGTTTGCTATTGGGTCAACTTTTGTAGATGAGGTTGAGTTAGATATAGTTCCCTTGGATATATGTGGTATTGTTTTAGGAATTCCTTACTTGTATGATAGAAAAGCCATTTTCTATAAAATTGAAAATGAGTATCAACTCACAAAATACGGAATAGAATATATTGTAAGAGCTTATTAGTTCAAAAATAACTACACTCTCATAAACTCAGGGTAGATGAAAAGAATTGTGAATTCGTGCAAGCAATTTTTACTAATGGTTATAAAGGAAAAGAACCCTGATAAGACCAATGTATTTGAAGGCTGTGATGCTAAACAGAAAGTTGATATAGTTAAAGTTGTTTCAGAATATAATATCCTATTTCAAGAACCTAAAGGTCTGCCACCCAAAAGGGAAATAGTACATGATATTCATTTGCAGCAACATGCTCCATTACCTAACATCAGAATATACAGGTTATCTGCTTTAGAGAATGCAGAGATCAAGAAGCAAGTAAAGGAGCTGCTCGATAAAAGGTTCATAAGACCAAGCACATCACCATGCGGATCTCCAATCGTGTTGATGAGAAATAAAGATGGTTCGTGGAGGATGTGCATTGATTATAGAGGACTGAATAAAATAATGATCAAGAATTTTTATCCTCTTCCTCGCATTGATGATATATTAGATTGGCTGAAAGAAGTTGTTTACTTTTCCAAGTTGGAATTGAGTAGTGGTTATCATCATGTTAGAGTAGCAAAACAAGATGCATGGAAGACTGCTTTCAAAACAAAGCAAGGGCTGTATGAATGGCTGGTTATGCCTTTTGGCTTAACTAATGCTCCTGCCACTTTAATGAGAGTTATGAATGATGTACTCTGACCTTTTATTGATGATTTTGTAATTGTATATTTAGATGACATTCTTGTTTTCGGTAAAACATGGGAAGAACATTTGAAGCATGTAAAGCAGATTCTAGATGTTTTGAAAAAAGAAAATCTCTATGTGAAGTTATCAAAATGTGAATTTGGAAAAACATCTTTAAATTACTTGGGTCATATTGTAGGGGGTGCTGAATTGAAGACAGATCCCTCTAAGGTTGAAGTCATTGTGAACTAGCTTAAACCCAAATCTGCTACAAAAGTTAGGAGTTTCCTAGGAGCAGCACAAGATTGGAGAAAGTTTATTGCTAACTTTTCCTTGATTGTAGCTCACTTACATGCTTTAACAGGATTGAACAAGGTGTTTCAGTGGGCAGGCAAATAGCATAAAGCCTTTGACACCTTGAAAGAAAAAATTAGTACAACACCAGTACTAGCCTTGCCAGATCTTCAAAGACCATTTGAGATTGAAACAGATGCTAGTGACTATGCCATGGGAGCAGTGTTGATGCAACACGGTAAGCCCATATGTTATCATTCTGAGACGTTTACTTCTGTAGTAGTTAATTATCCCACATATGATAAAGACTTGTATGCATTAGTATAGAGTGTGAAAAAGTGGAAACATTACCTAATGTGCAAAGAAATAATTATACATACAGATCATCAACCACTTCAATATTTGCACTCACAAACTAAATTGCAGCAATCAAGACACTATAGGTGGATGGGTTTTCTACAACAGTTTCATCTTGTCATCAGATATAAGAAGGGCATACACAATAAGGTTGCAGATATGTTATCCAGACCAATCATAAATGCATCTACTATACTTAAGCATAAATCAGTATTGCATGAAAGCTACATTGAACAATATGCTCAAGATGTATATTTTAAAGATGTATATGCAACTTTAAGTTATGGAAAACAAGTTGAAGAATTGGATTATCATATTAAGGACCAACTCTTATATCATTTGGGAAAGTTATGGATTCCACAAACTGAAAGAGTTAACATAATCCGAGAAGAACATACTTCTCGTATATCATGTCATTTTGGTGTAAGTAAAACAGTTGCACAGTTGCACAACTGCAAAGGTTTTGTTATTAGCCAGAATGCATGAAACAATTTCTAGATATATCAAAGGGTGTACCATGTGTGTTGGAGAGGTAAATCCCCTCTACGGATAGAGGCGATCCCTACTAGCCCAGAATGGGTTTAGCGACAATCAATCAATGCTACTGTGCAAGTTCCTAATTGCAAATAAAAGATAGGCAATGAACACCTACTTGGATTCCAACGCTATTGTTTGATGAAGAGATGTCGTTCTCACTCCTTCGCTTTGGCCGGTCACAATCTTCCACGATCCTCGTAGATAGACACCTGCACACACGAAGAGAAACACAAACACAAGCGTGAAATCTAATAAATGCAATTATACATCAGTAAGAAAGGATGTAATTCACATTAACCATTACAAAGACAAATGAGAATGGAACCATAACAGTAGTCATCTATTATTAATCAATAACAGAGAAAGGTACAACCAAATTTCTGACACTGAGTCTTTCTCTAGAGGGTCCAGCCAGCAAGTCTCTTAAGCATTCACCCTTGGAGATAGATCTCCCAAAACAAAAGCTCTCTCTCACGCAAGCAATACTCACAACCTTCCTTAAGCTTCCTCTAGCAAATCCACACTTGTCACACCAACTACCTACTAGCAACAGCACTCTAAGCACTATGAATTCCACACTATCCAAACTAGCTGCTCATGGCAATGGTGGAGGTTTAAATAGGAGAAGGAGTCTCCATGAATGGTGGGAGTATGAGCTTATCTCCAAGGAAGGTGGCTCAAATGATGAACATACATGCCATAGAAGGTAGGGCGACATTCACAAGGCCAAAAACTAGGTCTGGAGTCATCTGGAAGGCTGGTTGTTAGAACAAACTCGCCCAAACAGGATCAGCGCGGGTGCATAACTGGACTGGAGCGCTGACATCACATCTTAATAATGGATCAGGCCGTGTCAGCGCGACTTAATACAACATAGGATGCGCTGGCTTATGAAATTCGACCAGCGCGGAAAACCCGTGTGCTTCCGCTCTGGCAATGCATCAGTTACACTACCAACCGCCAGTCAGCGCAGTTATTTTAATAACAGTCGCGCTGATGAAATAAACTTTGGCAAAGTGGGTCATTTGGCCAGTTTAGAGAGCATGAACATGGTTATTTTGAATTCATGATACAGTAGGGAGACTGACAAGGAGACAGTGACAAATTACTGCGTAACAGATGCCCCCTAAAGCATGAAGCCCGAGAGAGTGGGAGGGGTGAAATGCTTTACAAAACTGCTGAACTGGAACACCACCAGGAAGGACCTGCACGTATGTACAACTGATATCTCGATTACATGTAGTCTAGGCATGGGCGCAACCATCCAAAAGACATACGAAGAAGGTCTGTGGTATGGACGCAGCCACCCAGCTGAAGAGACCATGATGATAAGAAGGTATGGTCGCAGCCATCCCAAAGACTCAGGTATGGGCGCAGCCATCCATCAATGAGTCATGTAATAACAATCCACAAAATCGCAGCCTGGTTCGCAACAGACAAAGACCAGGGTCTTGCGCTCCATCCCAACCCGAACAAAGTACAAGTCCAAGCATGTGAATACATGAGCTGAAGTCGAACATGCATGAACATTGTCTGATTACCAGCCAATAATGAAAACTGTTAACAGACGCGAGAGGTACCACCAATAATGACAATGGTCCTCAAGGTACTTATAGGTACAATCCGCGGCATGTGAATCAATGAGCTGGTGTCGAACACCCACAGAATCATCCGATCGGAGGCCAATGATGAAAACCTCACGTCGAACACGAAGAACCTGCCATTGAGGCATGTAGGCTCTAAGGCACCTGAAGGGAGTCTCTAGGTCACTTTCCTGGATAATGAGCTGAAGTCGACAGGAAGTAACCTCGATCGAAGGTGGGCCATAATGTTTCCCACATCATCGACACGAGACAGAGAAGGATAAAATGTTTTGTGTGAGACATCAGAGGGAGATGGTAAGCTTGCAGAGGCCAACTTCTCTTGAACATATAGGCGACACGACAACGGATTTGGCAGTATCTGACATCAACTGAGCAGAGGTCATGGTGACAAGGCAATGAGCAGATGAGAGGTCAAATAGGATAACCCAAACCCACGGAGGCTAGTGTAAAACAAGATGAGAAATCCCCACCCAGACACGAATGCATACGAGTGCCATGTTCAAGAGCGACATACTGCCGACACGACCATTATTACATTTTTATTTTCCCCACCATTTCTGACAGGTTCCCCGATTATTTTTGGAGGACAAGCTTGACGGGGATAGCATATGCTTGGAAGGCGTCATTTCGACGATGTCCGATGTCATTAAGTTTTAATGAGCCTGACAAAGGAAGAACTCGGCGTCTTTTCCTGTTTAGGGAGTCTAAAAAGACAGCGGAAAAGAAAACTCCAGGGGGGTCCTTTTTCGTAAAGTTGTGTCTCTCGAACCCGAAAAATTATAAAACAATGCTCGAAAGAACCGCCCGACCAGTATGATCGAGCAGTACTTTTCATGAATAGTGACTTTGACCTGAAAAAGTAAAAAAGTGGTTGGAAGTACGTCGTTTTGGAGCCAATAACGAGTGCGAAACGACAAACACCCGACAATCTTTTTAAGTTAAACGGTCGAAAAAAGAGCTTTAAAAGCGACCGCCTCTCGTTCCGTTTAACGAGTCGAGAGGGAACCCGGCCATCTTTTCTTGATTTTCGTCAGAAAAGAGCTTGAAGACGACGTTTTTTGGGACCAAGTGTACATAGAACCGTTGTGACCACGCCGGTTACTAGAATCATTGTTACCATTTTGAGTTGTGGAGAACGTTGTGGAGCTGCGAGGTTGACGGAGCGATTTCCATCCCGTGCGGACACCATCCATTCGGCAGCTTGTTCCAGGTAGGTTCTCCTCTCCCTACGCTTCATTTTGAGCCTTTTTTGCAGCATTTCCACGGTGGGATTTGGCCATTTGGGCGAATTTTTTGAGCTTTGATGCGCTCTCGGTCAGCATGGATTTCCCCATCGGGTCCGCGCTGATCGATTAATTTTACACACACCACCTCTCGGATTAGCGCGGAAAACACGTGTGCTTCCGTGCTGACCCAAGGAAAAAACAAAGGGGTGCCATGATCAGCGCGACTGTTTTAAAAACAGCCGCGCTGACGCCGTGAAATTTTATTTTTAAGAATTTGAACGTACAAACTTCAACGGTCAGGGCTCTAATATTTTTTCATGGTCATGCAGGACGCAATGGCGTTTGTTTGGCAAGAGAGAGCTCACGATAACGAAGATATAGCAGCTTATGCCAATGCGGATTGCCGAAATGCAATGCGGGCATGCGGGTTCCTCAAATTTTTCCTCACTCCGCGCTTGAGAGCACAACCTGATCTCCTCGAGCTCCTAATCAGAGCTTGGAACCCAGTTGACGGGAAATTCACAATCCGAGGCCGTGATATCGAGTTCGATTACACGGATATTTATTTTTTGACTGGGTTGTCATGCCGGGGCGAGATGCCCATTCTGGAGGGGCAACGGCCCAGTGGTGAGACCCTTGACCAACTCATGGCTCGAGTGTGCCCACGAGCCATTAAAACACGGAGTGGGAAGGTGGGTATTCCGACGGTGGATGACATCGTTTTTCGCACCATACTCTTCATGGTGACACGGGCAGCGGGTTGCTTGGCCAACCACGAGGCCTCGAAGACCCATCTACTACTAGCTCTCGAGTGTTTACAGCCCACCGTATTCAACTGGGCAGCAGCAGTAACAATCAGCATGAAGAGACAACTGAGTAACTGTCGACGCGGATGCCGGCCTTACAGCTACAGGATATGGTCGTGGATCCACCCAGAGGTCCCCGGGAGACGAGGGCCAGTCGATGGGGCCATGTCATGCCGCGTGGAGGTGGCGGTCGCCCAGTGGCATGGGGTGTTTATTTTCGAGAGTGGCTGGATCGGCAGGTCATTTTCGTAGAGGATTGGCCATATGCCGGTATAGACTTTCGCGGTGATCCCGACATGCCATTGCCTGCGGGAGAGCATTGGGACGATGGAGGTGTGACACTTGATCTCTTTTTTTAATTTTTTATCTTTTTAATGTTTTTTAATTTTTTCATGTACATGTCTTGATGAATGCTATGATGTGCAGATGTGGGACCCACAAGACCCCTTGGTGTAGCCCCAGAGGCACGGAGAGAGGGACAGGGCACTGGAGCCCTGGCCTTGGCTCCTCCAGGAGTCAACACACTGGAGATTGTGCTACAGAACCTTGAGGGTTTACTGGCAGGGGTGCCAGATTACCAGGGGATTGAGGAGGTCCCCATAGCATCTCAAATCCACACAGTGGGGGTGGAACCCAGGATGCACCGCCTTTTGAGGCGGGTGGCACGGGCAGTCGTGTGATACAGAGAGCACAACCCACCACAGTAGACATCTAGGTTTTATTTCCACTGATGTTTTTTGAGAGACACGCGTCTCAGATGTACTGAGGACATCGGCCTTATTTCAGACATATACACTTATTTTTGAGCGCCTTAGTGCGCCACACGATATATATATATACCGATTTTGGATGGATATTTTACATATGATGATGTTTTATATGCTATGCAAATGTCTAACACAAATGTGATCTAATGTATCAGTTGCACAACATGCGATCCACATATTTTCATTTTTTATGCAAGCTTAAAAGCACACATGCAAACACACATGCAAACTATGCTTGGAAAAGAATTTATTTACATATGCTTATTCTATGGTCTTATTATGCTTTCTATGTCTTCTTGTATGATTTTTATCTATTACGCAAATGTCTGTCTAACACATGGTTTGCCAATGCATCAGTTAACGTGTTTAATCGTCTCGGAATGTCTTGATATGTGATGTAATCAAAATTCCTTTCTAACAATCTTACATGTAAATACAACCTTAGAATGCGTTGGTCTCTGACGGAATATCGCCCGTTGAGTTGATGGACGACAAGTTGAGAGTCCAGGTTCACCACCAATGCACGAATGCCGGGATCAACTGCTTCGGCTAGTAATTCAATTACAGCACTGTATTCGGCGACATTGTTAGTGGTACGACCCAAGCACATGCCTTGAAGATCTAGCAACTCACCGTGAGGATCATAGATCGCCCACCCGTAGAAGACAAGTGCTACGACAGGCACCATCAGCGAAACCAACATAAGGTGCACTAGACATCTGCGCAAGAAGTAGAAAACACAATAAGAGGCAAACACGCCTTCACACCAAAGAAAAACAAGAAATCATGCACACATAACACACTTGCTAAAAACACACGTATGTACAAACTAGGTGCACGAAATCATGCATAATATTTTTTCAAATAGAGCCCGTTGCGGGGCTTGTCGAGAGGATTTCCTTCGTAGTCGATCAGCTCATATGCCCCCTTTTGCAGAACTCTCTTCACGATATAGGGGCCTAGCCACATGGATTCGAGTTTACCTGCCCCCAGCTTATCTTTAGCTTGATCATAGAGCAGTACTAGATCTCCCTCAACAAAGGAACGAGGTTGAATGGTATTGTCGAGGTGAGCCTTAACCCTCTTCTTCTGCGCTTCAATAGCTAGAGAAGCTAAGCGACGGGTCTCGTCTAGCCGTTCTAAATAAAGAAGCCGTTCCTCCATCGGAGTGGTGTTGGGAAGCAACTCGACAACTAACTTTAACGAAGGAATCTCACACTCAACAGAAAGGGTGGCCTTTAGTCCATAAACAAGCTGAAAAGGGGTGAAACCGATGGCGTCCTTCACAGAGGTCCGATAGGCCCACAAGGTGGGGAACAACATCAGATGCCAATTAGACTTGTGTGTACCCACGGTACGTTGGAGCATTGTGATCAAAACTTTGTTCACAGCTTCAACTTGGCCGTTGGATTGAGGGTAATACGGCGTCGAACTATCTTGACGCGAGCCTAGCTGAGTCGTTAGTTCCGTCAACATGTGATTACGGAAATGTTTTCCGTGATCCGTGACGATAGCCTGGGGGACTCTGAACCGAGTAATGACATGATTAAACAAAAACTGCGCCGCTGTGTAACCATCTTCGTTCAATGTAGGCATCGCTTCGGCCCATTTGGTGAAATAATCCACGGCAACGATGATATACCCATGCCCCCCGGCCGAACGAGGGTTACAGGACGTATAATCGATGCCCCATTTGGAAAATGGACCTACGGTAACAACAGGGTGCAGGAGGTGCACGCATTTTCCGGTGGTAGATCTGACATTCATGACATGCACGGATGGCAAGGATGCAATCCTTGAAGATAGAAGGCCAGAAATAACCAGCACGGAGGATTTTCTGGGCGGTGGCATATCCGGACATGTGGCCACCACAAGCACCGGAGTGGTAGTCATTCAACACCCGCTCAGCCTCCTCGAGAGTCAAATATCGGCGGAGAACAGAATCAACGCCGAGGCGGTACAGGGTATCGCCAATAATGCGATAGGGTTGAGATTGGTGATGAATCCTCCGTCGAGCGTCTTTCGATACGTTGGGATGGAAGGAAGACGTTTGCAAATATACGATGATGTCCCCATACCAAGGGTCGAGGGTGCTGATTAGAAACAATGTTTCATCCAGGATATGCTCTTCCGAACGGGATGGTGCAGAAGGAGATGGCAAAGAACAGAGCAATTCTGTAAAGACCAGAGACTTCTTAGACTTGGCAGCAGTAAATTCCAAGTCAAACTCTTGTAGGATTACGATCCATTTCGAGTACTTGCCCCCCAGCAGCTGACGCGACAAGATGTACGTCATTGGGTTGCAGTCGAAAATCACGGTTGTAGTGCGCAACAGGATATAGTGCCGGAATCGTTGGACGGCGCAGACAGCTGCCAATGCCAACTTCTCGACATAAGCGTAGCGAGTTTCCGTATCCAAGAGATTGCAACTAAGGTAATAGATAACGTTCTCATTGCCATCATCATCATCCTGCACCAGAACCATGCCGATGGTGGTGTCAGCGGCAGCTAGATAGAGAGTATAATCACGGTGGTAGTTCGGAGGTCTTAAGAGTGGAGCCGAGACAAGGAGGTCCTTGAGTCGCTCGAAAGACTCCTGGGCAATGGCATCCCAACAAAAGGGTATGTCTCGCTTTAATAACCGTGTGAAACCCTTAGCCACCTCGGCATAATTCGGAATGAATCGTCTAAGGAAATTCGCTTTGCCCTGCAAGCTCTGCAATTGCTGCAAGGAGGCAGGGGGAGGAAGATTCAAGATGGCCTCAACTTTGAGGGGATCCAGACGGATGCCTTCTCGGGAGACGATGAACCCGAGCAGTCGGCCTGATTCTACGCAGAAGACACACTTATGAGGATTAAGCCTAATGCGGTAGTGTCGACAGCGGAGAAAAATCTCGCGAAGATGAGAGGGATGGTCCTAACGCTTAGCTGAATGAGTTGGGAGGTCATCCAGATAAGGTTGTACAATGTGACGAATGTCATGAAAGGCATAAGACATTGCACATTGAAATGTAGCGCCAGCATTCTTTAGACCGAAAGGAAGCTTCTTATAGGCGAAGGTGCCCCAAGGACAAATAAAATCCGTCTTATGCTGGTCTGTGGGTGCAATGTTGATCTGGTTATAGCCAGAGAAGCCGTCCATAAACGAGTAAATTTCACTTCCTGCACACTCGTCAATAAGCTAATCGATGAAGGGCGTAGGGAATTATCCTTCGGACAGGCACGATTGATATCACGGTAGTCAACACAGACCCGGATAGTGCCCTGCTTTTTATTCACAGGGACTATATTAGACACCCAATCCGTAAGGGGAATGGGGTAAATGAAACCAGCTTTAAGAAGCTTTTCGACTTCGGCCTTGATGGCTGCAGCCTTTCGGGGGTGCACAGGGCGTAAGCGCTGACGAACAGGCTTAGCACCTGGATATGTAGGTATTTCGTGCACCACTATACTAGGGTCGATGCCGGGCATTTCCTCATAGGACCATGCGAAGACATCACGAAATTTGCGAAATAGAGCAGTGTAGAGTTGAACTTCCTCTGGAGTGCAAGTGACTCCGATATGAATGTGCTCGATAATCCCTGGTTTGATAGAGATGTTGATCGGTTGGGTTTGCGTGATATTTCCCATATTGCCCTCTGAAGGCACTTGATAAAGATGAATGGGTGTTTGGAGGGGCGGGGATGGGACACACGAAGCAAACCGCTCGAGACATGCGGTCATTTCTGGATGGGGAGGGAGAAACGAAGAGCGGTGGTGGTGATCTGACCAAGGGAGCTCTTCGAGAGACATTGTCTCTATGATGGCTTCATCGGAAGGGAATATTTCCTTCAACGGATCCGAAGTAGCCTCATCTCCTAGCCAAGGGAAATGGACATATGAATCGGGAACACTGCTCGGGAGAGCAGGTTCATCAGGGGGAGCCGATGCAGCAACAATCTCGATGTAGTTGAGTTCGGCAGGACTCAACGGCATCATATCACCCCAAGAGTCTTCCTGATTGGCGGGAGGAAGAACCCACGGATCAGAGCGTATAGAGATCATGTTAATAGGGGCGAGGTTCGGAGGTGGGAGGGGAAAGACTCCCATTAAAGTGGGATCTTTGAAAAGTCCGGCACCCACGCTCTCGAGTGACTTAGAGGTATGCTCCACGAATGGCACATTACCTTTAGAAGAAGAGGCGAAGAAGGAGAGCTGGTCCACCGTGACAATCTTCCCCTGGTGAGGGAAACGAATGACACGGAACAGGGAAGAAGCCACGGCTTGCATGGCGTATGTCCAGCTCCGTCCGAGGAGGAGGTTGTAGGTAAGATTGGCGTCGACAACTTCGACCTCCACTTCTACGGTCTTCCCTTCCAAAGAGATGGGCAAGCGTTGGAGGATACCGTAAGGACGGGACTCTCTTCCATCGAAAGCTTCTAACGTCGTAGGAGACTGACTCAAAGTAGGGGAACCAATAGCCTTCCAGCAAGCAACAGACATGATGCAGGTTGAGGCACCTTCATCAATAACTGTACGATGAATCGTTTTGCTATTGATGATGACCTGTATAAGGAAAGCGACTTGGTGAGGCAGTCTCTGTGTAAAACCCTCGAGATCAAAAGAAATCAAATCTGAATCCGCCGGGTCGATGCCACCAATAGCTGATAGCAAGGACTTCCTCTGGGAGGGGCAGCTCTGGAGGACTTCTAGAGCGGACATAGCAGACGGAGCTTGAGCTAAGTCCTCAACAATGCTATAATGTTGGGCAGCACGAGCATTAGGGTTGTAAGACGACTTCCTGAGTACACCTTTTGGAGGTGGTCGGGGGGTCGTCTCAGCGCTGGGCCTTTCGATGTGGAGAGGACCAGAACTAGACGGAGGAGCGCTGGAGGGAACCTCTGGCTCTTTCCCGGCATGAGATGGATAGTCTTTCACTCGAGTTGAAACATGGATGGGAATCGTTCCAGCCATGAACACTTGAGAACCGAACGAGGAAGAGGGTTGAGACGGGTCTGCCACCATTTGAGTCTGCTGGGAAGGGAAAGGCTCTTTAAGCACGGCAGGAGTCCCAGGAGCACCTTTCAATAACTGACTAACTTCGGACCGCCTTGGGCAGTCCTTAGTGTAGTGATCCTCATCACAGATGAGACAAGGATACTTAGGTTTTCGTTTAGCTCCTTCCTCGGGTGAAGGCTTAGGGGAATCCTGCTTGGGTTGTCCAGATTTATCTTTAGCTTTCCCTTTCTTCTTCCCTTTTGAGGATTTATCCACCGCGGTGGACTGAACGACGTTTACCTCGGAGGTACTTCCAGGATTAGATTGGCCCTGAGGAGCATTTCCATTAGAAGCGTTCTGTTTTTGCTTCCCAGGGTTCGCGGCCGATTTCTTCGATGACGAATTTACAGAGCCAATGACTCCATCAACAGATGGTTTGGGCGGAGCCTTGGGCTGTCCAGGCCTCGGGGCATCTGGCAAATAATCATATAGAGTGCCCGACTGAGAGTATACTAAGTCTAGGTACTGAGCTCGCGCGATCGCTTGCTCTTCAGTTACACAAGCTCCCATGGCGATGTCTCGTGCAATCGCAGGGACAAAGGAAGTTGTGAACCAATCGGTCAGGAGTTGATCAGGAATCCAGAATTTGATCAAGCGACGACGCCTCCTCCATTCATGTATATGATCAGATATATGGGTCGCCATGTCCTGTTTGAGAGACGTGAGGAGATGTGTCCCCGTCTCGTACCGAATGGCTAACTGAAAATGAGTTAAGAACGCCATAGCCAGCGAGTTGAAATCTTGAAACGTGCCGTGATTCAGCTCAATGTACCACTTAGCGGCTGAGCCGGTGAGAGTTCTTTGAAAGAGGTGGAGCCGGATAGAGTCATCAAGCCATGAGTTCGATGAACACCAGAGGTGATAGGTCATGACATGGGCTTGAGGATCTTCACCAGCTTTTCCATCAAATTTTGGACAATCATCGGGTATTTTAGTTGGAACTGGTGGCCAATACGGATTATGCAGAATGGGATCATTCGTCAACTAGGACACATCCGAAAGTTCCAACGTCGCTAAGAATGGCAACTGAGGGTTAAAGGACATTTGTGGCTGTGGAAGCGGGGCGCTACCAGGGTTCCAACAAGGTGGTGGTTGCCCCCATGGACTCTGTCCAGATGGACCTGGCCCAAAAGGGCCCGGCCCATAGGGACCTTGCTCGTAGGGGTTCTGTCCATACGGGTTCTGTCCATATGTAGACAGTTGTCCCTGGGTCTGCCCCCCAGCACCCCATGTATTAGCAACTTGACTCGCAGGTGCAGCATACTGATAATTTTGGTAAGGAGTGACCTGCATCTGTTGATAATTTTGATAAGGGGTAAACTGAGTTTGCCCCTGGGGTTGCTGGTAGCCATACATTTGCTGGGCTCCATACTGAGCCTGATAAGAAGGCTGCGCTTGGTAGGAAGGTTGGGGCCGTGGCCCGCCTTGCATTTGATAACCCGTTTGAGTTTGGGGCCCAGAATAATGTCCTTGAACCGGCTGGGCTTGGATCATCTGGCCGGAAGGTTGGCCTGGTTGAGTTTGGGATAGACCTGTTTGCCCAGAAGGACGTACTTGCTGGGTGCCAGGTTGTCCTTGAGCAACCAGGGGTTGTCCTTGCGGAACAGATGGCCGAGCAGGCTGGACGGCTGGTTGACCTTGCGGTTGGCCAGCCTGTCCAGATGGATGATTAGGGCGGATAGTGGGTTGGCCTTGCTGCATAGAAGGCTGGCCCGTTTGCCCGGAAGGGTGCACTGGCTGAGCAGTGGGTTGGCCCTGTTGTACGTAGGGTTGCCCCCCTTGCCCAGGAGGATGCATGGACTGAGCAGTGGGTTGGCCCTGCTGTACGTAGGGTTGCCCCCCTTGCCCAGAAGGATGACTAGACTGAGCAGTGGGTGGGCCCTGCTGCACGTAGGGTTGCCCCCCTTGCCCAGAAGGATACCCCTATTGGACTGCTGGTTGACCTTGAGGAATATAATTTTGCTCAGCTTGTCCAGTGGGATAACCCTGCTGGAAACCAGGTTGGCCTTGTTGGATGTAAGGTTGTCCTGGTTGTCCAGACGGGTAACCTTGCTGGGTACCAGGTTGCCCTGGATAACCAGAAGGTTGACTCTGATAGGAAAAAGATGGACCACCAATGGCCGAAGGTTGTCCCGGGTAGGGTTGTCCTTGTGGGCCCCCAGATTGTCCTGGGTAAGACTGGCCATAAAGTGGTTGCCCTTGGGGGGCTTGCACATAAGGTGGCTGGCCTAGATTAGGTGGTCCTTGAGGCTGTCCAGGAATTGCCTGGCCACCATGAAACGAATGAGTACCGGCGTCCCAAGTGATGGATAATGGTACTGAGACTTCAACAAAATGTTGAAGAGGCGTGGTTTGAGTAAACTGGAGGTACTGGCCGGTAGAATCATAATAAAAGAGTGGACTTTGCGTATTCGGGTCCACAATGGGTTGCCCATGAGCATCATACGGCCCCCCTCCTGGAACAGGACCAGAAGAGGGTTGAGCACTTTGTGCAGGGTCGACGACTCCAGACGAAAGCTCTGGCTGGCCATTACTCACTTGACCGTGAGAGGGATCAGCACCAGGGTTTGTAGATGAAGACATTGTCACGACACTGATGACCGGATTCGAGTATGCTACACAAACAGTCGGAATCGTGGGAACTGAGGTAACAGGTGCAGTATGGGGTTGTGAAACAAAGGGTCCCGTGGTGGGAGTGATCTGAGGATCCCACATAGTCGTAGTAGGCATCCTGGCAGCTATTCTATCCCTTATCGACTGATATCGTGGGGGGAGTGGAGAAGTAGCTGGAATGGGAGTTTCAATATTCGACACCACGGGTGTCTCACTTGCGCTGGGAGATGTCTCATCCATATGGGAAGTAGACATTGGAGACGAAAAACCAGGAGGGGTAACAGGAATATCGTCCTCGTCAGGCTCCCAGATAGGGTTCCAATCTTCTTCATAATCCTCGTCGCTCGGGGCACGTACGTTGATAGGTTGGATACTCGGGATAACAGGAAGAGTATCGCTTACAACTGGTACCTCAGGAGCAACAGAAGATGGAGAACCTTGATCACTTGGACCGGGAGTTGACGGGTCAGCCAGGATGACAAACCCCACACAAAACCTAAAGGAAACTAATGATAAAGACCCTACTCAAGCTAACGCACGCAAGAACTAACCAGGTAATGTTATCGTGGCCGAATAAATTTTTAAGACACAGGAACTAAACTTGACCTTTTCATGTTTCAAGAGTCGAGAAAAGGACGAAAAGATGACTCTAGTCTCCTTCGAATGTTTAATGAGCACGAAGTGACAAGACGCTCACTGGCACCTTTTCTTTTAGGGAGTCCGAAAAGGATCAAAAGTGACTGCTCTGGAGATTCTAGGCAAAGGGTTTACCAAGCAATCCGTAAAACTGCTTATACACCTTGGCAATCGTATGAGAACCAAGGACTTTCCATACTGCAGTCAATCTTCCCGAATGCTGTGTTCGGTGCGTTACAGCTCGCAGGGCGGCAGACTCGGCTTCCTATGGATCAAGGATAAAAGCCTAGTGGGGTCTCCCTATATACATGACGGTACGTGGGAGCACAGTCCGTGTTAGACCACTATCGAGTCACAGAAGGAGGAATCACCCAACCGTAATGTGAAACAATAGTGACTATGTTTAAAGACGCCGGAACACGTCTCTAACCTAGACCTCTAGATGTTTGCGTTAAGTTCCAATGCGTTTTTAGGTTTATTCAGTTTATTTTATGGTTGATCTTGAATTAAGTTTCGGTTTCAGGCCTTATCGTGTGATCTCTCACAATTACCTAGATGCAAACTACATGCCAAAGAATACCATTTCGTTCGATGAATTCTAACTATGAGAGGGTTAAGAGTTTTCAATCAAACAAAATGAACTCAATCACTCAAACAATCTAATGCAGCTAATGACAAAGAAATGAAAATTTTCTTTTGAGAACACAAATCAATGAAATGCTCTTCTTTTCATTAACTATTGAATGTAAAAGACATTAGTTTGATTTCTTTTTCTATGGCACTGTGCACTTAAAATGAATTTTGAGAGACAACAACACCGAGTAAAGAGAAATAAAATCACTCAATGAAAAACACAACAAGCGTGAAAAGAGCCGATTGAACCCAAGCAACTGTGATCTGTGTCTGGGTAGTGAAACAATCCGAGGACTGGTTCAATGACAATCACCTAAACAACCAAGCAAAGAAAGCAAAAAGAGGAAGGTTTCCGCAATAGCAAAGGCAAGCAGCAACGAATCTTCATGAACGAGTGATAAAACAAGGTCAACCCAGTGAAAACGGGATGATGGCACTAGGTCACAGGACACAAAACAAGATTCGTCCGACAAGACTTTGCAAGCAAGTGCTTCACAATTCAAACAATAAAAATCAAGTCATAAACCAGGTAGAAAGAGTAGGAGATAGTCAAACCAACAGGCTCAGGAGGCAAAATTGAAACAAATTCAATTCTACAGGATCAGCGCGGGTAACACTCAGCAACAATGCGCTGACCAGAAGTCACGCGTAGCAACAAAGCGCTGTCAGCGCGGAAGCACACGACTTAAGCGCGCTGGTTCGATTTCAGAACCGTCGTGACTGTTTTACGTACAAGCGCGATGACCACGGAGTCAAAGAGACAGCTATGCGCTGTCAGCGCGACTGTTTTGATATAAACCGCGCTGAGGCTAAAAAACAGGCAGAATCAAGCCAAAAACTCCCAAACCAAGGCAAGAACTCTTTAAACAATTAAGACACCTCCCAGACTGAACCAGGAAGTCTAAAAGCAGAGAACTAATCCCCAATTTTTGAAAAAAGAGTAACAATCAAACTCAAAACAAGAATGAACAAAAAGAGACAAAGGCCAGCTCCCCAGTGGAGTCGCCAAATTGTTGGAGAGGTAAATCCCCTCTACGGATAGAGGCGATCCCTACTAGCCCAGAATGGGTCTAGCAACAATCAATCAATGCTACTGTGCAAGTTCCTAATTGCAAATAAAAGATAGGCAATGAACACCTACTTGGATTCCAACGCTATTTTTTGATGAAGAGATGTTGTTCTCGCTCCTTCGCTTTGGCCGGTCACAATCTTCCACGATCCCCGTAGATAGACACCTGCACACACGAAGAGAAACACAAACACAAGCGTGAAATCTAATAAATGAAATTATGCATCAGTCAGAAAGGATGTAATTCACATTAACCATTACAAAGACAAATGAGAATGGAACCATAACAGTAGTCATCTATTATTAATCAATAACAGAGAAAGGTACAACCAAAGTTCTGACGCTGAGTCCTTCTCTAGAGGGTCCAGCCAGCAAGTCTCTTAAGCATTCACCCTTGGAGGTAGATCTCCCAAAACAAAAGCTCTCTCTCACACAAGCAATACTCACAACCTTCCTTAAGCTTCCTCTAGCAAATCCACACTTGTCACACCAACTACCTACTAGCAGCAGCACTCTAAGCACTATGAATTCCACACTATCCAAACTAGCTGCTCATGGCAATGGTGGAGGTTTAAATAGGAGAAGGAGTCTCCATGAATGGTGGGAGGATGAGCTTATCTCCAAGGAAGGTGGCTCAAATGACGAACAGACATGCCATAGAAGGTAGGGCGACATTCACAAGGCCAACAACCAGGTCTGGAGTCATCTGGAAGGCTGGCTGTTAGAACAAACTCGCCCAAACAGGATCAGCGCGGGTGCATAACTGGACTGGAGCGCTGACATTGCATCTTAATAACGGATCAGGTCGTGTCAGCGCGACTTAATACAACATAGGATGCGCTGGCTTATGAAATTCGACCAGCGCGGAAAACCAGTGTGCTTCCGCGCTGGCAGCGCATCAGTTACACTACCAGCCGCCAGTCAGCGCGGTTATTTTAATAACAGTCGCGCTGATGAAATAAAATTTGGCAAAGTGGGTCATTTGGCCAGTTTAGAGAGCATGAGCATGGTTATTTTGAATTCATGATACAGTAGGGAGACTGACAAGGAGACAGTGACAAATTACTGCGTAACAATGTGTGCTAAAAGCAAGCCCAGTAATAGAAAATTAGGCCTGTACACTCCACTTCCAGTTCCTTCTCGACCTTGGGAAAGTGTTTCCATGGACTTTGTTGGGGGATTTCCAAAGTCTAGAAAAGGTCATGATTATTTATATGTTATTGTGGACAAGTTCAGCAAAATGTGTATTTTAATACCTTGTAACAAGAAGATTATAGCTGAACAAACAACAAAGTTGTTCTTTCAGCATGTCTGGGTTCATTTTGGGTTACCCACTTCCATTGTATCTGATCAAGATTCCCAATTTGTTGGGAAGTTTTGGTCAAGTCTACAGGAATTTATGGACACCAGACTGAAGAAGAGCACAACCTTTCACCCACAAATAGATGTCCAAACAAAGGTGGTCAACAAGACAGTGATCCAGTTGCTCAAGGGCTATTGCAGCAAGCATCCCAAGCTTTGGGATGAACATTTGTGTTATGTGCAACATTCTTACAACCGTGCCAAGCACTCTTCTACACAAAGATCTCCTTTTGAGACTTGTTTTGGTTTTACACCAAGTTCTCCCTTGGATTTTATCTTTGGAAAGGACATAGCAATTGATGGACACAATGATGTGGACAAAGCAACCAAGTTCATTGAACAGATCCAAGAAATTCACTAGGAAGTGCAAGAATAGCTGGAAAGAAACCAGGCCAAGTACAAGGCAAGGCATGACAAGCATCAAATTGAGCATAGCTTCTAAGTTGGTGATCAAGTCTGGTTGTACATTAGCAAAGACAAAATGCAAGGTGAAGGTAAGAAGTTGAAACCAATAAGGTATGGGCCTTTCAAGATACTTGAGAAAATTGGTGAAAACAATTTTTGCCTTGATTTGCCAGCTTACATGCACATCTATTCAGTAGTTAATGCAGAAAACTTCACACTGTTTGAACCTTCATTGATTGAAGATCCCGAAGAGAAAATTCAGTTGCCTTGTATTGATGATTTGTTGCCTGAATATCTCAATGAGTTGCAGGAAGATATAATTCTAGACAAAAAGGTTAGAACAACGCGCAGAAGGGATGTTGAGTACCTTAGAATTGGACTCAAAGGTTCAAACCCAAGCAGTGCAAGATGGATAGAGATTGGACAAGCGAGGAAGTTGTATCCTCACTTGATCCAAAATCTTTTTCAGTGGGAAGGCGTGATCCAAAATGGATCCAAAACACCCTCTAAGTCTTCAAAATATAAAAACTATCGCATAGGGGAAAACCTTTAAAAAAAAGGCGGATTACACTATCGGGAAGGAAAAAAAAGAAGAAATGGCAAAAAACAGAGTTATTAGAAGCCAAAGGAACAATGCATAGGAGTCATCGGATCTGGCCAATCAACGGTCTAGATCCGATCGGCATATCGCAATCGGTGTTGACAGGCGGAGTCCATCAGAAGCAGCCTTATGAGAAATTGTGATAGCAATCGATGTGAATAAATGAGAGCCGTTGATCTATGCACGTAGATCAATGGTCGAGATCTACTCGCACCATCACATCGCCAAAACACACACAGAAGGACTACTGGGCTCGAGGACTATGTGATATGGGATTGCAATATAATCGCATCGCAATATCGCATTAGAGTAATACAAAGGAGCGGGGTCGATAACAAATGTGACTGCGATAGCCAGACCCGATAAGATTATGGATGATATTGGATAATATTACAAGTCCGAAAAAATGGCTTTTTCAATGTATTTCACATTTTCGTTAAATAAATAAAAAACAAAGGAAATGTGAATAAAGCAATGAATCCAGACCTGAAAGGGTTTATACATGCAGATATATATATATATATATATATATATATATATATATATATATTGAGTTCTGTAATGAGCGGGATTTCAGGCAGGCCTTAGGTGGTAAGTGGTATTGGACGGGCTCTGCTCGATACCATCCACTGGCCGACATGTGGCATGGGAAAACCGCCTTTTCAGGCGGGTAACTTCCTTATGCATTCGCCTCCCAAAATGAATCTCATTCGTTGGATCAAGATCATTCAGGTCAACGGTGGATGTGCGATCGCGATATAAAGGCAGACCCGATGGAGTTCTAGGGCGGAATTAATGATTTTTGAAGTCCGATAAACGATAGTTTGGCAGATTTTTCTCGTGTTTTTGTGTATTTCTCTATGTAAACAGAGAACGACCATTTTTGGGATTTCAAAGGCGCGATGGTCCCTTTTGTTACAGAACAGGTGGCCACCGTCCCTAAAGGCGTTTAGCAATGATTGCTAACGCTCAGAGGGGGATTTGAGCGGACAGAGGCCGAGAGCTAGAGAGCCCAGAAGAGGAAACGAACAGACAACGTTGATTGGCTTAAAAGCCATAGAAGATGGGATACAGGGACAAGCAATGTTGAGACAGAGCAAAGATAGAGACAGAGAGTGAGAGGGAGAGTCTGTGTACTTAGAGAGGCTTGAGGGATTCAAGCAAACTCTTGCTATTTTGTATCTATTGTGTTGAGACTCAATTTGAGCTCACATTTTGTAAAACTCTGCTCTTGAAGATATAATAGAGAGGTCACCACTGAAGGCTGGACTAAGAGACGTAGCCCAAGAATTTTGGGTGAACTCCATATTAAACTTGTTGTGTTTATGTGTGTGTGTCTATTATGTTTCTCTAACTATCCAATTGTCTATATTATTCGCAATCTTATCGATCCGTTGCACTAAGTAATATGGGAAAATCCATGCACATGAGTTTGTAATACATTAAAAGTAATCTAAGATCTTCATAAATAGATCATTGACAGCCCGTTCTACATCTGTTTATTCAATTTGTATATTGAATACGCTGAGAAGATGGAGAGTTAGGGGAATACAGAGAGTCAGTTTCTTCCTGCATAAGTATTACCTCCGGAGATGGAGGGAGGACTTTTTTTTGGGCAGAACAACTTTTGATTTATTATGCTAATAAAGAAGACTGTTTGGGTCAAGAAGAAGCCTTTTTCAGATTCATTTTCCTCTTCTTTCATGTGTTTAGAATCAGGATGTTGTTGCTTCCATAAATATAAATGTGTTTTGTTTTGCGCATATTGATAACAGACAGTTTGTGACTAGTCTTGGTTATTCAAATATAATTTGTTACCATGGTTAATTCATGAGCGGTTGCTGATTCGAAACGTTGTTAAACATCATTTGCAAGTTTTATTTGTATGGAAAGGAATGTGTATTCCTGTATGAGTAATTAGATTGCAATTAAGTTTTAATACAACCTTGTTCATATGTGCACCAGTAATTGATTCATTTGGATTTGGAATCAATATATGATATTTAACCTCTTTTTTGCTATGCTATTGCAGGATAGATTAGAATAGTTAGGACTAGCATAAGTAGTTATAATTAGTATAGAAAGGATCTGATACATATAGGTTATCCATTTCTTTTGTTTATTTAATGGAAGTCTTCCTTTGGGGAGCAATCTTTCAACACCTATAACAGTTTACGGGGTCCTTTGAAACCCATCAGAGCTAGCCATTCCAAATGAAAGCGGATCTAATTGGGGTCTGCAATCGGGTTAGTTCCCCTTGTTGTCATAGAGAACATTCGCCGCGTCAATACTTTCATATTCCATATTACTCAAAGCCCATCCAATTTCATAATGTTGTATTCCTTCATTACAGTTCACCTTCAGCTGTTCCAGATTCACCTTCAAATGTTCCAGATTCACCTTCAGTTGTCCCAAATTCTGATCCTCTTCCACAGAAAAAGCAACATAATGATATATGCCAACATTGTGACTGAGTTGGCGATGTGAAAGATCATTGTTTTGATCTTCATCCATGTAATCATTGTCATAAAATCATTCATTCTTCAAACATATGCTTCAGAAACAAACCTCCTCCAAGAACAAAGATTCATCTTGGATGGATCACTTCTTAGCAATGGGCTTTGTTAGCCCTGAGATGTAGTGCTGACTTTTTGAAGGTCAAAGAGGGGCTCGGTCTGATCTGCTGTTCTCAAAGGGGTCCTACCTGGGTCACTTTTCCCTTTTCTCCTCTTGCCTGCTCAATTGCTAACTTTCCCATTTCCTTCGTTCACCCTCTAACCCTGACAAAATACTCCCTTTTGGCCTTTTCCCCAAGCGAAAAGCCAAAGTACCCATAAAACCTGACCATATGCCCTTGCGCACGTATAAAACACCTCACCGCATTCACGTCGTTGATCTTCTCCCGCCAATCCAACGACCCACATTCCTCCCGATAAAGGCAACCTGTCCGATTGGCCTCCACCGTCAGATCAGCCCCGCCAGATCCAACGGTCATTGCTCTTATCGCATAGACAACTAGCGCGGGTGATACTTGCACGATATGGGTGATTTCTCTCTCTCTTCTGCCGCTATGTGTCATTCATTGAATGGAATCGTGCAGCTTCTAACAATTACCACTTATCACTTGATGTCTGCGTGATAAAAAACATTACCGCCCAGAGTAAACCACCCCGCCTGTTACTGTCCGTGCACTCCACCACTCGATAACCGTCCAATCTACTTGCTTGAAGATCTGATGGCCCGGACATATCTTGCTCCCACCACGACCGTTAGCCTTTGCAAATTGATCTTCGCCACACGTCTCCTCGATCCGACAGCCACCATCCATGACCACCCTCACCATTCATCTACCCATGCACTCCATCCCTACGACTAGTCTGACCCCAACAACCGAATTAAACAGAGAGCATGACCAAATGGATAAAATGACATGGCACGACTCAGCAACCGAATTAAATAGTTATGGCACTCCTCTTCCATGATCAATCCAACCACCTGAAGGACAACACAGTACCAAAGCTAATGGAGTTTTCGTAACAGAGAAAGCAACTACATTCGAAGACACTATTAGACAGTTAATAGTGGTTGGTGGTCGATTAAGACCCCCCCATCCCTAAACGGCTCAAAACCATTGTAATGATAAATTATAAATAGCCTAAAGAAAGATGTAACAAGGGTTGGCATTTGATGTAAGGTTTAACTTCTGGAGATTGTAGACACTTTGTAACGTGCAGTGTCTCATCTTAATTTGCAGAAATGTAATCTTCTTTTGTTGTTACATGCTCACTGTCCATTTCTTCTCTGTTCTAATCTTGTGCCTGCGGTGCTGTATCCATGATTGCTTCCATGTTTAATACTAGATAACTGTCATCTTATCTATGTATTGATATATTGAATGTATCAATGAGTAGGCCATTCAGGTTTCTTTTGTGTCTGGTGCAAAACAACTGTCATCTTGTCTTTGCATTGATAGATTAGATCTACAAGTTTCTTTACTGGTTGCAACCGGCCATCACATGGTTGTGTGTATCTGCTGGTGTGGTCAGTATTCTCAATATTCACCTAATTCCTAAATTGTCGAGCATTGGTGGTCTAAAGCCTTGTAGTCTCAGGGTGTTCATGCATGTCTGGAGTGAAAATAGAGTAGAAGTGGTTATCTGGCTTGAACCAAACCATCATACCTTCCAATAAACTTCTGCAAAAATAGTTTAATTTATATGTTACCAGGCATATCCAAGCTACAACCTAGGAGAGTTTCCTGGAGCGATAAGATAATTGGCGCCATTGCCGGGGAGAGGAGATTGAAGCTCAGCTTCCCTGGGAGAATGACACAAATCCGGCTTTGATGATAAACAAAGTTTGGACACATTTTTGGTTGTAATCATCTATCTGGTGACTCTACTAGAAGTCGAAACTCTTGGTGACTCTACATCACAATTCTGGCTTAGTTTGTGAGGCATACTCAGAGAAATCCTCAGAAATCACCAGCTGACCCAGTACCTGACCCTCAGAAGATTATCAAGGAAAGAAAGACATCACAAAAGGGAGCATCAGGATCAGGTAAACCTAAACAATCTTATGCATCTCTGTAAGAAAGGCTTGTAACAAAGCACATACATATTGAGAATATAGCCTCCAGTACTAGCAGTGAAGAGAAATTTTCAGAGATTCATAAGGCTCCTTATTCTTTAGGTCCTACTTTGGATTTCAGCCCAAAGGAAGCCTCCCTACCTATCCATCATATTCCTTTGACCCTGTCAGTCATTTCTCAACTCCTTATCTTTCAGATTGCCATCATTATTTCATCTACCCCAGTCATGGCAGGCCCACAAGCACCCACCAAAATGGAAAGAATCATAGCTGCTAAGTATGGGCCCTTGGTCTTGCCTACTCCTTTGAATGCCATGCCTGTAGGAGAATATAAAAAATACATGCCTAAGTTCACTGGGATTGAAGGAGTTACAGCTGAAGAACATATTGAGGGTATTTGTCCAAAGCCTGGATGGAGAGGCTAGAAAATGGTTCATAGAATTAACCCCTAGGTCTATAACAGACATTGAGGCCTTAGATGATGTGTTCCTAAAGCATTGGGGGGAAAAGAAAGATCTGCTCTACTATCATACTGAGTTTGGGAACCTGAAAAGGGAAAATGGGGAGTCACTTTCTGATTTTAATAAAAGTTTCAATCGCATGTACAACAAGATCCCAGCCGAAGTAAAACCTAACCCCACCTCTGCCAAGCTCACCTATGCCAATGATGTCTTTTATTTTGACTTCTACCTGCTATTGAGAGAAAGAAGATGTGTTTCTTTAGCTGAAATGCAGCCTTGGAGGTAGAATCCAATATCATGGCTGCAGAGAAAATCAAAGGACATGCTGAATGAAGGAGATAGAGGGGTGAATCTTCTTCATCTTTAGACCCTAAGATAGACAAAATGACCAAGATGATAGAGTCATTGGCCTTGGAAATCTCCAAGATGAAGGTTGAGTATCATTCATGGAAAGGAAGGGTTCCTAACGCATTTGCTCCTAGAAATCCAAACCCATATAGAAGAGCAAATGAACAATTACAGATCATGCAAAGAGGCAAAGAGGCCAGTGAATAACAGAAAGTGAAGACTCCTTTCCAGAATGTGATCATGGAGGAGGTGTAGTTTGATGAAGAGGATGAGATCCACTGCATGGAAGACAAAGGCAGTGCTTCCTTTTTTACATTAGTTGCCTATGAGGAGTCATTACTCAAGGACCAGACTAGCCAGGAGTGGGATAGAGAAGCTGTTCTGCAAACTGAAAATCATTAGAGATGTAACCTGAGGTCAAGGATGAGCAATGACAAAGAAAGCCCTATCCAAAAGACCATTGTTCCTATAGAGCAGCACATTAGCACGCAGAAGCGACCGACAGCTGATCCCAACATCCTCAAAACACCAGCTCAAGAGGTAAGAGGTCCTGACAAGTACCCTTCCCCTTTCAGTTTTGAATCAGAAGTCTAGAAGTTGAAAATATCTGTACCTCTAATAGAATTAGTAAAGAATGAGGCCTTTAAGAGACCCATCCTTGATGCCCTTGAGCTCAAAGTCACACAAGCCTCCAATGACTATGTGAATTTGCAAGATGATAAACCTACAGTTGTGCTTAGCCCCATGACTGAATCCTCTGATGATAGCTCCCCATCCTTCTATGTCTCTTTGACCATTCACGACAAAATCCTTCACAACTATCTGCTGGACACAGGTGCCAGTCATAATCTAATGCCAAAATCTATCATGGATGAGTTGGGCCTGGATATCACCAGACCTTACCATGAATTGTTCTCTTTCGATTCCACAAAGGTGAAATGCTTGGGGTTAATCAAAGATCTAGCCATCACCTTGGCTCAGCTTCCCATGAAGAGCATGATGATGGATATTGTGGTAGCAGATGTTCCCCCTAAGTTTGGCATGTTACTTTCGAGAGGATGGATTAAGAGATTAGGTGGGACATTGCAGAATGATTTTTCTTATGCCACTGTCCTGGTTTTTGGAGGAGAAAGCAGG
Organism: Pinus tabuliformis; assembly: GCA_031772625.1. Lineage (NCBI taxonomy): Eukaryota > Viridiplantae > Streptophyta > Pinopsida > Pinales > Pinaceae > Pinus > Pinus tabuliformis. The sequence goes on along the minus strand of CM062814.1, from coordinate 195,632,763 downwards.
AGATTGTACAGAGAGGTTCAGCTGGCCTATATCATAAGTGATGACAAGAACCCCACCAATCATCCCATTTATGCTGTGGACACTGATTTTGGAGCATGTATTCTCCAAATTGAAGAATCCCAGCTGGCCCCAGTGCAGCTCAAGAAACCAGTAGGCCAGGTCATGGAGAAGGAAGGGCCGTAGGTTTGGGATATGTTTTTTGATGGAGCTTGTTCTAGGGAAACTGCAGGAGCAGGTGTGGTGCTGATATCCCCAAGACGGGAGTGCATACATCTGTCTTTCAAGCTGACTTTTCAAGTCACCAACAATATAGCACATATGAGGCTTTGATATTGGGCTTGAATGTTGCTAAAGAAATGGGAATCAGAGACATAAAGGTGTTTGGAGATGCCAATCTCATCATTCAACAAGTGAACAAGACGTTCCAAGCAAAGAAACCAAGGCTGAAAGCATACAGAGATGAGGTATGGAGGCTCAAATATTGCTTTAGTAACTTTTGTATCTCGTATATTCCTAGAGCCAAAAATCAGCTTGTTGATTCCCTCACTGTGTCTACTAGCATGTTCATACCTCCCATGCTCCCTAAATTGGCTTATGAGGTTCAGGTAAAATATATACCATCTCTGCCTGATGATGTCAAATACTGGAAAGTTTTTGAGGATGATAGTGAGGTCAATAGGTTTCTGCAAGTCATTGATGAATTCTCTGAAATGCAAATTGACCAAGAGAATGAAGCCATGGAGGAGTGTCATCCATCTCAACTGAGAAGCAAAATTTTCCAGGACCGCATTGTACAATTGCCTAGTAACCATATACCTAAAGGGTTGGTGCCTCTAGAGAAGCTGTTTGACCATAATGATGTACCTTATAGGCATGCCCAGCAAAAAAATAAGTCTGCAGTCCATAGGCATAACATAGGGATCCCAGATCATCCAAAGTATATAAATCTGTCCACCCATTTGTCTACTGCCCAAAGTTCCGAATACTGCACCCTGATGAAGCAATTTGCTGATGTCTTTGCCTAGGAATACAGTGACCTTAAGACTTATGACAAAAATATCATCCAGCATAAGATCCCACTGGAGAAAGACACCATCCCTTTCAAGCAGAAACTGAGACCCATAAGCCCTCTATTGCTCCCTTTGATTGAAAAGGAAATCAAGAAATTGTTGGCTGCCAAGATCATAGTCCCCCTGAGGTATTCGAAGTGGGTAGCCAACCTAGTAGTTGTGTGGAAGAAGAGTGGGGAAATCAGGCCGTGTGTTGATTTCATAAACTTGAACAAATGCTCTAAAAAGGACAACTATCCACTGCCCAAAATGGAACATTTGCTGCAGAAGGTTTTAGGGGCTAAAGTTATGTCTTTCCTGGATGGATTTTCAGGGTATAATCAAGTGGTTTTACATCCAGAGGACCAAGAAAACACTGCCTTCACCACTCCTTGGGGAACTTTTATGTACTCCAAGATGCCTTTCAGACTGATGAATGTTGGGGCCACCTTTCAGAGGGCCATGGATATAGCTTTTGTAGGAGAGAAGGACAAGTTTGTCCTTATCTACCTTGATGATATAATAGTTTACTCCAGCAGTCATCAGGATCATTTGCAGCATTTGAAGAAAGTGTTTTTGAAGTGTAGAAAGTTTGGGATTTCAATAAATCCTAAGAAGTCACAGTTTTCTCTAGAAGAAGGCAAGCTCCTAGGACATATTATTTCTGCTGCAGGTGTCAGGATCGACCCAGAAAGAGTCAAAGCGATACAGACATTGTCTGTTCCAAGATCAAAAAAGGACGTTCAATCCTTTTTAGGCAAGATCAACTTTGTGAGGAGGTTTATTCCCAATTTTGCAGAATTGGTAAAACATATCACCTCCATGCTGAAAAAGGGATCAGAGAATGGGCTAATGCAGCAAGAAAATATTTTGAAGCCATCAAAAGAGCTATTATGGAAGCTCCCACTCTAATCAGCCCAGACTATGGCAAGGAGTTCCATATCTTCTCTTTTGCCTCCTGTGACACCCTTGTAGCAGTCTTGTTGCAGAAGGATGATGAAGGAACAAAGCACCCAGTGGCCTTTTTCAGCAAAACTTTGAGGGATGTTGAACTAAGATATGACATTATTGAAAAACAGGCTTATGCTCTTATTAAGTCTTTGAAGGCATTCCGAATCTACATTCTGCACTCCAAGGTGATTGCCTACATTCCCTCTACTTCAGTAAAGGATGTCCTAACGCAACCAGATGTTGATGGAAGAAGGGGTAAATTGATTGAAAAGCTCATTGAGTTCAACATAGAATTGAAGCCCACCAAGCTCATCAAAGGCCAGGGCCTTGCTCAACTGATGGCTGAAGAAAATTGCAGAATGTTGGACATAAATTGCATGAGTGCAAATTCAAATTTCGGACAGACAGGGGAAGAACAGTGGAACAAGGACAAAACCAGTCTTTGGCTGAAAATCTGGCTTCTTTTGAATGGTATTCTAGAATAGCTCACTTCCTGTTGAAGCTATGAGTTCCTTCAGGCCTTAGTTCAAGCAAAGCTAGGACCATTAAGCTCAAAGCAGCTAAGTTTTTCATCAGTGAGAACCTGCTTTATTGGAGAGACCCAGCTAGAATCCTCGTAAGGTGTCTAGATAAAGAACAATCAGTGGAAGTGATGCAACAGTTCCATTCTAGCATCTGTGGAGGGCATCATTATTGGAAAACCACAGCCCACAACATCCTGAGAGCTGGATATTATTGGCCCACTCTATTCTCTGACGTGTTTTCATTTGTCAAATCTTGTGATGAATGCCAGAGATTTGCAGGAAGACAACAGCTGAAATCTTTTCCCTTGAAGCCAATACACACTAATGGCCCTTTCCAGCAATGGGGTATGGATTTCATAGGGGAGATTAATCCACATTCTAGTGGCCAACATAGATGGATTTTAGTAGCCATTGATTATTTTACCAAATGAATCGAGGCCATCCCCACCAAGAAAGATGATCACCAAGTTGTCATGAAATTCTTGATAGAAAACATTTTTACCAGGTTTGGTTGCCCAAACAAATTGGTTACAGACAATGCAATAGCTTTCAGGGCAAAAGAGTTGGTGGAAATGTGTGACTCAATGGGCATTAAACTAGTGCATTCCACCTCATATTATCCTCAAGGCAATGGCCTAGCAGAATCATCCAATAAGAACCTAGTAAGGATAATCAAAAAGCTGTTGGAAGACAATAAAAGGAGCTGGGATTCCAAACTGAAGATTGCATTATGGGCTAACAAGGTTACCACCAAGAAGTCCAAGGGGAATTCTCCATTCAAGTTGGTATATGGCATTGAGGCTGTATTCCCAATCCAATTGACCCTCCTTGTGGCCAATTTCTTGCAAGAAGAGCAGAATGAGGAAAATGACATGGCAAGGATGATTAGTGACTTGGCTGAAGTTCATCAGATCAGAGATCAATTGATTGAGAGGTCCACAGTACATCAAAGGAAAATCAAGGAAGCTTTTGACAGAAAAGCAAAGATGGACAATTTTTAGGTTGGTGACTAGGTTCTCAAATGGGATGCATTGAAGGAAAAGAAAGGAAATCATGGTAAATTTGATGCTCTATGGACAGGACCTTTTGTCATTTCTTAGGTCCAAGGGAACAATACTTTCATGCTACAAAGTTTGGAAGGAGAAACAGTTTTTGATGGCCCAGTAAATGGGTGGTTTTTGAAAGTTTATTTTGTTTAAGGCTTTCAGGCCTCCGCATTGTAAATATGTTATTTTGAAGTTTTAGTGTAGGCTTATATAGACTCCATGCCCAATGGAATACTAGGCAATATTTCTGATCTTGTTTTCATATAGAAGGCAGTGGTCTATGGTTCTTGAAACCTCACAGGGAGGATGTCATCCCCAGAAGGAGCTAGTGTTAGCCTTGAGATGTAGTGCTAACTTTTTAAAGGTTAAAGAGAGGCTCGGTCTGATCTGTTGTTCTCAAAGGGACCCCCCCGGGTCACTTTTCCCTTTTCTCCTCTTACTCGCTCAATTTCTAACCTTTTCGTTTCCTTTGTTCACCCTCTAACCCTAACAAAATACTCCCTTTTGGCCTTAGCCCCAAGCACAAAGCCAAAGTACCCCTAAAACCTAACCATATGCCCTTGCGCGCGTATAAAACACCTCACCGCATTCACGCCGTTGATCTTCTCCCGCCAATCTAACGACCCACATTCCTCCCGATAAAGGAAACCTGCCCGATTGGCCTCCACCGTCAGATCAGCCCTGCCAGATTCGATGGTCATTGCTCTTATCGCACGAACAACTAGCGCGGGCGATACTTTCGTGATATGGGCGGTTTCTCTCTCTCCTTCGCAGCTACGTGTCATTCATTGAATGGAATCGCACGACTTCTGACAATTACCACTTACCACTCGATGTCTGTGTGATAAAAAACATTACTGCCTAGAGTAAACCACCATGCCCGTTACCGTCCATGCAACTCCACCACCCGATAACCGTCCAATCTACCTGCTTGAAGATCTGACGGCCCGGACATATCCCGCTCCCACCACGACCGTTAGCCTCTGCAAATTGATCTTCACCACACGTCTCCTCGATTCGACGGCCACCATCCATGACCACCCTCACCGTTCATCTACCCATGCACTCCATCCCCACGACCAGTCTGACCCCAACAACTGAATTAAATAGAGAGCATGGCCAAATGGAGAAAAGGACACGACACGACTCAGCAACCAAATTAAATAGTTATGGCACTCCTCTGCCATGATCAATCCAACTGCCTGAAGGACAACACAATACCAAAGCTAATGGAGTTTTTGTAACAGAGAAAGCAACTGCATCTGAAGACGCTATCAGACAGTTAATAGTGGTTGGTGGTCGATTAAGACCCCCCATCCCTAAACGGCTGAAAGCCATTGTAATGATAAATTATAAATAGCCTAAAGAAATATGTAACAAGGGTTGGCATTTGATGTAAGGTTCAACTTCTGGAGACTGTAGACACTCTGTAACTTGCAGCGTCTCATCTTCATTTTCAGCAATGCAAGCTTCTTTCGCTATTACATGCTCAGTGTCCATTTCTTCTATGTTCTAAGCTTGTTCCTGTGGCGCTGTACCCATGATTGCTTCCATGTTTAATACTAGATAACTGTCATCTTATCTCTGTATTGAAATATTGAATGTATCAATGACTAGGCCATTCAGGTTTCTTCTGTGTTTGGTGCAAAACAACTGTCATCTTGTCTTTGCATTGATAGATTAGATCTACAAGTTTCTTTACTAGTTGCAGCTGACCATCACATGGTTGTGTGTATCTGCTGCTGTGGTATTCTCCATATTCACCTAATTCCTAAACTGTCGAGCATTGGTGCTCTAAAGCCTTGTAGTCTGAGGGTGTTCATGCATGTCTGGAGTGAAAACAGAGTAGAAGTGGTTATCTGGCTTGAACCAAACCATCATCCCTTCCAATAAACTTTCGCAAAAATATTTTAATTTATATGTTACTAGGCATCTCCAAGCTACAACCTAAGAGAGTTTCCTGGAGCGATAACAGGCTTCAACAACCAAGAAGATATTTCACTCATACAATAGGATTTGTTCTTGAATATTGAATAGTCTTGCAGTTGAGTTCACTCCATCATCTCACCTTGTATCTGACAGAGGGGGAAGTGATGGTCATCTACAAGCCACATCAAGCGAGGCTGAGCCACAACTTGCCATACCAGATTCAGAGTTGTAGCCAGTGACAAAGATGCCCCTGAGCATGCCTTCAGTTGGTGATGCGTATTTAAAGAATTAAGGACACTTCCTCTAGCAGAAGACTTCAATTTATTGCCATTTTTGGAAGATTTCCAGGAATTGCATTAAGCATTCTAGAGTTGGTGGTAATCCTTAAACCATCACAGGTTGAGACCTCCCTTTTCAGGTTGAGGGTCTCCCTTTTATGCAAGGTCAGACCTCCCTTTCATGGTTGAAGGTTTCCCTCTTCAAAACATTAGAAGAACTTCCTATAGCAGAAGACCTCAGCTTCTTGCCAGACCTGGAAGAGTTCTAGGAACTGCACTAAGCATTCTAGTGTTGGTGGTCATCCTGAAACCACCTCCCTTGATACCAACATTTCAGAGAGCACATTCAGCCTAGTGTTTGTTGTAGGGAAAAGTATCCGACTCGGATGACCCTAACCCACTCTAAGGGTGACAGTTCCTTAGCAACAACTGTAAAACAAACTAATGAAAGTTTACTTCTTTATGAAAGCGAAAGAGAATGGAGGAAGCACTAACCGTTGCCTTGCGCTTAATGTCGAATCCAAACTCTCCTCTTCGGCCACTTGCTCCTAGCTCTTTGTCTTTCTGCTCGCCCAGCTACAATGAGATCCTGCACAATGACAAAGAAGGAAACTACAAGAGGCATGCAATCATAACTGGTTCATGGATTAGTGTAAACCAAACATGTAATCATCACAATATATAATTGAACAAAAGCACATAGAAGAACCTCAATAGCTTTTATTAATGAAGAAATAAAGGTTCTGAGAGGATTACAACCATTGCAGGCTCCAACCCAGCAACACCTCCCAGCAGAAAGAATTGCTCTTCTTCACCTCTCTCAAACAATCACCCAATAACTCAAGAATGAAACCAACAGCATATCATTACTTTGCACAAAATTCCAGCCTCCTGAGCTCATAGGAGAGAGCTCAATATATAGATGAATTGAGAAAGGATGAGTCAGCTTGCAACTGATGTGAAGCTGCCTTGTGTCCTCTCTCTCTTCAGTTAATCTTTAGTTGATCTTCAGTTCTTGAGTCCACTTGGTGAACCTTGCTTCCACTTGGAGAAACAAAGCCTCTGACTCATCACAAGGCGAAATACCTGATCCAAGTGTCAATTTTGGAAGATTCCAAAGCTATGACTCACTCTGCCACATGTCCAAACTCGCCCAACGTAGGTGGGCTTTGTTCTGCCTGCTTTGCAACGCAGGTACACCATGGAGCAGTTGTGTTTCAGCGCAGAAACCCAGTGGAGCACCTGCTTTGATTTCAGGATTGCTTGTTTTTGAGTGTTTTCAGGTGGAGAACTGATCTGAGAGCTGTTGGTTTGCTGACCTTGTTCCTCTAGGGGTAGGAACATCGTGTTTAGGGAACTTTGGATCCCTTGGATTATTGACAATTCATGCTTGTTGCTGCAAGGCACAAAATTGTCTATAACAGATGCCCCCTAAAGTATGAGGTCGTTTATCGGGTGAAATGCTTTATTGAGAGGATCCGAAGTTCATTCAATCTGCTGAGAAGTGTCCTGTAATAAGATACAATACAATACATTATTTTTCATACATTTTTCATGATCTAGCTGAGGCGGGCATTCCCATGCTCAGCTTTATAAATACATTTTGGTACATAGAACAGACGATCGTCTGATGCTAGACTGATAATTCTCTACCGAATTTATCATCCTTCACTGATAATTCTCTGCCGAATTTATCATCTTTTGAGAAGGATGATCATCTGTTGCAATGATGTACATATCAAATGTCTTTATGTCCTGAATATATATCGCAGCTCGGATGGATGAAACTAGATCCGGGGTCTTCAATCTCTTCCGATCTTCACTCGATGTACAAGTCGATCCATGTGAGAATTTCTTGAAGTCGAACATGGAAAGACATCGCTTGATTACCGGTCAATAATGTAAACCGTTAACAAGCGCGAGAGGAATCACCGATAAGGATGATGACCCTCAAGGTACGGCAGTACAATCTACATGGTGGGAATAAAGGACTTGGCGTCGACCACCATGCAAAATCTTCTGGTCGAAGGTCATTGATGTATACCTATCGCCGGAAGTTAGAAACTTGCCATTGAGGCATGCAAGCTTCAAAGTACTGAGGGGGGTGTTCCTAGATCAACTCCTTGGATAATGAGCTGATGTTGACAAGGAGCGATCCGTCAAAGGAGGGCCTTAGTGAATCCCACATCAGTGACACGGAACGGAGCTAGTGATAATGATGAGGTGAAAACAAACTGTGATGTATGATTCAGGGTGGCGGTCATGAAGTGGATGAAGGATAATGTATGGCAGTGGGTGGAACAGGGTCGACTCTTTACAGAACCACATCTCTTGAACATATAACGACACTGATGTGATGGATTGGTAGCATTACCCCAATTGTGGATGGTGTGGCGAGGACCATGATTCTGCGATCGGTGAATGAAACAACCCAACCCGAAGCGGACGGAGGACAAAGTGTCATGTTCAAGAGCGACTTGCTACCATTAATACTGTGAGGTTCTCCCAATTTTTCCCAAGTCATTGCTGACCAGTACCTCTTTATTTTTGTCAAGCTTGAGGAGGATAACATATGCTTGTTCTATAACCTGCCCTTCGGGCAAGCCCATCGCTATGTTTTAACGAGCCTAGCGATAGGGAAACTCGTTCTCGTCTAAAGACAAGTTTGTCGCTATTTAATCATTTTAACGAGTCTAACGACAAGGAAAACTCGGTCCTTTTCATTTTTAGAGAGTCTAAAAAGGCACGAAAAGTTAACTCCAAAATTCCTTTTTTGTCATCTAATCCCTTAAGTCCGAAAAAGTATAAAACAATACAGAAGGGATGAATTTTCGGTTGCTTTAACGAGCCGAACAAAACAAGCGCTCGATCTTTTTGTGCAATAATCCCTCAGGTCCAAAAAGATTAAAATCTAGAGGAGGGATAGCTTTCCGGTCGCTTTAACGAGCTGGAAGGCCAAAACTCGGCAAACTTTTCATATTTTACGAGTCAGTGAAAAGAGCTCAAAGAAGACTCGTCTTTTGAGGAACGAGTGATGAACAGGGATAGCAGCAGATTCCAGGTACAGGTTGGAATTCTCCAATCACGGCAGTGTCACAAGGATGGCTAAGTGAAATCACTCTACGCAGCTATTCCTCAAAATGGGTAAACAAACATATGGAGGTGAACGATTGGCCAAATGAACGGATGGAGGTGATGGCATATAAAACACGACCAAGGGCTTTTAATATGGCTTTCAAAGGTTACATTTCTTGAGATTGTTTACCGGTTCATTTTTTATGCGTGAGCTTGAACTGCTAGGGAAAGATTGCTCACAATCTACGTTTATTTTTTAACGAGCATGAACTTCTGTACAAAAACTGCTCGATGATTGCGTTTATTTTTTAACGAGCATGAACATTGCCAAAACTGCTCAACATATGGTTTACTTTTGATTTTTACCACAATTAGCTTCTCTTTTTCGTTGATAGCACTGCATTTTCCATTTGCTGCAACAAACTAGTTAGAAATGGGTAATATTTACTTGAAAATGAGATTAACTTACAATATCTACCTTGAATTACGTAAGAAAGCAAATAAAAAGGGTTTTACCTCTCATTTTACCATTTCATTTGCATTTTGCTTGTTGGAGCTTTGGAGGAGCCTCTTTCCCCTCGATTTTCACCAGCTGATTCCGGAGGATTCTGCGGACGATTTTCGGCGCCGTTCGGACCAGGTAGGAGCTAAACCTTAGCTCTTCATTTTCATGGTTTCATTTTCCTGTTTTAAGCCTGTTTTGCTGCTTTGTTGAGCCTCTGGGGTTTTGCCAGGGCGCCCCCTGATCAACGCAGGTACCCTATTCGAAACCTGCGTTGGGATTCAAGCTGCTTGAAGGCAGCTTGTCCCCCAACGCAGGTAGTACACTGGGCACCTGCTTTGGGGCATAAAAGCAACAATTTTTCACAGTTTTTGATGAAATTTTCGCCAGTTTTTCATCAATTTCAGGAGCTGACTCATCCTCTTGTTTGTTTTGCAGGGATTCTTGAGCAAGATGGCCCTAACATGGCGAGAACGAGAACACGAAGAAGAAGATATGATTGCCCTTCATGATCCTGTTACGGTGGGCGCATTGCGAGACTGTGGTTTACTGAAGTTTTTCCGTATCTCTAGCATGAGAGCACAGATTTCACTACTGCAGTATTTACTTGATGCTTGGGATCCTGTTAACCAAGTATTCCAGATCAGGAACAAACCCATTCCATTGACTGTGACAGATATTTACTTCTTGACTGGCCTGTCAAGGCGGGGTGCTCCCATTTCTTTATCAGGTACAGTTCGGGGGAATGATTCCGTGAGAGATTATGTTCGCCAGTATTGCAAGGAGGGGTCCCAGCCGAGCAGAGACGGCAAGGTGGTTATCCGTGATGTTACTAGCAGGCCTCTCAGGTCCATTCTGTATACTCTTGGTAGGATGGCCGGTAGCGCATCTTTACATGTTGCCAACAGGTCTCACATGCAGCACGCCTTGGAATGTCTCCAACCGAAAATCTTCAACTGGAGTGATGCAGTGCTTAGTCAGATGAAAAATCAATTGAACAAGGTGAAGGACGGGAAGTTGAAGAACTTCGGTTTTGGTTCAATTCTGACTGCCTTTGCCTTGGAGAAGATCCCTCTGATGCAACCTCAGTACATTGATCTCGGAGTGCCTTCTCCTACCGAGCCACGTATGCAGCGATGGGTTGATCACATGTCCAGGCACGCCGGTCAATCCCAGATTTCTTTCAATGCTGCTTTCTTTAGGTGGTTCGACCGCCAGGAGATGGCTTTTTCCGAGTTCCCATATGTTGGTATGGATTTCCGGGGCGATCCGGATATGGTACTGCCAGACGGTGCTCAGTGGGATGCTACTGGTAAGAACTTCAACCATACTACTGTTCATCGTTTTCATTCATAATGTTCTTGTGCTTTATTCTTTCAAGACTTTAATTAAACTCATGTGCGCTTGCAGATGTCGGTCCTGTTCGTCCGGCATTTCGTCCGAGGCCTCCTGTTACTGTTCCGGCAGAGGAACCTGCTCGGAGAGTTATTATCCGTGATCTTAGCGACACAAAGACCCTTACAGCTGTGCAGGGGCAGGTTGAGAACCTTACCCGTGGTCTTCCGGATGTACAGGTTGACGAGTTACCTTTACCGATGCAGCAGCATACTATTGGCGTACCTAGACGATGGACCCGTCTTCTGCGCATGATCGCACATACCGTGGCTTACTATCAGGAGCATCACTAGGCTAGGGTGCCCCCTAGCATTTTCAGTTTTTAGGTCATATGACCAATTTTGTCTTGGTTGCAGAACATCATGTGTGAACTTTATGAACAGTTTATATATATATATTTTGATTTTCGAGTCTTATTCTGGTTGTTTTGGATGATTCATATGTACACTTTTTATGACGTGTCCTTTATAAATGTTGCAAATGTCTGTCTAACACATAGTTCGCTAATGAGTCTGTTAATGTGTTTAGATTTCTTGAAATATGTTGATATTGAATTGAATCAAATTGTCTTTCCAAGATCTTTACTCTTAGGAACATGCGATAAATAGCTAGATTACGAACAGAATATATACCATTGAGTTGTAGTACTACGAGCTGTGAGTCTAGCCTGACAATTAGTTGGCGTATGCCTCGTGCGATGGCATCAGAGAGTAGTTCAATCAACGCGCTATATTCAGCGATGTTATTCGTTGATTGCCCAATACATATGCCTCTGAAACTTACTAACTCGCCATTTGGATTAAAAATGGCCCACGCTGCGGAGGATAGGTTTCGCGAACTACGGCTTGCTCCGTCGGCATATCCAACACATGTCTCCACGACGTTTGACATTTGCAACGAATGCAAAAAGGGAATCACTCAACCAGAGTAAGAACTTTGGCGAAAACAAAATATAACAAAAGCACGCAGGTTACTATTTAAGCATAGTAACGCTTGAGATACAGCCCGTTCTGGGGCTGTGCCAGTGGAATTCCGTCGTAATCTATTAACTCGTAGGCTCCTTTTGCTAATACTCTTTTAACAATATAGGGGCCCATCCATAAGGAATTGAATTTACCTGCTCCTAATTTATCGGATTCTTGGTCATAAAGCAAGACCAAATCACCTTCTGAGAAGACACGGGGTTTGACATTTTTGTCGAACTGAGCCTTGACTCGTTTCTTATGGGCTTCGTTAGCCAAAGCGGCATCACGATGGGTTTCATCCAATTGGATTAATTCCATGAAACGAGCCTCTTCTTCCGAAGTTCCGGGGAGGAGATCAATTGCGAGTTTAAGTGACGAAATTTCACACTGGATCGGTAAGACTGCTTCTAGACCGTACACCAATTGAAAAGGTGTGAAACCGGTCACGTTTCTTACCGAGGTTCGGTAGGCCCATAAGGCTGCATACAGGATTAGGTGCCATCTTCTTTTATGAACTCCGATCATCCTCTGCAACATACGCTTCAGGACCTTGTTGATTGCTTCAACTTGTCCGTTGGCTTGTGGATAATACGGAGTAGAGCTGTCGTGTGATAGCCCTAGTTTGGCAGCTAATTCGACCATCATGTGATTGCGGAAGTGCGATCCATGATCTGTAACTATAGCCTGGGGTACACCGAACCTGGCGACTACATGATTGAAAAAGAATAGGGCAGCTGTTTCACCGGTATTGTCCAATGTAGGCATCGCCTCGGCCCATTTGGTAAAATAGTCAACTGCGACTGTAATATACCCATGCCCCCCGGTCGAGGTGGGGTTACATTGCATGAAATCGATGCCCCATTTGGCGAAAGGCCCAACCGCAACTATTGGTTGCAGCGGTGCGGGTGGTCTTCTGGTTTTGCTATCAAAGATTTGGCAGGAATGACAACTTCGGACTGCGATTATGCAATCCTTGAACATTGTTGGCCAAAAATATCCTACTCTTAATATCTTTTGGGCTGTAGCGAAACCTGATTGATGCCCCCCACACGCGCCTGAATGACACTCATTCAGGGCTTTTTCGGCTTCTTCATGGGTGAGACACCTCCTCAGAACGGTATCGATACCACGACGGTAAAGAGTATCACCGACGATCATGTAGTCTTTTGCTTGGTAACGTATACGTTTCTGTTCGGAGTGAGAGGTGTCAGGCCGAAACTTTTGGGTTTGGAGATAGATAATTATATCTCCATACCATTCATCACTTGCAGATATCAGAAATAAAGTTTCATCCACTATAGACTCTTTGGAAGTCTCGTCGTTGGACGATGATGGGAGATCGCATAATAATTCCGCGAATACTAGAGCTTTCTTTGACTTGGATTTCACAAATTCCAGATCAAACTCTTGAAGGATTGCTATCCATTTGGAATATTTGCCCCCCAGCAACTGTCGCGACAGTATATAAGTCATGGGGTTGCAATCTGACAGAATGGTAGTTTTCCTAAAGAGGATATAATGCCGAAATCTCTGTACCGCTTGAACAGCAGCGAGCGCTAGCTTTTCAACGTAAGAATATTTACTTTCTGTATCATTTAAGTTTTTACTTAAATAATATACAGGATGTTCAACTCCATCGACTTCTTGTACTAAAACCATCGCAATGGTTGTATCTGCTGCAGCTAGATACAGGTTAAAATCCCTAAGATAATCTGGGGCGTACATTAATGATGCTTTTACTAGGGACTCTTTCAAAGCGTCAAAGGAAGCTTGCGCAACCTGGTCCCAATCGAAGGGTACATCTTTTTTCAAAAGACGTGTATAACCTTTAGCAAGTTCTGCGTAATTTGGAATGAACCTCCTCAGAAAGTTTGCTTTCCCTTGGAGTTTCTGAATCTGAAGCAAATTCGAAGGTGGAGGCAAATTAATGATTGCCTGAACCTTACAGGGGTCGAGACGAATCCCATCTTTAGAGACTACAAATCCAAGTAAACGTCCAGAACCGACGCAAAACACACATTTGTGAGGATTGAGTCTTATCTTGTAGTGTCGGCAACGTAAAAATATCGCTCTTAAATGCTGCGGATGATCAGTCCACTTTCGTGAATGAGCTGGAAGATCGTCGAGATATGGTTGAACAATGCTCTTGATGTCATGGAAGGCGTAATTCATAGCCCTCTGAAAAGTTTCCCCTGCGTTCTTTAAGCCAAAGGGTAATTTTCGATAAGCGAACGTGCCCCACGGACATATAAATGCAGTCTTTGACTGGTCCTGTGGGCGGATATTTATTTGATTATACCCAGAAAATCCATCCATAAAGGAAAAGATTTCACATCCGGCGCATTCATCAATTATCTGGTCGATGAAGGGTGTAGGGTAGTTGTCCTTCGGACAAGCTTGGTTTACATCCCTATAATCGACGCACACTCTTATCGTCCCTTGTTTCTTCATAACAGGGACAATATTCGATACCCAATCGGTTAGAGGAACCGGGTAGATGAATCCAGCATGGAGAAGTTTCTCAACTTTTGCTTTAATGGCAGCGGCTTTCTTAGGGTGCACCTGTCGAAGCCGTTGTCTTACTGGTTTGACATCAGGATACATTTTGATTTCATGTTCAACGATACTCGAGTCGATGCCTGGCATTTCATCGTACGACCAAGCAAAGACATCTCTAAATTCACGAAAAAGAGCGTTATATATTTTCAGTTCTGAAGGGGAACAACCTTTGCCAACATGAATATTCTCTACAACATCAGGTTTTGTCGAGATATTTATGGCTATAGTCTCTTCGATATTTGATAAGTTTCGCTCGGAATCCACCGTGTTTACAGTATTTGTTAGGAATTCAAAGACTGAAGGGTGGTAAAGATCCTTCTGAGTATCTTCTTCGTATTCTGGAAGAAGGGAACGATGGTGGTGATCATTCCATGGTGCCTCCTCAATCATCATTGATTGTAAGATTCCTTCGTCAGTCCCATGTACTTTCGACCAAGGATCTAATGGGGTACCATATTCCCTAGATCTATCTACCCAAACGCTCGACGAGCGTTGATTTGGGTTTGCCTCCCATGCATGAAACATTGATTGCTACAATATTTCAATGGGGCTTGGTGGCAAAACCATTGCATGATCCATAGCGACTCTGCCATCTGTGACTTTCAAGGTGGATACCATATTGCATGTTGCTACAAATGGTACATTTCCTATGCATATAGGAGGTGGTAGCGCGAAAGTTCCCATCATAGTGGGGTCTTTCAACAGACCTACTCCAATGTCTTGAATCGACCGGTCGCTGCCATGGATCATGGGAACGCTTCCTGTAACTTGTGAACCATTAGGGAGGAAGTTTTGTTGATCGACGACCGTAATCCCTCCTTCAAAGGGGAATGCGATCTTCCTAAAATAAGTCGACACAACAGCTTGCATGGCATAAATCCATGGTCTTCCCAGTAGGATGTTATAGTCAAGATTGCCATCGATGACTTCAACATCTATTTCTACTGTTTTGTCCCCTAGTTCAACTTTCAGGTTACTAAGGATACCGTAAGGGGTATATATCCTCCCGTCGAATGCTTTTAATGTTGTCGATGATCGCGACAAGGTTGGAGATCCTAAAGTTTTCCAGCAACTCATCGACATAATACATGTCGATGCTCCCTCATCAATAATCGTTCTATGAACTGTTTTGTTGAGGGCTTTCACTTGGACGAGGAAAGCTAATTGAGCCGGCAACTGAGGATCATACCCTTTGTGATCAAAGGATACCAGATTGGAATCTTTAGGATCCACCCCACCAATTGCTGATAACAATGCCTGCCTTTGGGATGGGCAATGTTGTAATACCTCAAGAGTCGACATAGCAGATGGCGATTGCGCTAAATCTTCTACTATGTTGTAATGCTGTGCCGCTCTGGCACAAGGATTGAATGTCGACTTGTGTACTACTCCCTTTGGTGGTTTTATTGTTAATTCATGTGTGATGGGGGGTACAACTTCTGCCGAAGTTGTCGTCGAACTGCTAGGCTGATCTGTCCCTTTATCGTTCGACACCTGTGGATTCCCATAATCTTTGTTCCTTGTCGAAATCAAAGCATCATTTTGCTGTTTTGAAATCGACAACATAAGTACTTGGGACGGGGAAGCGTTTCCACTATCAACCAGATTTTGACCTGGGTTAGGAAATTGATCACTTGACACAATTGAGGTATGAGGACTTTTAAAGAACCTCTTTAGCTCAGCTTTTAATGGGCAATCCTTAGTGTAGTGATCTTTGTCATCGCATATTTGACACGGAGACCGTTTCCTATTCCCAGGAGGGTTTGAAGAATTTTTCTTAGGGGATGACCCACTTTGTTTATTCTTCCTCCCTTTGTTTTGATTCTTCTTGCTTCCTGGTTGATAGGTTTCTTTGCCCTTATCTGTCGATACGGCATTTACTTCCGAAGCAAGAACTTCTTCATGCGCATTTTGATTCGAATCCTTACGGGCCTTCTTTTGATTGGTCCTTTTCGGATTTGTGTTTGCCGTGCTAATCACGCCATCGCCGGCATGAGAGTCACTGTTTGATTTAGGAGGAGGAGGGATTGAAAACTCTGGTCTAGGGGCGTCTGGTATTTTGTCATAGAGCGTGCCGGATTGAGTATATACTAAATCCAAGTATTGTGCACGAGCGATAACCTGCTCTTCTGTTACGACTCCTCCCTTTGCTACATCTTTCGTTATCGCCGGAAGTAATGACTTTATAAACCACTCAGCTAAAAACTGATCAGGAACATACGTTTTAACCATTCTTCATCGACGTCGCCACTCATGTATATGATCTGATATATGAGTCGCGGTTGTCTGTTTGAAGTTAGTCAATATCTCTGTTCCCGTTTCGTACCTTATTGGTAATTGAAAGTGGGTCAAGAATGTCGTGGCAAGGGAGCCAAAATTGTCGAACGAAGCTCTAGGCAATTCTATATACCATTTTGCCGCTGGACCTGTCAATGTCCTCTGAAAGAGGCGAAGCCTTATCGAATCGTCATTCAAAGTGTTCGACGAACACCATAGATGAAATGTCATCACATGATTCGACGGGTCTTCACCTGGATTTCCATTGAATTTAGGAATGTCGGATGGGAGTTTGTGTGGAATCACTGGCCACCAAGGGGCGTAAGCAATTGGATCGTTTGTTAACCGATGTAAATCAGGCAACTCTAAAGTCGCCACGAATGGTAATTGCTGATTCAAGTTAGGTGAAGCGTAACCAGGATACGATGGAATCGCCTGAACAGTCGGTCTTTGCATACCAGCATAATGGAGTTGATGTTGGCATGATGAATACGGTTGATGGACTTGACCACTATAAAGTGGTTGATTTTGACCATTTTGAATATATGGTTGTCCGGTATTCGCAAATATTTGCTGTTCAGAACCTTGGTACACTTGTTGGAATTGCGGCTGTTGGTATTGCATTATCCACGGTTGCGACACCATGGGTTGTTGCGCTACACTAACCATTGGACCAAGATGTGGGGTAGCTGTACCCAACTGTACTTGTGTTGTCCCACCAGTAGGTGATTGTGGTTGGGTCGCAGGGTCAAGTGGCTGTTGCATGAGAACCTGAGCAATCTGAGGTTGACATACAACAGGCATTGTTTGAACTTGCGACACGGTCACAATAGCCGGTGTAGTTGGGATGTTTGTCACAGGTACACATTGTTGCATAGAATATACAACTCTCGGTGGCTGGGATAGCACAGGTACCCAACTACTCGTTGCAATTCCGCCATAACTTGAATAAGGTTGAGAGCTCCCGTATGGGTACTGCCCCCCATACGGTAGCAACCCAGAACTCAAGGCAACTGCCTGCCTTGGAGGACTGGATGGCCTAATTAGATTCCCAAAAGGGTCAATTTGATGAGCCTCACCATGAGAGTTACCAGACATTACTCCGGAACAAACAGGAACAGACCATACTGTCGAGATAGTCTCTTGTTGGACTCCTTCTAGCGACTGCGAGCTAGTTGGGACAGATGGTATGCCGGCGAACATTGTTGGATTTGCAGCAGGTAATTCTGCCGTCGCTGTGTCATTCGACACAGTCCTAGATGTCGACGGTTGTTCAGTCATTTTTAGTTTATCCAATTGATCACCCAGTGATTCTACAGGAACTTCCACTGGTGATGGACAAACTTCTGTTGTAGCAGGAAATAGAGCGACCCCTACTCCAAACTGCCTTGGAGTGGATACTTGCGGTTCTTCTATAATTTCCTCTATCGCAATCAGGCCAGGTGGAAGAGGAAGACCGTCAGGTCCGTAAAAGATTTCCGGTGCCGAAGAAGGGGTTGTATCGACCGCGACGGATGTTTGAGGAACAAAACTCTCTGGACCGGTTACAGATGGAACTGGTTCAGTCATACAAGTATTTTCCCCGGACTAGGATCAGTATTACTGTCCCTCTGTGGCGATTGAACTTCTTCTATAGAGGCAGGGTTTCCGGAAATGTTTGGAGTGACCAGAATCTCAGATGTTGTTGGAACGCTTGTCCTAACTTTTAAAGGAGATTTTGAACTGGTTCGACGAGCTCGCTTTGTCCGGATTGTTTTCGATTCCGGAGACAAAGACGGTTGACTCGCAAGCCTCCGAGAACGACGGATATTCAATTGACTTTCTTCCACGATTGCGGATTACTCGATCAACTAAAATATAAAGGGGAAAATTTGTGTTTCCGATTTGAATGAATTTTATTAGACGCTTTTAAACATAACTTTGCTTTTTCATGTTTTAAGAGTCGAGAAAAAGCTAAAGATGACTCTAGTCGCCTTCGATGTATTAACGAGCCCGAAGTGACAAATGCTCGGTTGGACCTTTTCAGTTATAGAGTTTGAAAAAGGCCAAAAGAAACTTCTCTGGAGATCTAGGCAGAGGGTGTGCCAAACCTTTCGCGAAACCACAGAATACGTTTTACGGTACGGGTGGTCGATCTTCGTGAATGCTGTGTTCACTGCATCGCGATCAGTAGGGCGGTCGACACGGCTTCCTATGGATAAAGGATAATTGCCTATAGGGGTCTCCCAATATATACGCGACGGTACGTGGGAGCACAAGTCCGTATTAGTGCCACCGACTCTCAGGAGGAATCACCCACCTTCGTAGAGATCGACAGTCACTATGTTTAACGACGCCGGAACACGTCTCTACCTAGACCTCTAGCTGTTTGCGTTATGTTTCAAATGCGTTGTTAGGTTCATTCAGTATATTTTAAGTTGATCTTTTTTTAAAGTTTGCCTTTCAAGGTTCACCACGAGATGTATATGAAAAATTCCTAAATGCAGCCTAAGATGAGAAGCAAGCTTTTTCAAATCTTTTTGACTGATGAAAATCTTAACTACTGGGGGAGAAGAAAAGCAAATTCTTTTCACACAGTTCATACAGCACAAACTAATGCACTTTCTCCTAAATCATCATGCAAACTTTTTCAAATGCAAAATGCACAATGCATGTAATTTCTTTTCCCTTTCTTAATGTGGATGGATACAAAAAGAAAGTGGTTATATAACTTTGATTTCGATTTAAAGCGAAAGTAAACAAGTTTGTCCAAAATCAAAAGACACCTTAAGATTCACTTGTTTAATCACTGGAAATACATGAAATCAAACCAAACTAACGAAAGTAAAATGACTAATCAGCTATGGACAGCAAACAAGCTAACTCTTTAGACCAGCAAAACGCCTAACACAGGTTCAGATCTAAGAGGCCAAAAGCATGACTAGTTTACTTTTCGTTATGGGAAATTGTAAATGAGCAAGAAATACAAAGAACAAGTACAATTTCGTTATATAACAGAGGCTGAATGATGGCAAGTAATATTGGTTTCAAACAAGGTACAAGACTGACACTTAGCAGCAAAACTAAGTGAAAACAGGCAAGAGAAAAGAGGAAACCCCAAATGCACTAAGCAAATTTGGGTCAACGCAGGCTCTGCACAATCAAACTGGCTCTCAGCGCAGGTAGTCAGTTCGGGACCTGCGTTGCAAAGCAGGTAGCCTGTGTACTACCTGCTTTGGAAAACGAGAATTGCGTTTTCACAGTCTCCGGGTCATAATTTTCTCAAAAATGCACGGTTTTTGCTCAAATCAGAAGCATTCAGTCAAGCACACTCAAAGGGATGATTTAGAAGGTGTAAAGCTATCACTAAGAGCTTACAAGGATCTTTGTAGATCAGCTCTTCAAATCATGAATCTGCTCAGAAAATGAGCAAGAGTAGCTGCCCCTCTACTTCGCTTTTGATATAGTCAAAAGCTTTTCGATTCGGTACTCTTTGGTTCAGGATATGAAAAGCAAAGATACTACAAACGCAATCAAACGGATATGATCCCCAGTGGTGTCACCAGTTTGTTGTAGGGAAAAGTATCCGACTCGGATGACCCTAACCCACTCTAAGGGTGACAGTTCCTTAGCAACAACTGTAAAACAAACTAATGAAAGTTTACTTCTTTATGAAAGCGAAAGAGAATGGAGGAAGCACTAACCGTTGCCTTGCGCTTAATGTCGAATCCAAACTCTCCTCTTCGGCCGCTTGCTCCTAGCTCTTTGTCTTTCTGCTCGCCCAGCTACAATGAGATCCTGCACAATGACAAAGAAGGAAACTACAAGAGGCATGCAATCATAACTGGTTCATGGATTAGTGTAAACCAAACATGCAATCATCACAATATATAATTGAACAAAAGCACATAGAAGAACCTCAATATCTTTTATTAATGAAGAAATAAAGGTTCTGAGAGGATTACAACCATTGCAGGCTCCAACCCAGCAACACCTCCCAGCAGAAAGAATTGCTCTTCTTCACCTCTCTCAAACAATCACCCAATAACTCAAGAATGAAACCAATAGCATATCATTACTTTGCACAAAATTCCAGCCTCCTAAGCTCATAGGAGAGAGCTCAATATATAGATGAATTGAGAAAGGATGAGTCAGCTTGCAACTGATGTGAAGCTGCCTTGTGTCCTCTCTCTCTTCAGTTAATCTTTAGTTGATCTTCAGTTCTTGAGTCCACTTGGTGAACCTTGCTTCCACTTGGAGAAACAAAGCCTCTGACTCATCACAAGGCGAAATACCTGATCCAAGTGTCAATTTTGGAAGATTCCAAAGCTATGACTCACTCTGCCACATGTCCAAACTCGCCCAACGCAAGTGGGCTTTGTTCTGCCTGCTTTGCAACACAGGTACACCATGGAGCAGTTGTGTTTCAGCGCAGAAACCCAGTGGAGCACCTGCTTTGATTTCAGGATTGCTTGTTTTTGAGTGTTTTCAGGTAGAGAACTGATCTGAGAGCTGTTGGTTTGCTGACCTTGTTCCTCTAGGGGTAGGAACATCGTGTTTAGGGAACTTTGGATCCCTTGGATTATTGACAATTCATGCTTGTTGCTGCAAGGCACAAAATTGTCTATAACAGTGTTGCCATGCATTTTTTCACGTTTTGTATTGCGGCTCTCTTCTTGGACTCATACATAACCTTTCGTATTAAGGGGGGGGATGTTGGACACCTAATCCTCAAAGGGTTGGTGTGGAAGTTGAACAACTAAAGGGATTCCAAGGGACCACTTGCAATATGAAACCAAGGGTCACTCCTATGTATTATAAATATGTATCATTGTGAATAAGATATGCAATTCATTGATTTATCATTCAGATTTTGTTCACATTCCATGTATGTCTAACAGATCGCATAGTCAAATTTCCTGCTCCTCGAAATCCTTTCTGACTTGCGATTGTGATCTGCGAGAACCCTCCCTGGATGCAATTTTTCATGTGATGCATTCTATAAACCATCACGTTTGGAAAATCACAGAATTATCATAAATCAATGTTAAAGGGACCCTCTCCTATATTGTGATTGTGATGTTAACAAGCCCAAATGTTAAGTATGCATTCTGCTTCTGCTCTGTGAGACAACGAAGGTGTTTCTCGGTGTTTCTTCAACAACATGGTCATTTAACAGAGAGCGAGAACACATGGAAGCAAGACATAGAAGGTAGAGAAACAAAGAGACAGCAAGACATAGAGGACAACAAGGCACTCTCAGCACATTTTACCAGAAACAACACAACAAGATTCAAAGGCTATATGTTTGAATTTCCACAAATACAGTGTCGTGCTTTAAATTATTGTAACAGTTTATGTGACTCGTATTTGTATTCAAACTCTGTTAAAACAGAAAATCCCTATGAAATCTTAATGTTTTATTAATAAAATAGGATTAAATCTCATAGTTGTCAATCGAATCTAGCTCAGGTGGCAGATTATGTAAAGAGATCTCTTCTCTATAAATAGGTAGATTTTCGACTCTCCACAAGGGGGATCGATGATGTGAGAACCACTGTTGTATTGTTTTCAGTTAATAGAAATACCAATTGCAGTATACTATGTTTTAACCTGAGATTCATTCTGTTTCACTCCTATCCTATCATGCTCCTTTGTTATTAGTTTTCAGAACTTCTTTGATTACTTGGAATTCAATGTTGCATTGCTCCAACTTCCTTCAATTTGTTGTGATTACTGTGAATGTCCTATCCACATTAGTAAACCAAAGATGGCTCAGATTCCATAAAACAACGTTGTTTGTTGTTGTTTTTCTCTAATTGACTCCATGCCCAATGGTGGTTGTCCTCACACTCTTTCACCTGAAAACTCACATAGAAAACCAGAGTTAGCCATTTGTATTTTAAAAATATTTGAGAGATCCCTCTCAGATTGGAAGGGCTAACTTCCAATCAAAAGCTGGTTTGAAATAGTTACCCTGGGTTGAAGGGTTGACACAACCCAACCCCCACCAGCCTGGTTGATAACATTTTGGTGCGTCTGTTGAGAGCTGAAAAACTCCTTTTCTGGGATTCTCTTTGAGTCTCTTCTTTCTAATTCCTAAGGGTAACAGGAAATCAGAATTTCCGAAGGTTGTGATATTACCATGGCGACTCCACTTTTAAAAGATACTGAAGATCGAACTTTCATGGTGACTCCATTGCATGCATATTAATAGCTTGAATATTTTCAAGATGAGTTCTACCACAAGTCTATTCCAGTCATCAGTGAAGGTGAAGTCTCTTCCATTTATCAATTCAGGTGATGGATTCAGTTTTTATTCCGAGAATCCCATATATGATCCACTATTGATTTTATTGAAGCAGAGTCAAGAAGCCCAGGTGTTGGATCAACTCTTTGTCTGGTTTTAATGGAGAGGTGGATTTTCAGATATTAGAGTAGGTACATAAATAAGCTTGTTGGGCAAGTATTTCCTTCATATTTAGATTACATTTTGCAGTTTACTTTTCAGTTTGGTGAAGTGTGTTTGAATGTAGTCTTCAGATGGGATCAGCCCAATGGTTAGGCAACTAGTTTTTTGGTTCTTTGTTACACCACAAGAGTGCAATGTCCCCATTGGAGCCAATGTTATCCATGATAACCACTAAAAATAGATTTTATTTTTATTAGTTAAGGTTTTCCACCACTGGTTTTTACATCTATCTGTTGTTTTTTCTGAAAGAGGTTGCTATGTTTTACATTTAAAGATTAAGAAGGAATGACAGGTCTATTCTATTTGTTTCAGAGAAATTCCCTTATTCCCATATTCTCATCCCATTTCATGTTATCTTTCAACTCTAGTCGTAACCCATTCCAACTCTAGTCGTAACCCATTCCTACTCTAGTTGTGTTTCCCCATTTCAACTCTAGCCATAATAACCCATTCTAACTCTAGTCGTGTTCCATCCATTTCCAAACTCTATCCATGACCCATTCCCCTTTGAAATACTTTATAAACATGTCGCAATCCTTTTTTCAAAGGCTAGACCCACAAATCATATTGCTACCGGCCTTCCCCTTTTTCCTTTACATACATATCCGTCATCTCCTTTTTTCCGCCGATTGCGATATCTCATTTCCCGCCGATCGTGATAAAGTCCTTTCCATGCCGATTGCGATATTGCATTCCCACCGATGTCGCATATCGCAAACTCCCCTGTTTATTGCGATATCATAAGTCCCATTATCCTCCGCCTTACCGATTGTGATATTGTTCCACCTGTCGATTGCGACAGAACTTCTCTCACCGATTGCAATATCGCAGTTGGTGATCGTACAATCAAAGTTCCTTCTCCCCTAAATCCTTTCCGACTTGTGATTTCGATTTGCGAGAACCCTCCCCGGATGCGATTTTTTATGTGATGCATTCTATAAACCGTCACATCCAAAAAATCGTGGAAATATCATAAATCAATGTTAAAGGGACCCTCTCCTGTATTGTGATTGTGATGTCAACAAGCTCGGATCAATGACCTAGATCAATGAATGTTAAAGTATCCATTCCGCTTCCGCTCCGTGAGACAGCAAAGGCGTTTCTCGACGTTTCTTCAACAACACGGTAATTTAATAGAGTGTGAGAACACAGGGAATCAATACACAGAAGGCCATGAAAAAAAGAGACAACAAGACACATAGGCCAATGAGGCACTCTCAGCACGTTGTTATAGAAACAACACAACAAGACTCAAAGGTCGAATGTTTGAATTTCCACAAATACAGTGTCACGCTTTAAATTATTGTAACAGTTTATGCGACTCCCATTTGTATTCGAACTCTGTTAAAATGGAAAATCCCTATGAAAGCTCAATGTTTTATTAATCAAATAGGATTATATCTCACATCTGTCAATTGAATCTAGCCTAGGTGGCAGATTATGTAAAGAGATCTCTTCTCTATAAATAAGTAGATTTTCGACTCTCCATAAGGGGGATCGATGATGTGAGAACCATTGTTGTATTGTTTTCAGTTAATAGAAATACCAATTGTAGCATACTATGTTTTAACCTAAGATTCATTATGGTTTCAGTCATATCCCATCATGCTCCTTTGTTATTAGTTTTCAGAGCTTATTTGATTACTTGGAATTCAATGTTGTATTGCTCCAGCTTCCTTCAATTGTTGTGATTACTATGAATGTCCTATCTACGTCAGTAAACCAAAGATGCCTCAGCTTCCATCAAACAGTGTCGTTTGTTGTTGTTTTTCTTTAATTGACTCCATGCCCAACAGTGGTTGTCCTCACTCTCTTTCACCTAAAAAATCACATAGAAAACCAGAGTTAGCCATTTGTATTCTAAAAATATTTACGAGAGCCCTCTCAGATTGGAAGGGCTAACTTCTAATCAAAAGTTGGTTTGAAATAGTTACGCTGGGTTGAAGGGTTGACACAACTCGACCCCCACCAGCCCAGTTGATAACAGATGGAATAAATTAGTACAATTAATGTTAATGTGCGAAAGAAGTTTTTAAATCTTTGGTATAAGAGAAACAAAATTAGATTGCAGGATACACTACTTAGTAAACAAGAAGGGATGAAAGGACTACATGAGTATGAATAATCTATATAAGAACATGAAGTAAAACCCTTAGAAGAAAAATCCAAGAAGCCACATGACTGGAAGGAACACCATGTTGAAGAGTCCAAGTAAAAAAAAGAAGAGATAAGGTTGATGTATTGTTGGAAATACTAAGAGGGGGGTGAATCGATATTTTTATTCAATTATTAATTTTAACTTCACAAAGAATTAATTGTTATTAACATTAGATAAACATAAAGCAACCATCAACACAATTCAATAATGCATAACAATAAAGTCAATACACCAGATATTTTTAGGTGGAAAACCTTCCAAGAGAAAAACCACCAAATGCTTCTTAATATTTGTCTTCAATAATTTACATCAATTAGGAAGCTCCAACCTAAATGACACTCCAACACCTTGATTTATTAACTCCAACTGGAAGGACGCTCCAACGCACTATTTACAGGCTTCAACCTGAAGGATGCTCCAACACCCTAGCTTTACCAGCTCCGCCTGGAAGGACACTCCAATGCCCTGTGTAGGATTCAACCTGCCCTGGCACCACCCTGCCACCCTACTCAACAAGTTGCCACTTGCCCTCAAGGCTCCATCCTTCAACTCATCACGATGGACCAAATTTCACAATTTTTAGACTGGACTCATCTCTGCTCGACAACAGTACAAATAAAAACTTTGCTCAACAATCAAATTTGCTTCTGCTAAAAAAACGGCTCAATATTTTTGCATCAATATACTCGCAGTCCCACAATCATGCAATCTATAACTTTTATCGTACTACCTACAACCATAGCTTGCAACTGGGTAAATGCATGAAGATGGGTTACACTTTTGGGCCAAATGTGACGATGGAATTTCAAAATTTTACTCTTTTATCTAATTGAAGCCCTCAAAATTCATAACCGCTGTGAATTTTGATTCAGAGTAAAAAGACAATTTGTGGAGAATTATGTTATTATCCTAATGATATTTTTTTTGTTAAAAAAATTAGTGTCATAATCTGTCAATTTTTCATTAAATGAAATGTTTGTCCTTGCAAATTTTCGCACACCTTAACAAGTATGTGCGTTCACGTAGCATAACTTAGTCTAAAATGTGTAATATATATATATATATATATATATATATATATATATATATATATATATATATATGAATGAGCATGATCTACACAGAGAAAACTAAGTTATGAATATTAAAACTTTATTTTTTATGCAAAATTATATTTTTGATTATTTTTCGAAGTTGGTGAATTATAGTTGAATTGCATTTTTTAGACACACGTGTTCACGAAATATTTTTTTCTACTATTTAAATAAATTCAGAAACCAAGAGTACCCTTTTGAAGAAGACTCGTAAATGAAGATTGTGGTGTTTTTTGATTTTTTTTTGTATATTTTATGTTATTGATTTTTTTATTCAGCCCCTTTGAAACTTTTCAAAAAATTTCAAGCATAACGTTTAAAAGAAATTAGATAAAAAATATCATATGATATTGAAAATGTCGAACTCATAGGTCATTGAATAGAGGATTCCTTCATGAATCCAACATGATCAACTCCACCACTTAAGGACAATTACTGCCTTAAGTCTACCTGGGTACAAAATGGTGTTACAAAGAAATATGCAGAAGGGGAGCTAAAACTCTATTTTTTAGGCCTTCAATGGCTCAATTAGGTGCTTAAAACACTCGATCAAGGATTTAAGAAACCCTTGATCGACCCCTTAACGCTCGATCGAGCTATGAAAATTAAGAAATAACTTAATAAATAGAAATGAGGGAAATTATCATTTTTTCATAAAAGTTAATATTCTTTTT
This sequence comes from Pinus tabuliformis, assembly GCA_031772625.1. Classification (NCBI taxonomy): domain Eukaryota; kingdom Viridiplantae; phylum Streptophyta; class Pinopsida; order Pinales; family Pinaceae; genus Pinus; species Pinus tabuliformis. The sequence continues at coordinate 195,605,836 of CM062814.1, read as the reverse complement.
ATCAAATTTGAACTCAAAAAGGGAAAAAACAACCCATATAAACAATTTAGTAAATTCAAGCAAATTTTGCTTCAGCAAAAGATAACATTAAACCATTATTAAAGAATTTGTAAGTATTTGTGAAACCACTAAATTAATGTAAATTATATCATTTTCAGTTGGTGTTTAAGTGTTTTCACATTGCATATAATTTATTATACAAACTATATTATAAATGGTAAGATTATTGATAAGTAAATAAATTTATGATATTGAAGTTTCTGGAAATAAACTGTGTGAGAGATTTTTATTCCAACATTTGAGTAGAGTAGATGCCAAGTGTAAAATAAAAATCTCTTACTCAATTTAGTTTGAGAAGATATAACATCAAAATAGCTCAATATGCTAGAATATAAAATATTTGATCAAAATCATTATTTTGGTTTTTAAATTTAAATTTATATATTAAAAAATTTCAAAAATTTTAAATTTTTTTATTTCATTAGTTTATTTTACTTTCAATTAAACAATGTATATTGGGCCTGGAGTATGCCCTAAAACTACTTCTGCTTGGTTAAGAGCTCGTCTTCCTCGGACGTAAGGAAACAGGTTAACGGCCCAAGACTCAGAGGCATCTGGCAGGAGTGAAAACCTGCTCTCTTACGGACCACCAGCGGGTTATTTCAGGTGGCGTGGTTTTCCTTGATAACAATGATGTGTCAACTGACATTCGCAGATAGTAGCCAGAGATGGCTGTCCTCACTGTTGGTTTGACAAACTGAGTTTGATAGGTTTTTCCACCTTTAAAAAAAAAAAAAAAAAAAAAATATTAAACAATGTATATTTATATACCATAATTGAAATTAAAACAGTTAATGCAATTGAAAATTTTAAAATATTTGAAATTTTTTAATGCATGAATTTGGATTTAAAAACCAAAACAATGATTTTGATAAAATATTATATATTCTAGTATGCAAATTTTTACTCTTAGCTATTTTGATGTTATATTTTCACAAATTAAATTAAGAGATTTTTATTCTACACTTGGCATCTATTCTACTCAAATGTATGTATCTATCAATAATTTTATCATGAATAATATGGTTTGTATAATAAATTATATTCAATGTGAAAATAATTAAACACCAACTAAAAATTATATAATTTACATTAATTTAATGATTTATCAAATACTTACAAATTCGTTAATAATGGCTTGATGTTATCTTTTGGTGAAAGACATTTTGCATGAATTTAATAAATTATTTATATGAGTTATTTTTTCTTTTCTTTTTTAACCTTAACCTTTATAAAAAATATAACTTTTATGAAAAATATAATTTCCTTCCTTTTTATTTATTAAATTATTTCTTAAATTTAATAACTCAATCGAACCTTTTTTTGATTCTGTACCCAAGATGTATTGGCAGGAAATTTCAAAAAATTGGCTCAATCAAACCCTTAGCTCTATCGAGCTGCTAAATAACCTCAAGTTACACATGAGCTTGATTGAGGGTTCGTTTTAATGATCGATCGAGCAATACTTAAGCCCTCAAATGGCTTGATTGAGGGCTCAAAGATTGCTTGATCGAGTGCTTAAAGAGGCTCAATCAAGATGTTTTTCTTTAACCACAACGCGCCCTCTCTTTCCAAAAAGTGTAACCCAACATCATGCATAGACCCAACAACAATCTCTATCATTGTCATTGCAACCTACATAAGTAGCTCTACTCAAGATAATCAAACTACTAACTATGTTCAATACAATAACATGCTCTGACATCAACAACAATAACTCTACTCAACCTGTCAACTTACAATAGCAGCAAAACCTCTGCTCCAGTGTATTGATCTTTGACAAGGCACAACATGAATCTCTAGCTCATCAAACATACAACATTGTAAACCCTGACAGATATCCTATGCTCACATAGTTCAATAACAATAATTAGGCTCATAATGAAATTCTACTCAACATCTCAGTGACAGTCAGTAAGCAACAAACCTTGCTCAACTCATTATTAGGATCAAACCCTTAATAGCATAATCATTATCCAATCATTAAACCAATCAATAGTAACAGTAACATCTTCACATTCTTACTTGCAGACCCTCTATCAAAACTTGATTACCACATGCTCTCACTTTGGTTATCACCATGGGATCCCTCTGTCCTAACATGCCAAACAAAGTCACTGTAATAAGATTAGTTGCAGAGTTCCAAACTTAGTGCTTCTTCCATTTTTTATATTGGGATCAATATTAGCTTCAATAACTCATTAAACTTTATAGAATCATATAATTAATTATTTAATTGTTTTATAGATTCTTATTTTCAGAACTCATTTTACAATTTGATAGAAAATTGGCCATGGATCTACAAATTGTATGCCTCCAACCTCTTATTTGTTCGACAAAATGGAAAAATAAAAAATAAACTTGTTAAGTGTTGAAATTTGATGATCCAGGTGGATATTGGTGGCCATCTGCCTATTCCACTTGGACTACCAACATTGTTTCTTTCAGTTTCCTTAATTGTAGCACAATTTACTAATTTTGGCAGTTTTTCATGTTTTGAACTTCCGGAGCCATTTTGATATTCTAAACGATATTTTTTTTGGACTCATGTTTGCAATCAAAAGTTGCAGTCCTCGAATAGATATTTCTAGTGAGGTATGTCAAGACGAAGATCATATGTCATAGTTACAACACCAGGAAGTTGATGTACCAATTTACCCCAACGGGGCCCACAAATTTTTGACATTTCATCTCCTAGGGTTAGGTTTTTGGGTGTTTAGTGTTTTTCGTTATTTCTCAATAATACATAGGTCTTCCAACCTCATTGTGATATGGTTCAAAATGCATGTAGCCACCACATCTCTTCTCACAGAAAAATTACCTGAGCTAGTTTATTTTCATTCTTCATATAACAATCTTCAATATTTTATTATTAATGAGTTTGAAATTTTATTTTCAGTTGTATCTCTATATTTCTGTTTATATCTATATTTAATTTTGCTCCTTGGTAAATTCATATCATTCAAACCGAAAGAAATTACATTACCAACCGTCAATCAAATCGATAACACCGTTCATCATGCATTACACACCACGCAACTATTCTAATAAAGCCACCAGGTTCGATCATACTTTTTTTTAATCATGCGAGTCATACGCTATGCGTACAAATTGTCCTCACAAAACATTTTACCATTGTAGTACTTAGCTCAAAATGCGGGCACGAAATTCAATCAGGTTTTGATACTAATAGACAACAATTCTATGTTTGATATGGTTGGCAGAGTTCATTCACTTGGCAACATAAGTTCTGCATCAATTGTCCATATTCGGTGATCGACGTTTCAATAGAAGCATAAATGGCTTGATACATGGGTATAATCAACCTTTCAACAGTGACTCGATACTTGTGTGTGTGACCAACGTCTCAACAAAACCCTTTGATTATATAACTCTGCAACCAGAATAGAACATCCCTTTGATTATATAACTCTGCACCAGAATAGAACAACCATTATGTGATTGGAGAAATTACTATGCACAGATCCCAAACTTAGATATGTGTAGTGTGGATGACCATGTGTAGCTTACTGAACCTGTAGTTATCTCGACACCACCGTGGCTCCACAAGCAAAGGTCAAAGGTCTGCAGAATTTTAATGATGTATACAATCTATGCGTAACGATAAACATGCCAGAATAGAGTTTCGTCGAAATTTCTCTATATTCGACATGCCAGAATCATTGAGAATGACATGAAAGCGAACAATCAGATGAAAAAAGTCACAAAGTTTATTACCAGGAAGCCGAAGAGATATAATAGTGCCAAGAACAATACGTAAGGTTAGTCTTTGGTCAACATACGAATTTCTCTGAGCCACCTTGAACAAAACAAGCTCAAAACCAGCAAAAACCCTACCTAAGCTATAATAGATAACTCCCTCGACCCTTCAACAAAAACAAAACCTCTACAACTGATTTTCTTGACCGCATAGGGCGACATGTTAGAAGATATGCGTGCTCCTTCTTGCCCCTTGAAGAGATCAATCCTCCTTTCATAGTTTTGGAGGAGGGCTTTTTCATGGAGCCAAACTTAAGTAAGCAGGAAAATTATTTTTTAAATTTTAGGAAAACCCCAAACAACTTTTAAAATCAAAATTAATTTATCTTTTTATCTTTGAATACATTTCCTTCCTTTTGATTTTGACTAGGATAGGATTAAGCACATTTAATTTAATTTTCTTTGTATCTTGTATATGATCAAAATTTGGGCTTTAATTATTAATGAGGGGTAGCTCTTTATCCACGAAGAGTCTCGTGGTATGCCACATACAGTTAGAACCAACATGATGAGGAGAATCAATTGATAAAGGTATCCAAAGAAAGTTATTTTCAAAAGCTTCAATAAGTACACGGCTTCTAGGGTTTTCTTTCCATTCTTCCAGAGCTTCTTCTCATTGGAGCTTCAATCAATGCAATTTAGAAAAATGTTAAGAGAATTCAAGAACCGGCATTAGCATAAATAACAACACCATTCAACACGTATATTGCCACCCACACCACCTAGAAAAACAAGTCATTAAGGCAAGGGCATGAGCATCAACAAAGATATTATGGACCAACATGGCACTAGAAAATAAACCAATTGGGAGGCACATGGATGCATAATAACAATGCATGGAGATATCATAGTACCATAGCAAGGAGCATTCAGCTTCCATATCTAGGTTGAAATGAAGTAGTTAGACGTCATGTTCAAATTTCACTATAATGGATGGATGTTCATGCTTAGCACTTGCTAGCTACATTGCTTAGTTGATCATATTATATTGTTTATTTCCATGCTTTGAGGGCAACAACATGCAAAGAGGGATGTAATGTAGTACAACTTAATGGTTTTGATATTAATATAAATTGGAAAATTTCTATATTATCCTTTGCATATTGTGTGTGATTTTATAATTAAATATGTGGTATGTAATATTTATGCCCAAAAAATTTACATCTATTATTGGGACATCCCCTTACCTTCTTATATTAGGGAAGATATACATAACGTACCAATGCTCATCAATAACCTTATTAAGGAAGATAAACAACTTTATTTTTTTCATTTTCCTTTGAATATAACCCTTTTAAGCTTTGCATTTCCTTCTTTAATTTGCAGTCCCTTGTGAGATCCATCTTCCTAAGGTTTAATCCTTCTTGAGAGCTTCATTGGAAATGTTAAAGATCCATTTCCTTAGCCCATTCAAAAGAAACATTCATATCATAAGCCACATTTGAGCAATCCATTAGCCACTTTTAAAAATTGTACACATTTGGATCATTGGGTCTCTTTTAAATAACTCATTAGGCACTTTTGGAAGTTCTCATTAGGCCTTCTTAAATATGTTCTTGATGCATATGATCTCCCCAATGGAAAATCCTTCAATCCCTTTTGAAAGACAATCATTTTCCACTTTTAGAAGATCCACTCCACAAGCCATAGGGCTCTTTAAAAAAACACCATTATGGTGCATTTGATAGGTTATTAGAATAATTTGAAAGGACATCTTTCAATTGCCCTTGGTAGGTTATTAAACCACTTTAAAAGTATAACATTTATTAACTCCAATAGACCATTTGGTTGATCAGCACATGGAGATTTTGATGCATGTATATTAAATGCCAGTTGGTTTATCACCACATGGATCTTTTGATGCATATATGATTCGGATCGTTGGAGAAACGAGACCAAAGAAAGTGACAAAATATTAAGAACTAAAAATTTCCCAACAAGTTACCCATCCCAATACTACTTTGGCCCAAGCACGCTTAATTGCAAAGTTCTCATCCAATTTGATACATTAATGTTGGCATGATCTAAGTTGTTTAAGAAACGCAACTTCATGAATCACAAGGGAATATGTCACAATGTGTGAGATAAAATATTGTAGAAAATCATTATAAAAATAATTGAGAATATGGCACAATGCATAAAAGAAATATTGACTTTATAACTATAACTCAGAATATGGCACATATGCAAGAGAGATATTTCAGAAAAGAAATAAAAACGAACTCAAATATTTATTGAATTGATAATATTCCATAAGGCTACATCATGAGAAAAAAATATGCTTTGCTCCCAGTGAATTCTCGTATTTATAATTTTTACGGGTGTCCATGGGTGAATACCATGGGAAAATATAATAAATTACGACACCATGGGTAAATATAATAAATTATCATACCATGGGTATGTTAGGATATTCCGACACATAGGAAATAGTTAAGTATAACTCGGTCTAGTGTAGAGTTAGGTAAAGTGTGTTTCTTTACTATGTACTTTTGTAACCTACAATCCAACGGTCATGATATGTAGTGATCAGACGGTTCATTCTCTCCTCGGTATTACTGACACTTGATCCATGGCTTAACACACGATTGGTCCATGATCTCTATTTAAAGAGCATGGAGGGTCATTTGTATTGTAACCATTCATGAGAAAAGCTTATGTAAATTTTCATTCTTTTATTAATAAACTTCCTAAAGTGGCTGCGTTGGCTCAGGTCGTGGATTGTTTCCCTCTTTGAGGGTTTTAACCACGTCAACAATACTGGTGTATTGATCTATGATTTGTTTGTGAGCAGTGTCCTTTGGTTTTCTGTTTGAGGAACTTATCCTGTAAATTCCTACATGGTATTAGAGCTATTTGAGGGTTGCATCCGTTAGTGATCCAAATCTGAAGCAGGTAGAACTGCATTCGATTTCCATGTCCTAGATCTACTATTTCTAACTGCTTTCGGGCCGAGAGGACTGCTCTATTGTGTAAGGAGCAACTGTTCCAGTGAGGAACCCCTTTCGTTTCACGCAAAAAGTTTTCTGGTAGCCCTAGCTACGTCATTTTTAAGATCTTGAGGTATAGAGTGTTTATTTGCAGTTTCTAGTTATTTTTTCTTTGTTTATTTCGGTTTATTTAGCTCTTTTTTTTTTATTATCAGATCTATACCTTTCATTTCTGCATATGCTCTTTGCCCCGCGACTCTGTGCGATTTGGGAAAATCAGAAACAGAGAGGAAGGATTTTTCTCATGCGTATGCTCTTTTCTATCGTGCCTTAGTGTGATCTCGGAAAATCAGAAACATTGAGGAAAAAATATAGTTTTCGGCTAAAGCTAACTTCAAGCCGCAAGTTTTTTTTTTTTTTTTGCATGTCCGTGTTGGGTTTTTTGTTTTTTGTTTTGTAGGAAAAAAAGAGCTTTCTCAAGTAAGCACGCAGCCCAAAGCTCCAGTGACTAAAAAAAATAAAATACCCTTCCTCTTTTCCAAAAATTACTAACCTTTTAATCTAGCTCACTTGGTCCAAAGCTACTTTATGAGAATAGAGGTCTTGAGTTCAAGTCTTTCTTGGTCCAAAGCTACTTTATTAGATTAAGTTTGGAAAGGGGGTGGATTTTTTTAATAACATTATCATTCATTTCCGCACATTCCCGCACTTCGTCGGCATCTTCAACAACTTTTCTTCAAAAAGCCATAATTTCTTCATCCAGAAGCCGTTTTCAGAGCCTTTTTTTGAATTAGCCTATTTTTTCAAGATCTTTTCATTGGAAAACTTATTTTCAGCATATGCAGCTTCAATTTCTATTAAAAATGGAAAGTCCATGCCAAGTTATTCTTGATAGCACCAACTACTTCCAATGGTAGCCCTACATTGTGGATTTACTTAGAAGTGAAGGTCTTTACCAAATAGCCTTAGGCCAAGAAACCAAACTGAAAGATGAAGATAAGGCAACCAAATGGGAAAATAGGCAAGATCAAGCACGTGGGTTGATAGGGATGTCTATTTATCCAGACCTTAGATTCCATATCGTAGAACTTAATACTCCTGATGAAGCAATGAAACAGATCACTAAAGTTTTTGGAATTAAAAATGAACTTGGAGCCCATCAACTAGAAAATAAGTTGCTTACATTGGACTCCAATAATTTTTCTTCCATTGAAGATTTTCTATCTAATTTCAAGACCCTTAGACTTCTCTTGGAAGGTGTTAAGGTTAAGAAAGAAGATGGTAACCTTATTTATTCCATTCTTACTAAGTTGGGACCAGCCTACTCTATGTTTGTTTCCACCTTCCATTCTATAAGAGAAGCCTTCATTTCTCAAGGACAAGCCTACAAGTCCCCTTCCTTTGATTCCTTTTGTTATTCTTTAATAAGAGAACAAGAAAAACTCTTACACCTTGGTCAATTTAATGATGTATTATGTGTTCCAACCTTATCCTGCAACCTTCTATCTGTATATCAAATAACTCATTCAGGTGAAGGTAAAATCGTTGAATTTTCACTTCACAATGTTGTAATTAAGGACCTAAGAGATCCTAGATAGATTTTAGCTACTGGCATTGCTGATGATTCTACAAGGTTGTATAAGTTTAACAACTTTGGGTCATCAAATCTTCCCTCGATATTTGTTGCTCATAATGATGAAGTGAGCAAACTTTCGCATGAGCGATTTGGTCACTTAAATTATCACTCCCTTCAGAATCTATGTAAAGAAAATATGGTGACAGGTCTTCCAATGGTATCTTGTAGAGATGGTGTTTGTTCCAGATGTGTACTCGGAAACATCATTGAGATAGTTTTGAAAAACGTGCCTCTTGGCACGCCTCAACCCCTTTACAGCTTGTGCATAGTGATTTATGTGGTCCACTTCCAGTTGTTTCATTCTCTGGCTACAAGTATTTCTTAACTTTCATTGATGATTTCTCCAGATGCACTTGGGTATACTTCTTAAAACTCAAGAGTGAAGTAGTTAACATGTTTTTGGCCTTTAAGGCCTCTGTTGAAAAACAATCTGGAGATCAAATTCTTAAGATAAGATATGATAATGGCGGAGAATATGTTAACAACAAATTCATCAACTTTTGCACTAAGAATGTAATTCAAATCCAACATATTGTTCCATATACTCCACAACAAAATGGTGTAGCTAAAAGGAGGAAATGCACCTTAAAGGAAATGGTTAATTGTATGCTTCAATCTAAAGGACATAGTCTTAATTTTTGGGCAGAAGCGATTAACTGTGCAAATTACTTTATAAATCACACTCCTACTAAGGTTTTAAAGAATATCACTCCAGAAGAAGCATGGAGCTCTATTAAACCAGATGTAATTCACTTTCGTTTTTTTGGAAGTGAAGCATGGGCCCATATTCTAGATGAGAAACATAAAGCTTTAGAAACTAAGAGTGAGAAATGTATTTTTGTTGGATATTCTGAAGATGTCAAAGGATATAGACTTATTCCACTTAAGTCCAAAAATGTTATCATTAGAAGAGATGTAAAGTTTGCTGAAAATATATCGTCCTACGAGCCTAGTTCGGCGAATGTACCACCTCCCTCTATCTCTTCTACTTTTGAAAATATTTCTTCTTCAGATGATGAAAGCGAGGATGACAATCCTCCACCACCTTCTCAGGATCCTTCTTCAGCTCCTCAGCTTCCAAAATGGGTCAGTGCTACTTGGGATGAAGCAGGCGCTCTTGTCGGTGATCCTATAGATCAACGATGTACACGTTCTTAGTTCGATAGAGCCTCTTCTTTACTGGCTCAAGCTTCAACGAATTATGATCCTGACACCTTTGCAGAAGCTTTAGGCCATCCAGATTGGGATACAGCTATGAATGGAGAATATCATTCATTATTGGCAAATGATACATGGGATCTTGTTCCTCTACCAAAGGGACAAAAACTTGTTAGATGCAAATGGGTTTATAGAACAAAGTATGGACCAGATGGGAAAGTTGATAAACATAAAGCTCGTCTTGTTGCTAAGGGTTTTTCACAAGTTGAAGGCATTGACTATACTGAAACCTTCTCCCCTGTTGCCAAAATGAACTCTATCTGCCTTGTTCTTTCCCTTGTTGCCTCTTTCAAATGGGAAGTCCATCAGATGGATGTTAAATCTGCCTTCTTGCATGAAGAAATCTATATGGAACAACCTACTGGCTTTATACAAACAAAATGCAGCCTTGTATGTCGGCTTAAGAAATCCCTTTATGGTCTCAAGCAAGCTCCTCGGGCTTGGTATGCCAAAATGGATAGCTTTCTTTTAGAAACTGGATTTTCTAGGTGTCATTCTGACAATATTGTTTACACCAAGAAAATGGGCAAGTCTCTTATCATTCTTGTTCTTTATGTTGATGATCTTATCCTCACTGGTAGTGATCCCAACCTTATAAACCATGTGAAGTCCAACCTTAAAAAGAAGTTTGAAATGACAGACTTAGGACACTTGCATTATTTTCTTGGTCTTCAAGTCTTGCAATCCAAGGAAGGTATTTCCCTTTCCTAGTCCAAGTATGCCTGTGATATTCTACGCCATTTTCACATGGAACACTGTAAGCCATCCCCTTCTCCCTTTCAGTTTGGAGCCAAACTTTCAGTCACTTGTACTTCCCCTGAAGTTGATGCTACCTTATATCATCAACTTGTAGGAAAAATTTTGTATCTGACCCATACTTGTCTTGACCTTTCCTTTGTTGTTGGACTTATTGCTCGGTTTATGCAAAACCCACATGAAAGTCATTGGAAAGCAGCTAAAAGAATACTTCATTATGTTTGAGGTATAGTCCAGTTTGGGATTCATTACAGTGCAAAAGCATCTCCTCTATTGGTTGGTTTCACTGATTCTAATTGGGCTGGTGACCCTGATGATCAGAAGTATACTGCAGGTTATGTGTTCATTCTTGGTTTAGGACCTATTACATGGGCTTGCAAGAAACAAAGTGCCATTTCTCTTTCTTCAGCAGAAGTAGAGTATCGTGGTGCCGTAGAAGCTAGTAAGGAAGCCCTGTGGCTTCGTCAGATCCTGTCAGAGTTTGGCTTTCAGCAGCAGCATCCGACTACACTTTGGTGTGATAATCAAAGTGCCATTCAACTATGCAAAGATCCATCCAACATCAGTGTAGCAAACACATTAAGCTACACATGCACTTCATCAGAAAGCTCATTCACCACCATGTTCTTGAAGTACAATATTGTTCAACAGATGATCAAATTGCAGACATCTTTATAAAGGCTCTCACAGAGGCGAAGTTTACTAAACTTCGATTTATGGTTGGGGTTTAGGAAGTTGTCACTAAGGGGGGATAGGCTCTAATGTCTCCTTCCTTCTCCTATTGTGTCATATTTGTACATCCTTCAACCCTATCCCAAGTTGTTCTTAAGGGGGGATGTTAGGATATTCCGACACATAGGAAATAGTTAAGTATAACTCGGTCTAGTGTAGAGTTAGGTAAAGTGTGTTTCTTTACTATGTACTTTTTTAACTTACAATCTGACGGTCATGATATGTAGTGATCTGATGGTTCATTCTCTACTCGGTATTACTGACACTGATCTGTGGCTTAACACCCGATTGGTCCATGATATCTATTTAAAGAGCATGAAGGGTCATTTGTAGTGTAACTGTTCATGAGAGAAGCTTATGTAAATTTTCATTCTTTTATTAATAAATTGCCTGAAGTGGTCGCGTTGACTTAGGCCATGGACCGTTTCCCTCTTTGAGGATTTTAACCATGTCAACAATACTGGTGTATTGATCTGTGATCTATTTGTGAGCGGTGTCCTTTGGTGTTCTGTCTGAGGAACTTACCTTGTAAATTCCTACAGGGTAAATACCATGGTTTACAAAATCCATGAGTGAATACCATAAGTGAGTATCATAATTACTATGGTAAAATTGAAATCATGATGTTTTATTATCATGCACTATCCATTGTTTTAACAACCATTTATAGAAAATAATTATTAACTATGGTAATTTTTTTCTATATATATATATATATATATATATAATGTCTTGGGGTGGAGAAGCACAAGAGACCATGGATATGGTTAAAAGAATGATATGAATAAAAGGCATTAAAGGACCTTATGAAAGCAATGGTCATGTTTGAAGAAGGTGAAAGCACCCTTTGAAGCTTAGATTTGCGATGGAAGGGTTGGCCCTAGTGCAAGGGTTTCCAAAGTAGTGAAATATAAGTTAAAATATAAAGGGAAAAAAATTCATTAATGAAGTTCTCATGATGAGGAAAAAGGGTGCACAGGAACTAACTCTCTAACTCTCTAAGGATGTGCACTTTGGTATAGAGGGTTTCCAAGTGTCAATTCAAAAGGGTGCTTAAGCAAGAGGAGGGGCTAATTAATGGGTATCGTAATTAATGGTTAAGCTAGGGATGAAGGCTATATATAATTCAAGAAAGAAGTTATAAACTTGAGTGTGGAAGAAGTGTGACGATATTCCAAGTGATCAATTGAATATCTCACTAAAGAAAAGGTAGTTTAAGGGCATCTTCAATGTGAATTTCATCATTTCACATTCTTCATAGCCAATTTGATTGTGGTAGTTATAATTGTAAAATCTATTGTAAGGACTTTTATTTTAATGGTACTTTCACTTCCAAAAAGGACCAAATACTTGAGGTAAACCTTTCTTGTCTTTTGTTGCTTTGTCATTGATCCATATTTAAGGTTATGTTGTTTCCATTTATGTACTCATGAGAGGTTGTTTTTATCTATTTTGTTCATTATAAGCTTGTCTTGATTTTTGTGTTTTTATTGTCTAAGAGATACACCTTTTGAAAGGTCCTCGTCTTAATTTCTTCATATTGAAATCAATTAATACATTTTATTAATGCATGCTCTAAATAGCATAGTCATGTCTCGAATTATTCATATTTTGAACCCTCTTAAATTTGGACGTAAACTCCAATATCTATATTGGCATTGGTAACATACTTATCTACTTATCAAGAACCCTCTAGGGTTATATTTATTTTAGAGCCCACATTTAGTGGTTGGGTTTACCCATGATTTGAAAATGAGATTATTGATAACACTCTCTTATTTTTTAGAGGCTAAAATTACCAACCTTACTCTCTTCTTTTTTAGAGGTTAAAATTACCAACCTTTGCAACTATGGATTTAATAGTTTTGTAATGTTGCCAACAAAAACCTTAAAATCAACCCCCAAATTGAAAAGTAGTTCAAATAGCAACACCTTTTTTTTCAGGATCAAAATTGCTTCTTCCTTGAAAACATGGACTTAACCACTAGTACTATTACAACCAAAATCTTAAAATTAATCTTTGAATTAAAAATAGTTGTTATAAACACCCTCTTTGATTTTTTTGGGCTTAAAATTACAACATTTTAAAACCAAAACCTAAAATTTCAATCTTGTTGCAACAAAGTAATATCTCTCTCTCTCTCTCTCTCTCTCTCTCTCTCTCTCTCTCTCTCTATATATATATATATAGATAATCTGAAAATGGAGAAAAAACATGGCTTTTTTAAAAATACATTTAGAAAATACACTTTAAAACCATTTTTTAAACATTTAAATAAAAATAAAATAAAAATTTAAAAATAAATAAATAAAAATTAAATGTTGAATTTCTTTTATTGAAAACTGAAAATTTGTTGAAAGGTGATTCTTGAAGCCCCACTTTGATTCCTCCCCATTTCCCATCCTTCCCCCACCTACTCTCCACTGCACCCCCACTTCCACCATCCCCCCACCCTACCTTGCTACCTTGGTTGCTACCTAGAGGGAGGATGGAAAGCGGGGTGTGGCAAGAGGTGGATAGTAGGATGAGAGAATAAGGGGAGGGTTGGGAAGGGATGGGGAGATGATTTCACCTTATCTTAAAATTTAATATTAAAATAATAATATTGTTGTCTTTTTGTGGGATGATCAATTGGTTGGCATAATGGGATGTTATCTCCTCCACCTGGTTTCAAATATCAAAAGGTCATCTTTGGTCCCTTGTGATAAGGCTTAAGAAGTAGCCCCCCAGCCTCGTGGAGTCTTGACATAAATTACTCCAATGAGTTATTGATTCACCATGGTCAAAAATAATAATAATGATTTTTTTTTAAATGAAATTTCAACGTGAAGTAGAATTGTCTCTGTAATGCGTTTTTTTAACCCATGAGATCTAAAATAATTACTGGCTAGGTGTTATATTAAGGAACTCCTTGTGTAAAGGTCATGGGTCCAAAACTCTTTGGGTACAAAAATTAGCCATGTTAAGGGTTGGTGTTGCACACTTGTGGCATAGGCTAGATATGTTCCTTGGGTAATTTTAATGACTTAGATACCTTTGTATCATGGTTTAAGCCAAAGACTAGTCTCACAAGTCCTCGAAAAACGAACAAACCAAAAAAATATTTGTTTTCTCTATAAAATGTATTTTTATTTTTAATTTTTAAATTATTTTTTTAAGTTAAAATGTTATTATTCATTTATTTTTAAATATTTGGGATTTGTTTTAGGAGAAAAAATAGAAGGTTATGGGCCTTTAAAAAAAAAAAAATTAAAATTATTATTATTGTTATTTAAGATTTTCTTTATTTATTTCCCCTCCTTTTTGTTTTTTATATATTTTCCAATTTTTAATGATTTTGTTTGGAACAATATCGACTTTTAAATTATTGTGTGAAAAAAGTTGTAATTTTAAGCTAAAACAAAAAGAGGGTGATATTGATAGCATACATTTTCAATTCATAAATTGAATTTATAATTCTAGTTGTAATAATATTGTTTGTCAACACCATAATTTCAAAAAAAAAAAAAATTATGCTCGAGAACAATTGGTAGTGCTATGAGAGAACCACTTTTCGATTTGGGGCATGATTTTAGGATTTTCATTGCAATGGTATTGATTGTTAAGTTTGTGGCTTCAAATAAATTGTTATTTTAACTTTAAAAAATAGTATTTTTGTTAGTGTCATTTTTTTTATTTAGGGATTGATTTCAAATTTTTTGTTGGCAACATTACAAAGTTATTAAGGTCATGGTTGCAACAGGTGGTTATTTTTACCGTTAAAAAATGATGTTACTCGTAACACCACTTTTTTATTTAGGGGGGTTATTTTGTTGTTTTTGACCCTTGAACAATATGGGTTTTTAAGATTAGAGTGCTCATTTTGATTTCATAGTTCTCATCAATTTGGTAACTATGTTTGGTATATTCCTTTGTGCATTAACCTCAATGAATATCATGAATATTTCCTAGGGTTCCCCCATATGTGCTAAGGAGATTTGATCTAAAGTGAGAGGAAGTGTTGCTAAAGTAATATTGGATAACCTTCTTGAGTTCATCTAGGATCATACTTGTTTTGAGAGCTTTAAAACTTTAAGTATAGTTAGGGAGGCAAGAAATTGGTGTCATTGCTAGGGATATCCATTTCCCACATATTTGAAATTCATTCTTCAAGAAAATCGAAAAGAAGAGATAAAGGCAAAATATAAACACCTATTTGGGGACTTCATTTCAAGGAAGTTCAAACATATAGACTCCACCAAGATGTTTCTGACAAAATCTTGTTCCACAATTGACCTAATCAAAAAGATATTATAGAAGGTGCAAGCTCAATTCATTTTGGGTGTCACAAAACTCAAGTATTTTTTTATTCAATTCAGTTTCTTAAATAGTTGGCATTAAATTATTATTCGTGGGACATAGCCTTAGAGAGACTACATTTTATGTGTAGAGGCCAGAACACTAATGGGTTTCCTATACTATAGTTGCAAAATATAAACAAAAACCAAACAACAAATAATCCAAGGTTACAAGGAACTTTTTCACTAGATGGCAAGCTTAAGGATGGTTTTTCTACAATAGAGGAGACAGTATTTCACCCAACTTAAGTTCAGTGTTCCTATCTCGTTCACAAAGCAACACTCAAAGCCCCATCTTTAGGAGAACTTGGTTCACTCTAACTACAAGGAAAGAGGTTGTTCAAAAGGAAATCCTAAAAGATGTTTGTGGGTTGCAACATCAATATAGAGCCTTCTTGCCACAAGTATCTTACTTTACACTAACTAAACACAACATTCATGCAAATCAGGAGCACTACAAGGAAAAGAATCTCTAGCGGAGTATTTGCGGAAGCCCCTATAAAAATAGCCCAAAAATCCGTTTGTAGCAGAGGTCACTAGTAGAGTTGGGCAAGCAAATGTTTTAGCAGATGTTTTTTAACGCTACATCTATAATACACTAACACATTGATGCATTACTATATATAAATGCGTTGGTGGTTAATAGCATATGGTGCACTGTGGAAAAGTTATTTTTTATAGAAATAAAAAATAGTGGTGTGCTAAGTAGATAAGGTGTACCGATGTGTATACCACTCAATAGCACCAGAAAAGGGTTAAAATAAAAATAAAATAAAAAAATTGGTCGTAAAATTCATTTTTCTTAGTCTAGTGCTATACACTCATGATGCCCTGATGTTAAACTGATATACGAACGCCTCGGTGCATAGTTATGGGGTTTTTAATTTAAAAATAGTGGTGCACTTATTATATTATACTCATTGGTGTCATTAATTGAACTGAAGCCCTCGATGCTTAATAGAAAATGGCGCACGGTTGTAGGGTTCTATTGCACTCTTTTCTAAATTTTCAAATCACTTTAGAGATATGTTGGATTCAAATCACATGTCTTCTCTCAGAGATATGTTGGGGATCATGTAGTTTCTTCAGCAGGTGTCAGGTGGAAAACTATGGATCACTTTTTTGGTGCATAGGAGGTTAGGTGCCTCTCATTATTAGTGAGTACCATTGCACATTATACTAGTGATGGACAGCGCATTAGTTGCCCTCTTCCGTTTTATGTTGATTCTTTGGTGCACAGGCCACGATGTATCAGATGGTATACCATTTTTTTGCAGAAGTTTGTCTAGCTTTAGATAGATGTCGTGCTATGATACATGGGAGGAAAAACTTCCCTTTGCTTCAAAGTTGTTTTGTTTATTTTTTGAAAGGTTTTCAGAGACAAGGCCTACTATTGACCATCGTCCTCTGAGGTTGATGACTGAGGTGAAAATGTGCATGCGAGGCAAGAGATGATGCCCAAAAAGGGTATGCTTCCTCTTTGATTTTTTTCTCTTAGTGTTGCCTTGTCTCGTTTTGAAATTTTGGTGGGGTGCACTGGAAGATGGTAGTTGGGTTTCTCATCATCACTGGAATCCTAATTTTAAAAAATATTGAACATTAGTACATCAATGATATTAGCAAGAACAATGCAATTGGTTCGTTGAAATTACATTATACCAAAATAATTATTACCATCCCTAGCCCGAGACTGTGGTTGGAAGATGACATGTTACAATTGGTAGGGTAAAGCAGTTGCCCATTTTCATCTACCAACTGCTTGTGGTATGTTACTCCTGATAAGAGCTTCTAACGTTTTTGAACTGGTGGAATATTTTTTGCATTTGAACTCGATTCTAAATTGGATACATTTTTATTCTAATTGACATGGATACAAAATATATATATATATATATATATATATATATATATATCAATTAGATAATTGAAATATAAATAAAATATGAACTTACTAAATATGGAAAGGGAGAACTCCGCTAAGGACTTTGAGAAATATAGAACAAACTAGAATTTGAAGAATTGACCATTTCATATTTTCATAAATTCTCCCTGAATTTGAGCAAAATCAACAATAAATTTTTGTGTACAGACTTAAAATTAATTTTGAGAACCATATAACCACATTATGAATTTCATTATAGTTTTCAAACCATTTTTCAAGAGTAAGACAACTTTAAGCAAAAAAGGTGTACTATGAGCTACTGTAACTTATGTAGATGCATCCTAAAGGATAATTTGAGATGAATATGCCATTTTATGTGAAAATAAAAATTCAGATAACTTTTAAACCATATTAGTGTGCTTGTAAACCTAACAGCATCGATGTATTCAAATAATAACAACATCGATGCATTAAAATAGTAAACACATCATTTATTGGGATTTTGAAAATGAAAAGGGAATTTTATCATATCAATGTGTTAAAATAATTTAGTGCACCAATAAGTTATCTTAATGAGTGTGTGCTACTATTAAATGCACATGTTATTTTTAATATGAAACACATTGATGTTCTGGAAAACTTAAAAATGGCGTGAGTTTATTTTTTTCAAATTGAAAAATGAGTGGTAATTTATTTTTCGAAATCAAATTTTATAAAGTCTTATAAATAGTAAGAAGTTATTCACTATTTCATTATTTTTTCCAAAACTTCAAGGGCGATATTTGCAAGGAGAGCCATATTGAGAGCATTGTGGAGCAACCAAATACTTTGGAACAAAAAATCTATTCAAAAGATTAGAATTTGAAAGGTATGGTGATTCACTCCAAACCCTCCATAGTAAATATTTTAAATTTTACTATGGATTTTCATAATATTGTTTTTTATAATTTCTGTTAGATTTAATTACAAAAAAAACATTGCACAGTAAAAATTTTACTATTGATTTTACTAATATTTTTTTTTATAATCTCTATTCCTATTTAGATTTAATTAAATTTTAGAAAAAAAATATCAATACTTACATTAAACCCTTGCTGCTTCTTGCTTATGTGACTGCCAAATTTCACCTTAGGGCCTCTACCACTTCACAATTAGGGCTTTTCATTTCAGGTATTTTAGATCTAATGGGTTTGTGTTACTATATATATGGTGTTTGACATGTAAAGCAAGGGGACCACAACTTATTGAATTGGATCCAAACCCTGTCAGCCCTGTCTGATTTAAAAAAAATGGCTTTTGTTTATTTGTGTGCCTTGTGTAATATAACGCATTGGTGCACCTTTGCTAAATAACACTATTAAGTCCAAAAAACTTCTATTTAATTTTTTATGTTTTCATTTTTTACTATGATCGTGGTGCTTTTATCGTTACATATCACATCGTCATAATTTAAAGTTATTTAAAAAAAATGTTGTGGGTGCTAAACAATTAAATGCCCCGGTGGGTTTACTAAATCAAAAGCATTGAGGCATTTATGCACATAACTGCACCGATTACTAGACCTCTTTTTTGTTGAAAATTATATGATTTATTTATAAAATATATTTAATGGCTTATGTATTGAATGGTACAGGTTGTATATTGATAAAAAAAATGTCTGAGAAGTTGTCAAGTAACAAAAATATTGATCGGCACAATGATAACACATCCAAAAAAGTAGAAAATGAAAGTTCTTTGTAAATTCTTTACAAAATTAATATGTTTGAACTATATGTAAGTTTAAATAATATGTATTAGTTAGTGTGTGTCGTGTAGAGCTAAAAAATGAGGAAGCTCGATAAGATTCTTTCTTATCTAAGTGCAGAAGAATGTAAAATCCTTATAGAAAAATTGCAGAAGGATAAATCGGGTGAATGAAAAATACAATTCAATACGAGTTTTTTTTGTTTGAATTTTCATCAATAATATACTTAAGAATATTAGATAACATGTTTCAAACAATATATTAATTCACATATGTTTAATGTTCTACAGGGACCAACAACGAAGGAAAATAATGTCGTTCTAAGAAAATAAAAACAATAGAACATGTAAATGACGATGAATTGGTCCTTAACTCATCGAGAGTAGTGTTGGAGGTTATTGAAAGGGAAGAATTTTTTTACAAAAATATGAGGGATATAATGGAATGAATGTATAGACATACTTTCCACTTACGATACAAAAATCAATCTAGTGATTCCAAGAACCAAGTTATATTTAAACTACAAGAAGTGTTTCCAGAGAAATGGTCAATGGGACCTCTCAAACTTGCAATAGCAAGAAGATACAACAACAACAAAAAGAATCATTCAAAAAGTAATATTCCTAATTAAAATGCTTTTCTAGAATTATATGTATATGTTACTACAAAACATTCATTTATTAATATCAATTTTGGTTATATTTAGTTTTCATATAATAAAAATAGTTTATTACTTTTTTAGGAAGATTATGAAATTCCCAAAAGGATCAATGAGTTGATATCCGAAACATTCCAATAGGAATGTCCAAAAAAGTGTACAAAGATATGGTCAAAGAAATGGACATAATTGCATCACAAGAGGAGCCATCTCAACAACAACGTGCTTCAAATGTATGTAATCATTGATTTTTTCTATTAGGTACATATAAACAAATAATTTAGCATTAAATATAATTTTCAAGTATTTTCTTGCTAAAAAGAAAACAAAATGGAACTCATTCAACACATAAAATAGGACGACAAGGAAGAAAAGGGTTGATATCAAAGTTTGTGAGTAATTGTTAATATTTCCTTATAACAACTTAAGATTTCATTTTTGTATATTTTAAGTTGTTTTACAACAACCATCATTGAATGTCTTCAAATAGGTGCTAACATACAAAGAAGAGCCATCAGAAGAATTGATTGACATTGGGTTAAATATGGGTTGTGAGTATATGTTGGCATATCAAAAATTAATTGTGAAATTTATACGTATATATCTTGTTTTACTTCTTTGATTTTATAATTAATAGAATAAAAAAATCTTTTATATTATATCTATGATTTATTATGGGGTATAAAACTGACAAGAAACGAAGTATGGAGCTATGCCAACAAAAGAATTGTTGAAACAAGGCATGAGATTTGGTTTTGAAGAAATGTGTACAATTTAGGACTCAATTCTTGCTATGGTACATTGCTTTCAGTATTTGGTTTTGTAGCTTGCTTAGAATTAGACACCTTATGAAACTCTTCTTCTAGAAACATCTTGGAAACAAAAGTTCTCTTGAATTATTTCACCAAAGTCTTTAGAAATATATCGTCATCATTATGCTCCTCTCCTAATTCATCAACCTCAATGATATGTTTCCGACTAACTTCCTCTTCATTTTTTTGTTGTCTCTGACTCATAGTCATGCTTCTTGTGGTTCTTTTATCCATAGAAGCTTATGTTCCAAAAGGCTCTCCTCTTTCCTTGTTTACATGTTCCTTTTGGGGTTTTACTCATTTTTCTTCTACGGATTTCTGTAGAGAAAACCTCATTCATGGAGATTGAGGTATTGACTACTCCTCTAATTATCTCAGTTGTTTTTTAACCAAATACCCAACCTTTTCCCATTTTCTCTTCTTTCTACGTGTTTTAGTTTCTTTTCTACCCCTCAGACTCTCTCCTTGAGTATCATCAGAGCTTTCCTCTTACTCTCACATGTCTAATGAATGAACAAACAATTTTTGAGTAAGAATTTCTCTGAGGTTTCTCCTTTTTGTTGTCATTCATGTAAAATTGAAATCTTTACCAACCCATAATTATACTGGCTTTGCTAAGGGTTTTTAGGTTTTTTTTTGTATCTCCTTTGCCATTTTAATAAAACTATGAAGCAAGTAGAAAGGAAGGTTAAGTGTCATGTTACCTTCATAGTGCATAATAGTTTGAGATGATAGAAGAAGACTAGCCCATAATTACCCTCACAAGTTATACACGTATAGATGATGAATTGAGTATCTACCATTTCTTCTTGAATAATCCTCTATGAATCATTTTTGTACAATTCATTGCTTCTTCGTGGTTCTTGAGTAAGTGCTTCCAACTGTCATTATTCATTTTTTTGAATTTTGAATCAATTTTCACCCTCTAGTGGTAATTTCATAGCTTGTGCTATGAAATCTTTTACGATGATGAGCTTCAAATCCCTAAATTGAGCTTGAATTTCATTGAATGTCTTAGCAAATTCTCACATGACAAGTTCGTCACCCCCACTAAACTTCTGCAAAAATCGCCATTGTCTAGTGTTGTGAAACCTCCTTTTACACTTTGGGTATGCTTCCAAAAGTCCAGTCCCATCTATTTCACTTCTAACCACAACACCCATAGCTCATAACAAGTGATACACACACAGAGAAAAGAGAAGTGTGGTTCTTTATTGTGTATCACCTTATAGAACTAGTAATGGAATGCGAGAGGTCTTTATCATTTTTTTAATGTAGAATTAAATGCATGTTATTGATCATGCCTAATCATAAAACAGTTACCAAATTGAGAATGTGGGAATGCACTAGCATCAATAATGTTTGAAATCATTTTGAATTCCATCACATTTTATCATCAATATATGCACTTAATGTGGATTGAATTTGGTCATCATGACATGATAGGGTATGGAAAAATCAAATCTGAGTGACATGATAAGTAAGAATGGAGTTCATATGCAAAGGCTTTATGATAAAGTGTTAGAATAATCAGGACACATGTACATAAGAATAAAGGTTTTATTTTATTTTATACAAACTTTACATCTTAGAATAATAATTTAATGTTAAAAATTATTACCTCAAAACTATAACTTTAATGGTATAGATGTTGTTGTTGTTGTTAAGTATGATCGTTATATTTTGTTGGATATATCAATGAAGATATTTCTAATCATGTGTATTTTACTTTGAAAGGATTTCATGACAAGGATTGCATGAAATTCCTTCAAAAATAAAAAGAATTGTTCTAATGATTTCACGATTCCAGTAGTTGCAAAAACACAAACTTGAAGACTTGTAGATTTGGTGGTCCCCTAAAAAAACCAGAATACCCATGTTCTTTGGAACATATGTGTTAAAATTGAATCTATAGATTGAAATCTCCATTAAATGTTAAGCATATTGATTTGTATTGATCCCCATAGTATTATTGAGCTGCTAAAAACTAGGTACTAATCAATTTTGAAATGTTGAAAAGATTATGTAGCTAGAAAAATTTCTTTTAAACTTCATCATATAGTATCATTGTTTTCCAATAAAGCTTTTGTTCAATTGTGTCAGAAAACTAGTTTGCACAATTGAACATTATTATTTTTTCACACATTTTTTTCTATATTTTTGTAATATATTTTTTAAATTTTATTTTCATTTAATTATTTTGAATTTGATATAAGAAATATAGAAGAAAATCAATTTGGAACAATATGACGAGTATCTTCCTTACTCAATAGTTTCAATTTAGACTAGCGTAATAAATTATTGATGAATTCTTCTTTAGTTAAAGGTTTCAGATAGATATTCAATATGTGGTCATTTACCAATAAGGTGATTCTTTCTTCACAAATTGCTTTAATTCTAAAAGATCTATTATCAAAAACCCCTATGAATTCATAAGGCCCTAACTCATGGGTAGTAAAATTACCTTTTAAAATCTTTAAATCTAGAATAAGAAAGAAGAGCCCAATCAACTACTTGAAATTTTTTTTTCTTCAAAAAATCGTCGTGCCACTTTATTTTTTATTGTTAGACGAGTATGGGATGATGAGTGGCTTCTTATTATTTCTCATCCAATTCACGAAGTTGATTTATCCTTTTTTTTAGCTTCTGAAATATCTAAACCAATATTTGTTGCAATTTGATAAGTTTTTATTTGGAACTCAATGGGAAGCAAGACTTGTTTCGCATACACCAACTCATATTATGAGAATCCAGTTGTATTATGTTGAGTGATTATATATGCCCATAGTGCTTTGGGAAGTCGATCCATCCAATCCTTGTGATGAAGCTAAACTTTTTTAGTGAGAGTAGCTTCTAAGACTTTATTTGTTGACTCCACTTTCCCATTATCTTGTGGATGATATGGAGCTGAATTCTTGAGTATGATTTTATATTGTTTCATAATCTTCTATACAAGATTTGACATAAATTAACTACCTTAATATGTTACAATTTCTTTAGGTACAATAACATATCATACCTTATAGATGTTTCCTTTTTGACAAATGTATGATAACCTCTTTTTTCCAGAAACAAAAAAATCTACAACGGATTTTTCATTATCTCTAGAAAGAGGTCTAGCTTCAACCCATTTAGTAACGTAATCTATACATACCAAAATATATCTTTTCTTCTTGGAGCTCGTTGTGATTGGTCCCACAAAATCTAATGCCCACTTTTCGAAATATTTGATAAGCACATGGGGAACTACAGGCATTTTGTAAGATGGTAATAGACAACCCATGTGTTGGAATCTATCACATCTCTTGATGTATTCTTTAGCATCCCTAGAGAGAGAAGGCCAAAAATACCCAAACTGTAAAACTTTATAAGTTTTTGTTTTGTCTACAAAATGTCCAACACAAGTTTCATATTGACAAGATTTCAAAATGTCATATACTTGAACCTCCCATATACATCATCAAATGACAAAATCAGGTCTAGTACGAAAGTGATCTCCTCGAACCTAGGAACACAAGGCACTCAACCTTATAACTTTATGCTTTTCCCTTAGTTAAAAATGTTTTGTAGTTTCCCTATAGCCAAATAATTAATGACATCTGCAAACCAAAGAGTTTTAGTAGAAATTTAAAATAAATCTTTATCGGGAAAATTATCATCTACATAATTTAATTCACCTTTATGATTAACTATAGAGAGAAAATCTACTACTGTATTTTCTCTCCTAGGTTTATCCAATATAGAGATGTTAAATTCTTGTAAGAAAATAAGCCACCTAGTAATTTTGTCACCAGTTATTGATTTATTCATCAAATATAAAATAGTAGAATGGTTAGTGTGGATAAATGTCTCATACCTGAGAATATAATGCGTAGATTTATTTATAACATGTACAACTGTGAGAAGTTCCTTTTGTGTGACTATGTAATTCAATTATGTAGGTGTCAAATTTTTATTCACATAATAAATAACATAAGAAATTTGATGTTCTTTTTGTCCTGAAATTTCTCCTAAAGTAGTGTCTAAAGCATTAATACAAATATGGAATGGAAGAGACTAATGTGGTCCCATTAAAATAGGTGCTTCAACGAGTTTCTTTTTCAATGTATCAAAAACAATTTGGCAAGATATGTTCCAAAAAAGTTCACCGTCTTTCGTAAGCAATTTAAGTGATAATGAAGTTATTTCTGTATAATTTTCTATAAATCTTGTGTAATGGCTTGCATTTCTTAGAAAAATCCTCACATCGTTTTGCATTTTGGGTACTAGAATTTTAGTGATAACTTCTATCTTAATTGGATCAACTCTAATCCATGCACATAAGATATAGTGACCCAAAACAACTCCTTCAATTAACAACATATGGCATTTCTCATGACTTAAGGAAATATTAGTTTCTTGGCACGTACAAAGTAACTTTCCAAGATTTTCAAATCCTCTTCAAATGTATCACCATAAACTATAAAATCATCCATATATACCCTGACACAATCATGAATCAAGTCAGGTAAAATACCTAAAATGAATCGTTGAAAGGTAGTGGGAGCATTACACAATCCAAAGGGTAATACTAACCCCATGGGCATGTGAATATTGTCATATCTGGATCTTCTGGTTCAATTTAAATTTGGTCATAAGCACTATAAACATAAAGAAAATAAAAATATTTATTTCTTACTAATATATCTAAGAGTTGATTAATAAAATGAAGAGGAAAATGATCTTTTAAAGTATCCTTATTTAGTTATGTATAATGTATAAAAGCACACCATTTACCATTCTTTTTAGGGATAATAACCAATGGTGATACCCACTGACTATCAAAAAATGGGTATATAAAGTTTAAATTCAATAATTTTTGTAATTCATCCTCTAAAATTTCTTTTAGAATAAGATTCATACATCTTTGGGACTATCTAATAGGTTTGGTTTTTTTCTGGATGTAAATATGGTGCATACATATGCTAGGACTTATTCCTCATATAAGTGTATTCCAAAGCAAATGCAGTGGCATGTTTATGTAGCATTTGAATTAATTGTAACTTTTTAGATTCGTCAAATTTAGGATTATTATTAAAGATTTTATTATGAGCGCTACCATATTCTAATCCTATATTTATAAAAGATATTGAATCCCGTACTGATGAAAAGTTAATCACAGTAGAATTTTCTTGAAAAAAATTATCTAAGATATGCATCAGATGAGACTACCCCCAAGATGATCATATTTATTAATGAAATTAGTGATTTGACTTTCTTCAATATCTTGTTTAAAACTCATAGCTTTTGTGATTGTTAATACTGGTTGTATTATCTCATCATTATGTTCATAATTAATCCATTTAGTACCTTCTAATTTGATGATTGACTTTGCTGGTGGATATAAAGTAAATTTCTTGATTGCATTACCATTTGAGATTGTCATATCCTCAGATCTATAGCTAATAAATGCATCTTTCATGGTTGACCATGGTCTTCCTAATATTAGTAGATGACCTCCCAGGTTTGTTTTAGGTGTCAAAACCATAAAATCAACGGGTACTCACAAGAATCTAAGGAAACTAAAATATTTTCTAACACCCCTTCTATTTTAATGGTAGATATATCTGCTAATTGCAAAAGAATAGGTGTATGAAGAAGATTATTCAATTTAAGGTCATTCATTATACTATTTTCCATAACATTTATTGTCACACCTAAATCTATAAACATATTTGGAATTGCAACATTGTTAATGCGAATTTTAAATATGGGGCTTCCCGGATCAAGATATTTTTCAATATATGTTTTTCCCATCATTATATTTACCAATTTTCCAATAAGAAGTAATGCTTGTGGATCCTTTCATTTTCTTCTCGGTATCTTGAAAAACAACTCCCTAACTATTTTTGCAGAAATAGGAATGTCTTTAATTGTTGTAGTAAAGGAATTCATATGCAAACACTCTTTAGTTCATCAAGTAGACCATTATGAGATGGTACTAATTGCTTCTCTAAATTTAATATTTTTTGAAGAAGGAGGGCGTTGAGAGGTAGAGATTTTATCTACCGGAGGAGTGGAAGAAGTTTGTTTTATTATTCTATCATTAGTTATTGGATTAGGAATTTCTTTCCCATTTTTTCTTCAATGATAACAGGTGAATCCTTATGAAGTACCCTACCTGATCTAAGATGAATATCAATTATATCAAGTGGAGTAATCATATAGGATGGAAAATTTTGCAAATCCGTATTGCAAGTGGGCTAATCTACTTTATTATTGGGATTTGGTATGGGTTGTGCCAATAGTTGAATAGGTCTTTGAGGAGGATGGGTAGAAGGTAATTATAATTGTTTTGATTGTGGACTTTGTTATTATGGAGGTGGAGATTGACTAGGATAATATTTTTGAGATTGAGGTAATGATATTGTGGAAATTCTTGTAGATATTGGGGAAATTGTTGAGGATATTAGGGATATTGTTGACAACATTGAGGAAAGTTTGGAATGCCACCATAAGATGACCGTCTCCATCCTTGTTTATGAGGTTGGTTTTAGTTTTTATTTTGTGGTTGTGATTACCAATGCATGGGTATATTCCATTTTTGTTATGCATATTACTAATAATGATTAAACTTTTGTGTAGGGTCTTGGGATGTGCCTCGTTGTCGTGGTTGCCATGGTATTCTAGGTGCTACAAGCTTGAGTTCTTATATAGATTTTGTATTTCCTTCATACACAACTTTCAATCTAGGAAAAAATGGGAAGTTTTTTGTTGCATGATTCTTTGTACATATTGCACAAAATTTAATGTTATTTGAAGGACAATCACATAAAGGATGTTTCTTTCGACACTTAGGGCAGAAAATTAAAGTTGCATTTTCTTTTTTCTTCTTTTGTTGGATTTTTAAGGTATCAATTTGTTCACTAATATTTCCTAAAATATCTATTTTAAAATTTTCCAAGTTACCAATTTAAGCTCTACTTACCCCACTAGTTGTTGATTTTGTAATCCTAGAGATAACATCTTTAGTTCCCTTACCCACTTTGCCCTTCCTTGAGAGATATGCTTGCATAAATCCTTGATTTGTGGAAAAGTTAACTATGAAATATCTCATTTACCCATAATATTAAAAACATCAATCCATTCATCCTTGATTCCTCTAAGAAAAAATATTGAATAGTTTTTGTTTCTAATTTAATTAATTAATTTATTATAATTTTTTTTCCGTTTAGCCCTTTTCACATTATATGCAAATATTTCTAGATAATCTTCCAAAGTTTCATCCGCATTTTGCTACATTTTAAAAACCTCTTCTTTAAAATCTTCATTTACACAATAATCTTTGTGATTTTCAAGAATCCTTTACTGCATATCATCCCATGTTTTGATACAATTTGTTTCCAACCCCATAATCCAACATAAAAATGAATCTTTAAGGGTGACTAGATTTAATTTAAGCTTTTGATCATTAGTGGAATAATCATAACTTCGACATAAGACTTAAAATTTGAAATGAAATGTTTTAGGATCTTCAATAGACTAACTCTAAAAGTTTGGTAATATAGATGGTGAAATAATTTTCATATTGACATTTTTTGTTTGACCTTGAATGGGAAATCCAAATTCCACTTTGTCATTTTCATTGACTACCATTCATGTTTCTCTTTGTCTCTCTTCTATTTCTATTGTTCCTTCAGTTTCAACCATATTTCCAAATATAGGGTCTACTAATGGAACAAAGTGTTCAGGGTCTTCTATTGGATTTTCAGAAGGTGGTATTTCTAACTCTTCACTGTTTGTTTCTTGTCCAATTTGGTGAGAATAGAATACAACTTTTTGTTGCAGTCTATCAGTGAGTTTTGATTCTTCTCCTTGTTGTTGTCTATATCATGAAATTACTTCTCTTTTTACTCTTTTACCTACAGATGGTGTGGGGATTCTGGATGTATATGTTGTGGTTCTTATCGCACCAAATGTAGAACTAGATGGAGTAGTGGGTTGCAAAGGAATTAAGGTTAATCGACCCTTAACAAATATACCTTTAGAATCTCTTTACATATTCATGCATCCTATTTACCATGATTTTATCTATGGTGCAATTAATTTTCCTATATACTTTCTTAAATAATTCTCTTAAATGCTTCGCCGTCAACAATTCATAAAAGGCCAGGTAATTTAATTATCTTTAAATTACTATATTTAATTGTCAACCAAAGTTTGTAATCTTACAAAGCATAAGCACAATATATGCAGGAATTAGTTTAATGAAACAAATTAAATACATTCTACTACAGAGGATAACATGCTCCTATGACTCAAAGTTTACTTTTCACCCAATTACAATTTTAGTCAAAGAGAAAGGATGCTATCTTTTGTAGTTGAGTGAAGCAACTAAAATCATGTTAGATATTGTTGGGAAAAATATATGTATTATATCTGCAACATTTAAATTTCAAATTAGTATTCATGAACTTGGATATGCAAGAAAAATATATGTGGGGTTAAGGATTTAGTTTGCCTCATCTAATGCCAACAAATTCAATTAGAAATTAACAAAAAAAATAACATGTTCATGAAATGGAGGCCGCGTTGATGGAGAATGGATTATGGGAAATCACTGAGTTTTTGGAACAGCAGGAGCGGAAATTTTATCACCGCCCATATATAGACCCGACTTATCCTACAGCGGGTCTTCAGGCGACATAAAGATTTGCAGTTTTTTGACAGCAACTATTAGAAATGACAACATACTATGTATAAACTTTTGTATAGACTGAAGGATGCAAAAATTGCATCAAATTTTGCACAGCATACAGAGAACTGTTAACAGAAAAACAAACAGTTATAGATAAGCTATTTTTTGAAAATGTACAGACAAACAGTGAATCAAGGCATATGCTATAACAGCATCTACATATGTAATCTTTCATATTTAATGAAATATTACGGATTTTTCCAGTGGAAAAAAAACATGTTCATGAAATAAAACTAAAGGGTGATAAACACACACATTGAAACTAAAATTTGTTTGGCCAGTACTTGTCTTAAACACCCTGGCACAAACTCAGAGTGCAATCTTTCACTCTATGAGACAATGTTCATGCACTTAATCGTAGGTTGGATTTGAGGAGTAAGGGTTCTAGTTTTGTTTTGTAGCTCCTTGAAATCAAATGTTGAAATCAGAGACAAGGCATTAAAACATAAAATATGTAAAAGCATGAAAATCAACCTACACTATGTTGATTTTTCATGGCATCTGAGAATCTAGGTTACTGTATAAAAATATCTAACACAACCAACTCAAATGCCTCAGCTATCTTGCTTTGCACAATGAAAAATTACACATCAGTGAATCAACTAGCGCAATGAGAATTTTTAAATTTTTCAACCCTTCTTCATTATATTAACAACTTTAATACAATTGTCTAGGGCTCTCGTACTAGGGATAAAGGACCTCATACATCCACTGAAAAAGTACATGCAACTAGGGTTTTGTGTCTATAATGTTTACCACCAATCTACCCTGAACAAGACAACTTTGACCTACTCACTGATGTGGCACCCCTTAACCCTTTCAGTCCACGTGTCCTAAACACATTTGTTGGTCCATCTTCTCCCAATTTATAGCATTACCTCTATCAGTGGTCTTAGTCCTTTAGATCACTGAACACAACTTCCCAATCTACCCTCTAGTTGAACATTGGTCCTTCAATGTCTCAACACCTAGGGACTTTTGTTGAGTTATTCACAACTTCGTTTATGAACAACTCTATACTATGCATTATTGCTCCTCAGATCCTTTGGGACTTCTTCCCTCTATTTTCGTCATGTGATGCTCCAATGAAGACAAACTTTGGGTCGGAGGACTACCACCTATCATCGTCAAACATCCTTCCTCAACAACGAACTTGGGTTGTCATTATGGATCTTTGCCTATCTTGTATCCCTCTTAACCCTCAAACTAGGGCTCTCTAGGACTACATCTTCAACCTCCTTCAATGATCGAGAGAGCTCCTCTTCACTTGATACCTTTAGCCTCTCCTAGGCCTTACTTAAATAAATTTTACTAAGCCTTCTTTGTAACCCTCTAGATCTTATGGGTTTGATCCTTTCTTAGAATTGGGATTTAATTTTCTTTTTAATTTCTTTTTAGAATTTAAACCCCATCTGGGTCTAAAACCCCTTCACTTGGGTCTTCTTCCCACAAACCCCTTTTTTGACCAAACTTCTCACAAACCCCAGATCCGAGCTTGTGGAATACCTCCCAAGCTACACATTCCAACACTCCCTCTTAGGAAGGGAGGTATTGATCATATATTGATCCAGGACCTTAATGATAGCTCAAATTTCAAAGTGTTTGAAAGAGTGTCAAACCTAAGCGACCAGATAGATCTCGTCTTCCCGATTTCGGCGCCATGAACGGTTTGAAAAACCAACACTGTATGAAGGAGTTATCGCAACTTGAAAAGTCTAGTAAACTGCAATTTCCAAGAATAATTTGATTTTTGAAAATATTAAAAAAAATATATTCCAAGGAATATTCCTTTTTGGGGACCAATCAGGTACCGACATGTGGCAAGCCCGAAGGTCACCACATGGCCCTAGAATGGCCATGTAAAATTTTATTGGGGTCCAACGAAATCAAACCCGTGACCTCCGGCAAGACAAACCAGTGCGCTACCACCTCCGCCAACATTGTTTCTTAACCTCTATGGGTTGCATGGCACATTAATGTTGTAACTGGTTACGGATTGGGGGTTAGGACTGCAAGTGGTCTTACCCACCATCGGTCCCCATAACATTGTTCACATGTCCACCGTTTGCAAACTAACCACGTGGTTGCGTGTTAACTTAACCGTCGGTTGCAGTGCAGTCACATGCAGCTGCATGTTAACCTGACTGCCAAAAACACAGTGTTATCTACTGGGGATTATACTATCAGCATGTGCACACCCAACAATTACGGTCACAGTCACCTCCAATAGTTAGCTTGGTGGAGCAGCTAAAAAGGCGGAATTTCCAAAT
Source organism: Pinus tabuliformis (assembly GCA_031772625.1). Lineage (NCBI taxonomy): Eukaryota > Viridiplantae > Streptophyta > Pinopsida > Pinales > Pinaceae > Pinus > Pinus tabuliformis. The sequence goes on along the minus strand of CM062814.1, from coordinate 195,574,283 downwards.
TTAACTAAAGTTAAGTGCAGTTAACTAGATTTAGTGGAGTATCCCTAGGGGATATTGCCTAAAGGCACTCCAGGAGCAGTTTGCGACCAGGGAGAGTGAAACAAGAGGATAGCTAGGCTAATTGGAGCCTTCTGAAGCCAATTAAATAGTCCAGAGAAGCTGAAGAAGTCATCTTCATAGAGATTTTCATCCAAGGAGATTTTGGACCTCAGGGTCACCAGGGGTTGGAGGCAATTGTAGGAGCTACCAGTACTTGTTCTCAGTGAACCAACAGTCATTCCTGACTGTAATGAGCCTTATAAATCCATTGCATGGATTTTTAGAAGAATCTGGATACTTCTAAAGGCTGAGATGCTACAGGGGAGTTTGAGGCAGCCCAGTGCCAACCATGGAGGAAGGCCTAGTTTTGGGATGTAGTGCTCATTTTCAGAAAATGATCAGTCTATTATTGGTGTATTATATGTGCTAGAGACAAAAGAAGAGGTTTTAGTGACATTTGAAGAATTTTGAAGGAGTTAGTGCCATCAAGAAGCTCAAGGAAGCTCAGAGCACTAATTGAAGGAATCGAGTCTAAGGGAGCTTAGATCTGTTTGCAGAGTGATGAAAACCATGATAGGGATATAGATGGTATTCTAAGCCCGTTGGTTTAGTTCAGTAACCTTCGGAGTTAAGTGTGGAACTTGTAAAAGAAACTTTTCCATAATCCCAAAGAGCCAAGTCAAGATGACAAAAGCTCAAGGAGACGTAGCCCACGACATTCAGGTGAACTCCTAGATTAAATTGTTGTTATGTGTTGATGTTTATTTGTTGCATTATATGGTTGTTATGTGTGTTTAATATCAATAGAAACAAATGGACTTAAAGAACTTAAACAGTTAAAAAAAATTACACATACACCTGTTTCAAGTAATTAATTTCGCAAATGTCAACATAAGCTAGATCATATATTTGTTAAGCTTTGGAGTGGGAGGTTCTTGTAAGAATAACAAGTTATCAAACCTTCATTTCAGATTAGGTGGTATTAGAGCAGGATGTTTGATTGACAGAGCAAAATATTGCTTGTTTGACTTCAAAGGTGTTTAAACAGTACAAATAATTTGATTGTTTGATTGTTTGTAATTGACTACTGTTAGAGTTTGCAAAGGTGAAGGGAAAGTTGTTGATAGCTAAGTCTAGAAGAGGACAAGAAGGAAGAAGGGCTGAAGGCATTCTCCATGCCCAAAGGACCTCAAGACAATCCTTGAAGCACAAGAGATTTGTTTGCAAAAGCGTTGTTTGAATAAGAGTTTGACTCTACAACCATTAGTTCTTTGAAAGCTTTGTGAATTTTGCTAAAGTTCTTTTGTTCATTTCGATGATGACAACTTCTACAAGTGAGTTTTCAAAATCCTCCTCCTTCACAAGATCCTTTGATTAAGACATGAAGCGATACTTGTTCATCATGATGGATATGGTGAGAGAAATGTATGAGGATGAAAGGAAGAGCACCAAACTTCGAGAGCAGTTGAATTCCATGAAGGAAGAGAAGCAGTTGCTTTTGACAAATTGCAGGAAATGGAGAGCCAACTTCATAAATATGAACCTGGAAAGGATGCATGAGAAGGATACACATCTCCTTGTTGCCAAAGAAGCCTTAGTCAAGTATCAGCTTGAATAAGAGTTAAACAATTCTAGTTTGTCGTCAATTTCCTCTAAAAATGTTTATGTTGGTTCTTTTGAAAAACATACAAGAGACACAGGGTCCAAGTTGATGTCAAAATGGGCTATGAAGGAAAAGGATTGGGCAAACATGCACAAGGCATTGTTGAGCCAATAATGGTTGAGGAAAGGCCTAAGTATTTGGGTCTTGGCTATGGACAATCTTATGGAGAAAGTTCCAAAGCAGCCATGAAGGCAATTGAAACAGTTCCTAGAAGGAGTTTCATTTTAAGTTCTCTACCTCAAGAATGTAAAGATTGTATTCTTGGGGAATGCAATTGTTTGAAACATACTTTGCAAGAAGAAGGTGTTCATAAGCATGCACTTGAACAAGAGAGTTGTGAAAGCTCTAAAATCATTGAAGAGATTGATGGTGTTCCGAAGGGAGCCACTCCTTCATTCGATTCACCTTCTCATGAAGACAACAAAGGTGAAAGAGAAAGGTATAAATCTGATTTCAATCACACTTCTTTTGATTATGTTAAGTATGGTAAATTTCCACATAAGCACTGGAAAAAAATTGCATGTTCCTTTTGTGGTTTGTTTAACCATAGTGTTTCTAGATGTTGGAAGAGAATGGCCACATATAGGAAACTTTTGAAGAAAAGGAGGCAAGAAGCCAAAGATACATTGAACAAGGAAAATTATGTTGTAAAGAGGATGAACATGTGTTGTACTTATTGCCATAAGCAAGGACATATTTCTGAAAGGTGTTGGATTTTGAATCTAACAATGCTTCAACAAAATTTGAAGAAAGTGGAAAAAAGAATATGGCAAGAATGGAAAGGAAGTTTCCATAATTGATGTGTTGCAGGATGATTCACATATTGATGTCGATGTGAAGTTAAAGGAAGCACCTTTGATGTGGATTGGTAAGAAATGGTTAGAGTTCTTATCCAATGGAATGCAAGTTGCAGGGTTTTACCAAAAAGGTGAATGGAAAAGTTGAGTATGCGACTCGCTTTATTGCAGCAAAATTATGTTCATTTCAGCTTTGAAAGTACATGTACATATGCTTGAGGATCTTATACTTATGATTGTGCTTAAGAGAAAGTTGAAGAATCGAATACATGCATGAGAATGGTATGTATGAACAAAGGAATGTTGGTTTCTTTGTATTTGAACATGTGTGTGTAATTAACTTGATGGTCGATCGTTTTGTGTAAACATGCATGTAATGTCATTGACTTGAAAAAGTTGATTTGGTCTCCAAGATTGTAAAAGGGAGATAATGATGAAGTGTTTCATCTTTGAAAAAGAATCGTTAAAATTCTTTTTTTACATGCTTGACTTGAAGGGTCAAATGTTTGAAAAGGCATGTTTTTTGTTGGCTTGTGATTTAGTCAATCATTTGTACACAAGATGTAAAGACATGATGATGATTCACATTATGTGAAATTTGTTTCTTTTAATGAAGCAAGAATTTATGTCATCAAGTTATTTTCTTCTTTTGACATCGTCTGTTGAAGAACATTTGTTGTTGCAAGGAAGCATTTCAGTTTGAGAAGATGTAATCTCATGTTGTTGAACCACCTTGGATCGATGATCAAGGAAGACAGTTCTTAACCATAGAACAAGCACATCCAGGAAGGAAAGTGTCAACTACCTTAGAGTTTTGGTTCAAAGGCACTAGCCATGAAAGGCAAGTGTATGGAGGCTGAAAAGAAGAGGGTATTTTACTCTCATCTACTGTTCAGATCAGTATATCAGTGTTTTGGGGTCCAAAAGATTCCCAATGAGGAGGAGTGATCAGATATTGATCTAGGACCTTAATGATAGCTCAAATTTCAAAGTGTTCGAAGGAGTGTTGAACCTAAGCAACCAGATAGATCTCGTCTTCCTGATTCCGGTGCCATGAATGGTTCAAAAAACTGACACCGTATGAAGGAGTTATCACAATTTGAAAAGTCCACTAAACTGCAATTTCCAAGAATAATTTGATTCTTGAAAAAAAAATCCTTTTTGGGGACCAATCAGGTGCCGACACATGGCAAGCCCTGAGGCCGCCACATGGCCCTAGAATGGTCATGTAAAATTTTCTTGGGGTCCAACGAAATCGAACCCGTGACCTCCGGCAAGACAAACTAGCGTGCTACCACCTCCGCCAATGTTGTTTCTTAACCTCTATGGGTCGCATGGCATATTAATGTTGTAACTAGTTGCAGATTGGGAGTTAGGACCTCTAGCGGTCTTACCTGCTAGTAGTCCCCATAACATTGTTCACATGTCCACCATTTTCAAACTAACCATGCAGTTGCGTGTTAACTTAACCGTCGATTGCAGTGCAGTCACATGTGGCTGCATGTTAACCCGACCGCCAGAAATGCGGCATTATCCTTAACGACCTGGGATTATACCGCCAGCATGTGCATGCCTGACAGTTACGATCACAGTCACCTTTGACGGTTAGCTTGGCAGAGCGGCTAAAAAGGCAGAATTTCCAAATTTAACTATAGTTAAGTGCAGTTAACCAGATTTAGTGGAGTATCCCTAGGGGATATTGCCTAAAGGCACTCCAGGAGCAATTTTCGACCAGGGAGAGTGAAAAAAGAGGCTAGCTAGGCTAATTGGAGCCTTCTAAAGCCAATGGAACAGTCTAGAGAAGCTGAAGAAGTCATCTTCATAGAGATTTTCATCCAGGGAGATTTTGGAGCTCAGGGCCACCAGGGGTTGGAGGCAGTTGTAGGAGCTACCAGTACTCGTTCTCAGTGAACCAATAGTCATTCCTAACTGTAATGAGCCTTATGAATCCATTGCATGGATTTTCAGAAGAATTTGGAGACTTCTAAAGGCCGAGATGCTACAGGGGAGTTTGAGGCAGCCTAGTGCCAACCGTGGAGGAAGGCCTAGTTTGGGGATGCAGTGCTAATTTTGAGCAAATGATCAGTCTATTGTTGGTGTCTGATATGTTTTGGAGACAAAAGAGTAGGTTTCAGTGACATTTGAAGAATTTTGAAGGAGTTAGTGCCATCAAGAAGCTCAAGGAAGCTCATAGCACTAATTGAAGGAATCGAGTCTAAGGGAGCTTAGATCTGTTTGCAGAGTGATGACAACCATGACAGGGATATAGATGGTATTATAAGCCCATTGGTTCAGTTCAGTAACATTTTGTGTTAAGTGTGGAACTTTTAAATGAAACTTTTCCATAATCCCAAAGAGCCAAGTCAAGATGACACAAGCTCAAGGAGACGTAACCCACGAGGTGAACTCCTAGATTAAATTTGTTGTTACGTGTTGATGTTTATTTGTTGAATTATATGGTTGTTATGTGTGTTTAATATCAGCAGAAACAAATGGACTTAAATCACTTAAACAGTTAAAAGAAATTACAGATACACTTGTTTCAAGTAATTAATTCCGCAAATGTCAACATAAGCTAGATCATATATTCGTTAAGCTTTGGAGTGGGAGGTTATTATAAGCATAACAAGCTACCAAACCTTCATTTCAGATCAGGTACTTCCACTACTTGGAAGTCTTCGACAACACTAGCCCATTTGGCATCCATTACTACAACATACCATGTATAATGGATCATTGTCACTGTAGTTTCTCTTAATAAACAATTGAATATATTGAACTTCCTTAGGCTTGCTCCCTCTAAAGTGAGACTCCCTCTGAGCCTACACGATCTCCACTAGATCACACACTTCCACATGTACACTCTGATCCACTGGCCTTTCAAAGTAACGCTCTGCTTCCATGTTGATTTTCCATCGCATATGAGAATCTAGGTTAGTGTCTTAAAATATTTGACACAACCAACTCAAATTCCTCAACTATCTTACTTTGCACAGTGGAAAATTACACGTTAGTGAATCAACTAGTGCAAATGACCATTTTTAAAATTTTCAACCCTTCTTTGTTATATTAACAACTTTAATACAATTGTCTAGGGATCTTGTACCAGGGATAATGGCCCTCATACATCCACTGATACAAGTGCATACAACTAGAGCTTGGTGTTTGTCATGTTGACCACAAATCTACCCTAAACAAGATAACCTTGACCTACTTGTTGATGTGGTGCCCCTTAGCCCTTTTAGTTCGTGTGTCCTAAGCACATTTATTTGTCCATCTACTCCCAATATGTAGAAATGCCTCTATCAATGGTCTTGTTCCTTTAGGTCACTGGACATGACTTCCCAATCTTCCCTCTACCTGAATGATCCTTCAATGTCTCAACACTTAGGGACTTATGTTGAGTCATTCACAACTTTGTTTGTGAAAAACTCTAGACTGCCCAATGATGCTCCTCAGTTCATTTGGGACTTCTTCCCTCCATTTCCTTCCTATGTTGCTCTAATGAAGACAAACTTTAGGCTGAAGGACTGCCACCAATCACTGCCAAACATCCTTCTTCAACAATGAACTTGGGATTTTAATCTGGTTCTCTACCTATCTTGTAGCCCTCTCGGCCCTCAAACTAAGCTGTCTAGGACTACATCTTTGACCTCCTTCAATGATCAAGCGATATCCTCTTCACTTGATAACTTTAGCCTCTCCTATGCCTTCTTTAAACAAATTTCCCTAAGCCTTCTTTGGAACCCTCTAGATCTTAGGCATTTGATCCTTTCTTAGACTTAAGATTTAATTTTCTTTTAAAATTCTAAACCCCATACAAGTCTAAAACCCCTTCACTTGGGTCTTTTTCCCACAAACCCCTTTTGTGACCAAACTTCTCACAAAATCTCGATTTGGGCTTGTGGAATACCTCCCAAGCTACACATTTCAATACGTTATCTGAACATAAAGAACAACTAACTAACAAAATAAAAAGGGAATATCGTTACCTAGGGTTGAGGGCCCTTCCCAACCTAATTAAAGTTTCCAAGAGAAATTAGATCATGCTATAATGATGCACCAAAACTTGAGGACCAAACAAGATTTATTGATGGAAAACCAACACTATTTACAAGAAGAGACAACACATAAGCTTGTTACCACAATGGTATTCCTATTAGCTACCTATCCCCAACCTATTACAAAATGAATGACTAACATCCTCAACTATGTTCCATATTTGAATATTTGTACAATAGGAACATTTGGGTTGATTAAATCCAATCCCCCAATCTCATATTTTCCTGAGAGTAGAATACATTCAAGATAGAAAAATGATAACTCCCAAGGTAAGATTGGGTTACTTACTCTGAAAAATACAAATACATCTCAACAAATAATTTATATACTTTGGAAATAGATGAGATTCATTCCCCTTATTGTTTAGATGGCTAATTTGATATCTTCCTCAAATCTGGGCATTATTTGGAAATATGGGAAAATTTGTGAATTTTAGGCAGATTGATGTTAATTTAAGAACCAAACATATCTCTCAAACCGTATTGAATTTTAGAAAATGGTGCAAGTCTTAACCAATTTTCCATTCTGGGAACAAAACACATGTTCTAGAATTTCAATTTTTCCTTCATCTCCTTGGGAATTGTGCCCAAAGTTGATTATCTAAAAAATTTGACTTGTAATGTTCTTTTGGAGTTTAAGATTCACATGTGTGACCTGTGTGTGATTTGAATAACATACAATTGTTTTAATACCTCGGGATTCAAAACCCATGTGACATAATTTCTTCTAGAAGGGAGAAAATGTGCTAACCATAATTGGGTACTAGAATGACACTACAGGTACATAAACTGGACTAGACAATTCATCATTAGCAAAATCAACTTAAAATTGATTTAATATATTAGAGACTTAGGAATTAGTGAAAATAGAAAATTTTAACTCAAAATGGATGTCAAAGGGCCATAGGCTCGGGCTGAAAATGTATACTCAAATGGTAAATTATGCGGTTATGGAGGTATGGTATGGGTGATAAAAGGTCAAATGAATGGTTGAAAAATATGACAATAGACGAGCCCAACATCTCCCCCATAATGAAACATTATCATGTCCTCATGCAAAGTAAATCTTCCTTCAACATAATCTTGCAACATTGCTCAAGTTACCCATGAAATTCAAATAATTTTTTACACGTATTCATAATAGATGCAAACTATTGCCTTGCTACATTACTCACTACAGGCAACCTTCAAAGACCTAAAATTCTACTTCCTTTATTCATTGTGGACAAAGTAGGTGTTGACATGATTCTAAACCATCCTTCACATGTGCTTCATTACTCTTGTCCATCTTTCCAATAGACATTGGACCCCACGACCCTTTGCAAATACCTTGAAGAACCATCCTTAATTATTTTCATTGCATAGAAAAAGTATATATATATATATATATATAGAGATGTAAAGGAGCAATAACACTGCAACACCTTTAACAAGAAAGGGTAGAGATTATAGTATCACACCAATACTAGAACACCATGCCTGCATGGTGGATATTCTTGGTCATGTTGGATAGTTGGAAGAGGTAGTGGATCATATCAATAAAATTATATTTCAACATTATGTTTTGGTGTGGCAAATCTTTCTTTCTGCTTATAGACTCCATGGTGATATAAAGCCCAGAAAACTTGCAGTAGAACACATTCCTGAGTTAGAGCCACATGATGGACCAACATATGTTTTCTTTTCAAATTTGAAAATGCATATGCAACAACTATATTGATTGTATGGTTTGTTCATCTATTTTTCTAATTTTTCTTATGCTTGAGAGATTATATATGTATATATAGGTTTTTTCATCTATTTTTCTAATTTATCTTATGCTTAGGAGATTATGTTTAAATATTTATTTCAAAAGTAATATGATATTTGAATTTAATGTTGAAAATGCAGCAAAAAATTCCTAATTTAATTTTGCCCAAAATTAATTAGGAGAAATTTGAACTCTAATTTCATCAAAAATACTTGGAAGTAGTTAATTGAGGTGACATGGTCTTGTCACTCAGTTAACTCATTTAATTCGAGTTGGAGACACTTAAGTTATGTTTAGTTATGATTGATTGCTAATTTCTAGCAATTAGTTTCAGTTAATTTGAGTTATTATGAGTTTAACTAGTTCTAACTGATTAAGAATGAGTGGAGGGTCTAGCGGTGGGTTGTAACTTCAGTTGATCTTTTAGTTAACTCATCAATCAACCCAAAATATTTAATGCGTGGAGATAATTTGAGTTACCCATTTGATATTGGAGTTCAAGGGAAGTGTACTATCAATTGTATAATTTTCTGGGTTGTATAGGTGGTGCATGCAGTTAGAGAAAGTCCTATAGGGATTGCGCAATTTTATTTGGGAATTTCCCTAATTAATAGGGGGGCAATTCCTTGAGGAAAAATGTAAGGGAATAGGGACTTGGGCAGACTTGGATTTGGTTAAGTATTGACCATAGCTTGTATAGGAAGAAATGGCATAGACTATACTAGTGCAGAGGTTGCTCAGGCTTGAGCAAGCAATGTATTTCTTCTCTATTATCCAAATAATGCAATACAGATAGGAAGGGGTTTTGAGTAGTTGCTTTCCCGTTAGATAAATCTCTGAGCATATGTGAATGAATCTTGTCTCATGTTTATGTTGTGGTTTCTCGATTGTTTAATTGTTTCCGTTGATGAGTAGAGCAGATCCAAGTATTTTGTTTTAACAAATTACATAAACAGTTTGAATCTACAAGGAATTTCTACATGGTATCAGAGCATGAATCACAATAGAAGAGAATAATTCGAGTTTGTCTTTGTAGGTGAATTGAATTTGCAGTATCATTCTTCAGAGCCAACGAGATGTTTTTCTATGGATTAAAACTTGAGTATTCCCTTGAGGGTAATGTGAATTGTATTGCTTGGAAGAACAAGATGGAGCAGTGTTGGAAGATAATGGGTTGAAGGAATTCATAAACAATGATATTCCTAAGCCTCCAACAACTGATTGTCAAGATCCGGTAAAGTGGAAGAAATGTGTGGCAACGGTGAGGAGGATCATACTAGAAGGAGTTCGAGATCATATTGTGTTGAATCTCGATGGGAAGGATACCCCATATCCAATGTGGAAAGCCTTGATAAACTTGTTTTAGAACAACATTGACCACGGGAAGTTGGAATTGAAGTACAATTTTTGGAAGATCAAGATGGAAAAGGGTGACACAATACCATAGTACCTGAGTAGGTTCACCCAATGTTGACATCAACTTGGGAGTGTTGGTATTATAGTTGTTGAAGATGATCTGGTAAGCCTAGCACTTCTAGCCCTTCCCAAGAGTTGGCACAACTACCAGGATTCAGTAAATGGGGGGGAGACTCTACCAAATTGGGTGAGATTGTGGTCTAACTTGGTGCATGAAGAGATAAGGCAGAACACTAGAGATGGAACCTCATCCAAGCATGATGATGAGTTGAACTTTTCCTTGGCTAGAAAGGCAAAGAGAGGGAAAGGGAAGAAATCCCAATCCAAAGGGGATTCCAGGACAAGAAGAAAGACTTGTTGAAGATTAAGTGCTTTCACTGTCATGAACTGGGACACTATGCCATGAAGTGTCCACACAAGGAGGGTAATAAGCCCTCAGGAGGAGTGGCAAGTGAAGCTCTTGCTTCACAATTTGGACTTGATTTCACCCTCATAGCATGTATGGTGAGCACCATGATGGGTAGTGTGTGGTATTTTGATAGTGGAGCCTCATTCCATATGATGGGAAACCAAGAATTCTTCAGTGACTTGGAGGAGAAGGACCTCTAGATGCACATTGAAATGGGAGATGACAGAAGGTACAGTGCTACGGTATACAGTTACTCTTCAAAGGGAGTTGGCTCCCCTCTCAAATTAAAAGATGTGATGTATGTTCGGGGTCTGAAGAAGAATCTTGTTTCAATTGATATGTTGGAAGATTGTGGCTGCGATGTGATATTTAGTAAAGGAAAGGCTTTCCTTAGACACATCGCCACAATACAAGTGAAGCAAATTGGAGTTCGGGTGAAGAACCTCTACAAATTAAATGTAGAAGATTGTGCAGCGTTGGTCACAAAAGCAGAGAAGATGCAGAGTTGATACATCGGTGAATTATGGCATAGAAGATTGGTCCATTTACACCATGGAGACTTGAAGATCATGCAACAGATTTCTACAAGACTTCCCAAGGGTGCATTGGAGCAGAGAGATACATTCAAAGGGTGTACATTGGGGAAGTACATGAAATCCACCTTCAATGAGTGGGACAGTAAAGCACAAGCAGTCCTTGAAAGAGTTCACTCGGATGTGTGTGGACCTTTCTCGACAGCCTCCACGACCAAGCATAGGTATTATGTGATATTTGAAGATGCTTTCTCATGGAACTGTTGGACCTTATTCATGTAGAAGAAAGACCAGACATTCTCCAAACTTAGTGAATTTAAAGCACTTGTTGAGAAAGAGACTGACAGGAAAGTGAAGGCTCTCAATACTGACAAGGGTGGAGAATATGTGTCGAATTAATTTAAGAACTTCTATGCAAAATAAGGCATTCGACGGGAGTTGACAACACCTCATAACCCACGGTAGAATGGGGTGGCTGAGAGGAAGAACATAAGTATTATGGGAGTTTCATGAGGCATGATGCATGATCATAGCCTACCGCTGCACTTATGGGTTGAAGCATGCAACCCAGTTGTTTATTTGCAGAGCATGAGTCCTCACCGGATTCTTAGCATGAATACACCAGAGGAATATTTTTCAGGGAAGAAACCAGATGTGTCACACTTCAGGATCTTTGGATCATCAGTTTGCTGTCATGTTTCCAAGGATGCAAGGAAAAATATAGAGCCAATAGTTGAGTTGGGCATATTTGTGGGGTACACTGATACACCTCACAACTGTCGTGTGTACTTGCCATATCTCAGGATGATAGTTGCTAGAAGAGATGTGGAGTTTGATGAGGAGAAGACAATGAGGTGCTTCCTTGAGAGGGAGCTTCAGTTGCATCTAGAGAAGGAGATTTTTGCTCCAAAGGAGGAACCTCAGGAAGTTGTGGAGCAGCCACAAGAAGAGGTAGAGAGAGTGGAGACTTCCACTCAAGTAGAGACATCCAGAGATGGAAGGAAACACACCAAAGAAGTTGATATATTATTGCATGATGTTAGAGAGAATGTGGGAGCACCCACATCACAACGCATGTAGAGGAGGTCACCAGATCAATACACTAGTTACATGGCTCTGATGAGTGAGCTTGTAGAGACTGAGCCATCCTCATTTGAGGAAGCAGTGCAACAACTAGTGTGGGTTGATGCCATGGTAGAGGAGTATGAATCCATTATCAGAAACAATGTTTAGGAAGTGGTCCCAAGACCAGAGAACAAGTCAGTGGTAGGCTCCATGTGGATCTACAAGGTGAAGCAAGCAACATATGGAAGCATCGAGAAACACAAGGACAAATTTGTGGCCATGGCATTCTCTCAAGTGGAGGGAACTGACTGTGAGGAGACCTTTGCTTCGGTTGCAAGGTACTCTTCAATCAGATCAATTTTAGCTCTTGCAATGTAGATGGGATGGAATATACATCAAATGGATGTGAAGACAACATTCCTCATTGGAGTGATTGAGGAAGATATGTACATTGAGAAACCAGAAGGATTTGAGACCTTCGACAGAGAGTCGCACGTGTGAAGACTCAAGCGACCACTGTATGGATTGAAACTAGCACCCTGTGCTTGGTACACCACAATCGATAGTTATCTCATTGGGTTGGGCTTCACCAAAAGTGAAGCAGATGCAAAACTTTACCATATTGTTGTTGAAGGTAAATTATTGATTATAGTATTATATGTCAATGATTTAATTTTAACCATTGATGAGAAGATGATCAAGTCTTGCAAAGAGGATTTTGCAAGAGAATTTGAAATGAAGGACCTAGGGTTCATGCATTATTTCCTTGGTATGGAAGTATGCAAGGAGATGGGGAACTGTTTGTCTCTCAGGGAAAGTATTCCAATGAGATATTGAAGAAGTTCCACATGGAGAGAAGCAAACCCATGCAGACTTCTCTAGCAGGGAATTAGAGGAAGGAAGGTGCTACTTTAGGTGAAGTAGTGGAGGCTACCATCTACACGAAGCTTGTGGGTTCACTTATGTATTTTGTGAACACACGACTGAATTGTGTTATGCAATTAACTAGCTTAGTCAAGCTATGGCTAAGCCAACCAAACTCTATAAGAAGGCAGCAAAGCATGTGTTGAGATACCTCAGAGGCACCACTTAGTTTGGTATTTGGTATAGGCAGATAGAGGGAGTGAAGTTGCAAGGATTCACATATGCATATTGGGCGGGTAATCAATTAGACATGAAGAGAACATCAGGAGGATTTTTCAGTGTTGGGTTAGCAAATGTTTCTTGGTACAATAGGAAGCAGTGATCTATTGCACTCAGCTCAGTAGAGGTAGAGTATATAGATGCTAGCTAAGCAACATGTGAGGTTATCTAGATGAGAAAGATCTTTGTTGGTGTTAGTCTAAAATTTCTTGGAAGGTGTACCAAAAAAACTTCACTTAAGTCACTAGGTGACAAGTGACCCTAACAACAATTTGATGGTTGCTTGCGATTCAGATCTAAAATTGAAAATGGAAAAACCTGCAAAAAATATGGACGATCTAGAATAACAAACAACAATAAAGATATCCAATTGAATAACCCAAATGGAAATACTTTAATTGAATAAATTCTTTATTAAAAAACACCTGGTGAAGGAGATTTACAAAAGGGTCTGCAAGTTCCCCTCCATGGGATGGGTTCTTTGATTTCCTTGATGTTTCAACAAATGATCTTCTCTCTCAATATGTGAAAAACTCGAAAAAAAATGTGGAGAACTCAAATGGGAGCTCAAAAGAAAAAAGATAATAATGGTGACGATGATTATGATCACAGTGAAAAATGAATAGAAAACCCTCCTATTTATAACAAAGTATTGAGTTAATCTAAAAAATGGAGAATAATAAAATAATATTAACCAAATCAAGATCTAACTGATAGGAATACTTTATTATATTTATTGACGAGGGAAAATATATTTAAAATGGTTAAATATCTTTATTTAGAAATAATTAACAAATTAAATAATTTATTAATTATGATCCATAAACTGTTGTGATATTCCACTAGAAAGTTTGTCGCAATAGATCTGATAATATTATATTAAAAAGTTGAGATTCTACACTATTACAGTTTCATTTAATTTCGAGAGTTGTAAAATTAACTGTACTTAGTGCATGCATGTAAAAATAAATCAAGCAGAAAATTAGAGAACGAAAAAATAAGCTCACACACACATAATACACAAGATGTACTCTCTGGGAAACCCTTTCTAGAGAAAACCCAGCTGGAAGGTGAGGTTGCTTCGCTCTCTTTCTCTGTCTGGAAATATGGCTGCAGATACAAAGAAGTAATGTTTGTGGCTTGTGGGCTAATACAGTGCACATATCCTCTCTATGTGCTCTACCTCCTATCTCTCCTAGCTATCTTTTCTCAACTATGGAACAAAATGGTCTCGAAAGAATGGGATGCTTCTTCCCCCAGTGGTCCTGTTATAACACAACTCGATAGCCTACTAGTGGTTAATTTTGACTACATCAACTCTTAACTAGAGTTACAAAATAGACTCTTCCAGAGTCTTTTACATCACAAACATTTGGTTAGCCCATTTTCCATGAATAATGGGGGCTGACGTGACATCCTCCTGAATTATAGGTGTGAAAATGGGAAGGTCAACTTCTGAGTGGCATAACTTTTGCATACAGACTTTGATTGACGCGATTCTTGGGCCTTTAGAAAGAGTTATGTGTGTAGAATAGCATGAAAGGTGCTGGATTTTGGCAGCAAAGTTTTACTCCAAACAAACGTCATTTGATACCTCAAAATGCTCCCAGAAGGTTTCAGACCTTGTTTTGCCAGATTGGGTCACGCCAGTAAAAACATTCCCGTGAGTTGATTCCTCCACTTTTTCCACTCAAAATGCATAGAGATGGATGAAAAATAAAATAATGATCCTATTCAGATCAAATTATTTCTAAAGGATTAAGAATGGTGTGAAATTGAAATAATTATTAAATAGTGATTTAACAATTATTCCAATAATGGAAATAAGGAATAATAAATAAGTATTGATTTATTTAATTATTCCTAGGGGATTTGGTCAAATGCGATAGGGAATAAAGATTTAAGCAATGATTTAAGTACTATTCCTAGAGAAAATCAAATAAAAAAATATTTATCTAAGTATTCTCATGGGTTTTTTTAATCTAAATCAGAAAATAATTTAATAAAAGTGGTTTACTAAATTATTTTCCACAGTGAAAGTAATTTTACTATGGTAAAATTAATCCTACATGGTGTATTTCGATCCACCTAGTTAGAAATGGCTAGGTGATCATTTTTTGGTGATAATAGATTACCCCCCAATGTATGAGTGTTAGGAGAAAATCGTATGACCGAAATACGTTGTAGGTTACACTTCCACAAGACACCAAAGGGGAGTCAAAGAGAGAGAGAAAGAACTGAAGCAATGCAAGGACAAACAAATAATGGAGGGGGTGAGACCTACTAAACTGATAGAAGTATCCTTTTATGTGGGAGTACATGATCTCAAATGAGGCGGGGGAGGCATACATACCTGCCGAGATAACTGCGTACAAAGAATAATGATGAGCCTAACAATGTGGGACTAAGCTATAAAGTACATGATACATGATACACTAGCATCAATGTGCCAGGAAATAATACAATGGATCCCATATACTTAATGCACCTGGAAAATCATAGGCCAGGATTAAATACAATAACATTTAAGTACATGAGAGATAATACCCCTCAATCTCACATGGTGAGGGGGGATTGCAACCAAAGAAGTCATGTTGAATAGGAAAGGGCTATGAAGATTTGAATGGATCATCTGAAGGAGACATGCATGCTATGGGTGCTACAAGCAGTGGAATCCGAACCCATCACATTTGTGGAGCTACATCTAGGGCTAGATCAACATTTATGGTCATTCGAGCATGTTACGAGTTACCTGAAGGGCCACCACCTCATGAGGTTTGGAACATCTCACACACACTCGAAAATCATTGGGACAATCTTCTGGATCATTGAATCGTCAAGTGTATGAATCTCAATCGGGCAGGTGTTGAGCACCTGAGAAACAACCAAGTCAAAGGGAAATGATGATTCCCTTTGCTTGATCTGAGGCACCAAACAAATATTGAAGCTACAACCAAGGGACACTTCCCTCTAGACCAGTCTTTTGGAATAAATGTGCTGATATTGAAAGAAGAGGTCTCGCCAGAGTTAAGCTGATAAGGAATCCTTAACAAAGGCACGAGGGATCATAGTAGAGTGACTGATGGACTGACACTAGGGATAATGATGGAAGGAAACAAGATGGATGGCTAACTGACAACTTCCCTTGTTAGAGCATAGTAAGTATGGTTGACCTGGCAGCAACTGACTCAATTCCGGAGGGGATGGTCAATGACTCAAACAGGGGTTTGGTAAAGTTGGAGCAATAGATTTGGAGGAAAAATATAAATATAATGGGATGGATGTGACACAACGATGTATGGAACATTGTAACTAGACTCAAGGGGACTCAAAACAAACTCCATAGATATAAGGGTGACTCATCTCAGATGCTCTAAACAAGGGTGACTCAATGATGTTGCCACATAGGGGAGGCTCGGAGGGGACCATGAAAACATGAGTAAATAATGGTTACTCATGAAGAAAATCGACATGTGAGTCAATAGTGCAAAGGTAAAGTGGTACCAGAGTACATGTGTCTCAAATGAAGAAATTTGGTTTTAATAAGCGGCAAAGTGAGACCTCATGGAAAAAATGGCTTCTAGGTGAAGTGTCAAATTACCAAAACAAAAAAGAGGCCCATTATCGATCTCGGTGAGATATTTCCATTGGTGTTGATGGTTCGTCAAATGGAGCTATGGTTTGGTCGCAATGGGTGACAGAAAAACTAGGGTTTTTCTTATAAAAGGGCTTTTTACCCCCAAATCCAATTCATTTTCATAGTGAGCTATGGAGAATTTGGAGAGGAGGAGAAGGCCCTAAATCTTGTGGATATTGTAGCAGACAAACCAATCATTAGAATTAGGATATGCAACTTTCAGGTAAGTGTCCTTACTTGTCTAAGGATGGCCTTAATGCTTCTTGGAAGGATGGTTCCTGGTGAAGAATCAAAGTAATAAATGAATACAAGAATGAACTACTAGAAAAGGTCTAGTATCATCCCTACCCACCATGTCAAACATGGGGACTAGATGGTAAATGTGGCATCACATAGAGTATAATATTTGAAAATATGGTATCAATCATCTACGATATGCGATGTATATATGGCTTGTTAGAGAGGCCGATAGGACAAACTATCAAAGAATGAGAAGATAAGTGACCATACTTAGATCGTTGGGGTCTAGGCAGAGACTTATGTTGATCAAGTAATAAGGTGGCCAGGGGCATCATCATGCCCCCAAGCATGAGATATGGCCTCCCAACATGTGATGATGGAGGGGACTGATCAAGTGGGAATGATGTCACCTAGATGGATGAGTTTGTGGGGTGTTTGTGTGTTCCAAGTTCTCAAATAAGGGATTCAAGATTTCAACCCTACTGGCACAAGATCATGTAGAGGATCATGAGGAGATGGAGAGGCATGTGTGCCCCCCATTGTAGCATGATATGGACATGTCCGATGTATCTAGAGGAGTGGACTCCAAACACATTGTGATAATGTGGTTCACCATTTGTTTATTTTATGGATATCTTCCTATGGGAATAACAAATAAAGGAAGCACTAAGAGAAAGGAAATCGTATATTAACAATCTCATGTGGCACTGTATATGAATCAAATAGACTGAATTTTTGGGTTCACATACATGGTATCACTATATCAAAGAAAAACTTCAGATGACATGAACTGATGCTCAACTAGAAAACATAAGGGTTGAAAAAAAACAATGTCTAAGGGACTGTGTTATTGAGGTAAGATGGAGGGATGGGTAAGTGGATCATCCCAAGAGTGATATAAAGTGATATGAGACTCTAGAGGATCTTCTAAATGGGGGAGAATAATGGTACTAGAGTCAACACTACCAGATGCACTAAGAGGGTTGGGGAGAATTACTTCTCCGGAACTCTCAAAAGTGGATGCCCCCTTACCCAAACATTGTGTGGAAATGTAATGGCCACAAGGTGTATGTGGTTCGAATTCATGGGTTCAAAGTAATGGGTTATTTAAAAAATCAAACTCACTAGGGATGAAGTCTTTGGACTCCACAACATATTGGTTATGGGTTTGCTTTGGAACGCATGATGGTGCATATCATCCCAAGGATAATCAGGGGTGGTCATGGCTTCCATGATGTCTTCATTAGAATGGAAGACAGGTGGACTAGAGGAAGAGGGACCACATGATGGAGAAGAGCTACCTGAAGCATCTTTATGAGAGACTAGGTTTACATATGCATAGTCAAGGTTGGAAGACATATGACAAGTAGATGGAATATCTACTGATGTTGAGACCGAGTTGTTCATCGAAGAAGGTTCAACATAATCACAGACATCAAGGGAGTTCCAATACATCAATCTCATGGATGAAAAAAGGTAGATAATGGTAGTGATACTATCCGTCATCTCGACATTAGGGGGAGGGATCAAAATGGGTATATGAGGGACCTCCTGTTCCAATGTAGGAGTGGGACCAAAATCCCCATGTAGAGGAGAGGTGGTGTTACATATTATTTTGTCACATTGCCAACTCTATACCTGAAGTGTCGTCCTTTATGCCATTGTCATCACAAATGTCATAAAGTGACAAAAGTCGTGTAAACTCATTTACGATGAATTATATGCTCAATACATCCCTGAAGAGATGGAGAACTAATGTCTTGAAGCAATTCTGGAAAAATTTGTGGAAAACCCTAATTTGAAAGACCAACACTACTTTTAGTAGGCAAATCCATACTGGTAACCTTTTGTCTAACTAGTGACTAGCACTAGCAGCATGACTTTTGATAGGAAAATCTGTGTTGATCCTCTTCAGGCAGTTTCTCCAAAAATGAAGCAAAAGCTTCTCTTACTAGAAGCCTCGAGAATGACGAGCTAGTAGTTGTTGGATGAAGATATGGTTGAGTACTCCCATTTAGAGCCCTTGATCCTACCTTTAGGGATCTTACCTTTGGGATAAGGACCTTCTTCCCCCTTTGGTGGATCTCTAACTCCCTCTCCCTCACTATAAATCCATTCTTCACTTTCTTCAATGGGTTGGTCATTGCTGGTTGCCATTCTTCTACTTGATTATGCTTATATGCTACCATTTTGGTGAGAGAGGAAATGCGAGATTGTTAAGTTTGTCTTGGACTTGGAACCATTGTGAACGAGGCCTTCAACATTAAGGCACTGATTGTATGTTTCCCTATTTGATTTAATCATTAATACAAAGCATGTTTCAATTCACATAAGCTTGTCTATGATAGTTTTCTTAGTACAATACTCCTTGATTTGTTGTATAACTTACATTGGAATTCATATGTTATGCTATCTCTTGGTGTTGTCTTTTGATCTCTCTTGTAGGTATTCAGACGCAAGGAATAGAGAGGAGAAATCCTGGGAGCTAAGAGATCAAGATCATCATCAAAGCCTGAGTGCATAAAAGAGAGGTAGACCATCTCCCTTTCTCATTTATCATTCTGATTTAGGTTAGGGAAGTTTACTTGTTTTGTGATGGTTGTTACTAGACCCACGCATTGGGCTAGAGGCATCACTTCTATCCGTAGAAGAGATTTCATTGTTAACAAATTGGCGACTTTGTTGGGGAATCTTACACCCTTTTCATCCTCCTTTTAGTTTTTTCCTTCTCATTAAGTTTGGCACCCCATTGAACAACCCTTTGTTTTGATTGATTTTCAGTAGGTGCTCTGAATTGTTCAAGTCTTAGGGTATCAGGTCTAAAGTTTCTTCTCAAGTATTTCTTGTTTTTCCTCAAATTTCCTTGCTTAGTGCGTGTTTTATCAGTGATACTCACACTGACAGCATGTGTTTTTCCCTATACATTCGCGTTGAAAACCCTGTCTTCCACTATTTACCTGCGCTAAAGACCAGCATGGGTTTTCCTGTGAAAAGTAGCGTTGATGACCCTGTCAGCACGACTTTTGTTATATAAAGTAGCGTTTGTCCTTGAATGTGAGAATTTTTAGGGTATCTATTCTAGTGTGTCCTGGTCTCTAAGGTCATTTTCTTGCTCTGTGTGTAGCAGATTCTGTCTGTTTGCTTTCAATTTATTTGTGGTGTGCAAAAGTCAATCTTGTCCTTTAAGTGGTAAAAGTGAAATTTTGATTGAGTTTTTGATGTTTTGAGTCAATTAAAATCATTGTTTGTTGCTTGTATGATTGGGAAAATACTGATCTATTGTTGATTGAGCATTAGTAGTTCTTTTGCAATCATAAAAGAAATTGATCTTGCATTTATTTAGTTTTCATTTCAAAAATTTCCTTTTCATAAAAGTGCATTAAATTAGTTGCATTGCAAAGTTTTTTTTTTAGATTCATCATTGAAAATATATCACATTTTTTGGTAATTGAAAACTAAAGAGTGAATTAGGTGCATTAAATCATCCAAAATGAAAATAAAAGCATAATTCATATAAGCGCATCTTACGAAAAGTGAAAATCATTTTACTTTTGAAATGTTGCATTTGTGAAAGTGAAAGATCTAGTTAGGAAAGCTTGTCTTGTTGCATTCATCATTGTTGCATCATTGTTTGAATCTCTTCCCTTACTAGATTAGATTTCATCGAAACAGAAAGAATCCTTTTCTCATAATAGTTGCATCGTAGGTGTTCAGGTGACATCGCTTTGAGCCATAAAATTGAAACATAATTCAAGATAAATATTAAAATTTACTCAATTAACTTAAGGAGCAGTTGGAACTTAACGAAAAAAATTAGAGGTCTAGGCTAGAGACATGTTCCAGCGTCTATAAACTTAGCAGCTGTCTTTATTTGCCAGCATTTTATCTTAGGGGTGATATCTCGTTCCAAGTACAGAAGTGTATAAGATCATTCTCCAATACTTTTGGGTATGTCAGAGGCACTCCATGTATGGTAAGTATATGGGAACACTCTCATCGAATGGTTACACATTAGACATTGCTAACATGGAATTTTGTTTCTCGTACCGTCATGTATATATTGGGATACCTCACTAGGTTGTTATGCTTTAGCCATAAGTAAATGAGTCAGCCGCTTTGTAGATGTGATACAACGAACACATCATTCGAGGAGATTGGCTGCCATACGTTAAGTCCTTGGTTCCGCTAAGGTGTATGTAGCGGTTCATGGATACTTGGTAAACCCTTTTGCCTAGTTACCCCTTTTTTATTTATTTGTTGTTAAATTCTAAGATTAATTGACCACATAATAATATCCTTCCTGTGGAAATACTCCTTAGTAGATCTTAGGTTGAGGCTAATGGAAACATTTCTTGAGTCTACCAACCAAGGAAACTCGTCTGATGGGAATCCTAGTCCTTTTCCTTCTTTTGGAAATGTTGGTGCTCCCTATATGATAGCATTGTCTCTTCCTGTGTTTACCATTGGTTTTCCAGTTTGGTGTTTTCGACCCCTATTGTTCTGAAAGTCCAAACTGCTCCTCGACTAGGCTCTCCTCCACTTATGCATTATCGGCCTCTAGTTGATCTTGAAATTTACCCTTTGTCTTCTTCACTCATTCAGTATTCTTCTTCTTCGTCTAGTGAAAACATGCAAGTTAGTAACCAGGTGGATAAGAAGAAGAAAAATAAGCAAAAGGTCAATGAAGCATTCATTTCTACCGATGCAACTGATGTCGAAAATTATTCCCATCAACCTTGTAAAGTGAAATTCCCTTGCAAGCTTTGTAAGGGTGACCACCTTCTTTGTTGGGTTGTGTTATATTCTTTCCACAACTACCCCATGTGGAGGGGGTGGTAAGCCCCCTATATGTTGTGTGGGGCACTGCAGGGGGTATGCAAAGGGGCTGTAGCCCCCCTACACGAGGTTCAGGGCAGTGCCCCGTGAAATTTTTTTTGGACCCTATATTAGGTGGGCAGACCTACCTATGGTTCTGTGCATGGATTTCGCACATGGTTTTGAGCATGATGGTTTTTTATCCATGGTATTTTGTAGATCTATTCAAGGGAACTATGGTTATGTTCTAATCCATCGTTAATGGATTGGGTTTTATGGATGCTTCAACATGTATATATATGTATTGTAACATTGAAAAGAACATAATGAAAAATCAATCTAGTAGTCCTAGTTTTGGGATCCAGGGGAAAATCTTTATGTAGATATATTTTATGTTTTATGCTCTCACCATTGTTTATTTTCTGTTTCAGAATTCGTATGCAGGTAATTTATGTATGGTGTTAAAACCTACATTTGTTATCAGAGTTGTTTTGGCTTCAAGAGGACACCTTTGCTGCTGAGGGGTTTTTGTTCGGGCCTGTGGCAGACCCTATTCAATGGGAGATCTACGGGATCGATTCTTTTGGTGAAAGAAGATGGTGAACAGTGGAAAGATAGAGATCGATAAATTTAATGTTCATAGCTTTTAGTTGTGGAAACTCAAGATGGAGGATTTGCTGGTGGATAAAGAACAATGGATCACGGTAGATCTGGGTACTAAACCAACAACAATGTCAGCTAAAGACTGGGAAAAGTTGGATCGAAAGGCAAAGAGCACATTATGGTTATGTGTCTCAGATTCAGTATTGTTGAATGTATTAGGGGAAGCTTTGGTGAGTAATTTGTGGGACAATTTAGGGACTTTGTACCAATCTAAGTCTCCGGTGAATAAAATGTTCCTCCAGAAAAAGTTGTATAACCTGAGGATGAAAGATGGAGACTCAGTGAAAGAGCATCTGAATTCATTTAATACTCTGGTAAGTCAGTTATTATTTATTGATATTAAAATTTCAGATGAAGATAAGTACATCACTTTGTTGTGTTCTCTACCAGATTCGTGGGATAGTCTAGTTGTTTCAATAGGTAGCAATGAAACTGCCTTGCAGTTTGATGAAATAGTCTCATCCTTGTTGTTGGAGGAGATGAGATGAAAAAATATGGAGGGCCAGAATGGCGATGCCTTTTCTATACGAGGACGATCCTAGAATAGAAACAAAAACAAGTCCTCGAGTGGGAGATCTAAATCTAGAGTGAGATCTAAATATCCAGGAAAAGGTGTGCTGGAAATGCGGAAAGGAATGCCACTTCAAAAGGGAATGTAATTCTAAAGCTCCTGAGAAAGGAAATGGATTTGATGATGCTCCTTCTGCAGAGGTGAAAACCACCTCAGATGAAGGTGGGGATGTGTACTTGGCTTCTTCTTCAAGTACACATGTGTATCATGAGGCATGGTTGATTGACTCAAGTGCATCCTTTCACTTCACTCCCCATAGAGAGTGGTTCTATGAGTATGAGAAATATGATGGTGGTGATGTCTTCTTAGGGGATGACAGGAAGACTAGAATCATTAGTCGTGGAAAAGTCAAGTTAAAGTTGCAATTTTGAAAGATTAGAACACTTCCGGGTGTTCTGCATATTCCTGCATTGGCCAGAAATTTGATTTCTGTAAGCAACCTGGATGATGCGGGTGTAAAAACAGTGTTCAAGAAAGGCACCTACAAGATGGTTCAGGGAGAACAGGTATTAATGTGGGGAGTTCGGATTGGAAATTTTTACAAGCTTCAAGGTAGCACAGTTATTGATGGGTGCAATAGTTATGTGGTTCATGAAAGTGGAGCAGAAAATCTAGTGGTCTCTAGAGAAAATACCATGCTATGGCATCAAAGGCTTGGACATATTGGACAAAAGGGCCTTCGAATACTTCATGGTAATGGTATGATAGAAGGTATGTCTAATTTCTCTCTGGATTTTGATTCCTGTGAAAATTGTGTATATGGGAAGCAGAATCGGGTGAGTTTCCCCTCTCGTGCTAAGAGGGCAAAACGGATATTAGGGCTTGTGCATAGCAACGTGTTCAAACCTGTGTCAGTTCCATCACTAGGTAAGTCTGTGTACTATGTATCATTTATAGATGGCTTCTCAAGGAATACATGGATATATTTCCTCAAGAAGAAATACGAAGTCTTTGATAGGTTCAAAGAATTTAAGGCTTTGGTGGAAAACTAGACAGAGAAGAAGATAAAGGTGCTGAGGAAAGATAACGATGGAGAGTTTTGCAAGAAGGAATTTGAAGAGTTCTGTAGGAAGTGTGGTCTAGCACGATAGAAGACTACTCCATACACACCTCAACAAAATTGAGTTGCAGAAAGAATGAATAAGATGTTGATGGAAAGGGTAAGAAGCATGTTCAGTGGTGTGGGGTTAGGACAGGAATTCTGGGCAGAGGTAGTGGAGACTACATGTTACTTGGTCAACATATCATCTTCATCAACGTTGTAGAATAAGACTTCACAAGAGGTATGGACTGGTAAGAAACCTTCTCTTTCACATCTGAGGGTATTTGGATGTGATGCATATGTACATATTCCAAAGGAGAAAAGAACAAAGTTGGATAGTAAATATGAAAAGTGCATCTTTATTGGGTATAAGGACAGTTTAAAAGGTTATAAGATTGGAACCCAGAAACAAGGAAGGTTGTGTACAACTGAGTTGTGGTATTTAGAGAGGTGAAAGGTGTTATTAAACATGAAGCCTACCAAAGGAACCTAAGAATATAGAGTTTGAGCTAAAAGAGGAAGAATTAGACTCTACAGTAGAAGAGGAATCAGAAGATGAAGAGCCACAAACTCCGACTGTGATAAGATTAGTTCGAGAAAGAACACAACTAAAAAGGTATAGTTCATCTACTTTCTATTCAAATTTTGCTTTATCTATTACTGATGATGATCCCAAAACTCTGAGGGAAGCAGTAGATTAAAATGATGGAAAGCTCTGGAAAGAGGCCATGGTTGATGAAATGGCATCTTTGCACAAAAATGAGGCTTGGCATCTGGTGGAGTTAACGGATGGAAGGAAACCCATTGGAAGAAAATGGGTGTTTAAGAAGAAGATGAATACATAAGGAAAGGTGGAGAAATACAAATCTAGGTTGGTAGCAAAAGGTTATTCCCAGATGCCAGGAATTGATTTTGGTGATATTTTTTCTCTTGTTGCCAAGGCAGCTTCTATTATACTACTTTTATCTGTTGCTTCTGCTTTTGATTTTGAGGTAGAATAGATGGACGTGAAGACAACATTTTTTCATGGGGATTTGGAAGAAGAGATCTACATGAAGCAACCTGAAGGCTTTGCATTGACGAGTAAGAAAGCACCAATATGCAAGCTAAAAAGGTCTCTGTATAGGTTAAAACAATCACCAAGGATGTGGTATCATAAATTTGATACATTTACATGAGGACTTAGCTTCACTAGAAGCAAAGCAGATCATTTTGTTTATTTTAAACTAATTGGTGATTGTGTTATTTATTTGGTCTTATATGTGGATGATATGTTGCTGGTTAGAAATGACAAAGAAATTATCCAGGATTTGAAGACCCAATTTTCCTCCAAATTCGATATGAAAGATCTTGGTGTTGCAAACTATATTTTTGGCATGGAAATTAAACAAGATCAGGAAAAGATGAAGCTCTAGTTAAACAAGAGGAAGTATGTTGAGAAATACTATAGAGGTTTAATATGTAGGATAGTAAATCGGTGAAGGTTCCTATTCATGTAGGTGTAAATTTATCTGTTGAACAGTGTCCCAAGACACAAGAAGAGGAAGAAGACATGTCACGTGTTCCATATGAAAGTGCAGTCAGTAGCCTGATGTATGCAATGGTATGTACTAGACCAGACATTACACATGCAGTGGGTGTATTGAGCAATTTTATGTCAAAACTAGGTAAGGAGCATTGGACAACAGTGAAGCGGGTTTTCAAGTATTTACGTGGCACTAGTGATTATGGTTTGTGCTACCAGGGAAGACCATGATTGGATAGAGTTTTGGACATTCATGGCTTTGTTTATGCAGATTGGGTTGGAGATCTGGATCATAGAAGATCTGCAAGTGGGTATGTGTTTAACCTATTTGGAGGTGTAGTCAATTGGATGAGTAAGAGACAGTCTGTAGTGGAACTTTCAACTACAAAGGCAGAATACATGGCAGACACTCATGCAAGCAAGGAAGCAGTTTGGTTGCAGAGATTGTGTTCAAGTATGGGGTTAGTACAACGAGCTATAAGGATAGACTGTGATAGCCAAAGTGCAATTTTCTTGGCAAAGAACCCTGCTTATCATTCAAAGACAAAGCACATTGATGTTCAGTATCACTTTGTGAGGGATATGGTTGAGGACAAAAAGGTGTTGTTGGTAAAGGTGGACACTTTGACGAATACTGAAAACGCATTGACAAAGTCTGTGAACACTGAGAAGTTCTCTTGGTGTAGATAAACAATGGGTGTTGCAGGGTTGGATCAATGAGTAAACCCTCTTGTGGCCCCTTGTGGAAAAAAAACAAGTGGGAGAATGTTGGGTTATTTTATATTCTTTCCACGACTACCCCATGTGCGAACGGGTCATGGGGGGTGGTATGCCCCCCTATACATTTTTTGGGGCACTGTCGGGGGGTATGCAACCCTATATTAGGTGGGCGGACCTACCTATTGTTTTGTGCATGAATTTCGCACATGGTTTTGGGCATGATGGTTTTCTATCCATGGTATTTTGTAGATCTAGTCAAGGGAACTAAGATTATGTTCTAATGGATTAGGGTTTATGGATGCTTCGACATGTATATATGTATTGTAACATTGAAAGGAACATAATGAAAAATCAATTTGGTAGTCCTGATTTTGGGATCCAGGGGAAAATCTTTGTGTATATTTGTTTTATGTTTTATGCTCTTGCCATTGTTTATTTTCTATTTTAGAATTTGTATGCAGGTAATTTTTGTACGGAGTTAAAACCTACATTCTTTGAGAATGTCCTCGTATTCCCAAGATATTAGAAGTGTGTTCCACAAGTTCACATCGACCTTTGTCATTAGCCTTTGGAGATCATGTTGGTGATAAATCTTCAACTAGTGATAGTAAAACCCATGGGAAAAAGGGAAAAGTCAAATAATCCCTGGAGGTTATGTGAAGGGCATCCTATTAACCTTTGTGCTTATATGGATGAATCCTCTAACATGTTGGATAACCTTACAACTTCCCAGCCTAGTCTTTCGGGTTGTTATTGCAAGATTTCCTTTGACCCTCCACCATTTGATCAAGATTCATCTTCGATCAATCCCACTCTCTCTGAAAGTGAATCTCATGAGTCTATTCCTGACCAACCATTCGTTGAGGAAATGGTTGACCCAATTCCACCTTCAGGTGATCACACCTTTCCTGTAGATAGTGAAGTTCATACCGCTCAAGTTCTTTTGGTTTCTTCAGATTCCAAAGAATTAGGGGGCGACTCTCTTATTCCCACAGGGGGGCAATATTCTTATTCCCACGATGCAGGGGGCCAATCCTCCCATTCTGATGGCTCCATCTCCAAGTAGTTTAGTCACTTTCTTTGATAGGATTCGACTGGCAAGATAACGTCTTCCTTCTCATGTTCCCTTCTAGATCATGGTGTAGGATTATAATATGGTTGTACCTAGCACAGTTATAGATTAAGGCGCATCTGTTAGTATTTTTTCCTCTACTGCTTGGCAATCTTTAGGCTCTCTACATCTTGTGCCCATTATGTAGAATCTATTAGCTTTTAACTGAGGAACCAATCAATCGTTAGGGATCCTTCCTAAGTTACCCATTACTTTGGGAGGAAAAATCGTCTATCTAGATGTGACAGTTGTCCAAGGCCCTTTATATTTTAATCTACTTCTTAGTCGTGACTATGTTTATGTCATGGGAGCTCTTGCCTCTTCTCGCTTTCATGTGCTATGTTTCCCGCATGAAGGAATAATTGTGACCATTTATCAGCTATCATTCATTGGTCCTAATTCATCTCCCCAGCAACCATCTTCCCTAAATGGTCCTTACACACAATTGGTATCTTCCCTGCCATAGATTAATTACTTGGGCACCTATTCCGTGCCCGCCTCTACTAATGATCTAGTTAGTGATATAATGCGTCATGTATTGGGGGCATTGGAACCCAATCTTTCCATTAGATCCCTTGATATGTATCCCTTCTTGAGCGTTGTTATCGCATCCGATGAGAACCTCTTGGAAGCTATGACCTCTTATAGGCCGTGATCAAAGTGTCATGAGGATAGTTCTTTTA
Organism: Pinus tabuliformis; assembly: GCA_031772625.1. Taxonomy (NCBI): domain Eukaryota; kingdom Viridiplantae; phylum Streptophyta; class Pinopsida; order Pinales; family Pinaceae; genus Pinus; species Pinus tabuliformis. Next base: position 195,546,400 of record CM062814.1, on the reverse strand, counting down.
CTATGTCAACCTCGTTAAAAAATGAAATAGGTCCCCATGAGGATAGTTATTTTACTATGTCAACCTTGTTAAAATGTGAAATAGATCCCATGAGGATAGTTCTTTTACCATGTCAACCTCATTAAAAAATGAAATAGGTTCCCATGAGGATAGTTCTTTTACTATGTGATCTGGATTCCTTTAGCTACCAGAATCATCCAAGACCTTTTACTTCTGTGATGTTGTTAGAAATGCATTTTAAAGAGCATAAAGTACCACATGTGCATGCTTAAACAAGAGGAAACATGACAAGATCAACAAATCATGAACACGACACATTTGATAATGGAGTTCGTCTAGTGTGCACTACGTCTCCGTGCCTAGTGTCAAGATGGTGGAGGCTTCTTCATATAATGTTGGAAATGATGATGATGTATATGGAATATTATTTATCATAACAAGGTCATATGCCCACAACAAGAGTGGCTTGTCTCTCCATGAGACATTCTCCCTACATGAACTCTCACTCAAAATGGGCTTCCTTCAACATGACAAACTAACAAGATCTCACATAATGTAGCAACAAGTATCCCTTCAACATAGTTACACAGGGATCTCAACAACAATACATGGCATAACAAGCTAACGACATCTCACGTAATGTGGAAATAATGATCCCTCAACATAAAATCAAACAGGGATCTCAAGAATAATACATCATCTCAGCAATAATGAAAGGAAACATAACATGACTGCTTCATGTACCTTGACTTCTAAAGTTGGATGAAAAATGGAAGGCTCAGCTGCAAAATATGATTGCTAGAACTAAATTTCTTTTGTCGAGAGGTGTAAAATCAACTATCCATTTGTCGAATTCCGACACCGTCAAAATCAGGGCCTGTAGGAACTTTTAGATTCCTCGTGATTCTCCAAAGATTTTGTTCTTTGGGTTGACTGGAGATCTGAAACTCATATCAGAAATCTGATCTTGCCATCATGATCCTTGCGAGATTCTAAGACTTTTGAGTATAAATTTGGTTTCATTCTGACTCTGGCGAATTTCAGCCTCTAAGGAATCTAGAAGATTCCCTCGAGATTCTTCAAAGATTCTATTTTGTTGGGAATCTGCAAATCTGCTACTCATATGGTGATTTTGATTTCACCATCACGTTCCTTGTGAAATTCCGGTTAAAATAACTATAAACTTCATATCGTTTTGACAAAATGAAAATTTACCTCCCCGAAGAATCTTTAGGCATCAAGGAATATTCTCTAAGAATCTGTCTCAAAATATTGCCATCATGGTTTCGCCTCTAGCCAGAAAATCATGGTTCCACTCCTGGCTCAGGTTTCTACAGTTTAGTTCCACCTCCAAACGCTCGCTCCTCCCCTCTGCGAATGAAAGTTTGGGTTTAAATACAATGTGTGGGTGAAGCTAACAAAGCTGACCCTCATGGCTTAACAGTGGTAGAGGAAGTTAGGAGGGTGGAGGTCATGGTGTCGAGCCCTCTGCCTCCCAATTTAGGCATTGATGGCGTAAATTTTTGGTGTAAATAGGCATCGATGGTTTTTTAACATAAAATTGTTAATCGTTATGTGGCGGGTTGGCATACGGTGCTATCGCATTGGAATTTGTTTTGAGTGGAGGCGCTTGGGAGGCGCACCGGCTAGGCTACCTAGACAGGTTCAGGCCCCTCTGCCTCTGGCTGTGACAAGTTGCCATGGTGAGGCCAGCGTCGCCTGCCCAATATAATGCATATATATATATATATATATATATATATAGATATATATATATATATATATATATATATATATATATATATATATATATATATATATATATATATATATATCTATATATATATATATATATATATATATATATATATCTATATATATATATATATATATATATATATATATATATATATATATATATATCTATATATACATATATACATATATATGTTATGCGATGGGGGTGGCAGGGGTTATGGCCCTCCCCCCTAATTTAATGTTTTTTGTTTTGTTTTGTTAAACAAATGGGTTATTTTCAGTTTTAACGAAAATAAGGGATATTGGGAAAATTAATTAGGGAACAATTTTTTCCTGTTCTCGTGGACGGATACCTATGAATACTATCGTTGTAATTTGTAGGTCCATTAACCTTACCACTTGGCCAAGTCAACTCTGAACTTTGACCGACCCTATCTTCTCCATACGAGCTCAGATTTTAGTGTCGTTTGCATCATTGTTAGGCAATGAGGAATTCGATCTGGTGATGGTTTGAGATCAATATGATCACTTTTAATTTTGACCATTTCTGAGCCCTCTTGGAATTTTTCATGTTTTTGGAGTCACCTAGATCAATCCTCCCCACTAAGGAGCTTTTGGTCCTCCAAAAACATGAAAATAATCTACAACTTTGTACATCGTTTGCACCATAAGTGTCCTGATAGGTCACCCTTCCTTCTCCTTCACCTTTGTCCTTCGGAGCTGATGAGCCCCAAAAATGGGTAACTTATTGGGCTCATTTTGCCTAATGTTCTTCATCAATCCACCATTTTTCATAGATTATGCATGTTTTTTGAGTATGTTAATGTTATTTGAACGAATAAGGGGGGTCACTTTACCAAGGAGGCTAATGCGTGGTTATTTCAGGTTTTTTGGATAAATTTTGGAGCAAAGCCAAGCAATTATGAGCCAGGTGACAGCCAAGCATGAGGGAGCAAGGGTGAGGATTCGTAGGAAGGTTGTCTCTTGCATTAAATGGCCCTTCCTCGAAATCTCCACCCTCAACTCGGAGCTCAGCAGGCCACCAAAACGAATCCTAAAGGCAGCCGAGCAGCTTTGTGAAGAGTGACTGTTTACTGGCAGTTTGAACAGCCGAGCCCCTTGAGTTAAGGAGGGCTGCTAGGACCCTCGTAGGGCATAAATAGGAAGGCTTCAGCCTTCATAGTTTACTTTTGGAACTGTTGGGTTTTGCACTATAGTGCTATCATTGTCTCAGCTCGTATTTTTGTAGCTACTGTTGTATAACTTTCTTGTGATATGATTATTTTTTAGTAATGAAGAGTAGCTTTACTTGGCATCAGTTATGAGTTTTCTTTAGGAGCATGTAGCTCTTGGGGTTGGGCCCAACCCAAGTGCTAAGGCTTCCTTTATGTACTATTATTTTCTTTTCATGTCTTTGCAAAATAATTTCTGTTAAGTAGATTAAAATCTTGTTGGTTACCTAGGTCATTGTTGATGATTAGAAAAGCTTTTTATGTTCAGATTGAGTTGATAGGTTATTAACAGGGAAGATATCTAGAAAAAGGCCATCAAGGACCTCTGATCTCACCTCTCCCTCAGTGGGATCATGAGCTGGGACAAAGGAGACCTTGCTGCTTGCCTCACCATGCAATCATTAGTGTTAGATTCTCATCTGCAGAAGTTGATACCAGTTGTGGTTAAGCGTTCAGATTCATGATTTTTCAGTTTGCATAACTATTTCACAAGATTTCATTGCAAATAAACTTTTGTTCTTTTCCTTTGCTGTTACTTAGGCCAGATTAGAATAAAGTAGCTAGGTCATCAGTTTTCCAAGTCATTGATTGTTCAGTTTGAGAAGTAACTTGCAGAGCACCTGTAACACCTCTCCATCTACCTGTACTCCATCAATCCCATCTGCTCCATCCCCTAACTCTGATTCTTGCCTCACATTTGCTACACCTTGACCTAGTTTCCATATTTTTGTGCAACATTGCTCCACTCCTCCTTGAACAAATCCAGCCATCCTCATCTCTCCTCAGCTCCATCCACCAAGTCCTGGACCTCCTCACACCCCTATCCTACCTCCATACTCACTTCTCCACCTTTCTCTCTCCATCCACCCTCCAAAAACCTCTTTTCGGAACATCCTGTAGAAATTTCAGAACATCTTGTAGAACCCTTGCAGACTTCCTGTAGAAGCTCACGAAAACGGTTTCTTGATAGTCAAACTTGGTGAAACTCTCTGGAAGGGTGCTAGGGACCCCTTAGGCCCTCTTCGAACCTTCCCAACCTTCTGTAAAGCATTTCCTCTTGCCAATCCACCTCTGCACAATCAAAACAGTCAAAGCACATGCATGATAACTCTGACAACTTATTCAAAAATACAAAAAGATATTTTTTTCAGATGTTACTATAGAAGTAGCTTAGACACATGCATTTTACCTCTCTAGAAGTCAATGGCATCTCTGTCAGTAGCTTGCATCCTCTTTTTTGCATCAGTAGGTCTAGCTGGTAAAATTAGGGTTTACGTTTCCTTTCAGCTTTCCAGTTTCTTTCTGCAAATAGATTAGCCTTCTCTAAGTTAGCTTTCATCCATCAGTTAAAAAGCTTCTTCTAAGAGCTCATAGAAGTTGGCTTAAGCTCCTAGTGGACTTGTGCTAGCTGACCAAGTAACAACTGCGGCAAGAGCTAGTGCTTGTGCATAGAGCACCGTCGCTTCCAAGTTTGTTACGAACTACCAGGTTGATAAAAGTAAAGAAGGGAGTCCCAGGAGTTGCAGCATTATTGCTGCAATACTGGAGCCCACCATCTTTTTGGCGCTGTTGTCGGGGAAGCGTCAGAGTATTTGTGATTGCTGCTTTTCTTCTATTTTTCTACTCCAAACTTCTGCTAAGTAGTTTATTTCAGTTCCATTCTGCAATTTCATTTCTGCAAAAGTAAATTAGACATTTCCTGCCTTCATAGATTAGCCTTTCAATTCCACAATTTCAATTCTGCAAGCATAGAATAGCATTTCAATTCTGCAAGCGTAGAATAGCATTTCAATTCTACAAGCGTAGACTAGCATTTCATTCCTGCAATTTGATTTCAGAAAAATAGATTAGTCCTTTCCTACCTTCATTTCAATTCCACATTTTCATTTCCGCAAGATAGATTTTAGTTAGTTGCAATTCCATCTATTGCAGTTTTGCAGGTACAAGCAGAAAAAATAATAATAATAATAATATATATATATATATAAACAAAAGCAACCAAAAATCTTTCCATGCCTCATAGGAACAGAGATAATACCGGAAAATTCCTACCCAACACCCCCACCACTTCACTGAGTCACCCTTCTCTCTTCTTTGGTGGCAGTGACCCAGAAGAACCTATAGGTGAACCTCCTGAGATATACGAAGATCCTATAATAGAAGAAGAGCAAGAAAACATTCTTTTTGAGACCATGGCTGAAAACAGAAACGGTAGAGAAGATGATGAGAGAATAGAAGGTACCTTCCCCATCCAAGAGACCAACGGGGACATGAAAATGAAAAACATAAGTCCCTCAGCCTTACCTCATTTCCATGGATTGACCACTGAAGACCCTGATACCTTCCTGTTTGAGTTTGTTGTCCTTTGTCAAACTTATGACTATGCAGAGGACGAGCAAAAGTTGAAACTCTTTCCCTCTACCCTCAAGGATGCAGCATTACGCTGGTTCATGGGGTTACCTGGAAACAGTATCACCACTTCAGCTTAGATGTAGCAAGCCTTTAACAACAAATACCGAGACTATTGTAGGTCCAAGGAAACCAAGGGAGAAATCTTCCAGATGACAATGGGAAATGATGAGTCCTTAGAAGACTATGAGGAAAGGTTCCAACTTAGCTACAAACGGGCCAGGTGTACACTTGACCCTAAATCTCTAAAGTTGGTTCTGCTCCGAGGAGTCCCTGAAGACCTTCTAGATACCCTCCATTTTCTAGTTGGAGGGGACATCTACCAGCTACCTTATGAAGACATAAAGGCTGTGTTTAGAAACCATTCTAGGGTAGCCCGGAAAAGAGGTAGGGGGAATCCGCTTTCAGCTAGTACCACCTTCTCCAAGCATGAGTTTGCTAATCAAATGGAAGACCTCAAAAGTGAGGTGAGACAGACCATTGCCATGCAACTTGACACTTTCTGAATCCAACAAAATAAAGAGGAAGCTGAGAGGGCTTTGGCCATTTTCTGTCCCAGATGTACGAGGAAGCACCCTAAGAATGAGTTTCCATTACACTCAGTAGAGGTATGTTTCGTTTCCGAGGAAGACCACCCCACAAACCAATGCCCAACTTTACCCAGATTTAAAGCCATGTACCAAGGGACTGAGGCAACCACTGAACCTCTCTACCTCCTCAACCAAAGGAGGCCGCATGGGCCCAGACCTTACCAGCGGGGGATGCAAGGGACATCCCAAGCTTATTATAGCCCCAACCAATCTGCTCACCTACCTTCTTGGGGTTCCCCTGCTCATCCTTCCTAGTCCGCACCTCCTCCGTGGTCTTATCCATCTCAATACCATACTCAACCCACTGCTCATTCATTTCACTCACATATCCAGCCACAACCTCAGTGGAATGCACCTCAATCAGGGTGAAGGCCCCAATACAACTCTCCTCTCGCCATTCTGCCTCCACCACCGGCTCAGCCACAACCATTACCTCATGCTCCTCCAAGACAACCCCAAATGCCTGCTTAACCGAACCCGAACCCCAACAACCGACAGACCCAACAGGTATACACTGGGGAGACAACATACCCTACCTATGTTGTGGAGATCCTGGAGATCAACCTGCGATCTGGGAAGGTCCTTCCAAATCGCCAACCTCCCCCCCAGAGGACAAGGAAGAGAAACAGGAAAGTGAACCCAAAGCCATTCCACCCTTTCCTGAGCGACTAACAGTAACCACGCAACCAAACCCAGAGGAGACTAAACTTCTGGGAGAACTTAAACAGTTGTGTGTGAAAATACAACTTCTCCAGGCCATGAAAGATGTACCAATATACAACAAATTTATTAAGGAGAAGTGTTTCAGGCACCCAGGCAGGCGAAAGAGAGATGCCTCGACTATCAATGTCATAGGACAACTGTCCGATCTAATGTTGGGGCAAGTAATCTGTCCAAAGTATTTGGACCCTAGGAGTCCTGTAGTTGATGTCCACACCAATGGCACCATAATCCCCCATACCTTGATTGATCTAGGGTCTGCCATTAATGTGATGACCAGGGACACCATGCTTAAACTCAACCTTCAGAGTTCCTTAAGGAAGACCTCGATAGTCTTGTAGTTAGCAGATCACTCCACCGTGACTCCTGAAGGGATTGTGGAAGATGTCTTAGTCTCTGTCGACTCTTGGGAGTACCCTGCAGACTTCTTGGTCCTTCAACCAAAGGCAAAGCTCACTGGATACCCCCTCATTTTGGGAAGGCCTTGGTTAGCCACTGTGGATGCTTACAGCATTTGTCGAGCTAGAAGCATGACCATCAAGAATGGGCCTATGTCCAAACAGCTAGTCCTATACCCTCCTGCCCAACCTCTACTAGAACATGACTTACCACTCTGGTTGGAAGAAGGAGATGAGGATGAGGTCTACTCTGCACCATTGTGCATAGTAGAAACCACCAGGGGAGGCCCTCAAACCAAGGACGACTTGATTGAGAATTTGATTCAAAATCCACCCCCCAGTGCACTGTCCTTAGAGGAGTTGGTGGAAGATACCCAAGCCAGAGCTTTAGTGGACCTCTGTGTGACCGATCCGACCTCTCCCAGAGTTAAGAATGTGGAATTTGGCCCCGAAAGAACCTTAAAGATAAACTCCTCCCTATCTCCCTCCTAGGAGAAGGAGTTGTGTAGCTTACTGAACAATCATCTGGATGCTTTCGCTTGGAGCTATAAGGAGATGAAAGGAGTCCACCGTTCAGTCTGTACCCATCACATTTACATTAAAGAAGATTGTAAACTAGTCAGGCAAACTCAGAGGAGAATGAATCCAGCCCTTACATACATTGTCAAAGAAGAATTGCAAAAATTGTTGGATGCAGGATTCATATACCCCATCTCCCACAGTGAGTGGGTCTCACCTCTAGTGCTTGTGCCCAAGAAGAAAGAGAAGTGGAGAATCTGTGTAGATTACCGAGAAATTAACAAAGCCACCAAGAAAGACCATTTCCCTTTGCCTTTCATAGATCAAGTGTTGGATGGACTGGCAGGGAAGAAGTTCTTCTCTTTCCTAGATGGGTTCAGCGGGTATAACCAAATCCAAATCAGCTCGGAGGACCAAGATAAAACCACCTTCACTTGTCCATGGGGTACCTTTTCCTACCGAGTCCTTCGCTTTGGGCTATGCAATGCTCCTGCTACTTTCCAGAGAGCAGTATTGAGCATATTTTCTGAGTTGGTCCATGATTCGGTAGAAATCTATATGGATGACTTTACTCCTTATTGGTCCAACTTCCGAGAAGCATTGACTAACTTGGGAAAAGTCTTAACCAAGTGTATTGAGATGAACCTGTCCCTCAGTCCCGAAAAATGCGAATTCCTGATGACCGAAGGGACTGTGCTAGGTCATACAATTTCCCAGCAAGAATTACAGGTGGATCCTAACAAGATTGCTATAATCCAGAAGGTCCCACCTCCTCAAAAGGTGAGAGATGTTCAAAGTTTCCAAGGCATAATAGGATATTATAGAAGATTCATTAAAGATTTCAGTAAGCTAGCCTTGCCATTGTTTAGCCTCTTAGGGAAAGATGTTGAGTTCAAATTGACTGACGACTATCAAAGGGCTCTTGAAGAGTTGAAAGATAAGCTGGTGTCCGCCCCGATGTTAAGAGGTCCAAATTGGGCCTTACCTTTCCACATCCACACTGATGCCTCGAACAAAGCCATAGGGGCAGCCTTAAGACAAGTTGAGGAGAAACTACCATATGCCATATACTTCGTCAGCAAAAACCTGTCCAAGGCAGAAATGAACTATACGGTAACCGAGAAAGAGTTCCTGGCTGTAGTCCATTCCCTAAACAAGTTCAGACACTACATCACTGGTTATCAAACATTTGTACACACTGATCATGTTGCGATTAATTATTTAATGAATAAGTCTGATGTTAATGCTCGTACCATTAGATGGTTACTTTTGTTGCAGCAATTTGATTTGAGTATTGTCGACAAGCCAGGTAAGGAAAATGTTGTTGCCGACTTCTTGTCTAGATTGGATTTGCCTGTAGGTGAAGAAGGGACAGTGGACGACCAGATGCCAGATGAACATCTGTTTTCTATCTCAGTACTCTCTCCATGGTTTGCTGTTATAGCAAATTACTTTGTCTCAGCACAGTTCCCTCCGCATCTATCCTCAAAGGAGAAGAGCAGAATTGTGAGGAAGAGTGCCTCGTTCACTTGGATTTGGGGCAACCTGTTCAAACTTGGCCCCGATCAGATCTTAAGGCATTGTGTTAGGGAGGAGGAAGTCTTTGACATCCTCCTAACCTATCACGATGGGCCCTGTGGAGGCCACTTTGCAGCAAAAAGGACTGCCTTCAAAATTCTACAGGAAGGCTACTATTGGCCTACTCTTCACCAAGATGTCAAAAGATACATTAGCCAGTGTGACCGATGTTAGAGGATGGGGAAACCAACTCCAAGGGATGAAATTCCTCTCCAACATCAAGTGACCTTTGAGCCATTTGAGAAGTGGGGCATGGATTTTGTGGGTCCTATCAACCCTCCTTCAAAGCAAAGGTCTTACATCATTGTGTGCACCGACTATCTGACAAATTGGGCAGAAACAAAGGCAATCAAAGCAGCGACAGAAGAAAAGGTGGTTGAGTTTTTAAGGGAAAATATCTTCTACAAGTTTGGCTACCCAAGAGAGTTAGTCACTGATCAAGGAAGCTAGTTCACCTCTAACCTGATTGAAGACTTGCTTGCTCATCACAAGATCAAGCACAGGACTTCCACCCCATATCATCCATTGGCAAATGGACAGGTGGAAGTCACTAATAGAGCATTGGAAGGGATTTTGACTAAGGTGGTGAGAAGCAGTAGAAAGGATTGGGCAGATCGCCTGGTTGAGGCCACCTGGGCCTACAACACCACTTGGAAGACTACAACAGGTTTCATACCTTATGAGGTTGTCTACGGGAAGAAAGCTCTGTTGTCCATAGAGTTCGAGTACAACACATTGAGGGTGGAAGCTTAGTTGGACTTAGATCTCAACCATGCTCAACGTGACAGATTATTGTAGCTGAATGGATTAGATGAACACAGAATGCAGGCCCTCGCCCTCCTCCACTCATAAGTAGTACAACTCCATAGGAAGATATGGCATGACCGGCACCTTAGTGAAAAGCAATTCCAGCTAGGAGATTGGGTGCTTCTATATGATTCAAGATACAAGGATTTCAAAGGGAAGCTGAGGACAAGACGGTTAAGACCATATACAGTGGAAAAATGCAATGACAATGGTTCAGTCCTTATCATGACCATTAATGAAGAAGCCATCCCCATGCTTGTCAATCGGCATCGATTGAAAATTTACAAGAAACCCCTTTCAAGACAGGAGTTCATTGAAACTTTGGAAAAATCAGTGCTGGTAGTAGAGCAGGGCTCTGCCTCAATTCCACCCACACCTTGATCATCAAAAAAAAAAAATCAATAAAAAGATCCTTGGGTGAAAACCTCTCTGAGGTGCCCAGGGCAGACAGTGAGGGTGAAAACCTCATGGAAGCGCCCCAGCAGTCTCTCAGAAAATAAAGAAATGGAATAAAAAAAAAAGATCCTTGGGTGAAAACCTCTCTGAGGTGCCCAGGGCAGATAGTCGGGGTGAAAACCTCATGGAGGCACCCCTGCTGTCTCTCAAGAAAAAAGAAGAAAAAAGAGAGAAAAAAAGAAAAAATAAAAGGAAACAGGTCTAATCTCTGTAAAATTGTTGCAGGTTGCAGGGAATACATTGCAGATAAAGAAGGTCGCGCAAAATGAGGACAGGGGTCCGTACCAGGCTACAGGACATCCTTACAGACACTCCATCCATAGCCACTCATTTTCCCCAGGATTTGATCACATTCAGGTCGAGATTCCACCTCCTACAGGAAGTTCTCAGCTTTCTACAGGAAGTTTTGGGCTTTCTACAGGAAGTTCTGCATTTCTACAGGAAACATCTTGTAGAGCCTTCGGGCAGGCCAAATTCGATTTTGGAAGGGGATTTGAAGCTTGGAGTCTGTTGGTTAGGCTTGCAGCCACCCCTCTCTTCCATCCATCACCTATTTCATCTCTTTCCACCGCCATTGCAACCACCTGGTTATGTGTTCCTGCAGTCATACAAGAAATCTTGTTTTCTTCAGATGGACAGAAAATTTTCCAGTGACAAATCAAGCAGTGAAGGCTCGCATGCTTTACCTGTTCAAGCTCCATCTGGACTCTTCATCAGCGAATTCAGCCCTGCTCATTTAGCCTGCATCCCAGGAGGAGAAGCAGCTACAGGACATCCTACAGGAGTCCTGTAGCGGCTGATCCCTCTGGAAGACATACTCTAGAGGCAGGGGCAGCCGAAACCAGCAAAAAGAAACATGTAAAAAGGCTCCTCCTGGACGTGAAAACATCCTCGACAGCTGAAACCAAACACCACCTGTGCATGCAGCGTTGCCAACCAAGGATCAGGTTCCAAAGCCATGCATACAGCATCAACCAATGAAAGAAGGAGTTCCAGCACCTGTGCACGAAGCAGCAGCGAGCGAAGCAGTCGTTCCAAGTCCTGAAGCCTGCAGAACATGTCCACAACCACACAGGTAAGTGTCTAACCTTATTTGTCAAATTGCATAGACTATATTCCGAAAACTGCATGTCTGTGAAATGGTTCGGATTAAACGAATTTGGTGGCTAGTAATTCGGTGGCCAGTCAACTGGCCACCCATAGTCAGTCGAATGGCTTCATGGGATCCGAACTGTTACCGGGAAAAGTGTCTATTTAGAACTGCTCTATCCCACTAAGGTGTGACAGCTGCCTTAGAAACAAACAGAGAAAACTACTTTTGTATTTCCTTTATGAACTATAGATAGAGAGGAATAGAAAGAACCAACCTGTCTTGCGCTAATCCGTTGATCCAATTCCTCTCTTCTTTGACAGCTTCCAGCTACCTGCTCCCTTACTTCGCAGCTTCACCAAGTACCTGTAAGATCACAGAAGAAGAAAACTATACAAAGACATGGATCTATATTCATAAATAACTTAGGATCAGATTTAAGTTAACCATACAAATGTAACAAGCATTAATGATACAAAAAGCATGGAGGAGAAACTCAAATAGTTTTTATTGATAAACAAGAAGATCCAGGAGGAGTTACAACCGATGATTCCTGACCCAGCATCAACCTCCCAGCAAAGAAGCCCCTCTTCACCTCCAACAAAGCATAGATCACCCAATTCTCTGATGTTTGTCTCAAAACCAACAACAATTCCTTACAATGTGCAAATTCCAGCCTCTGGATCTCTGGGATGAGGGATCCATATATAGATGTATGCAAGGAGGATGAGTCAGCTCATGATTTGATTAGTTTCTTCTCTCTGTCAGTTCTTGCTTCCACTTGGAGACTGAAGGCCTCTTACTCATCCTTGGTCGAATTCAGTGAGGCAAGTGTCATAGGAGAAGATTCTGGAAGCTTCCATTGTCTCTCCACCTCGCGGAATGACACTGCCATTTGTCATTTCTCGCCAAACACACCCTCATAGTGCATTTAGGTGCGTTGCAATGGACCCAGCTAGTGTATTTAGGTGCTATGCAACGCACCTAGCCAGTGTAGCAGCTGAAATGATCCTGTTTTGACTTATTCTGAGCAGTTTCTCGTGGAGAACTTCTAGGAGAAGCTGTAATTTGTTGACCTTGTTCCTTTAGGGGTTAGAACAACACTTTTAGGGACTTAGGAGCCCTTGGTTTATGGACATTTCATGCTTGGAGCTGCAAGGCACAAAAATGTCTATAACAGTTGCCCCCTAAAGTATGAGGTCGTTAATCGGGTGAAATGCTTTATTATGAGGATCCGAAGTTATTTCAATGTTGGGAGGAGACCTGTAATAAGATACAATACAATACATTATCTTCATATTGTTTTCATGATCTAGATGAGGCGGGCATTCCCATGCTCAGCTTTATAAATTCATTTTCATGTACATAGGATAGACAATCGTCTGATTGTAGACTGATGATTCTGATAGAGCCACCATCCTTTTGGTAGGATGATTATTTGTGCTGCAATGTTGTACATTTAATGTCTTTATTTTCCTGAATATATATCGCAGCCCGGATGGATGAAACTAGATCCGGGGTCTTCAATCTCGTCCGATCTTCACTCGAAGTACAAGTCGATCCATGTGAGAAATGTTCTGAAGTCGAACATGGAAAGACATCGCTTGATTACCAGTCAATGATGTAAACTGTTAACAAGCGCGAGAGGAATCACCGATAATGATAATGACCCTCAAGGTACTACAGTACAATTCACATGGTGTGAATAAAGGACTTGGCGTCGAACACCACGCAAAATCTTTCGGTCGAAGGCCATTGATGTAAACTTGTCGCCGGAAGTGAGAAACTTGCCATTAAGGCATGCAAGCTTCAAAGTACTGAATGGGGTGTTCCTAGACCAACTTCTTGGATAATGAGCTGATGTTGACAAGAAGTGATCCGTCATAGGAGGGCCTTAATGAATCCCACATCAATGACACGGAACAGAGCAAATGATTTTGATGGAGGTGAAAACGATCTGATGATATACGGTTCAGGGTGGCGGTCATGAAAGAATGGAGAATAATGTATGCTAGTGGGTGGGACATAGGTGGCCTTTCTGGATGACTTCTCTTGAACATGTCGGCGACACTGATGTGATGGATTGGTAGCATTAACCCCAAATGTGGATGGTATAGTGTGACCATGGCGATGTGACCGGTGAATGAAACAACCCATCCCGACTCGGACACGGAGTGGAAGTGTCATGTTCAAGAGCGACTTGCTACCAATAAAGATTCTTTGAGTTTTCTTCCCAAATTTTCCCCAGTCATTGTTGACCAGTACCTCTTTATTTTTTTCAAGCTTGAGGAGGATAACATATGCTTGTTCTATAATTTTCCCTTCGGGCAAACCCATCGCTATGTTTTAACGAGCCTAGCGATAGTGAAACTCGTTCTCGTCTAAATACAAGTTTGTTGCTATTAATCTTTTTAACGAGTTTAACGACAAAGATAACTTGGTCCTTTTCATTTTTAGAGAGTCTGAAAAGGTACGTAAAGGTAACTCCAAAATTCCTTTTTCGTCATCTAATCCCTTAAGTTCGAAAAAGTATACTACATTCACGGTGGTTATTTACCAGGGAATAGTTCATTTTTTAACGAGCTTAAACGCGGGTGGAAACATTTGCTCGATGCGGGTTTATTTTTTAACAAGCTTGAACCTTGTGGTAACACTGCTCGATTAATCCAGTCGTATGATAAGAATGTCTCATATAAAATGGAAATTTTTAGAGTTTTTCCCCACATCCTTTCTTTATGCAAGTTAGGAAACAACTAATCCAAAAAACAGATAAATAATCGCTCTTTGCTTGCACTCCAAAAGGTTTGCATGCCCCCAGGTATAAAACAGAGTTTCAAGGTTACCTCTACTTCTCTCCGCCAAAAAATTTGTTTTACCAAGAGAGGCCTACCTCTTACAGGTTACCCAAAGATTGTTCTATTCGCAGCGCAAACAAAACACTTCTTCGGCGATGTCTACCGAGATAAACAAAGGTGAGTGGTGGCGCTCGCCAACTCTCATAACTTTGACAAGAGAATCCTATACTAGAATAACCCCCTCTTCCAATCACGGACGGGGGTACAGACTAGGCATATTCTCCCGCGGAAACCTACTCTATACCCGAAGTTTTCCTGCCGAAGCAGACCAGGATGCATGCCCCCTGGGTTTCAGTCATATCCCTCCGAATTACTCGCGCTCATCGGGAGGACGGACTGGAGATTGAGACATTTCTTGCATGAAAAGACCATTCAGGGATGGTATATGACTATTTGCTCTGTATGATCCGGGAAATGAAAGCTGGTCCACGAGCTTGACCACTCTTCCTTCGTGCGGAAAACACATTACTCTAAAGAGTGAGGAGACAATGGCTCCCATGCAATAAATATAGTCTCATCCAAGGAGTAGATTGTAATCTAGGGGTCCTTGAACTACCATTACGTTCATGTGAACGGTTTTCCCTCTCAATGTTATGAGCACATCGGGAAGGATCCCTAACGGTCGAATGGTTCCTTTATCAAAGCCTGTCAGATTTCTCATTTCAAGCAAAAGTGATGGCGAACAAAGCGCTTTCCAAGCAGTTGAGGAAAGGATACTCACAGAATCCCCCTCATCTATGATGGTACCAGCCATAACCATTCTATATATTTGAATGATAATTCGGAATGGTACACTAGCTGGTAAACGGGGTCTGCCTAGTTGATTCCAGTCGAAGGAGACAACTAGGTTGCTTGGAGGTGGGACCGGATAGTCGGTCGGGTATGACTCTGACGAACTTCCTTCCTGCGGTAAAGGAATGGGTAAATTGCCCCCATGTTCGTTGGAGTCTGTGCTTATGAAAAGAATTTGGACGGTGTCATCCTTGTTCTCTTCAGTGATTGTATCATCTGAAGATGAAACCTCTGGAGGCAAGACCGGGTCAACTGCCGCCTCGACCTTTTGACTTTCGTCTAGTATGGATCTAGATGGTTTATCTTCAATGATAGGTGCTTCAGCCGACCACCTGAGCGGGCCAGCCGGATTTTCAACTAGTGACGGACTCGGCAAGAGTTTTTTATATCTAGGAGGAAGCCGTACCGGTGAAACCGGACGATCATCCAAAACTCTTTTAGCTTCGTCTAAGAAGGGAAAATGGTGAACGGCATGATCGCCTTCACACAGTTTACAAGGAAATCTATATTTTCCTTTTTGTCCTGGGGCTTCACTTTCACTAGTCGACGGTGTTATTTCAACATGATCATCAAAGGTTGATGACACCGAGTTGTGCAAACGAGGAGACCAGTCCCTTAAGATCTGAGGGATGCAAGGAAAATCTCTGTGAAAGTGGTCTCCTTTGCAAATGACACATGGCGATTTAGGCCTGGTCGGTGCAGTGTGTGGATTTTCGTTAGATGACACTCGTTTGCCCCCGTTCGCTTTTGGCTCCTTCTTCTTCTTCTCTTTCTTCTTCTTTTCCTTCTTCTCCTTAGGAACTTGACTTTCGGCTTTACCAGCCCCATCAAGCGAAGAGGAAGGGGGAGAGGAAGAATTAGAGGAAGTAGAAGGCTGGTGGGCAACTCTGGACTCTTCTAATTGTTGATTCGATTGTTCAGGAATAGTGGTGTTCTAAACGACAGAGGTTGAGAAGAACCATACTGGCAAACAAATTGTCAGCCCTGGAAGAGACAATGTGGCCATGTGGGGTGCACCAACATCTCCCTAAGAGGAGAAGGGACTAGGATTTCCACCAAGGGGAATTCCTTGGTTGGTAGACTCCATTTTCTCAACCCAAGATCAACGTAGGAAAGGGGTAATGAATATTCCGTTTAAAATAAATTTTAATACGCTTTGACACAACTTGTTTTTTCATTTTTTAAGAGTCGAGAAAAAACAAAAGATGACTCTAGTCTCCTTCGATTTTTAATGAGCCTAAAGTGACAAGTGCTCAAATGGACCTTTTCCGTTAAGGAGTCTGAAAAGGAACGAAAGGGACTGCTCTGGAGGTCTAGGTAGAGGGAGTACCAAACCAATCACAAAACTGCAGAATACTTTTTACGGTACGGCAGTCAATCTTCCTGAATTATATGTTCAGTGCATTGCGATCGATAAGGCGGCAGACACGGCTTCCTATGGATAAAGGATTTAAGCCTATAGGGGTCTCCCAAAATATACTCGACAGTACGTGGGTGCACAAGTCCGTACTGGCACTTATCATCTCAAAGTGGAGGAATCACCCAACCTGTTATCACTGTAAAACTTCCTTAAAAAATTTGGACAACTTACATGGTTTCTCAATTCTTGTATCAGTCATGGTCAAGTCATGGTGAAGTCATTTTTATGTTTTAGAGTCTAAGTCATAGGGTTAGAGTCTCATGTCCATCTTCAAATAAAGTTTGACAGCCTCATTCCATGTCCTAGAAGCCTCACCATGTGTTTAGAAGTCATATCTCACACCATTTTGGAGAAATTTTAAAACTAGCTATAAATCCACGTTTTCGTAGCGCGCTACGAAACCCCTGTAGCAGCCTGTTTTAGCATAAAAAACTTTGTTTTCTGCTTTTACTAGTCAACTTCTAGAAGGGTTCCTGAGCAACCGAGAACTTAATTTTGCAAACTGAAAGAGGCTTTTCTTCCTAACATGTTGCACTACATAAACCTCTTTCAGTTTCTTCAATTCCATTCTGAGGTGGGAGAAATTTATGGTTAAACTTGCGCTACAAAACTGCTGAAAGTCAAGCTTTGTATTCTGGTTTTAGCAGCCTTTTTCAAGATCAGTTTTTGGTCACATAAAAGGGTATTTTGGAATTCTGAAGGAGGTTTATCTTCATCAACTCTCCTAATACAATAACCTATCTCAATTTATTCATAAGTGTTTTCAGTTGGGAGATAATAAGCTTTCTTTGAAACCCTAATTTCAGAAAACGGATTTTTCCTGTTTGCCACGTGTTTTTCAAGGACAGTTTCTGGACAGCTGGAGTAATGTTTTCAAAAACTTGGAGAGGTTTTTGTTCTGGACAACATGGGCTACAAAAACCTCCTTCAGTTTCATAAAATGTGTCATGGATGAAGAGATAAAGGCTCTGTCCCACGTGCCAATTTTCAAGGATCTAAACCTAAAAACAGGGAAACATGTTCCCTAATTTCTAGGGTTTGTCTTCAGCAGTCAGATGACCACGTGGGAGGCTTCATCAAATTCGAATTCTTGAGGTTGCAAGTTGTCAAATAATGCTTTAAATACTTAGATAAGGTTGTTGAATCATGATAAGGAGTTACACTCCTAGTTGCATTAGGTCTCTAGGACTGCTAGTTAGGTGTCATTTGCATTTAATAATTAGTTTTATGTATCAATAGGTGTCATAGTAGGATGAATTCGAATTCCCCTCATGCTGGAGGAGGAATCTCAGTTATGTAAAGAGCTCTATATATAGAAGAAGATCTGATGTACAAAGGGTTGGAAAATTTTATGATACAGCTTGTATTTGGCTTATGTAAAGACTCATTTTCAGTAATACATGCTTGACTTTACTTCTCAGGATTCATGAAGGATTTGTTATGTTCAGAATATGTGATGTTGTCCTTTTCTTAATTTTTACAGTGGTATAGATGTATAATCACTCAAAATTCACTGAATGTGCTCTGATTTCCTGTATGCATTTATAAACTGTGGTTCCATATGAGTTATGTTCTGAATGTCTAAATGCTGAGTGCCCTGACTTCTATGTAAGGTTGAGTTCACTGTTATATTGAGGTATTGTTGACTCCATAAGCCCAATGGATGGTTGTTTAATGTATTTCCAGCATTCATATTTTTCACTCGTTTCATAGAGTTAGCCATCTAATCTTTATCAAAATCATTAACCTTTGAGAGAGCCCTCTTAGGTTGAGGAGGCTAAGCCTCAGCCAAAAGTTGGTTTGAAAGAGTTACATAAGGTCTTCCTGATCAGCAGCCTATCAGGATCTTATTTTGTGATAACACAACCATCAGTGAGGACAACAGTTACCAGGCTTTACGACGCCGAAATACGTCTCTAGCCTAGACCTCTAAATGTTGTGCATTAAGTTCCAAAGCGTTGTTAGATTCATTGAATTTATTTTAAGTTGATCTTGCTTATGAAGTTTGCCTTTTGGGTTCACCACGAGATGTAGATGTAATTCCTAAAATGCAATTTAAAGATGATAAACAAACTTTTATCTCTTTTCAGCAATGAAAATCCTAGCTACTAGGGGAAAAGAAAGACACAATATTTTCACAAAGAGCAAAGAGCACACTGTAAATACACTTTCCTAAATCAAGCCAAACAAACTGTCTATATGCAAATGCACATGCATGTATTTGTTTTTTCACTTTCTTAGTATTGATGCTAAAAAGAAATTTGATGTACAAATCTGAATTTGCTTTCAAGCGACAAACACAAACAAGCTTCTTTTCGAAATCAACAGATAGAGACGATTACGACACTCTACGATTTTGAAACGAATACTCGTTTTGACACTAGAAAATCACAAATTCAGACCAAAGGCAATAGTAAAAGTATAATCGACTATCAACAGCAATTAAACTTTATCCTATGATCAAAATCAACACTAGCGACGGATCTAAATCAAAGGACGACAGTACGACTATTCTACTTTTGCAATGGAAAACTATAAACGACTCAACAAACACACAAAAACATCTACAGTTCTTTTGTACAAAGGAGGCAGAATACCAGTAAGGAAAATGGGTTTTAAACAGACATATACTGATCACAGGCTGCAAAATTCAGAGACAAAACTGGAAAGAATGAAGCACAAGAACCTCAGCTGCACAGGGCTAGGCTGATCAGCGCACCTGTTACACAGAGAAACTACATTGCAGCGCAGGTTTCCCTTTCGGGAAGTGCGTTGAAATGCAAGATCTCTTCACAGTACCTGTGCTGGGCCAGAAATGAGAATTCTATCCGGGTTTTGGGTCACAGTTTGCAGTTTAGTCTTTGGTTTTTGGTTGAGTAAAAGCAATCAGTAATGCACAATCAGGGGTAGATCTAAGGAGGGTCTAAGAGCTATCACAAGGGCAATCAGATAGTCTATGAATCAGCTGTTCAAATCATAAACAGATCCAGTGAATGGATTGAAGCAGCAGATGTCTACTTTTCATTTGTTATAGCAAATGCAGTTCGAATGCTACTTATAATTTTATGAAACAAACAACAAGAGATACACAAACAAACTAATTAGAAATTTTCCCCAGAGGAGTCGCCATTTTGTTACCGGGAAAAGTGTCTATTTAGAACTGCTCTATCCCACTAAGGTGTGACAGCTGCCTTAGAAACAAACAGAGAAAACTACTTTTGTATTTCCTTTATGAACTATAGATAGAGAGGAATAGAAAGAACCAACCTGTGTCTTGCGCTAATCCGTTGATCCAATCCCTCTCTTCTTTGACAGCTTCCAGCTACCTGCTCCCTTACTTGCCCAGCTTCACCAAGTACCTGTAAGATCACAGAAGAAGAAAACTATACAAAGACATGGATCTATATTCATAAATAACTTAGGATCAGATTTAAGTTAACCATACAAATGTAACAAGCATCAATGATACAAAAAGCATGGAGGAGAAACTCAAATAGTTTTTATTGATAAACAAGAAGATCCATGAGGAGTTACAACCGATGATTCCTGACCCAGCATCAACCTCCCAGCAAAGAAGCCCCTCTTCACCTCCAACAAAGCATAGATCACCTAATTCTCTGACGTTTGTCTCAAAACCAACAGCAATTCCTTACAATGTGCAAAATTCCAGCCTCTGGATCTCTGGGATGAGGGATCCATATATAGATGTATGCAAGGAGGATGAGTTAGCTTATGATTTGATTAGTGTCTTCTCTCTGTCAGTTCTTGCTTCCACTTGGAGACTGAAGGCCTCTTACTCATCCTTGGTCGAATTCAGTGAGGCAAGTGTCATAGGAGAAGATTCTGGAAGCTTCCATTGTCTCTCCACCTCGCGGAATGACACTGCCATTTGTCATTTCTCGCCCAATGCACCCTCATAGTGCATTTAGGTGCATTGCAACGCACCCATCTAGTGTGTTTAGGTGCTATGCAACACACCTAGCCAGTGTAGCAGCTGAAATGATCTTGTTTTGACTTATTCTGAGCAGTTTCTGGTGGAGAACTTCTGGGAGAAGCTGTAATTGGTTGACCTTGTTCCTTTAGGGGTTAGAACAACACTTTTAGGGACTTAGGAGCCCTTGGTTTATGGACATTTCATGCTTGGAGCTGCAAGGCACAAAAATGTCTATAACATGAACAAGCTCGGTTATGTTCGAATTCGCAAACGAGACGTGCAGCCGACACGTGGGAAGTGTCCAGTCGGGGAGAATCGGCGAGATTAGCAGTGGTGGCGGTGGTTAATGGCAGAGGAAAGGTAATGGCGGTCAGAGACATGTAGAGGAATGATGGCCATGACGATGGCTAACAAATCGACCTAGCCACCTCACCCCCGCGCCACGAATTGTGCCATAATTCAAAATGCTCAACCGAACACTCGTGTTAACCGTTGTTCATTTACATTTGCAACCGTTCTCAGCGAAGTATGTGTCCTCCTCCTCCACAGTCTATTAACCCGAGCTTTTCGGCCTGTTTCAAAATTCTCCTACGTCCCAGGCTCATTCAGAAGCAGCGTAACATCCTCCAGAAGCCGACAAAGCGTTCTACAGGAAGAAGCTCTACATGAAACACAACATAGCCTTCCGGAGCGGAGAAGTCCGGACTTTTCTTCGTCAAAATTGGAGTTTCGAAGAGAGGTAGGCTTGAAAAACACCCTTCCAATGCATGGTATACATCGATAACAAGATGTATTGAGCTGTCTTGAATTGGAGGGTTAGAGACAAGCTTGCCTGTGAGGAAAAATAGCAGTTTACTTGTGGTTGCATGAAATTTCTTTGTTGGTTTTGCGTCCAAGTTTTCCTCCACGGTTCCTGTTAAGAAAATTCCTCCTGTAGAAAAGTTAAAGCACTGTCAGTGCTAACCTGTGTAGGAAAAATGTGAATTTTACATGGTTATATGTATGCTGGGGGTGGAAATTGAGCTCTTCATTCTGTCTGGGGAAACCCAAGTCTTCCTTTTGTACACGGACAGTCGAGTTTTTAAAACCAGGGAATTGGTGCAAGGTTAAAACATAAACACCTGAGAGATACTGTCTTCAAGTTCGAAGGAGGAAACCATAAAACAGCAAGTCCTCTCTACTCAGAGCACAAAACAGAGCACTCTCACCATGCTAGGGGGGTTTATCAGGAAGGAACCCTTGGATTCCAGAAAATTGTGTGAACATCCTGAGGTGGTGAACCTCTTCACCCGTGCCAATTGGATGACCTTTTGTGACAGAATTCAAGGTCATGACGATGAGATAACAGAAGAGTTCTTAATGTCCCTGCAGCTTAAATCAAAGACACTGGCCACTATGAATTTCAGAGGGTTGACCCTAAAGCTTACCCCACAACTCATTAGTCGAGTTATTGATCTGCCATTAGGGATACCCTGGAGCAAAGAGGAGAGGGCATTGGGCCAAAAAGCCAAGAAAGAATTCTTCCTACCAGAGGAACAGTTTGCAGAAGACAAGAATGGGGTCCGGAGAGCCAGCCTACATCCTTTTTGGAGCGAAGTCAGCTTTCAGATCATGAAATACATTACCTGTGAGGGGTGGTTCAGTATTGTCTACGGCTATCACTTCCGGTTGCTGAGTGAACTCAGACATGGGATGGATTTACCTCCAGAACAGAAGTTAAGCATCCCCTATTTCCTCCTACAACCATTAATCGAGTGTGGCACAAAATTGAAGGGACACCAGATCAGCTAGCCCATCATGGGCTTATCAAGCTTCTATTGGAAGATGCCCTCCATACCTACATTGTCCCTCTCTCCTGGGAGATTTTCCGCAACATGTCCAAGGATTATGATATTCGAATTCTGGCCGAGGAACTCACTTCATCCAGCAATGAAGAAAGGGAACACACTGAGGCAGAAGAGAAATCTAGTGGTAAAGAAACACAGGATAGACCACCACAGAAATAACAAGAAGAGAAACGAGGGAAAGGCCAAGTTGCAGAGCCCAAAACTATGGGAGGAACAAAGGCACAAACACCGAGGGAGAAATAATTGTAGAGTAGAATAGAGAGGATTGAAAAAGTCCAAACAAAGGAGGGCACAACCAAGGCAACCACACAGAAATTAAAAGGAAAGACGCATCCAGCCAAGTAGACCAAAACAGTTGAAACAGTTTCTACAAGAAGCATGAAAACTGTTTCTATAGGAAGCATGAAAATAGTCGACACAGGACTTTCTACAGGAAGTCTGGAAATGGAGCAGCAAAGGGAGAAATCGCCTGAGATTTTGGCCAGGGAGGCGGCAGCAGTGCTGGCTGCCCTCAGTACATCTCCAAAGCAAAAAAGCAAAGCGAAAAAGGGAGCCTTCCATGTATTTTAAGGCCAGAAGGAGCATGCAAATAAAAACTGTTAGACCCCAGCCACAGTCAAAGGAGTCAATTACGATTGTGGACACCCCGGATAAACAAAAGGAAAGGTCGCCTTCAAAGGCATCCATCACCTATGAACGGGGAAGCCCAAAAACATCCACCTGGAGAGAAAGGATGAAAATGCTGGACACAAAGACCTCTCTACAGGATGTTGAGACTGTTCTACAGGAAACACTAGCTAGGCTAAAGGAGACCGAAGAAATGGAAGGAGAGGCAGCTAAATCACCACAGGAGGAAGAAAAGGTGGAGAACATTGTGGAACCTAGCCCCCAGCCCAGCTTGGGCTCCTACTACAACTTGCTGGAGGCCGGAAAGATCATTCCCCAAAAATTCGCAGTGCCACTTTTCCTTGCACTAGAAGAAGAGAGAGTGAGGACCCACACTTGGATGAAGATCACTAAGTCCAAGGGTGTGGCGGATATAGGTCCCCTAAAGGAACAACTCAAAGAGGCGAGAAAGGAATTGGCTATGGTACGGCATGTGGAAAGCAGCCAGTGGGCCAAGCTACAGGAAGAAAACATGTTTCTTAAACAGTAGCTACAGCTACAGGGGCAGGAGAAGGAAGACATGCCTCACATCTTGGGAGAACAACAGCAATAGGAGGAGCCCACAATAGACAAAGAAACCCCTGATGAACAACAAAGAAGAGAAGGGATGCAGGCTGAAATTGAAACACTAACTAGACAGCTACAGGAGAAGGACTTGCAAGCAGGCCAGGAGATACAGTCTCTAAAACAACAGGTACAAGAAAAGGAGGCCCAACTGGCCTGCATGGCCAGCTGGGCGATGGAAGCTCTGCAGTGTAGGCAGCCTACCAAATCATACGCCCTATACCTTAAGGATCAGTGGTTGCAGTTTCATATTAACACCTTGGCCCAAAGGGGCATCACTCCATTTCAAAATTATCATCAATTTGTGGCTTTATGTGATAGTAGTTCATCAGAGGACAAGGCTAAATTAGCAGAGTTTTATTTGCACAACTTAGCCCTTCCAAACATGAATGCATGGGATCCCAACACTATGATAGGAGATGTCCAACTTATGGCCATGGCCTCTTGGATGAATCATGAGGAAAAAAGAGCAGCAGAGGATCGCAGTATTATGAGCAGAGAACTCAGTGAGCCACTAATGATCAGTGCAGAGTCGGATGACCCCTCAACAGTGATAAGCACCCACTAGCACTTGGAGAACAGCCCTCAGGATTTACCAGAATACATTGAGCAACAAGCTCAAGCTATTGCCCACTTTGAGGACATGGAGAGACTGTTGGGGGATAACTGCCTTCATGCCTGCACAAGGCGGTGGAACACACTGCCTCACAGCTTGAAGATAAGGGAATACCACTCTCCCACCAGGATGAGGGAGGTCTTGGCAAGGGTACCTCTCCACAAACAGTTGATGCAAAATCTACAGGCCAATTGGATCGGCATGAAATTCAGTCCTCCCTTGCTTTTTGGATTGCTAGAAGGAGTTAAGGAAGAGGAGGAAAACAGACAGTGGGAGGAAGTGGAAAGGAAAGCAGGATTTCACGACCGGGAAGAAGATATCACCGCGGAGGCCTGGGACATGAGGGAGGCGGTCAAAGCTATAAAGGATGATGAGCTAGATTAGTTGCTCAGAGGATGAGCAACCCATTTAGCAGGGGGTGATGATGAGCCCCAAAAATGCGCAACTTATTAGCTCATTTTTCCTACCGTTCTTCATCAATCCACCATTTTTCATAGATTATGCATGTTTTTTGAGTATGTTTATGTTATTTGAACGAATAAGGGTGGTCACTTTACCAAGGAGGCTAATACGTGGTTATTTCAGGTTTTTTGGACAAATTTTGGAGCAAAGCCAAGCAATTATGAGCCAGGTGACAGCCAAGCATGAGGGAGCAAGGGTGAGGATTCGTAGGAAGGTTGTCTCTTGCATTAAATGGCCCTTCCTCAAAATCTCCACCCTCAACTCGGAGCTCAGCAGGCCACCAAAACAAATCCTAAAGGCAGCCGAGCAGCTTTGTGAAGAGTGACTGTTTACTGGCAGTTTGAACAGCCGAGCCCCTTGAGTTAAGGAGGGCTGCTAGGACCCTCGTAGGGCATAAATAGGAAGGCTTCAACCTTCGTAGTTTACTTTTGGAACTGTTTGGTTTTGCACTATAGTGCTATCATTGTCTCAACTCGTATTTTTGTAGCTACTGCTATATAACTTTCTTGTGATATGATTATTTTTTAGTAATGAAGAGCAGCTTTACTTGGCATCAATTCTGAGTTTTCTTTAGGAGCCTGTAGCTCTTGGGGTTGGGTCCAACCCAAGTGCCAAGGCTTCCTTTATGTACTGTTATTTGCTTTTCATGTCTTTGCAAAATAATTTCTGTTAAGTAGATTAAAATCTTGCTGGTTACCTAGGTCATTGTTGATTATTAGAAAAGCTTTTTATGTTTAGATTGAGTTGATAGGTTATTAACAGGGAAGATATCCATAAAAAGACCATCAAGGACCTCTGATCTCACCTCTCCCTCAGTGGGATCATGAGCTGGGACAAAGGAGACCTTGCTGCCAACAAAAACACTGTCATTGCCTCACCATGCAATCATTAATGTTAGATTCTCATCTGCAGAAGTTGATACCAGTTGTGGTTAAGTGTCATATTCATGATTGTTCAGTTTGCATAACTATTTCACATGATTTCATTGCAAATAAACTTCTGTTCATTTTCTTTGTTGTTACTTATGCCATATTAGAATAAAGTAGCTAGGTCATCAGTTTTCCAAGTCATTGGTTGTTTTGTTTGAGAAGTAACTTACAGAGCACTTGTAACACCTCTCCATCTACCCATACTCCATCAATCCCATCTGCTCCATCCCCTAACTCTGATTCTTGCCTCACATTTGCTACACCTTGACCTAGTTTCCATATTTTTGTGCAACATTGCTCCACTCCTCCTTGAACAAATCCAGCCATCCTCATCTCTCCTCAGCTCCATCCACCAAGTCCTGGACCTCCTCATTCCCCTATCCTACCTCCATACTCACTTCTCCACCTTTCTCTCTCCATCCACCCTCCAAAACCCTCTTTTCGGAACATCCATTAGAAATTACAGAACATCCTATAGAACCCCTGCAGACTTCCTGTAGAAGCTCACGAAAGCGGTTTCTTGATAGCCAAACTTGGTGAAACTCTCTGGAAGGGTGCTAGGGACCCCTTAGGCCCTCTTCGAACCTTCCCAACCTTCTGCAAAGCATTTCCTCTTGCCAATCCACCTCTGCACAGTCAAAACATTCAAAGCACATGCATGATAATTCTGACAACTTATTCAAAAATACAAAAAGATGTTTTTTTTTTCAGATGTTACTATAGAAGTAGCTTAGACACATGCATTTTACCTCTCTAGAAGTCAATGGCATCCCTTTCAGTAGCTTGCATCCTCTTTTTTGCATCAGTAGGGCTAGCTGGTAAAATTAGGGTTTGCTAGGGTTTACGTTTCCTTTCAGCTTTCCAGTTTCTTTCTGCAAGTAGATTAACCTTCTCTAAGTTAGCTTTCATCCATCGGTAAAAAAGCTTCTTCTAAGAGAGCATAGAAGTTGGCTTAAGCTCCTAGCGGACTTGTGTCAGCTGACCAAGTACAGCAAGAGCTAGTACTTGTGCATACAGCACCGTCGCTTCCAAGTTTGTTATGAACTACTGGGTTGATAAAAGTAAAGGAGGGAGTCCCAGGACTTGCAGCATTATTGCTGCAATACTAGAGCCCAACAGGAGCCATAAGCGATGAGCCAACACCTGCATCCTCTGCAAACTTGTAGTACATTTCTGCAAATTACATGCTTAATTTACATGACCAACTAATGCCCCAAGCATCCCATACCTGCCACTAGTTTATAACACATACTTTGTGGTCAAGTTTACATCAAAATGGAAACAATAACCCAACTATCAAAACAAGGCCAAATATCATTGTTGCTTCAACAAGTGATGGAAAACACATCATCACTTTTACAATATAAACTGCAACAAATGATTTACAAAAATACGACCATATCTAGAAAAACCATCTCTCACTTATCAAATTGAATGGGTCATCTCCCCGTGGGAGATTTTCTTGTCGATCAACTCTTTCAATGAGTTTTTTCATAGGCACTTTGTCCTTCAGACGTGGCTCTGGATGGAGCCTCCAACATGTGGCTCTTTGATGACCACCTCTGTTGCAATGACTGCAATAAGTCTTCTTCCTCCAAATATACTTAACATGCTTCTTTCCTGCTGTGGAGAATGCCTTTCGCACATCATCCTCTTTCGTGCTGCCATTCTCTTCCAGCACTCAATAATCACATGGTTATGTAAACCACAAAAGCTACATGTTTTTTGATTCCATGATTTATGTTCATCATTAGCAACATGCTTGTAGTCAAAATGAATTTTGGAATACTAAGACTTGTTATACCTTTCTTGGCTATCTCTGGTGCCATTATGGTGATGAGAGCTTACCTTATATCTTTCTCTGCAATGTGCATTGCCATGGGAAGATGGTGATGTGTTTCCATCATTCTCTTTCCTTGACAATTTCAATAATGTCGTGGAAGCTTCTAACACCTTTGAGCATTCTCCTTCGATGTATCACAAAACTCTGAATCGAGGTCTTTGCACAACCTCCAATGGTTGAGTCATGCCTTGGCCATTAACACCAAGTCCTCCTCCTTTGTACCCCATCTTGGTAAGGAGTCTCATGCTAGTTCCTGTAATGGGTATCTCCACATTTCCAGCAGAAATAATATGTGAAGATGAAATTGAAGAATAATCACAATTGTTTACCTCAGATGTTGATTTCGAAACAGGAGATGAGGGATTTTTTAAGCCTTTGTCACATCTCAACTCCTCCAAGGTATTCTATGTAGCTTGTAGCTGAAGCTGCAGTCTCTGCTTCTCCTCCTTCTCTTCTTGTAGAAGCCTCCTTAATTCAGCATACTTTGTGATCTGAAAATGGAATGTACTTGTTTAAGGGTGCAAGGTATCCATTTTCATTTATGTAAATGAGTGCACAAATACTCCAAGTTTAAATCTGCAAATATGTGAACTTCTTATTTCTAATACAGAGATTGACTGTAGGGGCATTTACTGGATATGTCACCTCTAAAGAGAGGATGAGATCTAGAAGCTACCTGGCCCTCTACAGACTCTGCCTAAAGAAATAAAAAGTAAACACTCAGATTCAATTAAAAACAAGACCTTGCTTGAACTGCACATTATGCGAAATTTTAGCTTGAAGAGGTGTATGTCTTTTATTTTGTTTATGTGTTTTAACTTGATTTGTTTCAACTGATATTAAACATATATATCAGACATCTAAGGCAGCAAATAAACATCACACATAACAGCAAATTTAATAAGGAGTTCCCCCCAATCTCGTGGGCTATGTCTCCTGTGAGCTCTAGTCAACTAGACTTGGCTCTTTGGGATTATGGCTTGAATTATTTTACAAGTTCCAAACTCAACTCCAAAAGGTTACTGAATGAACCTATGGGTTTAGAAAAACCATATACATCCCTGTCATGGTTGTCCACTTTGTGCAGGCAGATCTAGGCTCCCTTGGAGTTGATTCCTTCAGTAGGTGCACTAAGCTTCCCTAAGCTTCTTAATGGTAAAAACTCCTTCAGAATGCTTCAAATGTTTCTGAAACCTCTGCTATTGTCTCCAGTACATATCTTACATAAACAAATGACTGTTCATTTGCTCAAAATGAGCACTGCATCCCCAATCTAGGCCTTCTCCCATGGATGGCTCTAGGCTGCCTGAAACTTCTCTTCAGCATCTCGGCCTTTAGAAGTCTCCAAATGCTTCTAAAAACACCTTCATTAGATTCAAAAGGTTCCTTACAGCAGAAATAGGCTTTTGTTTCACCTCAAACAGATGAACCTAGCCCAACACAACTTAATCACTGAAATGGCCCTGGTGGCCCTGAAAGCTTCCCTGAAGCTAAACTGTGAGAAGAATGCCTCAACAGGAAAAACGAGTTGTAGAATGGATTCAGAATGCTAAAAACCTTAAGGAATAACCTTTGTTTCAGTTTCAATGGCTGCACACATCCCAATGCAACTCCCAAACTGATTTGGCCCTAGTGGCTCCTGGAACTTCCATGAAGCAAAAACACTTGCAAACGACCTCAGATCGCTGTGAAACCTATGCAAATGGCTTCAAAAGGTCGACGAGACCCAAAATCAAAAAAAAAATCGTCCAAAAAGGACTTTCCTAGCCAAATTTATGGCTCATTGAAGATTTCCTCCAGTTTGGCCTAAAATCACTCCAGCTAACTGTAGTGGAAGTTCAGTTAGCTCCAACAATTATGGCGGGACCGCCAAAATTTGGCGGTGCGCCAAAAATACCACCAGACAGACCACGCATTAAATGGTGAGTTGCAACTGCATGTGAACGGATTTAACATCTGGCAGTTTTCCTTGGTTTTCGTGCCCAAACGTTGGGAACGGGCAGTTAGACTAACGTTAACCCCGCGTTGAATGTGGCCATGTGCCCACGTAACCAGCATATAACGGTGACTGTTTAGAGTTACCCGCGCAGTTTAGGGAGGTTAGAACCCGGTTTTCTGGGTGGTGGTCACATATATAAGGGGGCTGGCCCATTTCGGGCCCCGCCAAAATGAAGTTTAAACTTCATATCAAATTTTCGCCGCTCTCATATCAAGACCTTTAGTCGTGGAGACTTGGTAAGGGTTTGCAGTTGTATGTAGGAAGTTGCGGGTTCAAATCACAGTTCGCCCAAAATTTTAAACATATGTGCCCATAATGATGATGTCACCTTGGCCACGTGGCAGCCTACCATTTGTTGCCCAAAATGGAATATTCCGTGGAATATTCTAAAAATTCAAAATTTCAATGTTATTGGGCAATTCTTCTTTTTAGCATAACTTCCTCATATGGAGACCGTTTTTCGAACTGTTTGTGGCGCCGGAATCAGGAGGACGAGCTCTATCTGGTTGTTCAGGTTCAAACTAGTTCTAAGCACTTTTATTTTTGACCATTTTATGGCACTTGGTCCTGAGCTCCTGATCACACCTCCCAAATGAGAAGGCTTTTGGTCCCCAAAATCTTACTGAATCTCTGAACTGAACTGTACAGCACTTGAGGAACAGAAATATCCTCTTCCGGTTAGCCAAAAGAGCATACTGATGCCAAAATGTCCTGCCTTATCAACTATCACGATGCCCATCCATGGCACCTCCGCTCGAGAAGAAGAGTTGCCTCCCAAATGAGAAGACTTTTACAAAGAGGAAACACTTCATCATTTCTCCTCTTTACAATCTTGGAGATCAAGTTAACTTTTTCCAAGTCAATATTACATTACATGCATGGTTAAAAACAAAGTAATAAACCCTTCAAGTTAATCACACATACATGTTTAAAATACAAGGAAATCATCATGATCCCTGTGCTCATGCATATCATTCTCATGCATGCAGTTTATCCTTCAAGTTTCTCTTAAGTACAATCATAAGTAAAATATTCTCGATCACATGTACATGTACTTTCAAAGCTGAAATGAATATAACTTTCGTTGCGATAGAGTGAGTCTCATACTCAGATTTTCCATCCTGCAACTTGCATTCCCTTAACAAAGAAATGCATTCAATCAAAAGACATGCAACTTTAATTGGATAAGAATTCTAACCATTTCTTACCAATCCATTTCAAAGGTGCTTCCTTTAACCCCACATCGATATCAACATGTGTATCATCCTGACACATATCAATGATGGAAACTTCCTTCCCATTCTTGCCATACTCTTTCTCCAATTTCTTCAACTTTCATGGAAGCATTGTTGGATTCAGAGTCCAACACCTTTCAGCAGTATGTCCATGCTTATGGCAATAAGTGCAACACATGTTCATCTTATTAACAACATGATTTGCATTGTTCAATGGAACTTTGGCTTCTTGCCTCCTTTCCTTCAAAAGTTTCCTGTAAGTTGCCATTCTTTTCCAACATCTAGAAACACTATGGTTAACCAAACCACAAAAAGAACATGCAATTCTTTTCCAATGCTTATGTGGAAATTTTCCATGCTTTACATGATCAAAGGAAGTGTGATGGAAATCAGATTTATACCTTTCTCTTTCACCTTCATTACCTTAATAAAGTGGTGAATCGAAAGAAGAAGAGGCTCCCTTTGGAACACTATCAATCCCTTCAATGGTTTTAGAGCTTTCACCACTTTCTTGTTCAAGTGCATGCTTATGCACACCTTCTTCCTGCAAAGCATGTTTCAAACTATTGCATTCCTCAAGGATACAACCTTTACAACCTTGAGATAGAGATCCTGAAATGAAACTCCTTCTAGGAACTGTTTCAATTGCCTTCATGGCTGCTTTGGAACTTTCTTCATAAGATTGTCCATAGCCAAGACCCAAATACTTAGGCCTTACCTCAACCATTATTGGCTCAACTTTAGCCTGTGCATGTTTACCCAATCCTTTTCCTTCATATCCCATTTTGGACATCAAGTTGGACCCTCTGCCTCTGGTATATTTCTCAAAAGAACCAACATAAACATTCTTATAAGAATTTGAAGACAAACTAGAATTGTTTACTTCTTCTTCAAGCTGATACTTGGCTAAGGCTTATTTGGCAACAAGGAGTTGTGTCTCCAATTCATGCATCCTTTCCAGATTCATGTTTGCAATATGAAGTTGGCCTTCCATTTCCTGCAATTGGTCAGAAAGCAACTACTTCTCTTCCCTCATGCAATTCAATTGCTCTTGAAGTCTAGAGCTCTTTCTTTCATCCTCATACATTTCTCTCACCATATTCATCATGATGAAAAATTATTGCTTCAAGCCTTCATCAAAGAATCTTGTGAATGAGGATGATTTCGAGAACTCACTTATGGAAGTTGTCATTATAAAAATGAACAAAAGCGCTTCAGCAAAATTCAGAATCTATTAACAAATCCCTGAATCAAATGATTGCAGAGTCAAACTCTTATTCAAACAACCTATTTTGCATCAAACTTCTTGTGCTTCAAGGATTGTCTTGAGGTCCTTGGGGTAAGGAAAATATCTGCTATTCCTTTTTTTCTTCTCCAAGACTTAGCTATTCAGTGGCTAGCCCCAATCTTCTGCAAATTCAAACAACAAGCAGTTTGCAGAATAGTAAAGCAATGAATTTTCAACACTGCTTAAGACACCTTTCAAGCTACACAATCAAGCTAGTGATGTCAGTCAAGCAAACCTGGTGCTCTGATACCATCCTGATTTGAAAATGGAATGTACTTGTTTAAGGGTGCAAGGTATCCATTTTCATTTATGTAAATGAGTGCACAAATACTCCAAGTTTAAATCTGCGAATATGTGAACTTCTTATTTCTAATACAGAGATTGACTGTAGGGGCATTTATTGGATATCTCACCTCTAAAGAGAGGATGAGATCCAGAAGCTACCTGGCCCTTTACAGACTCTGCCTAAAGAAATAAAAAGTAAACACTCAGATTCAATTAAAAACAAGACCTTGCTTGAACTGCACATTATGCGGAATCTTAGCTTGAAGAGGTGTATGTATTTTCTTCTGTTTATGTGTTTTAACTTGATTTTTTTCAACTGATATTAAACATATATATCAGACATCTAAGGCAGTAAATAAACATCACACATAACAACAAATTTAATAAGGAGTTCACCCCAATCTCGTGGGCTACGTCTCCTGTGAGCTCTAGTCAACTAGACTTGGCTCTTTGGGATTATGGATTGGATTCTTTTACAAGTTCCACACTCAACTCCAAAAGGTTACTGAATGAACCTATGGGTTTAGAAAAACCATATACATCCCTGTCATGGCTGTCCACTTTGTGTAGGCAGATCTAGGCTCCCTTGGACTTGATTCCTTCAGTAGGTGCACTAAGCTTCCCTAAGCTTCTTAATGGCAAAAACTCCTTCAGAATGCTTCAAATTTCTATGAAACCTCTGCTACTATCTTTAGTACATATCCGACATAAACAAATGACTGTTCATTTGCTCAAAATGAGCACTGCATCCCCAATCTAGGCCTTCTCCCATGGATGGCTCTAGGCTGCCTGAAACTTCTCTTCATCATCTCGGCCTTTAGAAGTCTCCAAATGCTTCTAAAAACACCTTCACTAGATTCAAAAGGTTCCTTACAGCAGAAATAGCCTTTTGTTTCACCTCAAACAGATGAACCTAGCCCAACACAGCTCAATCACTGAAATGGCCCTAGTGGCCCTAAAAGCTTCCCTGAAGCTAAACAGTGAGAAGAATGCCTCAACAGGAAAAACGAGTTGTAGAAATGGATTCAGAATGATGAAAACCTTAAGGAATGACCTTCGTTCTAGTTTCAATGGCTGCACACATCCCAATGCAGCTCCCAAAATGATTTGGCCCTAGTGGCTCCTGGAACTTCCACGAAGCAAAAACACCTGCAAACTACCTCAGATGGCTGTGAAACCTATTCCAATGGCTTCAGAAGGTCGAAGAGACCCAAATAAATAAATAAATTCGTCCAAAAAAGGACTTTCCTAGCCAAAGTTATGGCTCATTGAATAATTCCTCCAGTTTGGCCTAAAATCGCTCCAGCTAACTATAGTGGAAGTTCAGTTAGCTCCGCCAATTATGGCGGGACCGCCCAAATTTGGTGGTGCGCCAAAAATACCGCCAGACAGACCACGCATTAAATAGTGAGCTGCAACTGCATGTGAACGGATTTAACATCTGGCAGTTTTCCTTGGTTTTCGTACCCAAACGTTGGGGACGGGCAGTTAGACTAACGTTAACCCCGTGTTGAATGTGGCCATGTGCCCACGTAACCAGCATATAACGGTGACTGTTTAGAGTTACTCGCGTAGTTTAGGGAGGTTAGAACCCAGTTTTCTGGGTGGTGGTCACATATATGAGGGGGCTGGCCCATTTCGGGCCCCGCCAAAATGAAGTTTAAACTTCATGTCAAATTTTCATCATTCTCATATCAAGACCTTCAGTCGTGGAGCCTTGGTAAGGCTTTTCAGTTGTATGTAGGAAGTTGCGGGTTCATATCACAGTTCGCCCAAAATTTTAAACATATGCACCTATAATGTTGATGTCGCCCATAATGCTGATGTCACCTTGGCCACGTGGCAGCCTGCCATTCGTTGCCCAGAACGGAATATTCCGTGGAATATTCTAAAATTTCAAAATTTCAATGTTATTGGGAAATTCTTCTTTTTAGCATAACTTCCTCATATGGAGACCGTTTTGTGAACCGTTTGTGGCGCCGAAATTAGGAGGAAGAGCTCTATTCGGTCGTTTAGGTTCAAACCAGTTCTGAGCACTTTTATTTTTGACCATTTTACGACACTTGGTCCTGAGCTCTTGATCACTTTGCTTGAAGGCTTCAGTCGTTTCACTTCAATTCTTTCAAGGTTGCCTCTACGGCTTGCAACTGAAATTGAAATTGTTGCTTGTCCTCTTTCTCATCTCGTAGAAGCATCTTCAGTTTAGCGTTATATGCTTGAAGACTCTCGTTGATATCCTCATTCGAACGATGAGAAGATGATGAAAGCGATGAATGTTCATTGGAAGGTGTGGATGGAGCATCGTTCTTTTCTCTTTCTTTCTCTCGTTCCTCATAAGATTCATACATTATGTCCACCATTTTGGACATCCTTAGGACGGCCTCATACATTTCCTTGTCATCCTCCATTGCTGCATGTTCAATCATTGTTCACGCTTATAATTCACATCAATGAAAAGACCGCTTTGATACCAAACTTCATCTGGGTTCCTTCACCTACCGGAATCATCCAAGACCTTTTACTTTTGTGATGTTGTTAGAATTGCATTTTAAAGAGCATAAAGAACCACATGTGCATACTCAAAGAAGAGGAAACATGACAAGATCAGAAAATCATGAACAAGATACATTAGATAACGAAGTTCATCCAGTGTGGACTACATCTCCGGGCCCGGTGTCAAGATGGTGGAGGCCGCTTCATATAATGCTGGAAATGATGATGATGTACATGGAATATTCTCTATCATAACAAGGTCATATTCCCTCAAAAAGAGTGGCTTGTCTCTCCACGAGACGTTCTCCCTACATGAACTCTCACTCAAAATTGGCTTCCTTCAGCATGACAAACTAATAAGATCTCACATAATGTGGCAATGAGTATCCCCTCAACATAGTTACACAAGGATCTCAACAACAATACATAAAATAACAAGCTAATGGCATCTCACATAATGTGGCAATAATAATTCCTCAACATAAAATCAAACAGGGATCTCAAGAATAATACGTCATCTCAGCAATAATGAAAGGAGACATAACATGAAAACTTCATGTACCTTCACTTCTAAAGTTAGTCGAGAAATGGAAGGCTCAACTGCAAAATCTGACTGCACCACTGAATTTCTTTTGTCGAGAAGTGTAAAATCGACTATCCATTTGTCAAATTACGACACTGTCAAAATCTGGGCATGTAGGAATCTTTAGATTCCCTGTGATTCTCAAAAGATTTCGTTCTCTAGGCTGACTAGAGATCTGCAACTCAGATCAGAAATCTGATTTTGCAATCATGATCCTTGCGAGATTCTGAGACTTTTGAGTATAAAGTTGGTTGCATTCCAACTCTAGTGAATTTCAACCTCCAAGGAATCTGGAAGATTCCCTCAAGATTCTGCTTTGCTGGGAATCTACAAATCTGCTGCTTAGATGGTGATTATGGTTTCACCATCACATTCCATGCAAAATTCAAGTTAAAATTACTATAAACTTCATATCGTTTTGACAAAATGAAAATTTACCTCGTCGAAGAATCTTCAAGCATCAAGGAATATTTTTTGAGAATTTGTCCCAAAATACGTGCCATCATGGTTCCACCTCTAGCCTACAAATCGTGGTTTCGCTCTTGGCTTAGGGTTCCATAGTCCAGTTCCGCCTCCAATTGTTCGCTCCTCCCCTCTGCAAATGAAAGGTTGGGTTTAACTACAATGCGTGGGTGGAGCTAACAAAGCCAACCCTCGTGGCTCAGTGGTGGCAGAGGAGGTTAGGAGGGAGGAGGTCACGGTGTCAAACTCTCCACCTCCCATTTTAGGCATCAATGGCATAAATTTTTGGTGTAAATAGGCATCGACGGTTTTTTAACATAAAATTGTTAACCATTATGTGGTGGGTTGGCATACGGTGCTAACGCGTTGGAGTTTGTTTTGAGTGGAGGCACTCGAGAGGCGGGCCAGCCAGGTTGGTCGGGCCAGTTCAAGCCCTACCGCCTCCAATTGTGACAAGTGGCCATGGTGGTCTAGGCCCGCCGGCAGTGTCGTGCCCAATATAACACGTATATATATATGTTATGGGATGGGGGTGGCAGGGGTTATGGCCTGCCCCCCTAATTTAATATTTTTTGTTTTTCTTGTTAAACAAATGGGCTATTTTCATTTTTAACAAAAATAAGGGATATTGGGAAAATTAAGTAGGCAACAATTTTTTCCCGTTCCAGTGGCCAGATTTTGGTGACTGCTGTCAGTGCAATTTGTAGGTCCATTAACCTTGCCACTTGACCAAGTCTACTCTGAACTTTTTCTGTCCCCATCTTCTCCATATGAGCTTGGATTTGAGTGTCATTTGCACCATTGGAATCAGGGTAATGAGCAATTCGATATGGTGTTGATTTGATATCAATTTGAACACTTTGAATTTTGACCATTTCTGACCCCTCTTGGACTTCTGCGTGTGTTTGGAGCCATGTGGATCACTATGTCAACCTCATTAAAAAATGAAATAGGTTCCCATGAGGATAGTTCTTTTACTATGTCAACCTCGGTAAAAAAATTAAATAGGTCCCCATGAGGATAATTATTTTACTATGTCAACCTTCTTAAAAAATGAAATAGGTTCATATGAGCATGGTTCTTTTCTTGTGTCAAGCTCGTTAAAAAATGAAACAAGGTGTCATGAGCATGGTTCTTTTCCCGTGCCAAGCTCGTTAAAAAATGAAACCAATCCCTTCTAATTTGAATCTTTGATTAGACCTCATAAACTCCCAGTCGAATCTTTCACTTGATCTCGTAAGTGAACTTTCATTCCATCCACTTATTAGTAGCTAGTAGTCTACTTAGGTGAATGAAATGAAGCTTGGGGGTTAAGTACCTTGAATTGAGTCATTATGTTGATAGCTCGGTAAATGTACCTCGAATTGAGTCATTATGTTGGGGGCATGCAAACTCATCTCAGGCATAGTTTATCTTTATTTCAAGCTTGTGTAAAAATGAAACCATTCTCAAGCATAGTTTATTTCTGTTTCAAGCTTGTGTAAAAATGAAACCAAATCCAAGAATATTTGTTTCTCATGTTTCAAGCTTGTGAAAAAATGAAACCATATTCAAGTATCCTTAATCATAGTTTCCCATGTTTCAAGCTTGTGTAAAAATGAAACCATTCCCACTTTACCTCTCGTGATTGCCATCTTTATCAACCTATTTTTGTTGGATGAACCTTGGTTTTTTCGTTACATAGTCACCATCTCTTTGGCCGATCATACGCTTTCACTTGGTTGTTTTACCCTTGCTTTAGCAACATCTACGATGAATGGTCTTATAGCCAACCTCTTGACCTTCACATCTTTTGAATAGTTCCATCATCATCGGAACCAATTGCTATCCTTTTACACCACTCGTTCTCCCAGGCGGAGTCATCTTTCAGCTCTTTTCAGACTCCAAAAATATGAAAATATTGTCGAGCACTTCTATTTTCGGGCTCGTAAAAGTAAATGGAAAGACTTCTACTCAGTATAAGTTTAACCCTTTTCCGGACTGAGATAGACTAGCTATGAAAAAGGAATATCTTAGTTGAACATGGGTAAGAGGTTCTCTTGAATATTGTTTTCTACCTTTTTGGATTCGAGAGACTATCTACAAAAGGGGAACTATAGAGTTTCCTTTTTTTCCTATTTTTCAAACTCTCTAAACATGAAAAAGACATCGAGTTACCCGTCCGTCGGACTTGTAAAACTTAAACGACGTAGGACTTGTCACCATGGCGAGACCGAGTTTCTCCTCCCTAGGACTAGTTAAACTTACTAGGATGGATTCATCCAAAGGATGAACTTATACGACAAGCATACGGTATCCTCTTCAAGCTTGTGATTAAAAATAAAGAGGTACTCTCTAGCGATAGTGGGGAAAAATGGAAGTAAAAATGTCTTATATTTTATGTAAAGGCATCATGTCGTTCTTGAACATGACACTCATATGCATCTCGTGTCGGGTTTAGGATATCCTCTCTTTGCCACTTTCCCTCTTCGATCACCCTTATTGTCATCATGACCTCCGATTCCATTTTGAGTCAAGTGTTGTCGAACTCTGAAATCGTGTTGTTGACATGTTCAAGAGAATTCCTATATGAAAAAGTCAAACCTCTTATACCTATGTGACCCTCTTTGTAACAATCGTGGATCACTCCTATCATTTTGAGATATCCTATGTTTTGTGTCGATGATGTGGGAAACATTATGGCCCTCCTTCGATGGATCACTTCCTGTCAACTTCAGCTCATTATCCAGGAAGTTGATTTAGAAACGCCCTTTCAATATCTTGGAGCTTGCATGCCTCAATGGAAATTTCTTCATGTTCGATGATAGACTTACATCATTGGCCTTTAATCGAATGATTCGGAAAGTGCTCAACTTAAACTCACATATTCAAACTTGTAGATTGTACTTGTGTACCTTGAGGGCCATCGTCATTATTGGTGGTTTATGTCACGCCTGTTAACATTTTATATTATCGACCGGTAATCAAGTGGTTTCTACCATGTTCGACGTCTGCATATCTATTCACATGGTTAGATTCGTACTTCGATCGGGATAGAGATGAAGACGTGTGAAGAGTTATTGAGTATTCATGATTGTATACATGATCCTTTTCATACAGATGGTTGCGTCCATGTCGTGGATCCATAGACATGATCCTTTTCAGATGGATGGCTACATCCATATTGTGGATTCATATATTATATTTTGATGCCTATTCAGATGTATTATCAAGCATATGTATATATTAGAGATGTCATATATTGTATCATGTTTGATTTGTAGGTCTCATGACGGTGGTCTTCCAAGCTCCTTTCCTTAACTGATAAAGCACTTCAACCATCACTTCATGTTCTACTTTCATGCTTTAGGGGGCATCTATTACACAATATTTTGTCACATTCCCAACTCTATACCTAAAGTGTCGTCCTTTGTGCCACTGTCGTCACAAATGTTGTAAAGCAACAAAAGTTGTGTAAACTCATTCACCATGAATTATATGCTCAATACATCCCTGAAGAGATGCAGAACTAATGTCTTCGAGCAATTTTGGAAAAGATTGTGAAAAACCCTAATTTTCAGGACCAACACTACTTTTAGTAGGAAAATCCATGTTGGTAACCTTTTGTCTAACCAGTGACTAGTGCTAGCAGTGAAACTTTTGATAGGAAAATCCGCATTGATCCTCTTTAGGTAGTTTCTCCAAAAATGAAGCAAAATCTTCTCTTACTAGAAGCCTCGAGAACGACGAGCTAGTAGTTGTTGGATGAAGATATGGTCGAGTACTCCCATTTAGAGACCTTGGTCCTACCTTTAGGGATCTTACCTTTGGGATAAGGACTTGCTTCCACCTTTGGTGGATCTCTAACTCCCTCTCCCTCACTATAAATCCATTCTTCACTTTCCTCAATGGGTTGGTCATTGCTGGTTTCCATTCTTCTGCTTGATTGTGCTTAGATGTTTCCATTTTGGTGAGAGAGGAAAGGAGAGCTTGTTAAGTTTGGCTTGGACTTGGAACCATCGTGAACAAGGCCTTCAACATTAAGGCACTGATTGTATGCTTCCCTCTTTGATTTAATCATTAATACAAAGCATGTTTTACTTCCCATAAGCTTGTCTATGATAGTTTTCTTAGTACAATACTCCTTGATATGTTGTATAACTTACATTGGAATGCATATGCTATGATCTCTCTTGTTGTTGTCTTTTGATCTCTCTTGCAAGTATTCAGACGCAAGGAATAGCGAGGAGCAATCCTCGAAGCTAAGGGATCAGGATCATCATCAAAGGTTAAGTGCATAGGAGAGAGGTAGGCCATCTCCCTTTCTCATTTATCATTTTGATTTAGGTTAGGGAAGTTTTCTTGTTTTGTCACGGTTGTTACTAGACCCACACATTGGGCTAGAGGGATCACTTCTATCCATAGAAGGGATTGCATGGTTAATAGGTGGAATCACTACGAGCAACCTCTAATTCACTAAGCAGTTGAAGAGTATCACGAAAATCTTCTAGAGAAGGACAACGATGAGAATAATGGCCATAATTATCACACAAAGTAGAGGGGTGATTCATGCATAATGATCTGTTCTTCTTAGCTAACTCAAGTAC
The DNA here is from genome assembly GCA_031772625.1 of Pinus tabuliformis. Classification (NCBI taxonomy): domain Eukaryota; kingdom Viridiplantae; phylum Streptophyta; class Pinopsida; order Pinales; family Pinaceae; genus Pinus; species Pinus tabuliformis. The sequence goes on along the minus strand of CM062814.1, from coordinate 195,505,984 downwards.
GGTGTCATGGACTTCATAAATGTTAGAATTAGGGAAGGTATGAAAGACCACATCCTTGACATGAGGGAGTTCAGAACAATTATTGGTGGCATGTCCAACAACATCACACAAATCACATGGAGGAATAGGCTTTGGCGGCTTAGAAGGAGTTGGAGTTGCTAGGGGTGCCTTGTCTTTGGTTCCATTTTTTTGGGCTTTTCCCCCCTAGCTGGATGCTTCTGCAACAGGAGTAGGCTCCTGTTGAGGTTGTTGTGGAACTAAAGCAAAGACAGGGATAGGAACAATAGGTTGGACTAGGGTCAAAGCAGTGTAAGATTTAAGTTGATTGGATGGAGTGTTTGTGGGAGGATCGATGTACTAGACTGGGATCCCCAAGGTAATTTTGGGTAAACTCAACATAACCATAACAGGTGTAGAATAAACTACAGGGGGGGGGGAATAAGAACGATATTTGACCAGAAGGATAATGGCCTAGAGTAACTGCTTCGAGATGGTTAAGACCGTGGGGAACAGTTCCGGGTGGAAATGGACTAGTAGAGACACCAGCAGAATGAAAAGGTCCTTGAGGAGTAGTACTCGAAGGTTGGATTGAGTCAGGAACAATAGGTTATAGAGGTGTTGTCTGCTATGAAGGCATGCCAAATAGTTTGTGGGCAGCCCGTGATGCTTAGAGCATAGTAAGCACCAAGCAAAGTGGAGTCTATAAAAACTCCTAGAGAGACATTAGTGAAGGACGAGATAATATTATTGTCATCCACACAAGAGATGTTGGAATGAGGTGAAGTCTAGGATTTGGGGTCATAGCACGTCAACTGATCAACGGTGATGAGCTTTCCATTGTGGGAAAAACACATCTCATGGTGAATCGCAGATGCGACAACTGACATGGCATAGGTATAACTATGACCCAAAAGGATTTTATAGTCTAAGGGATAATCAATGACTTCAATGTTAATAGAGACAGTCTTTCCAACAACCATAATTGGGGAGTTACAAAATAAGCCAAGGGGTTGTGAATGATGACCATCCCATGCATGAAGATTGATGGTGGATGGGGATAGGTCAAGGGAACCAAGTTGCTCCCAAACACTAGTAGCCATCACATAGGTGGAGGTGCCTTCATTTATGACACACCATTGAACAGTGGTGTTTATAATGGATACTGGTATTTGAAATGCAACATATGAAGATAGGGGACGATTTTCCCACTTTTCAACATGAAAGAAAATCATATGATCGTCTCTGGGATCCACAAAACCCAAAGAATATAGTAAAGAATTCCATTGGGATGGGCATGTCTGGTGGACTTATAGCGTTGACATGCTTGTAGGAGACTGTGTCAAGTCATCTACTAAGGTATAGGTATGGGTGGCTTTAGCAGAAGCAACATTTCGACGTAATGGACCTTTGGGGATCTTGGGAAGAAACTATACCTTAGGCTGAGGAATCTGTAAGGTACCATTGGATGATGACAAAGGCTTAATGGAAAATTTGGGTTGGGACTCATTCGCTGACTTAGCAGAAGGCCTTTCATATTGGTGCGATCGCGTCTGAAGGTTTACTTGCTCGGTATTAACCTCATCATAATTCATCATAAGAATCTAATAATCATGGTGACCAGATGGTGGAGCTAGCTAAGCTACTTGACCTAGTTTAGGTTGGGTAGTTATGTATCCTTAGTAAGGGAAAGGATTGGTAAGCATTGTCGGTTGTGAAGAAGCAGGGGGTGGAGGAGGAGCGATGGGCTGCGATCCTCAAGAAACAACTACTTGAGCTTCCCATGCTTCATGCATCTGAGGTAAAAGGGGACACTCATGAGTGTAATGACTATATATGTCGCAACAGGCACAAGGTTTTTCCGTACAAAGAACCTTGTTTTGCTTGGCCTGACCGCCCTGTTGTTGGGTTGCGGGATTAGGCTGAGGACCCTGAGGGGCATTAGGTGGAGGACCCTGGTTTCCTTGATTACCTTGAGGTTGTTGGTTCTGATTACCCTTTCCCTTGTTCCTTTTCTTGGGGTTAAGGGCCTTGGGTCCACTTTGCTAAGCATACACTTGAACTTATGGAGGAGTTGGTTGTTGTGGCAGAGGGGAAGCAGGCATGGGGGGCTAGGACATTGTTGTCTGAGGGGCTGAAGCGCCAAATGGTGCATACAGATAATAAGGAGATGGGGCAACATTGGGATAAATAGGCAGTGCAACAGTTGTCTCTAACTTTTGTTGATGTGGGTGGGGATATGCATATGGTGTGCTAAGACCTGGATAATAGTTGCCCGATGGAGGATTGGGGGAGGGATAATTGTAAGAGGAACTGGTCCCTCCCTGAGGTAGACCATAACTCATTGGAGGTGGAGCATATGGTTGAGGGTGTGAAATGGTTCCAACTATGCCATCTGCGGCATGAGATTCCCATGGTGTATTATCAACACCAGGCTGAGGCAGATCAGGGATGACAATGTAAACATAACCTGACTTTGCATAGATTAGATCAAATTTTAAGGCTACTTGGAGCGCATCTTCCTCAGAATGAGGGAAGTGTGACGCGACATCTTTAGCAATGGGGGCCAAAGTCTATCTAAGGAGCCAATACATAAAGATGTGGCTTGTTGTCGATTCTAGAGACAACCTATGATTGCTACGAGCCCAGTGCCGAGAACATCTAGATCTAATGTGTCTTCGATATTTCTTCAAAGAATAGAGACATCACTTATAACTTTTCTTACACAAAGAATTTGGTTGGTTCAATCATCAAAGAAAGACATAACCCATGATCTCTTTCTACATTCATATGTGTGTGTGTGTGTGATACTCATAAACATAAATGATAAATCGAGAAGGAAAAACAACTCAAGGAATTACATATCAATTACTTTAGCAGTAGTACAAAAGAAGACAGAAAGGAAGAAGTAACCCATCATGTAGAGCTTGAAATATCAAGAATTATACACTTATATGAGTTACGAAAGACATGATGGATATGCAGAAGGAATGGATGCAAAGATTAATAGAGCGCAATTAAATATTTAATTTCCAAAGACTCATACAGGAATTTGTGCTAATACCTTAATTCAAATGAATTTGTAAGAAAGCAGGAAATGTATCTGGCAGCTACATAACGTGGAATCTGAGAGGAACATGAACATTGTGAAATTATAATAGAGATAAGACATACTGCAATCTTGGAACGAATGAGTCACCATGATTTTCATTAATAATCTGAGTGATACATACTTCAAAGAAGTAGAGACATTCTAAAAAATAACATAGAGTTTTCTTTCCAAAATTTTGAACCTGTTTTCCTTTGTCAAGACCATATATATACAAAGACCTTAAAACATAGGTTGTTAAAGAAATATTATTTCTTGATCTTTTCCATCATTGCAAAAAATCACATATCAAAATTATAGCATGCGCAAGAGCACAACCCTTCTAATCATAATAAAATGTCTTTCCAAAAGCATAGTAAAACCTAGAGTAAAAATAACTGGAAAGTGAAATAAAAGGGCATAACTATCACAATAAGCATGATCTTTTAGGAACTGTGAGATGATGTTGATGCTTGGTGAGAAGCAGTTGAAACCCGAGGATGAACCATCTAAAGTAGTGGGAGTTGGTAAATTGTTTGCATCATTGCCACATGGCTAGAGGAGGCGAAGGGATAGAGTTGAACTATCTATAATGAAGCCTGAGATTGATCACCCCTACATAATCTAGTTTGCACTGAAAGATACCTTTAACCATCTCGAGAAGGTGAAATTGTTTCTCAAGGAAGTTCATTATGGTTGTTCCTTTAAGTACTGTGTTTTCTAGGGAGTTGCTCCAGTCCTGCTTTTAATCTCAGCGATTTTCTGGGTATATAACTCCTGTGTGAACAACTCTCCATTAGCTCCCCACAACTTAGGTAACCCGGCTTCGAGAATCTAATTAAACTTATCATCAAAAGTTGCCACCTCCTTTTGTAGCTTTGATCAAATTTGCTCTGCTTTAGCTTTGGCTTCTTCCTTCAAAATAACCTTTGAAATTTCCGCCATTGCATCCATTCTGTCAGTTATATCAAGTGGCCTTAGCTCCCCAATTGACCTCTCAGTCAGGAACTGAATATATTTCTTAGCATACTGAGAGTTGGTGATGCTAGCCTACTTGCCATTTAGGAGAGAAGGGGAACATTCGACATTAAGCTTCTTTTGATCATGTATCAAGGCTATTTGTTCCCAACTTTGGTTTATCTCATAAATGATCTTGTCCTAGACCAACTGCCTAGCTTCAATGAGAGCCAAATTTCCTTTGAGCTGGGTCTTTAGTTCCTTGTTTTCTTGAGTGGAACTTTGTAGATCCCTCGTGAGCTTGTATGTATTTGCAATCAAAGCTTGGAGTAGCTTCTCTTTCTAGGCTACTTGAACTCTGGTTGCATCTAAGTCACTTTGAGCTTTCATTAGCTCTCCTTCAGATAGTTTCAACTCAGTTAATGCCTGGGCGAGGCGATCAGTGGGGTTTTGAGGATCATCAAGGAAAACTACCGTGCAGACATGAGAAATGATTCTATTCTATAAATCTGTTACTGTCAGCTCTAAGGCAATAACTATGTTCCTACTTTCGTTCAACTCTTGCATTAAAACCTCTTTCTCCTTTTTTCTCTAGATCAACTCAGGGGTTTGAATGTGCTCACCCTTAGTCATCTTTAATTGTCATCTAAACTCCAGATTCTCTTTCTGAGTGGCCTGTAAGATAGCTGCCACTACTACCTTATCTTAGGGATCCATTGCCATCTTCATGATCAAGTCTTTATATACTTCCTTCTGTTGAAAAATAGCATGGGACTTGATCTTCTCCGTCTTTACCATTTCAGAGATTTTCTCTATATAGACTTGAGCCTCGTCAATGGTCATTGGTGCTTGTTGATGTCATTGTACAAAATCTCTCCCATCTGCCTATGTAAATTGAATTTTTCTTCTAAAGCGACACTGGTCAAATCCAAAGACACATCCAAATCCTGGAAGTGGGAGCCAGAAGGCAAGGTTTGGATGGAGGGATCCTCCAATATTATTTTCATATCCTCTTTCTCTAAGTCCATCACAACTAGTACCTTGGTTTGTCGAGGAGTGATCTTGGTGCAACTTTTCTTTTTCTCCCTTGTTTCTCACTTGGATGGCTTTATGTTGTCACCAACCTACTCTTGCAGTGTAAAGGTTTTCCTCGTATTCTAGTAATCTACCTCAGTCGAGGATGTTGATGAGGCAACTGGTGGTATTTCCAAGTTGATCTGAAAACCCAGGCTATCAGACACTTGTGTTTCAAGCTAGATACACTGTTCTTCCTCTTGCTCCTGTTCCAGCCCTTGACTTCTTGCCCTTTTATGAATCGGTCCTTCTTCCATGTCAGTTGTCCTTGAAGTGTCAACAGTCCTCTTTTATGCTTTGTTCGTGCTGACTGGGGATTCGGTCTCCATTTTTGTATTAAGAGGCCAGGAATCAAAGTTAGATTTCCATTCAACCTCGGGCTTAGGATCATGCACATAAGTTGAGGCTTTAATATTTTCCCTTCTTCGAGCAAGGATGCCTCAGGGATCATAATGCCAAATTTGTCCTTTCTCAAACCCCAAGGCTTCAATCAAGGCCTCAACTATTTTGAAGGCTTTTCTGGTATTTGTCACAAAAGGACCTACTAGCTATCCCATTTTAAAAATGTAACCTTTCTTTTCCGGTACAATGTGGAGTAGGTAAACACTGAGGAATTTCCTGATGAAATCGAGGGAAAATATCCTCATTTGGCAGAAATACTGGCAGGTGATATGGAGGGAATTCACATCCGTAAACCTGAATTTATGTGTGATCCTCATAGAGGTACCAGTCTCTAATGGCAGCTTCCTCATTGAGTTGGAGGAGCTATTTTTTCTCTGGGAAGATTCTGGGAGGTGGGACCCCACGGATGATTTGGTAAGAAATGGCCATAAAAGACGAGATGAAATGAGAGCACCCACCCAAGCCATACCTCTTCCTTACTGATATATTTCAGTCAAAGATTGGATTTCTCTCTTTATTGGGAGCAAACACATCCAGGTGAAGACATTGAAATTTCTCGATATGGGCATAGAGGAACAAGTAAAACATCAATGAGTAGTATCGGAAGAAGGAGGAGACCTTTAAATAGTTAAATTGGAAGCAAATGGAAGCCAAAAGATATTATGGGATATTTATCTGACACCCAGACTGCTTCATCTTATGTAAACATCCTAGGGAAACCTTGCTTATTTTCAGGGTGGTGTCTTCATCCAATAGAAAATCAACAACGGCTAAAACAAGTTGAACAAATGTCTTAAAGAGGTTTAATGGAAATCATATATCTAAGGGCAGGGTTTTGACCTCTGGAGCGATGGTTTGTTCCAAGAATGATTGTTGCTCTCCAGCTGGGAGTGCTATGAAATAACCGACTAGAGTTGCATCAATGAATGTGTACATAATAGAGGATGTAGGGAAAGTAAGAGCTCTTTAGATTAAGAGAGGGGTTATCTCGATGATTACAACCCTTGAAGTAGAAATGAAGCAATTTCTCTCCTTTTGATAAGAGTTGGCCAACCAAGTTACAAACTTAGGGAGGTGATGGACTGGAGGGGAAATCTGATAGTACAACCCTAAAAGGGTCCTCATTCCTCACATGGTCGGCGAACATTTCGTAACAGATGCCTGCGAGTGGAAAGAGATAGACAGTGCTAGCTATTTGGGTTTCGGTGTCCCTTAAAGGCCCGACACCGATGCTTTCGACCTCATGGGTGTTGGGGGTTGCAAGTGTCGTGTGCTTCATCCCTCTGAATAAAACAAAAGTAACAAACAATGAGGTCGGGGTGTCAGGTTACCTAAAGCCCACAGGGAGGAACGAAATCGACTTGGGAAGGCATCAACCTTTGGGAGTGTGCATAGAGAAATCCTGTGCTACTGTCCAGGCGATAGGTTCTTTGACTAGGGCTGAAAGATCACGATCGGGAGGTAGCTTTAGGGTCTAGGGGATTTATGCAAAGGACAGGGATAAATGCCCAAGTGGCGAGAGATGAACTCAAGCGTGGGAAACATGTGATAGTCATGAATCGGCTTGAGGTGATAGAGGACGAGCATATGTAGAGGGACAAGTTATTCATGAATTTATCAATTACTTACCAATTTACCTTTTAACCTGGTACCTGATATCTGATACCTTCCACATTGTTGAGACAATAGGAGAAGACCACCTGTCAGGTGGTCCCCACCTTGTTACAGTGGGGTGTACTCTGGATAGGAAGCATCCTTCGTTGGGTGCTTGAATGAATTGTGGCTGTCAGGTGAGCGCTGACATTTCAACGCTGGAGATTTGTGTCTTCTTTAACCCCTTTGTATGTATGCCGCCAATGTTGAGGTTATGTGTCAATGGATTAGGATGGCCGATACGGGCCCTGAGCTGTGTGGTTTATAAGCCTTGATCAAACATTTGGACCGTTAGTTTGAAACTTTAAAATCACTTAATTTTCTTGCATAGCTTCTTCTCTCGTGGACTAGATATATATAATATTTTGGGGTTAAGATACCTAGAACCAGTTTCTTTCGCCACCTTGCAGGTTTACATCTAATCTCTTTCCTCGGAAGGGAACTTTTGGGTGAGATGGAGATAACACGACCTTCGAATTCAAGAGCTCTACAAATGCTCCTCCTACGTCGTTCCTGAACATGGTAAAAAAGGCGAGTGGTAGAAGTTTGACGAAAATAAGTCAAAATATCGATACCAGTGTCATAACGGAGAGGTAACTAGAAATAGGAAAGAAAAGCTTTGGAAAGAGTCATAAAAGTGGAATGGGTGGCTCTAAGTTGATCAACATACCACTTAGTAGCAGCTCCAGTGAGTGTGCATTAGAACATACGAAGACGAATGGAATCTTCAGTAATGGAATTTGATGAACACAACATGTGGAATGAGAAAACATGATTAGTGGGATCTTCTACAGGATTACATTCAAACTTTGGGATGTCTGAAGGGAGTTTAGTAGGCATAATTGGCCATGTGGGATCATGAAGAAGAGGATCGTTGATAAGCTGGATGGAATCAGGGAGACTCAAACCAACCATAAAAGGAAGCAATGGAGTAGGAGTGATCATACCGGTGGGGATACCTTGGTTGGTACCTGGGTTACCACCTTGGTTTGTCGCACCCATGTTGGTGCCTGACATGGTGGTTATACAAGGTTGATAAGATGCAGAATCAAAGGAGGAACTTGATGAATCAGTAGAATCAGAATCAGAATGATGACTCAATGAAGGACTAGGAGGATGAACTCTAACTCAACAGGAGGAGTAATATGTCCTAATAGGAATTGGGGGTGAAGACCTCGAATTTGATGTGAAAAATGCCTAGGGGGCGCAATGAAGTCATGACAATAATGATCTAAGAACTAAAGGGTGATGATATGAATACAAAGAACAACAAACAACAAGAAGACACCTAGTCCAGTGGTGCCAAGTGTAAACTAACTATATTAATGATGTTACTCTAATACAAGCAAACATGTCCTATCAAAGAAAAATACCTCTAGCATATAGGTGATCTAAATCCTCAAATAATCCTAGATCTAATGTTTCAGATGGCCTTCCAAAGAACTTCTTACTTGATGGAATCTAATCCCCACAAGCAGAGCTATCCAAAGAAAGGTGGGGTAGAGAACCAACTACTTCCCACAATAATTCCTATAGGGTGTTTTCATAATATTGGTCACTATAGTTACCTTTGTCCCATGGGGGTGGTCAAGTCTTGAGCTTCTTGTTAGTCAACCAATGCATGGGATTCCCTACCACAGGTTGGGTAGCCTTGAGGAGAACTGCTCGCACGATGACCTAACCTAACCCCCTATACGTCGAGTTTCTGACGCACTCTGGCTTTGGACCGTGGGATGATGAAGGATTTTAAGCTCCCTAATATGTCAAATTCCATGTCTCAATGAAAGAGATCGATGGGTGTCATTAGAAGCCTATCCCACCGTGTAGAAATTCCCACTGTAGATCAACATATTATGCAATATACTAAAGCAAAATACAATATCTACTTCTACAACAAACTTTGCGGAAGCTTAATCGAATATGAGCAAGATCAATTAGAACACATATAACTGAGAATGAGAAATCAATCACACATGAACACAGAAGAATAACCCGAGGAAAGCCTCAGCCTAAAACCCCAATCTCTATATTATCATATAAGTGGAAATATGTTCAAGTTATAAAAATAATCAGCTCTCAAGCTATCTTGCTCTCTCTGCAATCAAACAATACAACTCACAAACTAAGTAGACACAAGATATGCCTTCCCTCAGCCCTCCAAGCCTCCTATTTCCTTGCGCAGTTTTTCTTGGGGTCCAATGATGCCACCTGTGTGAATTGGCCTCATCACACTCACTAAACTGAAGAAGTAACTGCGCAATCTCCAAGGAATGAATTCCTTCTGCATGCAGGAGATATTCACAATGGAATATTCCTGCAACTGATAGTACACTGTCCCTCCATCTGATCTCAACTAGGTCTCTGTCTGAACTGACATGCATGAGTTATTTATGAGAGAATATTCAGTTATCTGAAGTGCAGCAGTTACATGCATGCATGCATTAACTAACTGAACTTACAATTAATTAAACAAACTATTTGAATTAATCTAACTAGACTTGACTCAGTTAACTGAGCCAACTAATTACAACTCAATATTACAACTCATCCTTATCTCTTTAACTGATGGATAAATTCCTCAATCAATGGAGAAACTGTTACATGTCCCCACATAGACTTCATGTTTGATTTTCTACAGCTAATTAACTCAAGGTGAATTAATTAATTATTTTACAAACAACTGCTAAGATCAAATTCGAATTTTTTACTTCTCTATTTTAGTTCAGGGATTAACTAAAATAGGAAGGTAACCTGAAATGCTATTTATAACAGTACTAAATTTAGCACTTCTATATTTAGCGTTTCTTGTTGCTATTTTCAACACACCGATCCTACACCTACACTACAAAGATTGTTTGGCCCTTGTGCCCAAGTGGGATTAATCTATGTGTGTTGAGTTATTAAGGTGTAGTGTTTCAAGTCTTCACTTAACAGTGTTAACCAAGCTCACATTCTCTTAGGGTATGAGTGTGTGAAAATAATATTTCAAGTTGATGATTTAATTGAGCATGTTTTATGATGCCACGTGTTGTTGGAAGTAAAGTGCTGAAATATTGTAAAAAAATCTGAAAATGACAAAAAATAAACAGTCAATCAGGCACACAAAACCCCACCCACAAGGGTTACTAAGAAGCTAAGCAAGAGAGGGAAAACAAGCTACTCAAAGACACATAAAAAGGCCTAAATCATCTAATGTCAAGGGACTGGAATCTAGAGGCACTAATTTGATGTAAATGGTGTAGACAAACAACAAAGATTAGAGGTGAAAATTGCTGTAAAGGATAGGTGTGAAGCTCTAGAACCTAGGGTACTCAAGGGGATCCTAAGGGGGAAAAGGAAAACCCAAACTCTAAAAGGGAGAAAACATAAAAGAAACCTATCCAAAAAAGTTGAAAAGTTATGGATCAGACTCTGAAAATCAGTGGTTGAAAATGCTGAAACCCTAGACTCCTCACTCAACAAATATCTTCCTAACAATGTGGAGGTGTACTCTAAACCCTAAGGGGTTTTTCCTTCCTCAAAGAGACAAATGGATTTTATCCAGGCCTAGGGGAGACTGAAAATAGAGGTGAAATAACCAACCCAGTTTGTAGACAACACTCTTGGCAATTTTGAAAAAAATTCTGAAAAATTTCGAGAAAAATACCAAAACATGGAGACTGACCTGGAACAACGGAAAACACAGTATTTGGGCCAAATAGTGCACTCTGGAACGCAGATCAAGGGCTAAAAAGTGTGTTTTTCTCCCGATACTCTCAGTCGACAGATCTCGCACAAATTTCACTGTCTCCTGCTCTGCCGGTACCTATGACCTATGGAAAGAACCAGACAACCACCAGAATCCTAAAATTTGAAAAAAAAAGAAATAATACTATAAATAGAAATTGAGAGGGTAAAAATAACTGTAGAAAACCCTAAAATTTACTGAAACTTCAGTCACCCAATAATGCTCTTATTACACTCATGGAGTCACCATTTGTTGATCACAAATGTAACTAAAAACCTAGTGGAGTCTCCATTTGTTAGTGTGAAATTTCTTGGAAGGTGTAGCAAAAACACTTCACTTAAGTCACTAGGTGACAAGTGATCCAAACAACAATTTGATGGTTGCTTATGATTCAGATCTACTATAAAAATGGAAAAACCTGTAAAAAATATGGATGATCCAAAACAACAAACAACAGTAAAGATACTCAATGCAATAACCCAAATGGAAAGACTTTAATTGAATAAACTCTTTATTAAAAAACACCCGGTGAAGGAGATTTACAGAAGGGTCTGTAAGTCCCCCTCCGTGGGATGGGTCCTTTGATGTCCTTGATGCTTCAATAAATGATATTCTCTCTCAATATGTGAAAAACCCATACAAAAGTTGGAGAACTCAGATGAGAGCTCAAAAGAAAAAAGAAGATATTGGTGACGATGATTAATATCATCATGGTGAAAAATGAATGGAAAACCCTCCTAATCATAACAAAGTATTGAGTTAATCTCAAAAATGGAGAATAATAAAATAATATTGACCAAATCAAGATCTAAGTGTTAGGAATACTTTATTATATTTATTGGAGAGGGAAAAGATAAAATGGTTAAATATCTTTATTTAGAAATAATTAACAAATAAAATGATTTATTAATTATTTCGCGAGGATTAAGAATGACATGAAATTGAAATAATTATTAAATAGTGATTTAACAATTATTCTAATAATGGAAATAAGGAATAATAAATAAATAGTGATATATTTAGTTATTCCTAGGGGATTTAGTCAAATACGACAAGGAATAATTATTTAAGAAATAATTTAATAATTATTCCTAGATAAAATTAAATAAATAATGATTTGTCTAATTATTGTCATGGGTTTTTTTTTTTATTTAAATCAGAAAATAATTTAATAAAACTGGTTTACTAAATTATTTTCCACAGTGAAAGTGATTTTACTATGGTAAAAATTAATCCTACATGGTGTATTTTGATCCACCTAGTTAGCAATGGCTAGGTGATCATTTTTTGGTGATAATAGTTGGGTTATTTGGTCAGATGATGGATCCTACAATGATTTACTGTGACAACCAGAGTTGTATCAAACTCTCTAAGAATCCATTTTTTCATGATCGGTCCAAGTATATAGACATCTGATATCACCATTTACGAGATTGTGTGTAGAGGAGAATTATATTGTTAGAGTATATTCGTACAGAGGCAAGATGCAAATATTTTGACAAAGGCATTGTCAAGATGCAAATTCGAGTTCCATAGAGGTAGGATCGGGGTAGCAAATAATCCCTTTCTTGCTGAGAAGGAGCGTTGAAAATGCAACAAGAAATTCCTAATTTAAATTTGCCCAAAATTAATTAGGATAAATTTGAATTCTAATTTCATAAAAATACTTGGAAGTAGTTAACTGAGGTGACATGACCTTTTCACTCAATTAACTCAGTTAATTCAAGTTGGAGACACTTGAGTTATGTTTAATTATGATTGATTGCTAATTTCTAGCAATCAAGTTCAGTTAATTTGAGTTATTACGAGTTTAACTAGTTCTAATTGATTAAGAACTAGTGGAGGGTCCAGTAGTGGGGTGTAACTTCAACTGATTTTTTAGTTAACTCATCAATCAACCTAGAATAATTGATGCATGTATATAATTCAAGTTGCCCAGTTGAGATTGGAGTTCAAGTGTAATGTACTATCAGTTGTATAATTTTCCTGGTTGTACATGTGGTGCATGCAGTCAGAGAAAGACCTATAGGGATTGCACAATTCTAATTGGGAATTTCCCTAATTAACAGGGGGCTAATTCTTTGAGGAAATTCATAAGGGAATAGGGACTTAGGTAGACTTGGATTTGGTTAAGTGTTGACCAAATCTTGTCTAGGAAGCAGTGAGATAGATTATACTAGTGCAGAGGTTGCTTAGACTTAAGCAAGCATTGTATTTCTTCTCTATTTTCTGATTAATGCAATAGAGATAAGAAGGGGTTTTGAGCAGTTGCTTTCCTCTTAGATAAATCTATGAGCATATGTTATTGGATCTTGTCTCATGTTTATGTTGTGATTTCTTGACCGTTTAATTATTTTCGCTTATGAGTAGAGTAGATTCAAGTCTTTTGTTTTAGCAAATTACATAAGCAATTTGAATCTACAAGGAATTTCAACATTTAAATATATTAATTTAAGTGGGTTCATTAAATATATGATATATATGATGTATATATTTTCTTATTTTGAATAAATATTTTAATAGTAAGTGATATATGAAGGGAAAAAATGAAATAAAACCAACCTATTTCCATCTTAACTTGGAGGGATCAAATCTCTTGAGGTGCAAAACTCTTTTGGAGTAAAAAGAGATTTGATCCCTCTTGGTGCTTGGTAGATTCAAAGTTAAAATGGATCTAGGCTGGTATTATTTAAATTTCCTATCTCTATATATTTCTCAATTTTAATTCTATTAAAACCTTGATTGAATCTCTATGGAATTTCCATGGAATATTTTTAGGGGTAGTGAGGGTAGAGGGTTTAGATAGATCTCTCCCTCCCTCCCTCTCTCTCTCTCTATATATATATTAAATTTAATTAAAAAATGTTATAAAAATAAATTAAAAATGAAATATTTATAAAATATTTTGATTGTAAAATGAGTTATGGTTTTTTAGCATGTGGTATTGATAAACCATGGTAATGTAACAAAACTTATTTACTAGCAATTGTCCCAAAAGGTACAAAGAGAGGCCGATAGACTTATGAAGTTAGAATTGTTGAATTTTTATAAAGGATTTAAAAGTACAAGTATTTTTGTAAAAAATATTAAAAATAGAAAATAATGAATGTTGGAAACCATATAAGATGTACAGTGTAAAATATTTTATTCATATATATATATATTAATTAAAATCTCAATTGTATTTTCAATTTGGGTATTGGTTAACTTTTATGCAACCATATGCTTCCACAATTGTAACTCTTCTTACTTAGAGTAATTTACTAAATGACAAAACTCATGACTATAGTTATTGCATCAAGCAAACTTCAAATTCAATTTGGGTAATGCAACGCTCATATATGACCAAGCGGGCTTTAATGGTTCAGTGTTGTTACTTTTCATAAGGCTCACTAATTAGTTTATACAGTTTTCTCAATAATTATGCTTAAAAGGCAACACCAAGGGAATTAAGAGAGCAGAACAGAAAAACACATTGTTTTCATTCAAATGTACAACTACTGAAAAACAATTTAAAAAAGGTAGAGACTCTTTAAGGCACTTAAAATCCCTCAAGAATCTCAGCTATACATATCTTGATGCACAGGATGGCCGAAGCACATTAAACATGGCAAATTTTATGGTGTATGATATATTAGAGCTACAGAAATATTAATTATTTTACAATTATGTTTTTTTTCCCCTAGGAAAAAGTCGTAATTTTATTCAAGAAATTGATAAAATTACATTTTGTAGATGCCCAAGGCATATGCAAATGGCTGATCCTGTTAATCACAGGCAGCGGTCAAAAAACAATAACACTAGGTAGCAGAGAAACTATCCTGAAAAGTCAGGAGACAACAGAGTAACAGTAAAAATAAATTGTGTATGCCAGCTAGCCTATGCTTTCCTTCCTTTCTTCTTTTCCACCCGTCGCCATCCTCCTGAGTCAGCGATGGGTGTAATGATAGCTAGCTGGTTCTCCATAGTGTTCACTGGTGGTTCTTTGTCCGATTCCGAGCCCCCTGAGCTGTGGGTTCTCTTTATGCCGCTTGCTTCCAATTGTGGTTCCTGTTGCAGATCTGTGATGATTGGCCCCGCTTGGGTGGATGGTGGATTCGCTGCTTGAGCATGTTTATGTTCCATTTGAGAGTCTGGTTCCTTCAGGTTCTCTGTGATTTCCTCATTTATGTCTTCTTCTTCTATTGGGTCTGTGTTCTGCCAGCCTTTGGGCTTTTTTGGTTGTTTCTTAGTTTTCCTTGGGTCTTTTCGAGCTAATGGGCAGTTATTTTGAAGGTGCCCTGTCTGTAAACAGGTCCTGCATCGGAAAGCTGTGTTTTCATAGTCGAGCTGCTGTATCCATTGAGTATTATTAAAGTTCAGCGTGATGTGGTCGGGTAGCCCTTCGCTCAGATCCACTTCGACGCATATTCTGGCAAATGTGAAGATTCCCCTGATAGCTCTTTCTTCATCCATTTTTAGGAATTTCCCTAGAGAATTCCCAATAGCGATTAGTACTTTGTGGTGCCAGAAGTGAAGTGGGAGTCCATGCATCCTTACCCATACAGGCATTTTTGAGACTTTCATTGTTGTAGCATCAAAGTCCGAGAACCAGGGGGTGGTGAATAGACCAGCACTGCCCCAGAACCAAGGGCCCTGGTTGATAATGCTGTCTCTTTCCTGTTCTGTGTCAAATTTAACTATGAAGAAACCCTTAGGGCATAGATAAACTTCACAGTTAGGGGACCATGTTGAGTAGATCCATTGATTTAGGGCATCTGATTTAGGCCAGAAGCCATTGAATCTACAAATAATTGCAGTGTTGGCTAGATCGGTGAGTAAATAATTTACCTCTGGCTCAGTAACTTGTAGAGTTGGTGATTCTGGCTTTTGTTCAACAATGTATGGACCCGGCAGCTCTGACGGTGGTGCTGTTTTGTGTTCCATTTTTTTCCCTTTCACTGCATCCCGAAATGAGCTGGTGTTTTTTGAGCTGGATCCACTGCTACCACCACACAGTCGTAGATTAATAATGATGGTTGAATCATTGGTAATACTGCTTTGTTGAAGAGTGTGGCTGTCCTGTAAACTGTAGCCAGAATAGATAAGGTTTTGATAATGAGCTGGGATTCCCAGCTGCCCCTGGATCCTCTTCTTTAATTCGTGTACAGGCGAACCCTTACTTAGTCGCATGCAAAAATGTTTGCCTGCAATAGTTTTTATAAAGATCTGGATCAGATCTGTGCTGGTGTGGAAAAACCCCTGATTCACTGGTTCATATGCCAGATCTGCCTGATATAAGGTACCAGGGCTCTCTGATTTCAGGTCCGGGTCGCTCTTTCTTTTTCCGTCTGAATATGGGGGCTCGATGTACAGTGTGACCCCTGCTAGCGCGGCCCTCTCCGTCCACACTGATCCATACTTGACGTTATTTGAGGTCAGAGGGAGCGGATGAAACTGTATTACCAGGGGCGGATCTGTACATTGACGGACCTCCAGCCACAGCGTACCATACTTGCCGTTATTCGCATTCAGAAGGTGCAGATCGAGGCGTGACTGTATCATCAAAAGCAGATCTGGCCATAGGCCAACGGTCGAAAGCAGATCTGAACATAAGCATTCGAAATCATGCTGGCCGTGACCTGCTACAAGCTGGGCAGGGGTTTTACCATGAAAATAAGCTTTATTCAGTAAATGGGAAAACCAGAAAGACCTGTAAGCCGAGCTTTCTCCAATCAAGGCGTGATTTGTTGCCTGGGGGATGAGCTCGAGTCCTCCGCAGTACCCTATCCAGGACGGCGTAGTCAGGTCGTGGACTTCGGCCTTCAATCTCCAGGTCTCTGTCGATGACTTCGCCTCCTCGCATCGCACATTGTCGGCGGCCCTGCTGTAAACCCTAGCCATGATCCTTTTTTCAGAATTTTTTTACAATTATGTTGAATCCAGTATTAACAGAAAATCATACAGGAAGGTTTGTAATTGTTCTAGGTCCCCAGTATTTGAGAGCTGCCATATCATCAACAGTCATACAAGAAAGTTTGTAATTGTTCTAAGTCCCTAGTAATTGAGAGCTTCCATATCATAAGCTCTCACAGCTTTCTCTTCTTGATCATAGCCACCTAGGAAAAAAAAGACCAATCTCCAGCTCTGAAGCAATCCAACAATCACTGGTATTTGGCTGGGCATGTGATGTCTGCCTTTGTAATCGGCAGATTTCACTGTTTTATAGACTTCAACTTATACCATGGAGTTGCTTCTCTTAACACTAAGAGGAAAAATAAAAGAATGACTTTCTGTTTGAAATATAAAGACGTAGTTTATTTTATGTGATTTCTTTGATATGTCATTGAGTGAAGCTTTAGTGATTATAAGTTCACACAATAATCCAAAAAATTTCATCAAATTAAATGCATACCTGGTTACTCCCTGATATTTTGATGCACCCCTTGAAAAGCCATTACTATTTCTGCAAAATTAATCAAAGCAACTATTTATTACTTCTTAAAAAAAATGTGAAACTCAGTGGATATTTTGATGCACCCCTTGAAAAGCCACTACTATTTCTGCAAAATTAATCAAAGCAACTGCCTATTACTTCTTAAAAAAAAAAGTGAAACTCAGTGGATTAAGGAAAATTTTCTCATTGAAAATATCCAAAATATATGGGACAATATATACACATGTTTTAAATAAATAAAATACATTAAGAAAACCATGTACCTCCTGAGAGACGCAATATATTCTTGCCTAGTTGAGTGCTGCATCTCTTCCAAAGCCTCTTTGTATTGGCTAATCTTAAATCAAGAGAGTGAGGGACAATAGCCCTGGAAGTTGAAATGCATACACAAATTTTGGTGCAAAAGTCCAACTTTGGGAAGCATTAGATGGTTTCCTTGCACTCTGCCATTTGTTCACAATAGTGCTAAAGCAGGACTTGATATCCCAAAGAAAGGTAATATATATTTTCATTGGCATTCAATCATCCTTATCAATGTAGAGACGTTTCATTCATTCATAATTAATTCTCAGGTTCAAAATATGTGCTCTTGAATCAAACACCTAGCAAAATCAACAAAGAAGTGACAGAAACTGCATTCAACATTAGGGGATTTAATAGTGGGTATGGTGGTTTCAAACATGTAGGTTAGTAAATAATTAGATAAGATCTTATGGCAAGTTGAATTTGAAACTTTTGAATCAAAAGGAACAAAATGCCAGCTCCGTGTTACATAATAGGAATCCAGCTACTGTTTTCTGATAGTAGACAAGAATAATGCACCAGATAGCTCACAATATAGGTTTATAGAACCTCTGTGATATTTTGCTATTGATATTGTACAACTTATTAAATCTGAAATAGAGTAAAATATATAGGAGACAAAACAGACTGGGAATGTAAGTCCTTTATACTGGAAGAGAAAAAGAGAACAGAGCAGCATGTAAACGCAGAAGAACATAAAGAAAACCACAAGACTTTCTGACTCAACATGTATTTCTTGGGGTCCAGATTCATTCACATGTATTTAAAAATGTTGACATGATTGAACCAAAAAAGGAAGAGAATTTGAGAATTTAAAATGTTGTCCTAGCTGTTTTAGATATATTTTCTAAACTAAAAAGGAAAATTCATGAATACGTGGGCCTGGAAGGCTTACATTGTAAGTGTGATAATACATGAATGGAGCCCCATCTTGATGTACAATGTTCTCCATCCTCCACACTTCACAAGAATTTGTTATAAATGTCCATTAACTAAGATTCCATTGCTCTCGAGGAGGAATATTTTACCAGAACATTAGCTGTGACTATTGATGGTGACTACAAAACAATAGGATGAGGAACTTAGAAAGAAGAAGAATTGAGGCAATGGCCTCTTTTCGAGTAATGATTATTAGACAAGGTTATTAACCCTACAAAATGACGATTTTCCAACTCCATAAATAAAGCATTTTCATCATTACATCAACTCAACTCTCTCAGTCTCTTTATCAATGTCTCAAGTGATTTTTTATTTACATTTTGCTTCAAAGTTTCGCGTACCAAAGGTTCCATCTCTCAGATGTTAAATTTCTGAACCTGCGCGTATGCAAATTCCAATTGATGACAAGCATCAACCACATGAAAATTCATCCTTCACATTTTGCTAAAAACATAATCGTTTTCATGGTGAAAAACCTTTATCAAAATTCAATACTATTTCTATGACAAAATCCTCCTAGGAGTTCAAAGATCTTCTTAAGCCAAGATCTAATATCTTCTTGGGATTATTGAAAAAAAACTGGAAAATCCAGCACAAAGTTCAACGAGTTCTGGCAAAAGGCCCAGATCTAACTTCGAAGAGTTTTCAATTACTAGGATCCATCTTGTTAGATTCCCTGTAAAATCTACCCAAGCATTTAAAGGTTTCTAAATTTTGCTGTCAAACTTTTTTTCTTTTGCTTGGTGAATAGGGGAAGCATTACCCTCAAGATAACATGTTATCAAAATCAGGTCCATTAAGCAACCAACCACATCGGAGGGCCTTCTATTCTGTCAAAATTCACCCAGGACTTACACCTTGCCTTGCCCATTTGCCCCGCATTACACACGGTGGGGCAAACCCAAAGAGGTTGAATCTGTGTCGTAACAGTCATTATAGAATGTGCTTCGCCTAGCGCTAGAACATAAGTCAGATGGGCATTACACAATAAAAATATCACACCAAACATACATCCTTCTTAAAATTACAGATTTACCTAGGGCAAGAATCAAGATCCTCTCAAAAAATAAAAGTTCTTTAAAGAAAAATCACTAAATTTTTTTCTTTGTTGTATCGCATCACTGCATGGACAATAATTTAGCTCGAACAATACCATGCTTTCAAATGATTTCAATTTTTCTTAAGTGTTTCATTTACAAATCTTTCAAACTTGGCACCGAGAAATGGCATCGTGTACTTACCAGCTGGTAAATGGCTTTGGGAAAAAGCTTGTGGTGGCGGCCATGGATCTTTGTGGGAGGCAAGCTGTTAGTGAAGTGGAAGTGGGCCAAAACTTTGCGGTCGGGCAGGGATTTTTTCTTTGCATTTTGCTTCAAAGTTCACGTACCAAAGGTTCCATCTCTCAGATGTTAAATTTCTGAACCTGCGCGTATGCAAATTCCAATTGACGACAAGCATCAACCACATGAAAATTCATCCTTCACATTTTTCTAAAAACATAATGGTTTTCATGGTGAAAAACCTTTATCAAAATTCGATACTATTTCTATGACAAAATCCTCTTAGGAGTTCAAAGATCTTCTTAAGCCAAGATCTAATATCTTCTTGGGATTATTGAAAAAAAAAACTGGAAAATCCTGCACAAAGTTCAACGAGTTCTGGCAAAAGGCCCAGATCTAACTTCGAAGAGTTTTCAATTACTAAGATCCATCTTGTCAGATTCCCTGTAAAATCTACCCAAGCATTTAAAGGTTTCTAAATTTTGCTGTCAAACTTTTTTTCTTTTGCTCGGTGAATAGGGGAAGCATTACCCTCAAGATAGCACGTTATCAAAATCAGGTCCATTAAGCAACCAGCCACACCGGAGGGCCTTCTATTCTGTCAAAATTCACCCAGGACTTACACCTTGCCTTGCCCATTTGCCCCGCATTATCACGGGCCAGTGCCAACACACGGTGGGGCAAACCCAAAGAGGTTTGAACCCGTGTCGTAACAGTCATTACAGAATGTGCTCCGCCTAGCGCTAGAACATAAGCCAGCTGGGCGTTACACAATAAAATATCACACCAAACATACATCCTTCTTAAAATTACAGATTTACCTAGGGCAAGAATCAAGATCCTCTCAAAAAATAAAAGTTCTTTAAAGCAAAATCACTAAATTTTTTTTCTCTGTTGTATCGCATCACTACATGGACAATAATTTAGCTCGAACAATACCATGCTTTTAAATGATTTCAATTTTTCTTAAGTGTTTCATTTACAAATCTTTGAAACTTGGCACCGAGAAATGACATCGTGTACTTACCAGCTGGTAAATGGCTTTGGGAAAAAGCTTGTGGTGGTGGCCATGGATCTTCGTGGGAGGCAAGCTGTTAGTGAAGTGGAAGTGGGCCAAAACTTTGCGGTCTGGCAGGGGTTTCAGCAGCAATTCCTCGGTGAATTCTTCCTCTGTGTGTATGCACCGGACTGAAGTGCAGTGAAAGATGGCTGCTATTGCGAGGATGAGCAGAAGCTTTATACTTCTAGGTTCGATCCCCATCACGCTTCGAAATTAAATTATGGATTGTGTTGCACTGAAAGAAAGTGCCTGTTCCTTGTCCAATTATTAAATAAAAATCACTCCAGTTTAGGCATTTCACCTACTCTGTCATATTGTGAGAAATAAAGGAAGGTGGTGTCTCGAAACCCCCATCGCTGCTAACTCTAAACTGCCTTCTTAGTAATTTGTAACGTTTTGTTCACGGATTACAGGAATCTGTAACAAATTTGCGGATATTTCTGCCGGCTTCATGTAGTGGGTGAAGATTCGAGACCGCCATCATTATGGAGAAAGGCGTTGGCATAACAGTTTTCCGTTGAGGTTTTGCGGGAAGTTCTCGGAAATTGCTGAGAATAAACAACACATGAACAATTTGCCCGTTGTATGCCCGCCGAATGTGGACGCTAGGTGTCAACATTAGAAAGAAAAGGACGACGAAAGTCTCACTCAAAGGAAGGCCTATCGGCCTAACAAGCTAATAATATCCATGGCAAAGTGGGGGTGAATATCCATGGTTAAGAATTTTGTTATATTGTGAGTTTATTGTAAGTAATAGTTTTATGTGCTTACAAATAACTTTAAATATGGTTACAAAATCATTTAGGACTCTAGTAATGGATTTTCTCATTGGCCACTATTAATTTAGAGTTGACCAATGCAACTTATAATGTTTAACTTGGAAAAGAAAATATTTATTTTTCAATATTATTAAAAAGCTATTTTTCAAATATGTGATTGGACCATAACTTGAAAGTCTTATTGTAGCTTTTGCATAATATAATGCCATGTAGATAACTACATCACATATTTTATGCCACAATTTATGGATTTGGTTGCAATATTCATGTATTATTTTTAAATATTTGTGTAGTGGTTTTTTAATCCCAAAATGAAATCCTTGAAAATAGTTCATATTCACATAATAATATATCTACAATCAGTTATTTCCCACCATAATTTTTTTTGTAAGCTTGATAGGACTACATCTTCATCATGTCCAACTTCTCACCTCGATCAGGGGGGATAACACAAGATTTGAACCCAAGGCTTCCAGTTCGGTGAGACTTCATTTCCATGACCATTGCCAATTGAGCTACCCCAAGCGGACATTTCCCACCATAATTTAAGAAAGTATTTACACTAAAAATGGATATAAATAACATGTAAATAAATACAAACTCAACATATTGGGTCGGTATTTAAAAAATATTGACATATTATCTTTCTTACATTACACCTAATGCCTACACATATCCTCTATATTTGGTTGTAGAGCACCTCTCGGTGTAACAATTTTAATAATAGTTAATAAACAAAATACATTAAAAAATGATTTTTGAAAACATATCTTATTGTGTTGAGAGGAGATCTCCAACCCAGTATGGTAAATATGTTGTAATGTAATGTCTTGTTTAACATTTTGACTCGGTTAAATTACACAAAACTAAAACTAAAAATAATATAAAATAAAAATAAAAATTAATAATTATAATTAATAATTAAACCAACGTAGATACATATTAACTCTAGATCTACCAAGTGTTGAGAGGGACCAATTCTCTTTCCACTCTAAAAGAGGTATGCATAATCTCTTGATCCCTCTTGGTGCTTGGTAGATTCAAAGTTAAGATGGATCTAGGATGGTATTTTATTGTGTCAAGAAGCACACTCCAACTTAGTATGGTAGAGATGTTGTAATGTTCCGTTTAACAAATAAAAATAAAAATAACTCTAGATCTACGTAGTGCCAAGAGGGATCAAATCTCTTGAGATACAAACCTCTTTTAAAGCGAAAAGAGATTTGATCCCTCTTGGCGCTTGGTAGATCAAGAGTTAAAATGGATCTAGGTTGGTTATAAATATTTATTCCTATATTTCTTTATTTGTATGTTTTTCTGTGTGAAGTTCGTCATTTTATTATCAAAGTAACGCATTACAAGTGGTAGTGATATGTGCTACTGGCTTGCCTGTTGGGAAACCAACCCAATAACACAGATTAAGTAGGTTGAGATTATAGATGCTTCTCTTAATGAGTTCAACAGATAAAAAGAAAGCATAGCCAAAATCGACAAGGAGCTCCAGATGACTATAAACATTAAGGCTATGTTCTAAAGAGTTATGCCAACTGAAAAAGAGACCTCCTATTTTCATTTATACAAGACAAAATTACTATTACTTCAACAAAACTTGAAGTTTTCAGTGCATAGTATCCTGAAGTTTCCTCACGTTGTGCAACAAACCACGACCTGTAGAGAGCCATAAACAATGAGTAAACACCATTTTCCAACCAGAGTGCTTGAACCAACAACCAATTTTTGTGGCCTAGAGGTGCCACCCATGAGCCATGCAAAGATGCTCCTCCAACATAATAGTGACCCACGAACTATGGTCTGAATGAGATTGACATCTCTTAGACCTCACAACCACCATGACGTCCATAACCAACAAAGAGCAAACCAAATTCCAATTAGAATGAACAAGCCACAAAGTGGTCTATAGGAAAGGTGGATGGGGCGGCATGAATCCCGATGATGGACCATTGACCACTACAATCCTCGAACCTTCGATTCTTGTGAGACCCACAACCATTAAAATGGAGCCCAATGTTGAGCTATGAGGGAATAACCATTAAAGACCTAGAAGAGAGCAATTTTGAGCCTAAGGCTCGACTAGAGAAGCTCGCAAAAACAAAATAAAGCAAATAACCCTGCGTGAGAGGTGGACCATTAATGTAATCCTCATAGGCTAAATAAATCCCTAGAGCCACCATGCAAATGTCAGAGACTAGAGGGTGCCAATCAAAAGATGAATTGAGACACATACCCACCACCTCTGATAAAACCAATAAAGATAGAGGGTCAAACCAATCAAAGAATGCATGGCCGCTATGAGGAATGTAGGCATAACGACTTTGAATGGGCATAGTTGACAGTGCAGAGAGAATTACAGAGTGTCTCACAAGGGTTAGAGGAATACCTAAAGAGGGACACCAACAAACAATTATGCTATCTCCTGCCATGATAGAGGTGAGCCTCTCTAAGAAATAATTAGGAGAAATCATTATCGATTGAGCCTAGTAAGGTACATCGTACGATCGTCGGGGGCTCGTAAATGTTTCCATCACATGAAAATGTATTTGAGTGTGGTCGAACGTAGCAAGGAATGAGTGTTGGGCCAGGTGGCCACATGTTCCACATGTCCAATTCATGGCAATGACATTTGGTGAGATCCTTCACTTATCGTGGGGGATTCTTTCTTTGTATGTTAATATCAATTATTATTACTAATAAATTCTATAACAATATATAGCTATAATGATATTTTTAGAATAGTTCATGTTGGATCCTCAATATAATAGGATTTGTTCTCTTTCTTTTTAAAAAATATATAGTTATTTTCATTTATATGAGGAGGTTATTATATATATATATATTATGGTTTTTATTAAATTATATATAGATTATTTGGTGGAAATGATAATTAGGGCAAACTTTTACTCACATGACATGAGGTTGATCTTGTTTACTGTCATTATAACCCCTAGGTATTCCCATGCTACCCCACACTTGACATATAGGGTTAATTGAGGTTTGAACCAATGATGTTATAAGGAGTGCCTTAAGAATGCACTCCCTCACACACTTATCTATATCCTAGGGGATTTTTATAAAAGAAAGATGGGGTGAGCTTAATCCACTTATGTGTGCATAGGTCACAAGACCATTAATATAATATCTCAGGGTGCAACCACATGGTTCAATTAATACCTCAAGGCATTTCCATATTTTTAAAAATAAGTGACCCAATTAATTTGCTTATGTCTGCATGGGTCACAAAGTCATTAATATAATCTCTCACTGTGTAACCAACAATTTGACCATTACATCAAGGTATTCCCATAACTTTTAAGATAAACAGACCTCACAAGAATTGTACTTATACCAAAAACCTTATTGGTTTTCACCATTACATCTAATTCCTTTAAATAGTTTTTATTTTGACATTTCCTTGAATCCATTTTAAACATATACTATACTAATTATAAACCAACTTAGATCCATCTTAACTACGGATCTACCAAGCGTCAAGAGGGATCAAATCTTTTTGCATCTTAAGATATTTCCATCTCAAGAGATTTGATCCCTCTTGGCACTTTCCAAATCTGGAGTTAAGATGGAGCTAGGCTGGTTTAATTCCCCCCTTTAAAAAGAATACATTTCACATGAATATCAAATCTTTTTGCATCTTAATATATTTCCATCTCAAGAGATTTGATCCCTCTTGGCACTTTGCAAATCCGGAGTTAAGATGGATCTAGGCTGGTTTAATTCCCCCCTTTAAAAAGAATACATTTCACACGAATACCATGAACAATACCATGGGTTCTCATAAACCTAGAGCTCAAAAACCACTACCAAGTCAAGTTTACCTTAACTACTCAACAAAAAATATTAAAAAAAATAATAACATAGATTTTTTTATTTTAACATAGAGTTAATTTTATTTTATTTTGACGAAGTTAAAATGTTTACATTACATTACATTTTTTTTTGTAGAGTCAAAATGTTTACATGTCAAGACAAGACATCACAACGTCTCTTGCATACTAGGTTGGAAAGTGCCTCTCGACACAATTAATTAATTTTAAACATATTTAATAAACATATGAGGCACTTTTAGAAAATTATGACATCTTAGATCCATCTTAACTCCAGATCCACCAAGCACCAAGAGGGATCAAAACTCTCTCTTGAGGTGCAAACCACTTTTAGAGTGAAAATAGATTTGATCCCTCTCGGTGCGCTTGGTAGATCCATAGTTAATTATTATTATTACTATTCAATTTTAAGGTTTAAGGTCACAACCAAGCCAGACACCAATTTGGTGTATGAGATTCCCTTCTTTGTGGGACAAGGGACCCACTTCTACGAAATGATTTCATTGCTAGGTCTACGAAGGCATACATACTCTACCCCCTCTAGTTTTGAACGCGTGACCTCTTAGGAGGAAACACATGCTCTTAACCATTAAGCCCACTCAAATTGTATATAATGGATACAAGCTGATTTAATTATTAGCCTTTAAATAAATCATATTAGAAAAAATACTATATGTTAAAAATACCATGAACGAGACAGATTTATAATTTATTTTAAATTTAATTGTAATTTTTTTTGCCTAAATTAAAATATTCCCTCAACCTTTAGACCTTTAGACCTTTGCCTAAATAATGTTCCCTCGACCTTTAGAACCCCTAACACCATTCGTAAGTACCTCCGATCAGTGAAGGATCCTATCGACCCTAAGGACATGAAGGGTGTCTATATTATTCCTTATTCTTGTGGGACCCACTATATTGGTGAGTCTAGACGCTCAATTAATTAGAGGATTAGTGAGCACGCAACAAACCTTAAACATAGGAGGACCAAGTCTTCTGGACTAGCAGAGCATGTTGAGCAAACCAAACATCATGTTTGTATTGAGGAGGCCAGTGTTATTGCTAGAGTTTCGCAGTTCCATCACCGCAAATTTAGGGAAGCCCTTGAGATTGAAAAAGGGCCAAACAATCTCAATAGAGAGGACGGCTGGAAGATCAGTAGTTGCTGGGTCCCAGCCCTCACTTCTTAGTCGGGTGCTTCCCCTCCTCCCCTCCCTCTTTTTATAGCTTGTTCTGGTTCTCTTATATGTTAGTTTCCCCTTGTTATCCTTTAACCTACTCCCTTTTACCATAGTTCTTTGATCCTCTTTGATGGGTAGTATAAGATATTCAATTAGTATTTAGTTTAAGCTATTAGTTACATACAGAAATTTAACTAAATAAAATAAAATTAAAAATTACTTTGATATTGAAATTTAATCTATATTTAGACTTAAATTAAAAATGATAATATGTTTTTTGACTTATTAATTTATAGTTAAAATGAATAAACAAATTAATTAATAAATAAACAATTAAATAAAAAATTAAAATATAAAAGATTTATTCTTATTATATAAGACTTAAATTAATTTATTTTAATAGCTTCGATCTAACATATATAACAATTCTAACAATAGGATTTTAATTTTTATTAACCTCTAAAATTAAAATAAATATGAAATAATTAATACTTTTTATGTATTTTTAATGTAAAACCCCTTTTAATTTAATAATAGTATAACTAACTATTGACTTAATAATTATTTAAATTCTCTAACTTTAACTTGTTTTAATTTCAATTTTTAATTAAATGCTCTCCTTTCCCTTGGTCGGTCCAACTCGCTGTTTCCTAGTCAAATATAACCGTTAGCTTGTCAATTTAGCCGTTGGTTGGCCAAATATAGCTATTGGAGGTTTTGCTTTGCCTATTTAACATGCAACCTAAATCTGATTCTTCAACTTATCCTGACGACGAATCACACTAGTTGGTTCGAAACGCATCAAAATATGTAATATCATGTGATTTATTCCGAAAAATTTCTCATAGATTACATTATCACTAACATAAAAAGCATCTATATCCGCAAAAATATAATATTTTATAAAGCATATGTATCCACAATATTTTATATATGTTTTATTCAATAATCACATTCATACCCTACTTAGTTTAAAAAGAAATTCAATAAATTTCATTAGAAATTTGAGTAGAGAAGAAATTCAATAAATTTGATTACAAAATTGAGTTGAAAATGATACAAGTTAATTTTGGTAGATGCCTGCAATACCAGACCACAACTCTAATGGTTGTGGTCATGCCCACCCTTGGATGTGCAAAGCAAATTTGCATCTAGAGTAAAATAATTTTCATCCACTCGTGTGAACCTCTTGGGGTTCTTTGCGACACAATAGTAGACTTATGATTGTCCTGGCGAATCAAGCATCCGCTCCGTGTCAAATTCTTCATTGCCTTTCTGTTAGGGATTCTTCTTTCTTTGGCATATTTCTTCCATTTTTATCCATATAAATCCATGCCCCTTCTATCTATCTACTCCGCCCTCAATAAATTTCATTTTGAAAGAGGCTACTCGTCTGGTCTCTGTAGTTCTCACCACCCTTCAATCCGGGCTGTATTCCCCCTATATCGTAGAGGTTTTGCGGGGTTCAGTGATATTTGCAGGCCAAGATGCAGATATTTGTGAAGACTCTCACAGGGAAGACGATCACCCTCGATGTTGAAAGCAGCGATACCATTGATAATGTGAAGAGAAAAATCCAGGTATTTCTCTTGAAATTGGGATCATGGCGTATCCAAATTAGGTTTATGTTTTCGTTTGTTTAGTTGTTTGGTGCGAGTGGGGTTTTGTATGACAGAATAGTAGAACTAAGTTTTTGTCTTTGATTTTTATGTTGCATGTTGGGGTTTTGCTTTTACTGTGACATCTGGTTATGAATGGATTCTTTTATGATTTTCTTTCTGGTCTCTGTGGTTTTATGTCCGGCATTCATGCCGTGTTGTTGCCGTTTTATTTTATTTATTGCGGGTTTTTGTTGTGTCATGTGAGCTTTGTGTACGTATACGTTGCCTTCACTTTTGATATAAGGGGGACTGTTTTTTTTTTTTTTTTGTCTCAAGATTCTGCAACTTTGTATTGTCAGTGATTGTGCTTTTAACAATTGGGCATTCTATCTTGCATTTTTTGTAATTTTTTGCAAGGGGGAGGGATTTCTTTTTCAAGATTCTGCAACTTTGGATTGTCAGTGATTGTGCTTTAACAATTCTATCTTGCATTTTTTGTAATTTTTTTGGTTGTGTTAATGGAATGCTATTTGACTTTTATTTTTAAGATGCTTCTTACATTATACACCTATCTACCCACCTGGACTTAACCCTTCTCAACTCCATGTAGGTAGTGTGTCCGCCACTTCTTGCCAGGATCGAACCTGGTGGAGGCTATGCCAGCGCCCCACTTTCACCCACCCAGCTGACCTCTTGTGGCAAGTCACTATGAAACTTCCTTTATTTACGGTGGAAACGCAGTCCCTTTTTTCTGGTTTTACACAGCCTGTTATCAGGCGGCCCCCCTTTTTCTGTTTTAACACAGCTGGTTATCAGTCTGATCCCTTTTTCTGTTTTATCACAGCCTGTTATCTGGCTGATCGCTTTTTCTGTTTTAACACAGCCTGTTATCAGGTGGGTCACGTCTTCTAGAACTCAAACTTGGTTCATCACTGTTGCCAAAATGCAACAGACTCTTAAATTTGGCAAGTCTTAATAAGAACACAATGATGAGAAGGTACACCTTTCCAGTGGACACAAATTCCGTAAGTTCAACCCCTACCTCCAGGGCCCTGACAATTACCTTAAGGCCGTGAAAATGTAACCCTGGTCAATAATGTGAAACTCCCTTTTTCTGAGGCCTTAGGGAGAAAATGGGGGTGTGCTTGGATCATTAATATGTTCACCTGGTATTCATCTCCGGGTGTCATAAGTTTGAGCCATATCTCCAAGTGAGCGAAAGCTGGTGGGGATGGAACCTTACCCTGTCGTGAGAAACTTCTAACTCCTCACTGTTACTCCCGAGCCTGTCAGGCGTACCAAAATTTGATTATTTGGTATTGGTACTTACTAATACTCGTTAAAATCATTGTGGATTTTTACTGCTTGTATAGTGCTTGCTGATAGCCTTTTGAATCTTTGCAGATTTGGAAAGGTTTGTAGAGTACTAACTGATAGTCTTTTAAATCATTGTGGCTTTTTAAGGGCTTGTAATATGTATGGTACTTGCTTATTAATCATTGTGGATTTTTAAGGGCTTGTAATATGTATGGTACTTGCTTATAGTCTTTTAAATCGTTGCAGATTTTTAAGGGTTTGTGTGGTATTTGAGGTTTAAGCACTGTTTATAGTGAATTTTGTTTCTTTTCTAAAGTGCAATTGTAGTTATCCTGTAAGTGGGTCTGTTATTTGGTTGTTGTGACAGTACAAGGAGGGTATCCCTCCACATCAGCAGCGATTAATATTTGCTGGAAAACAACTAGAAGATGGGCTCACTCTAGCTGATTATAATATGGAAAACGAATCAACTCTTCACTTGGTTTTGCGGTTAAGGGGAGGCATTTCCATCAAGGTGAAAACCCTTACAGGAAAGGAAGTCGAGATAGATATTGAACCCAATGATACAATTGACCAAATTAAGCAGCCAGTTGAGGAAAAGGAAGGAATACCGCCTATACAGCAAAGGTATGCAATACTCCTAGATCCATGTGCAAGTATATTTGTGTGCCTTTTATAATATAATTTAGTTCTTTTATAGTATGATTTCATCTATTTGTGTGCCTTCTATAATATAATTAAATAATTTGGTTCCTTTATAGTATGATTTCATCTATTTGTGTGCCTTCTATAATATAATTTAGTTACTTTATAGTATGATTTCATTGTGCAAGTGACTGTATTATTGTAAGTTGATCATATGTGTGTTCTTATGCATAAAATTCCTAGAGATTAGAGTCTAGACCCTAACAAGCTTTTCCAGCTCAAGTCAATGTTGCAGCACTGGGCTTTTCCCGCTCAAATCAAATTTGCATAAGCATCAGCCACAAGGATTTTGTTCAAAATTCTGTACTTATATGGGTTTTTAAGTAGCTGGTATGATTCATGTTTCTGTGTTGAGCCATTGTAGAAGAAAGGCATAGGCAATAGGTGCAATTTTCCTCCCTTTCTCTTGGGAAGTTCATTAATGTTTCAGGTTTCTGCCCTTATATTTCTCTCTGGAAATTTGATAAGAACTTCTGTTGTAAGTTGCAACTGCTTTTTGTAGACTATATAGCAGATTGCCTTCTAAGCAGGGAAGCTTTCTGGAAGCAAACTGTGAATTTTAAATTTGCTACTCAACAGGATTCTGCTATATATTTTGTGAGCTATTATCTAGATTATAAAATTTAACTTTGTTTTCCCTGTAAAGTCATCTATAATGGTTGTAATTTTGCATTTTATAAATTCAAAAGAGATTAGCCAGTTCTGTTGTATTGCCGTACTTAAGATATTTTAAGCTAGTTTTCCCTCTTAAATCTATCATTTTCCATGCATTAAAATGCCTTTTTACAAAGGTTTCTACATTTTCTATACTTCAACATCAATTTTAAGAATATCAGATTTACGCATGGCCTCTTGGACACTTCCAAGTAATTATACCTTACCCAGGCAGAGTTATACTTTGTTTGTGTCAAATAATTTAGTTGTTCCTAAAATAATATAGCAGACTATCTAGATTCAAAAGTGCTAATGAAATCTGGAATTATACATTTCTTGTACTGTTGATTGGTTGTATTCAAAAGGTTTGTGACATAAAATCTGCTAGTATTTCCCATTTTGAGGGTACCTGTGTTTTGCTTTATAGGACCACTTATATGTGCACCTTGCTAGTATTTCCCATTTTGAGGGTACCTGTGTTTTGCTTTAAATCTACTATCTATATATTTGACTGAATCTGTTTTAGAAAAAATGATAGCAGTTTCATTTTTGCTGTTGTATTTTAGAATGCAACTGAGTACACTTGTGACCTGATTTCTTTATGCAGAAATGAAGTAATTTCTTCATTATGGTAATGAAATTGTGTTTCTTTCTAGATTGTGGAGACCCCATAGAGAAACCCAAGGGATGTTTCCCCATATTAGTGGATGGCATCCCCTATGTCACAAGGTTCGTCAAACTTTAACCTTGAGGTTTGAATTTTGGCGAACCTCATAAATGTTTTGAGGTTCGACGAACCTCATCGAACCTCATAGCCAATGACCAAGTCCATAGATCAAAAC
Source organism: Pinus tabuliformis (assembly GCA_031772625.1). Classification (NCBI taxonomy): domain Eukaryota; kingdom Viridiplantae; phylum Streptophyta; class Pinopsida; order Pinales; family Pinaceae; genus Pinus; species Pinus tabuliformis. The sequence continues at coordinate 195,474,129 of CM062814.1, read as the reverse complement.
TCATAACTTCATGTCACAACCCAAGCTTTTATTTTATCCTTGCAGTTTCCAAGTTTGTGATAGCATATTTTATGTTTATTGATGTTGATTTGTTACTATTTTATCCTATAATTCATTTGAAATTAATATATGTTTTATCCTTGCAGTTTCCAAGTTTGTGATAGCATATTTTATGTTTATTGATGTTGATTTGTTACTATTTTATCCTATAATTCATTTTAAATTAATATGTGTTTTTATATATATAGACGAACCTAATAGCGAACCTCATCAAAAAATTTGAACTCAAACCGAACCCAATCATTGTCGAACCCTAACTCGAACCCGAACCATGTGACATTGGGCATCCCTAGTTAAGTTATCTGTGTAGACAAGTGCTTCTTACCTGGGGGACTTGAACTGAGCACCCAAGTGCCCAGTAACACTGCCTGACAACTCGTTGAACTGATCCCTTGGAATAAGCTAATTTCTTATCTATGTAGATGGATTGGTATTTTTTAGATTGGAATTTGACTTACTTTGATGCTCAGTATAGATACCTTTGTGCGGGCTAAAATATTGAAATGCTGAATAATGTCAATAATCAAATTTCTTTTCTGTGTTGAAGAATTGGTATTTTTTAGGCTAAAAAATTTCCTGTTTTTATGCCCACTGCAGGCTCATCTATGGAGGAAAACAGATGAATGATGAAAAGACAGCCCGTGAGTACAACATTGAGGGTGGTTCTGTTCTTCATCTCGTGCTGGCTCTGCGTGGTGGTTGCTAGTGGGATGGTTAAGAAATATTTTCTGCCACTGCTATGGGTTCTTCGTATCATGAAACTAGAGAAATTTGGGCGCAACATTTTTTGTGTGCTGTTTAGATGCTTAGTGGTAATGGGTGATGGTACTGAGTGTCCCATGTTTGTATTTCTACATTAGGTTTGTATTTTTCTGATTAAGTGTGTCAAATATTCAATTCCAACTTTAAAAAATGGGTAGTGAAGAGTTGGCTGAATCTTTACAGATCCTATCAGATTTAACTAAATGATGAAGATTGTGGATGCATTGAGTTATGGGGAATTGTCCATCTTCCTATGGTTTCTAATGCCCCATTCTTCTTAAAATGACCCCAATCAGAATTTGTGGTCTTATTTTGTGTTCTTATTTTCTTTGTTCTACATATCATTCTGAAACTCTTCTGAAGATATAAGTGATTTGTTGGAATTATGAATGCTAGGTTTTGCCTCTGATGGCCTCGAGTAAACTTGATTGATAGTTTGAACATTTTTATGGTACTTCCATTAATACCCCTTATGAGCTCTGATATGTTGCCCTACTGATATTTGGGAAAAAACATAGAATGGAATATGTGATATGCAAGAGATGACACTAAGAATCTTGTACTGATATGCAAGATACGAGACTAAGAATCTTGTGGTGGTTGCTCTGGGATATATGACAAGTGGCTGGATGGAATCTTATCAAAAGTTATGCTAAGAATCTTACCCAGAAGTCGTAGTTTGATCGGATCGATATGGGATATATGTGATGGGGGTGGGTGGAATCTTTATCAAAAGTTATGCTAAGAATCTTATTTATTTAGATATGGCCTGGTCGCTTTGTGATGTAACTAGTGGATCTTTGACCAAATCATCATACTATTTGAAAAGATGGTGGACTTGGTGAATCGGTAGTTGTTTAGCCCTTTCTGTTTGTTGGAGAATCTCATCCCCGGGGCTTTTTGTGGAGGTTGTACGGTGGTCCAAGGTGCATCTGATATCATAGGTGGGAGTGCTGTCAGCCAACATCACTCTTCCTGATCGCTGTCTAGAAAGTTGGTGTGATATTTTTGTGGGTACATAGCCTTTCTTCAGCTTGCGGGCAGGATTGGGATCTCTGCCATATTTTCGTTGTATTGTTGTATTCTGCTGCTGAAATATGTTTTTGGTTATCAGATGTACTCATATAGATCTTGTTAGTTTCCAGTTTATTTGTCTTTGTGTAGGGTCTTCTTTCTCATTTATGCTATGTGTTAAGGGTGTGCAATTGGCTGGAAAGATCAGTTCACAGATTAAAAATTCCATCAGATATCAATGCCCAAATGGTGATCATTTGGGTGCCCCATTCCTTAGGGTTCGGGTTTTTAGTTAAAAGTTGTATACACATGGTTCTCGCTAGTTTCCATTGTCTTTTTAATTTTATTGTTTTTAATTTATTTTTATTTTTGTTTGTGTTTAAGGGTTTTCGTTCACTTTTAGGCTGTGTTTAAGGGTGTGCGATTGGCCGGAAAGATCCGTTCATAGATTAAAAATCCATCACAAGATCCAATCATGTTGCTCATTAATTTGTTATATCCAGATGGCCATATGTTGTTGCAAAAAACGAACGCTGATGATACATCATCACAGGTAGCCACAATTTGTTGTACAATATCTGCAATCCAGCATGCAGCGTCACATCCAATCTAAGTCGTTGTACAATAGTTACAATCCATCATACTTAATCATATCCAAAGGCAATTCGCCATTTATTAATCACATCTGTACATTGTCACTGCACATTGACAAATTCTCTGGAATTTTGTGAAGATCATTGTTGAATTCGTGCTGTAGTCAAACAGTGGCATAGATCCTTCCAATTGTTTTCAAATAAAAAATGGAAATTGAACTTACCCGTCGAGTGTATTTTACCATAATTAAATGTTTTGGAGGTCCAATTTTCTAATAGGTATAGCAAAATGGTTCATAAAGCAAAATCAAATAATTCATTGTGCAAATTGAACCCAGAACGAGTGAGAAAATGGATGGAGTGTTCACGATGGAAAAAATCAAATCTAGATTAGGCAATAATCTACTTCAATAATCTACTTTGAAGTGGTAAGTGATTTCAACCCACAACCAATCTTCCAAACCTCGTCGAACCCCTACTAAATTTTACCGCTACACCACAAGATTGTACTCCAAATTATATATTTTTATTCATAATCCACCAGTGAATATAATTTATTTTTATTCATAATCCACCAGTGAATTCTGTTATATAATTTGAATTGCTTTGTATGTAACCATTTGGTCTGCAACTTTGAAGTGGTAAGTGATTTCAACCCACAACCAATCTTCCAAACCTCGTCGAACCCCAACTAAATTTTACCGCTACACCACAAGATTGTACTCCAAATTATATATTTTTATTCATAATCCACCAGTGAATTCTGCTATATAATTTATTTTTATTCATAATCCACCAGTGAATTCTGTTATATAATTTGAATTGCTTTTTATGTAACCATTAATTTGAATTGCTTTGTATGTAACCATTTGTTGTGTAAGAGCAATGATTATTTTTATTTGTACCATACTCAATGAAATTAGACGAATTAAAATTATATCAATGCATTTCAATTATGTTGGGATATATTTAAATGGAAGGAGCCTAGGAGAGAAAACGAGTTATTTGGAAAATTTACCCATTATTTAAAAAAATAGAAGAATATATTTAAATAAGAAATGGTAGCAGTCTCCATCTCCTTCTCAACTTTAATCGAATAATAATTCAAGTTTATGTCATCACCCTAAAAATTTGTTAATTCAAACTTACCATTAATCTACAGAACCATAAAACAAATGAAATAAAAAATTCATAACACGAAAACCATCCAGAAAGTTAGATTTAAAACAAATTTTCTTATAAAATAAGAAGTGTACAACTTGACACTAATCATACAACACTCTAAATGATGGAAATTATGTGAATTAGTATCTGAAATAGTGAATTAATATTATGTGAATTAATGATGGTGATTTTTACTTGTTATAAATATATCCCTTATGCCTATGTGGTATAATATATTGGAGTTTTAATTGGTTAATTCGTTTGTCTAAGGGTAGTATATCTCTTGTTCTTTTGTTCATGGTTTAGTTCCTTGTTAGGTTCTTTTTAAAGATTTTTGTTGGTTTAGGGGTTGCTAAAAGTGTTTACTATAGATTAATGATCTCTTCATTATTTCAAAATGATACCTTTTTCTTCTTGATTTGTCCTTCTAATAATGAAGAGATTATTGGAATGGAAAGCATTGAGCTAGTCAATACATATTCTCCCATGGATAGCTTGATATTATGGCACTTTCCAGATCAATTTATTATTCCTCCATTTGCAATCATTACTTGACACTCTGGTGCTGGATATAGGAAGCAATTCAATTCTTTTGTTACCCTACAATGAATAAAATTGTGGGTGCTTCTTGAATCAATCAACACTATCACCTTTTTCTTCTTGATTTGTCCTTCTATCTTGATGGTTTGAGGAGTGGTAATTCCCGCCAATGCATTACAAGATATGGTCGGATTTATTTTTTCTTCATATAGGCTTTGTTCCTGGAATATATCCTCTTCTTTTGACCTTTCTTGCTCCTTTTCTTTTTCCTCTTCACAATCTATGTAGAATAATTTCTTCTCAGCACACTTATGACCTTTTGTGTATTTGCTATCACAATTGTAACAAAGCCCTTTTGCTCTTTTTTCTTCCAATTGTTGCGGTGTCAACCTTGTAGGTTGTGGAAGACTATGGGCAACAACACTTCCATCTTTATAGTTGTGAATGGTATGCTTCCTAGTTGCCATAATTTTGCTTTCCATTTTTCTTGCTAACCTGAATCCCTTCTCTAATGAATCAGGTTCCCAAAGGCGCACATCATGTTGGATATTATCCTTTAAAGACCCTATGAACACATCAATCCTATGCTCCTCTGGAATATCTTTTACCCTTATGTTTAATTTTTGGAACTCCTCAATGTGCTCCATTATTGAACCCTTTTGTTTGAGACTCATCAATTGGCTAAAAAAAGTGTTGCTTTTTGTATCCTCATAATGTGCTATCAATTCTTCCGTAAAAATTGCCCAAGTGATAAATTGTTTACGAGAACAAAGCCATTGATACCATACAAACTGATTTGGTTCCAAATATAAAGTTGCCATACGTACCTTTTGTGTGTTTTGCACATTATTGAGATCGAAGAATTGCTCCATCTGTAATATCCATGTGGCGGGATCCTTGCCATCAAACTTCCTCATATCGATTTTTGGAATGTGGTGATTCTTCGATCCAACATTAGCATCTATGGAATCATGATTAACATTTCTTTTGTTCTCATCATGAGGTTCCTTTACTACCTTCTCACCATTAGTAACCCTTTCTTGTAGCAACTTCTTCAATTCTTTCATGTCTGTCTTTATATCTATCTTCAAATCATCCATCTTAGCTTCCATGTCTGTCTTCAAATCTATCTTCAAATAATCCATCTTAGCTTCCATGCCCTTTATCTTAGATTCCACGCCATTTACCTTAGATTCCACGCCACTTATCTTAGCTTCTGTTAGCTTTTGTGAGCGTGACATTTGTTGCACTTGTTCTTGTAATTTTGATATATCATGTAGCATTTCTTCCTCTTCTTCATGAGTCATGCTAGAACTTTCAGGTTCCTTACTAGGTGTTTGCATTTTCTTTCCTCGGGGCATCAGTTACCGATAATAATGTTTTACTATGCCCTTTGAATTCCGTTAAACCAAGCTTACATAAAAATTAAAAAAAAAAACTACACACATTTTTTCACTCTATAGAAGCCTGATATTGAATCTGATGTATCTCTGTAATTTCGGATCATCCAATTATGAAATTGCTACCTGTAGTAGCCTTCTGCGTCCTCTTTCCAATGCCACAAGTCTGAGCCAAATTGGATTCTCCAAGGAAGAGTTATGTGAAATCTCCCACAGTGACTTGCTTTTAGACTGGTTCAGCAGAGCGAACTTGTATGACGTGCCACGAGTCACTGTTTCAACCTTTGAATCTGAAACTCACACACAAGAAACTACAGTCCGTCCTCTTTCTGCACCTTCTTACGAAATTTCAATCCGATCCCCAGAGAGAAGGTTATGACGATTTTCCCCAGGTCACCTGTTTTGAATGTAATTCAGGAGTCTGCAAAAAGGCCAACTTCCTCAGATCATATCTCCAAAAATATCGCGCGAAAAGCTCTGAAATTCGGACCCAAGGTTCAGCGCCAATTCTTCGCAAATGGGTTTTTTTTGCGACTTCTGAAACATCACAGAAAAAAAGTTATAGCGAAAATGCCACGATGACCTGTTTGGAGCAGCGAAACCCTAGAATCCAAAGCTCTGATACCAAATGTTATGAAACCAGCTCACAAAAAGATAGAAAAGAGAGATCCACGCCTTAGAATTCAGCCTCTTCGAGGGGGCAACCTCCTTTACATTACATAAATGAACAATTCTCCGATGATACAAATGAAAATACCTCCTTTCTATATATAGGAGTCTAAGTGGTCCCAATACAATCAAAGCCTACATAACAATAATATTGTAGGGCACAACAATAACAATAGTGGGCTTCTATGTGGCACAATAGTAACAATATGGGCACTACATGGGTACATCAATATAAATAAGGGGTATAACTACAATAGTAATGGGGTAATCACTAGTATTATAGGGACCCAACATTCTTCCTTCTCTATCTAGCATTTGTTTTAGGGTTGAATTTAGGTTTATTTTCAATGTTTTTTTTGGGATAACAATAAATTTCTAGGGTTCTAGGGTTTTTAGCTTTCTCATTCACTTGCACTCTTTTCCTTTAACAATGGGTTGGTTTTTTCAATGGATTTAAGGGAATCTTAGGGCAACACCCTTGCCTTTTCTTTGTTTAGGGAAGTCTTAAGATTTTTAGGGTTGTTTTATGTGTAAAACAAGGCTTTCTAAGGGGGGGAATTCTTATAATTTGTCTAGAGAATGGTTTGGTAGTAAAATTCTCGATTATTCTATGGATTTATGAAATTACTTAGTGGTAGTTTGCCTATTGGGTTGCATAAGTTTTTTATCCTCTTTAATTGGTTTTCTTAAGTTCATCATAGATATTTCTTGTTAGTGGACTAGATGCATTGTTTCTTTGACATGTATATGATGTACTTTGTAGATTTGATTCTCCCTATTTTATAAGTTGTTATTCTCAGTACTATTTACATATTGTTTGGAGATATTCTCTTTATTCAAAGGCTTGTTTTTTTTTGTTCTTATTATTATTGAATACCATTGTTGGTTATCTAACCCTACTCAACCTTTGGTAGTGATTTGTAGTTATTCTAATGAGTATAATTGTTTCTTTGCAAAGGGAGACCTCTCTAAAATCTTCTTGTTGTTTCCGCTTAGAGCTCTATAGTATCCATTGCATCTTATTTTTCTACTAATTTTACAAATGAATCTCAACTTCTTTCAATAGATCAATGTGATTTTCCCATTGTAATCTTGGTTTCTCATGGATGCACATTTAGTGGCATTTTCAATGCAATCCATAATTTTTTATCCTTTATTTGAGAAATATGCTTCAAAGGCTTCTTCTTTCAAACTTCAATGAAAAACCACCTTTACTATGTTGGTATTGGTACTATTATGTTTTGAGGTTCTATTTTCCAATATGTGATTGTGTAGATCTATGTCTTTCACACTATGCTAACTTTTCCAGTGGTTCTCGTCTTTCTACATTGTAAACCCGGTTTCTCTTGGATGCACATTTATAAAAGCTTCATCGTGATCCATAGATTTTGCACCTTTATTTCACCAAGATGCTTTAGATGACTCTTAGACTTCAATTAAAAGCCACCTTTATTAGGCCGTGGAGCAGTGTTGGTATTGGTACTACAACATTTTGAGGTTCTATTTTCTAGTGTAATCGTCCTCTTCTTGGTCTTTTGTTCATATATAAGAAGGATGTTGTACATAAGGATGGCCTTAAGATTGATATTCATTAACTCTCTTCCTTGAGTTAGTTATCCACTTTATGCTTGTTTTTCAATTAATTAAAACAAAGACACATCACATTATGATTGATTTCCATTTGATTTGATCTTTGAGTTGAGTTTATAACTATCTATTTATCCTTCAAGCCAAAAGTCATTATATGCAATGCAACAATAATTTCCTTATGTCTTTGACTAAGCACCTAAATGATCATGTGGTGTCCTCCAATCTCTTACAAAGTTTGAATAAAAGAAACATATGTTGTATCGACTTTTTGAACATTTGATGAATATCTAATTGAAGAAGAATATGGGTTGGGTTTTCTCCCTTGTGGGGTTTTTCCTTGGTCTTTGGCTTTAATCTCTGTATTTAATTGATCTTGGTTGTCTTCTATTGTGCATATTGCTTATTATTCTATCTACAAATTCTTAATGTTATTGGATGATTGAAAAATTCGAAAAGTTATCGCTACTAAAAGAAGAAATTGTTAAAGTGATTATTACAACAAATAACATTGAAAAATTAATATATCCATCGGTTCATTGTTGCCCGAATGATTCGACGACTAGCAAGACCTCACCTTCCCTTTGTTGACATCATAGGGAGAAGGCCCTGTTGATTTCCTGGCTGTTGATATTTTCGACTCCATCAACCTCTGTGATCGAGGTGGGACCCCCCCCTCCGGTCATTGACATTGCAAAAGGGAGGGGGGTCTAGCTATTACTTCTCACTGTCAATCTTGCAAATAGATCTTTGTTGTTTTTTGTGAGCCCACACTTGCAACTTTAGCCATGGTGCATGGTTATATGGTCCATGAGCTTCGTCGGTATTATCTGCTTGTTCCCTATCTCTATTTTTGTTCCTTAGATTCTACAGAAATTGGTTTTTGTAGAGACCCATCTTGTGACAATTTTAACATTCTATCTTGGATAGGTCAACTTTCTTCTTTGGTCCTTTGAACTTCTTGAAGGTTCCCTTCCTCTTGTGATGAGCAAAATAGGCATTAGAGATATTTTTTTCTTCATCCTCGTTAATTACAAATGATATTCGAGCTTCTTAATTGCAGGAATTACACATTTGTTCAAATGTTGGATTATCCTTCCAACTATTAAATCCTGATGCAAAGAGACTCTAATTTTGGTAGTCCTAGAAGAGAAGTAGTTACGAGCTCCTTTTCTAGGAAAACTTCATCTATTGCTTGGAGTTCATATCTAATTCTAGATATTCTTATTAAGTAGGATGATACAATATCGTCTTTTGTCATCTGAATAGTCCTTAGTTCATTATTAAGGCTTCTTATTTGACCTATGTTCTTGATAGTGAATAATTTGGAGAGAGCCTCGCACATTTCTTGAGCAGAATTTATGTTGGATATGTATGGAATTAAGCCCTTAAATCCATCCACTATTAGGATCATAGCCAAGATTTTGGCTCTTGAACTTTTTTTCTCAGTTTCACTTGCTTCATCTATAGGCTTCTTGATTTTTCCTTAAACAAGATTCAAAACTTTGTCCTTTTTGAGGATGAGATCTACTTTTTCCAAGACCTATAATTGGAGGCTCCTTTTAACTTGTTTTTTTCTTGCATTGAGTTTTTCATCTTGATATAAGCTACTCTTTATGACTTCACCTTAAAAATCCTTATTCTCCTTTCAATAGATCTTCAAGCTGTCTTTTTCTTACTTCTTTCACCTTATCTTTGATACCATCTTAGAAAATCAGAAATGCATAAATATTTTCTTATGTTGATAATTACTTTATAGGGCAATAGTGAAGGACTATTACAACAATTGTTGGGAGATGAAGTTTAGGTGGCCAAGAGGCCTAGAAAGGATCTCCTAACTAGGCTACAATCATCTCTAAGGACATCGAGGCAAACATGGATATTCTCCCTATACATTAGGCTTATTGGTGTGCCCTAACCAGACTAGTACATGCACAGAACCTTACGCAAAAATTAGCAGTGGAATGCAATAGAATTGAATGTTGTTTGTGGACTTATAGATAGATGCATGGGACAACAAGGCAACTAGTACAACAGTGCTAATAAATGGGACTAATGGGCTACATGGTGCTACTAACTAGTGCAACAAAGTAAATAACACAATTGGGTTACATGGTGCTGCCAAGATGCATGGGACATCAAGGTACATAGTGGTGTATAGATACATGGGACAACAACAAGCATGGACATTAGCTAGCATGGTGAAGCATGGGCAACATGGCAAGCATGGTGCAACATGGAAAGCATGGACAACATGGCGCAACATGGAAAGCATGGACAACATGGATAGTGGTGGCAAGCATGGTGCTACAAGCACATGAGACATGTTGTATGAGAACATGGTTATGACACATGGGACAACAATGCAACTTAAGGTGTAGCAGTATGATGTGTACAGTATGGTCATAAGGTCCAGCATTGTGATGATGGGTGCAACATGATGACGAGATGCAACACAATGATAGGTGAAGGAGTCACCTTGGAGAATCAGTTGATCAGCATGTCTTCAACTGATCTCATGTATCTTTTTCTTAGAGATGATCTATGCTCTTATCTAGATAAGTCAAAGTGTCGACTTCTGTTGTAAATGTACTATCTATCTCTCTCTCTCTCTCTCTGCTGAACTACTAAAGAACATATAAGAAGAATTGATCAAGGGTTTCCCCACATTGGGGTTTGTCCTTGGCTAGCGCCACATCTTGTGTCCTCGTCTTTGCTTGTCTTCTGTGATTTATGTTTATGTTCTATCTGCAATTTAATTTAATGTTGATGTGATTGCTAATTTGGAAAAGATATTGAGCTAATTGTGAAAATTGAAATAAATTGCTCTAAGCATAGAACATACCTAAACTTAACATGATATCATAGGTGAGGTGAAGACAAAGCCCAAGCAAGAGTGAAATAGAAATCCTCGAAGACAGTTGGGAAAGGACAAAAGGATCAGTGGATTCCTCATCCCTCTTCAAATTCACCAAGTGTGAAATCGAAGCAGAGAATATTATCAGAATGGCGCAACAGAAGCTTCTGATGGCCTATCTAAAGACCACTTCAATGGGAAGTCTGGATCTAAGGGTGGAAAGAAAGACAGATGCCTTGTTTATAATAAGTTCGGCCATTATGCGAAGGAGTGTACGAATGGCAGGGACACATCTCTTTATGAAGATAACAATCATTCCAGGGACATCTTCAAATGATCGAAGGAATGGCAGGTAATGCAGGTCATCAAGGAAATGGTCAACTATTCAAGAAAGCAAGGAACCCCAGGTATGAAGATTCAAATGTTGTTTCTGATAAGATAAAGAAGCGTTATCTTGTATTGGCCCTCTCCTTCAGATTTTGTGGGAATCTAGCTTATTAATTGTAGTGCTTCAAGGCACTTCATCGGATAGAAGGGTGATCTCTCTAATTTAGTAGAGATGGAAACAATTGTGGGATTATACTTGGAGTCGATTCCACCTATCCTGGAAAGGGTGTAAGGAATGTTACCCCTCAATTGAATGAGGGTAACTCGATTCATTTACAAGAATATCTTTATGTACCTGATCGCAAGAAGAACTTGGTGTCCATTCTAACAATGGAATTCAAAGGTTTTAGGGTGGCATTCATCGATGGAAAGGAATTCCATTGGGGACCATGTCAGTTGACACATCTCGTCTACTTTATGGGGCCCTACCCGATATGAGTCGGATGGTGACATGGATACCTGAATTCAAAAAGAGCATGAAGGTACATGTCTGAGATGTACCGAAGGAAAATCTTACAAGGGGACCATTCCCCTCATGTAGCAGGTCCATAGATTTGGAACAACTTGAGGGGTTTGAGATTCATGATCGGGAATCTCACGTATGCAGGTGGAAGAAAACCCTTTATGGCTTGAAGCAAAACACCCCGAGCATAGTATGAGAGGATTGATCGCTGTCTGATGACGTTGAGATTCACTAGGAGTGAAGTCGATCCAAACCATTGCTTGAAGGTTGTGGATGATAGACCTATCATATCGACACCTTCTTAGGACGACCTATTTCTGATAGGTGTAGACCCTCTCATTTGCAGAAGTAAGAGGGAGTTGGATTCCAGATGTGGAATGGTAAACTGCAAGCCTGTGACTACCTTGAGGATCTTAACTTTCAGAAGTTATATGCTAGTGATGCCGGACCAAATTTGTGAAATGTCTCTGAATTTCTTAAACTCATTCAAGTTGGTGTTCTTGGTGAACTTCTGTCCGGAATTTTGATTTGTAGCTAGTATGATGAGCTCATATATGGTTAAGCCACACTGGATTGGTGCCAAGAATATTCTGAAATGTCTTTGGGGCACAATCTCTCATGGATTGAGATACACTACTGGAAATATTAAGCTGCATGATTATTCGAATGTTGACTGGGCAGGCAGTGTGGAGGATCGCAAGAGCACTTCTGAGTGCTGGTTCTCTTTGGATTCTGCTTCGATATCCTGGATGAGTAGGGAGCATAAGTCGGTTTCTATAAGCACTATTGAGACAGAATACATAACTACGAGTATGATCACGTGTGAAGCTACCTGGTTGTGGAAGCTCTTTAAAGAGTTGTTTGTACACATGATGGATACCATCGTAATCCTTTGTGTCAGCCAAGGCGGATTCGATTGTTGAGGAATTCCGTATTCTATAATTGCTCTAGCATATGGACATCAGATGCTTCCTTATTTGGGATATGGTACATTGATGAGCGAGGAGGCTCCATCGCATTAAGACTGATGTACAGGTCATGGACATTCTGTCTATGCCTCGGGGAAAGGTCAAATTTGTGACTTTTCCGAATGACTTGGAGTCATTGAAAGACCTTCTTATGAGGGTCTTGCATGATGCATGCATTGAGCTCTAGGAGCTCTAGGGGGCTTGGGGTACTACTTGGAGCAACAAGCAACCATAGGGCAACTCACCCTCCCCTAATGGTGCATTGTGTATAGGGTGAATGGTTCAGCCTTCGCCTGTGATACCCCGCAGCGACTGAGGGACAAGATGTGTGGTTCTCTTGTTGAGGCATCCTACCCATGCAGCGTGGGACTCATGGGAATTACCTCTCATCTGGCCAATGAGCATGGAAATGGGGTTAGGGACCATAGTAGTACTATCGATGAACACATTGTTGTATCTACCGTACTCCCTATGATAGGATGACCTCCATTGATCTGTGATCAATGAAATTGATCCGTGATCAATGAAATTGATCCGAGATCAGTATGAGTAGTTTGAGGCACTCTCTTATGATATTGATATGGGATCAATAAAATTGACTTCGGGTCAGTAAGAGTGATTTGATACACTCTCTTAATATGGAACTGACTTCGGGTTAGTAGAGAATGGTATGAGACATTCTCGATAAATTCTTCTTCTTCATGATTCAGCAGAGCAGAGCTGTGCAGGGCACTGATGGTAGAGATAGTACAGTGAGACAGATGGATCAACGGATGGAGTTCTCCTTAGTTGAGAGGGAGTGTTAAATTGGCAACAAGGGCCAAACTCCATGTGGGTCATCTTATTTATGGTAGCTGATATTTTTCTTGTATCCCTCTCATCGAGAGGTGTAGGATTGATCTAAAGATCATCTGATTCCGATAAGTATTCATGGAGTTATGAATTTATTTGTGTTATAAGACAATTTGTCAAGGTCAACCATCAACCAAATAAACCCCACATGTGCTCAACCTTTTAGTATAAAAGGAGATGAATTGAGAGTCATTTCACACACATGTATCTTGATTTCTCTCCTCTTGTCTTGGGTTTTAGTGGAAGAGAAATCTAGGAGTGGAAGCCCTAGACGTTGGAGGAAAGGAGGCTGCCCTAGACATAGATGGAAGGCAGCCCTAGACACTGATGGAAGGCAACCCTAGACGCAGATAGAATGTTTCCCTAACGCAATCATAAAGGCTTCTCTAACACAGACCTAAACGCTGCCCTAACACATACCTAAAGCATCCCTAACGCAGGATGCCCTAACGCAATGCTATGGCACATCAATCATCACAAGCTTTGAAATATAGTGCGAGTTTGGAGCAAGGAAGCTTGAGGCAGGTCCGAGTTTGTGGATTGTTTTGGGTGCGGATTTTAGAGAAGAAGAGCTGCAACTCTTAGCCATTGCAGGAGGCAAGAAGGATACCTTAAGGTGACATGTTGGATCAATATTACCGTGAAAATCAGGCCGTAAACTAGAGGTGAGTTTCATGATTGTTTCATGCATGATTTTTGGGTGTATATCTCTGTTTATAAGGCCGCAATGAGGGACTATTACAAAAGCTGTTGGGAGATGAAGTTTAGGTGGCCAAGAGGCCTAGAAAGGATCTCCTAACTAGGTTGCAGTGATCTCTAAGGACATCGAGGAAAATAGGGGTATTCTCCCTATATGTTAGGTTTGTTGGTGTGCCATAACCATACTAGTACATGCAAAGAACCCTAGGAAGAAATTAGCAATAGAATGCAACAGAATTGAAGGTTGTTTGTGGATTGATAGATAGATGCATGGGACAACAAGGAAACTAGTACAACAATGCTAATAAATGGGAAAACTAGGCTACATTGTGCTATTACATAGTGAAGCAAAGTAAATAGGACAACTGGGCTACATGGTGTTGCCAAGATGCATGGGACAGTAAGGTACATAATGCTGTATAGATACATGGGACAACTATTACATGGCAACAAAGGCACATGGGATAACAGCAAGCATGGACAACAACGAGCATGGTGAAGCATGGACAACATGGCAAGCATGGTGCAACATAGCAAGCATGGGCAACCTGGCAAACATGGTGTAGCATGGCAAGCATGGACAACATGGATAGCAGTGGCAAGCATGGTGCTGCAAGCACATGCGACATGTTGTATGACACATGGAACAATAATGCAGCATAAGGTGCAACAGTAATATGTGTACAATATGGTCATAAGGTCCAACATTGTGATGACGGGTGCAGCATGGTGCAACACAGTGAGGTGCAGCATGATGACGAGATGCATCACAATGATAGGTGAAGGAGTCACCTTGGAGAATCAGTTGAAGCAGCATGCTTTAAACTGATCTCATGTATCATCTTCTTAGAGATGATCTATGCTCTTATCTAGATAAGTCAAATTGTTGACTTCTGTTGTAAATGTACTCTCTCTCTCTCCCTCTCTCTCTCTCTGCTGAACTATTGAAGAACATATAAGAATAATTGATCAAGGGTTACCCACATTGGGGTTTGTCCCTGGCTAGCGCCACATCCTGTGTCCTCTTGTCTTGGCTTGTCTTTTGCGATTTATGTTTATGTTCTATTTGCAGTTTACTTTAATTCTGACGTGATTGCTAATTTGGAAAAGGTATTGAACTAACTGTGAAAATTGAAATAAATTGCTCTAAGCATAGAACATACCTAAACTTAACACCCCAAGGCAAGCGGTCTAAAGTATCATATTTGTTCCTGGGGGTCATGTAGCTGATAATTAATGTATGTATTGTGTGTTTCCATCGATTCCACTTCCTTAATGTGATTTAGAGGTCGAATCATATCATAGTGACCTCTCGTTGCATGTTTACCTTGGCTGACCAATTGCTTCAGTAGATGTGGGAGGAGGGTGTTACACTTGTATATACCATACCATCATATGCTTGAAATTTCCCTTCATCTATTTGACCCATTGCTTTAATATATCTCCAAAACAATCATTCTTGTCCTGTTTCGTGTCAACTAATTTACGATACCTTATTGCCTACCTTTTGACAGATCTCTTCCTATCGACTTCAAAACTCTATATAAAAAGAAGATCCATAAACATATCAGTACCCTGGAACTTGTAGTCCTTAGTGGTAGGTTACCCTGTGTTTGATTGGGGGTTTTCATTATTGGCTCCCAGTTGAACAATTCTATGAGTGTTTGATGACAACACACTTTTCACACTCACTAGTTTGTATTGGACATATTGGAGACTATCATTCTTATCGGTGGTCATCCTCGTGTTTGTTAAAAATTTACATCATTGATTGGTAATCTGACGATTTCTCACATGTTCGACTTCAACTCATTTATTCACATGTGAAAAAATATGTTGTTCAAAGAGGCGACGACCAAGACCTTCGGTAGAGGCTTACATCACTCAACCTTGCTTCCTCTCGCAAGTTGCGTTTATTATTTTTGGAGATAGCTTTTCAGATTGATCATATTATGGCACAACTTCCACATTATTCTTATTGGTGGACATGACAATCATACCTCTTCTGAGAAATCACTCTGATTTAGCTACTAAGCATGGGATTTCCCGACTCAGGACATATTTATATATTTCTAACATATGTTATTGTTTTCAGGTCTCCTGCAGTTCCGAAGCTCCAATCCTCTCTCTCTCTTATATATAAATTATTTCAGTCATCGTCTATGTCTCTGACCTCACACTTTATGGGGAATTTGTTATACACAAAATGACCTCATCAACTCAAAGGAGAAGGAAACTTTAACTGGAAGAAAACTCTAAAGTTGCAGGCCTATTTTCAAGAGTAACACATCCCAGAAACAGACAGAATGAGTTATAACGCTCCCCATGACTTAGCAGAGGGCGTTAGTCCCTAGGTTAACACATTGTTTTTCCTAAAGGGTAGAATTACTAGATATTTATGAGATTTTGGAGGTCAAAGCGCGAGTTGACTGAATGACACTCCGATTTTCACTCAAATGTCAACTAAGAAAGTAGGAAACATCTACCTCAGGCATAACTAAGGACATCTTTATTCCTAACAAATCTTCATGGGAAGGGAAAGATCAATAAAGTGAGGCAACATCCAAGGTTTTTCCTAATTGGAATTCATGAAGGAATTGGAAAGCAAAGAGCCTCTCCTCATCTATAAATTAGAGGCTTGGCAATTGTAACAAGGATTAGATTTTTCTAGATCAATATTATTATGTTATCGAAGACTTAGGAGAGAGAGAGAGGGGAAAGGAGCCAAGGAGGTAAGGGAATAATTGATTCAAAAACCATGGTTGTAATCATTCTTCTCTCATATGATAATATAGATTTGATCCTATTTTGTCTACTTGATGATGTTGAAAACTCTTTTCTGTATATGTTGATGAGGATTCGAAATTGATGTTTATCTTAGATGCATGCTAGCTTTCTGTATTCCTATATATTAAAAGATTTTAATCATCAATATGTATATGTTGTGAAGGTTATTGCTTATCTTGTTTATGTGCAGGTTCTCCTCTAGGAGCGGGTGAAGCAATCCTTCCTTTACCACACTGAGATCTCTGATGAAGCTACACTAGAGACGAAGAGGTAACTCTTCTCTTCTACTTTGTTGATTATAAAAGTAACATGAATATATGCATGTATATTTGAATAGTTGCAAGTAATCTGATTCCATCTACCTTGGGTCCCGGGAGACACGAGAGGGTTTTTTTGTCTACAACCACCAGTGCATTAATTCCTCCAACATAATTGGTGACTTCACTAGGGAGCGCTCTTAGTTCCCAACTTTACTCTCCTTGTTCCTAGATCTCTCTTTCTCTCTAGGCCTTCTTATTCTTTTGGATTCTCATTTTGATCACCCAGTATGCTTCCCAACCTCTTCTGCTACTCACAACTTCTGATTAGACCCTAACTGGACCCTTTTTGCATCATGTTTCTCTGTAACACACTTCCTTGTGCAATCCAGAGCACTATAACGCACCCCAATGTCTGGCACAAAGCGTTAGTCTTGCTATTAATGCTCTATTTGTCCTTCTGAGGAGCATTACTGAACCAATAGCTTGACATCCACCCAGTTCTGTGGATTCTTAGGTTGATAGGTTGCTTATGGTATGGCCCTTGGGATATGCAACTGTGAAGTTTGCTTGGTTGGTTGTTTGCATGCTCATTTTTATTTTTAGAAAATAGCTTAATTGCATTTTATTTTCAGGAAAAAGAAAATGAAAAAATTTACTTTAGCTTTCTGTTTTAGTTGGTTTGTTTCTATTTATATTGGGTTAGTTGTTAGAGCATTGTATTTCTGCATTTTGTGCGTGTGTTTACTACATTTGGATGTATCCTGTTAAAATGATGTATAAATATCTCCCTATAAGAAGCTCTTTCATCGAATGAAAAACTTAAATAATTTTTCTTGCATGGTTTGAGTGAGAGTCTCATTGAACTCCATACATCAACACCCCCTCCGGAGACATTAATACAAGTTCACATAATATCAACGCTTAAAAAAGGTAATCAACAACTCTCTTTTTTGAGCTTACACACATATTAGTCTAGGCTAGGATCTTGGGATAGGTAGTAGTGAGTAAACTACCCAAGATCAAAAATTTGAGACTAGTATCATTAATGAGCGTAAAATATAGCAACACATATCATCTGGGACCACTCTCCTCACAAAGGAGTTAAATGCGAGACAACATTAGAGTGTGAGAGAAGGCATCTCACTTTCGATTTCATTTCCAATGTGTATTTTGTGTACTAGGGATCTCCTCATGGATATAGAAGCTGAGTCGGGGACTCAAGTATCTTTCCCACACAACGTATTTTCTATGACCATGTCCCCCTTAGTGGTGCTTGTGATTTGTGGTAACCTTAGTGGCTAGAATTTCTAGGGACAAACACAAGGTGACTAGGGCAGGATGCCCTGGTACCTAAACAAACAAACCTATTCTGTCTTCAATTTTTTAGAGGGTGCTCATCTTCAAGATAGTACTTGGCCCCTTAATATGAGGTTCTGATGAATCTCAAGAGTAATCATAACTTTACATTTAGTCGTCTCTCTCTTTTAGCCACTGTGATACTGGGTTTCATCTCCAAAAAGTGGTGGTTATTAGACATACTTATATCCCCTGGCTACTAGTTGTATTTTAGATTATTTTTTTTATTTGTAGGTGCTAGTTTGTTATCACTAAGACTATAATAATATCACTTTAAAAAATTGATAAATATATTTGTCACCATGGCTACATTCAGCCCTCATTATCTATCTAAACGACAAAGAGGTATTCCTCCATTGACCCTGGAGGATCTGTCGAGCCTTGGTGATCCAAATTCTCCCTCTTCAAGAAATTAGTCTCTAGTGTCTAACATTGAATCACATAACACTTCCCAAGGAACCATACTACTAGAGGGATTTTTAAATAAAGGAGTAATAACTCCTTATAATCCTCCCCTCACCGATTCTCTTAGACCAATGTTGGTTCAAGTAACACCTATACCTATTATGTCTTCGTCAATACCCACATCTAATATTCCTCTATCGACTAATGAGTCGTGGTCCTTTGTGGACAATTTTACTCCATCATCACTTCCCCCTCCTATGGTCAGTACTACATAGCTGATTGGTTACCCCTTTATTTAGACTATGCCTAGTCCAAGAAACCTAGTTAAACCAGATATGAGTGGAATGCAACACCTCCCGATTTCTACCCCTTTTGTGTCAACTCCTGGACCTATGGTTATCGCTCCTAGTAGAATTTTTAGCATGAATTCATTCAGTAACCCTTTTGGTTGGAACCCTTTTCTAAGTTCTCACCCCTAGGTTCAGATACATGGGGGCAATGTTCCCAACATGAATATACTAATAGGGAGAATCCTTGTTCCCCTTCCGACTATATGTAAACTTGGATCTTTATTGATTGTCTTACCTCCTCCATGTGGATACCATTCTATTGTCATTCATGTGCCTACTGCAAGCTATATGGCTAGCATTATCCCTCAACCTAGTCTTGCTACATCAATTTGGGCACCTCCTCCTCAACCACAATCGAGTCAGGGGACACTTTTTATCCTAGGGGAAACCAACCCTTTTCACCCCAACCTACTATCCCATATGGACTGCCATCTTATATGTTTGCACCACCATAACCTAGAGGTTATTATTCAATGAATCCTATGTATCCTATTGGAAACAACTTGATGGGGGACCCCTTGGTCCTTCATGTCATTCATCATCACCTTGGTAAGACTTGGGGGCACCTACAACTTTTCCTTTTATGGAGACACTTGATATCCCCGATTTGTATAAATTGACTAATGATTCCATCAATCATAATTTGCATTGGCCCCCAATCCCGCATAAGATACCTGCCAACATTCCAAAATTTGAAGGGAAACAAGGGGATGATCCGGCTACACATGTCACCACCTACCATTTATGGTGTGTATCAAACTCCATGGTTGATGACAATATTCGGCTCAGACTCTTCCCCCTCACCCTTATTTGCAATGTTACCAAGTGGTACATTGAGATACCTCGCACGTCAGTCAATACATTTGGTTCCTTGGAAATGGAATTCTTAAAGCACTTCCAACTTCCTATCCACTACAAAACCAGAATATAACTCCTTTACTACTCTATGCCAAGACATCTCTACCCACATCTCTGATCATATCCATGAATGGAGATTCCACAACTAAGGTAGAATATGTGACAACAACTGAAGTAACAAAGGAAATTGTGTGACTCAGGAAAATTCTGGAAGATTTGCAAGAGAAACAAGTGCATTCAACTCCTCTTTTGATTGAAAACACTTTTTCAATAAAGTTGGCGAAGAACCCAAAGTTCCATGATTGAATAGATTACATCGATACAAAATACCATTTGATCTGAAATCATGTTAGGGCCAAGACAATCCACCTACGCAATTGTTACACAAATTAACAGATTGCATACATCTTCACCAAAGCACTTGGAAGATAAAAGTTTGAGATATTCAGAATGATGCTTGGACTCACCAACATCCCTTATGTTAGGGGGGGAATGTTGACACCTAATCTTTTGGATTAGGTAAATCCATGTAAATATTGTAAATAGAAAAATAAAGAAAATTGGAAGATGAAGAGACATTGGGAGAAGAAACCCAATAGTCTCCCTATCCATGTATATATTCATGTTTTATCTTAATGCAAAACAAATTTCAATTCGTGGAA
Source organism: Pinus tabuliformis (assembly GCA_031772625.1). Classification (NCBI taxonomy): domain Eukaryota; kingdom Viridiplantae; phylum Streptophyta; class Pinopsida; order Pinales; family Pinaceae; genus Pinus; species Pinus tabuliformis. The sequence continues at coordinate 195,453,436 of CM062814.1, read as the reverse complement.
TTACCTCTTGACCTAACAATAAGTAACAACAATAGAATCGCTACATTTGATGAGTTTGTTGGACAATGCACTCAAGATGAAACCAGGATGAGGGCCCGAGGAAGGATTCAAAAGTAGGAAGAAGGAGATCCCTCTGCATTTGTTTCACATGATAAGAAGAATGGTAGAGGGAGACCATATGATACGAGGAATTTCTCTCCTGAATCAAAAGACTCCAAGAAAATATTTAGAAAAGAAGGGCCTCAAGTTGAATGCTACAATTTCCACAAGTATGGTCATTATGCATGAGACATGAGACTGTCTGAGAAAGAGCGATGCTCCAAGATCCAATTGAGCCAAAAAAAAAACAAGTACAATGATAGGATAAGGAATGATGATAGAAGAAGAAGAGATGATAGAAGAAGGGGTGATAGAAGGAGAAAATATGTTGTAGATGACTATGTGCTATAAGATAAAATGCACAATGTATGGAGAATGGAGATACCCTCAAAGGTATTCCCGGGACCTTTGGCAGACTGTAAGATTATCTACAACCGTCACAAAGTTACATGCATGTTCATAAACAATAACTAACTATCAAAGTAGGACAAATAAATTACCTCAAGCCTCCGTGTAGATTTGTTGGAGAGCACAATGCAGCAAGGTGGAAGTCCCTTGAGCCGGCTCCAGATCAATTCCCGCACAAAAAAGGGACAAGCATAATCACAGCATACAACCTTGATAACTAATACATGAATACATCAAAGAACATCTATTTACATATAACTAAGCTACTCATGCTAAAAGGTATCAGACAAACAAGCTAATGAATGATAGTACCAACACCACGGAGTAGACAATACAATTGTAGTTCTATATTAATGTTGAAAGAGTGATTACAACCATCTGTTGCATCAGCCTTCCCTTACCCCTTGTTACACAACAATTTGTCACCGTTTGTCACCGTCCCTGTTACCCCTCACCTGTACACTGGATGACTCATTCCGGGACTTGTGAGAAGTGACATGACCTGAAACCACTTGCATTATATTCCTCTGAGCATGAGCTTCATTCGCCTTGAAGACATCTCCTCCAAAATACTCATGAAAACAGCTCTTTTTGCATTAGCGCGGGTCCACAGTTCACTGCCCACGCCAATGAGGGAAATCCTCTAAAAAGGGCGCGCCATTGGCGCTCTGTCTCAGAGTCGCACTCGCGCCAACCGAATTGAGTAAAGTTTTCAACCACCAAACTCCCGAAGGTTCTCTTCAACCCATTAACCAACTGAATCTATGTTGAGCTAGGATGGTTTGGCTTCGAATCTCCATAGAAGGGAAAGTGGTTTGCCACCTTTCATGGAAGTTTCCAAGTGATGAAGCCAATCCCATGAATAATGTGGTTGATCCTATCTTTTCCCTCTCTATCTATAAAAGCTTGTCTCTATGCCTTGAGCAAGCTAGTTACAGTTACAGTTACAATAGTCAGTAGTTCCAGGAGATCAAGAGTTTGGAGCTGCAAGAGCCTTCTTTGCACCCATAAGGCCAAATCTAAGTAAGGAGATTCTTGTCACCCAAAGAGAGAGAGGCTTGTTCCTCATCCCAACAAGCTTTGCAAGACTTGTGTAGCTGACTACCCAGCCAAAGGAGGATTTGACATCAGAACAATGGTTGTATTCTTCTTTGATATTTATTAATAATAGATGACTATCATTATGGTTCCACTCTCATTGTCTTATGTTTGATGTTGAGTTATATCTTTTCTAACTGATATATAATTGCGTCTACTAGATTTTATGCTTGTTTTTGTGTTGTTCTTTGCATGTGCAGGTGTCCAATCACAGAGATCGTGAGGATCGTGACCGGCCAAGGCAAAGGAATGAGGGCGACATCTCTTCGACGAAAACTAGCGTTGGAATCCAAGTAGGTTCTCACGATCTACTTTGTATTTGCAATTAGGAACTTGCGTGGTAGCATTGTGTGATTGTTGCTAGACCCGGTCTGGGCTAGTAGAGATCGTCTCTGTCCGCAGAGAGGATTTACCTCCTCAACACCCCTCCAACTTCTTTTTCTCTCTCCCTTCTTACCAACTTCTTCTGATTTGAGACAATGCTCAACAATCAAGTATGCTATCCTTTCAAATGATCTGACTCCTATCACCATAGCCCTAGCTTTGCTTATGTAGCAATTGAGTTAGGGTTGCCAAGTTCCTCCATGGGTTCCTTAGGGTAAAAGCAATGAAGTTGCCATGCTTTTCTGCTCTTTTCCATTTTCCTCCTTCATTAGGATTAGAAATCCCCAAAATAGATCGAACTTGAGATGTTTCCTTGATTTTTTTGAGTAGATTGAGGAGCAAATATCAAGATATTTATGAGTCAATTCGCTCCTTTGACCCTTAGAACTTCATTAGGATCCACTAACGCTATTCCCGAATTAGCAACTAGAGTTATTAGGGTCACTAACGCACCCTTAGGCTTGCAGAGAAGCTTTATAAAGCAGGCTATCAGTGCATAACCAACGTTAGTGTGGAAACAAGGCATGTGATCTTGGACTTTGCTTTAGCTATCATGTCTTTCTCCTCTGAGCTTGATGAGGGGGTCAATTTGTTATATAACAGATGCCCCCTAAAGTGTGAGATCATAGGCTGTGACGATGGTTGAAATACTTTACTTAACTGTAATTTTCCTTCTTTGACAAGAAGAGAGAGAGGATCGGAGCTTCGGGTGGTACGGGAAACCTGATAGAACACATACATATAAAACTACTAAAATCATGTCCTGAGTCGGGCATTCCCATGCTCAGTAGCTATGTCAGAGTGATTATCTCAAAAGAGATATGACGATTCTGGCCGCCAATAAGCATAATGCAGATCTGATGTCATAATAGAATCATCCTGATAAGTTGTCTCAAAAAAAATATACGCAACTTGGAAGAGGAAACAAGGCTGAGTGCAAACCTCTACCCAAGGTCTTGATTTCTGCTTCACCGAACAACATAGATTGATACATGTGAATATATGCGTTGACGTCGAACGTGCACGAAAATCATCTGATTACCAGTAAATAATGGAGACTGTTAACAAATGTGAGGAAGGCCACCAATAATGGTGATGGTCTCCAAGATGCAAAATGCAATCTAACACTCGTAGAATTGCTTAACTAGGAGCCAATAATGAGAACCCCTGATCAAACACAAGGCAACCTGCCACTAATGTCTGCAAGTACCAAGGCACTGGATGTGTTTCTGGGTAGTATTCCTAGATAGAGTGTTGAATTAGATAGGAAGATACGTGTCGAAAGGTAGGCAATAATGTGTCCTACATCAATCGACATGAAATGGGACAAGAATGATTTGTTTTTTGAGGGATCTTTGAGCATTGGGTCTAAACAACAAAGGGCATGTTGAAAGGATATGCTTAATGGGTTGATGGAGGAAACCAAATGTTAACCCTTGAACAATAGAAGGTGCGACAATGGTTTTAACCATACAACACTAGACTCATGAACACCAAAGAGTGTTGGGATACAGAGATGCAAGAACATCAGGTATTTTGGCTAAACTCATAGGATGGTAGGATTCATATTGAGAGCCGTCACAAGTAAGGTTTATTTAAGGGAGTGCTATGTTCAAGGGAACGAATGCTCCCAAACCACACTTTCTAATACTGATTGCAGTTGCATTGTCTACTTTCCCCCTCTGATTAGTTTAGTGAGTCTAGACGGGTAAACTCGTCGATATTTTCCTATTTTAAGAGTCTGAAAAGGACCCCGAAAAGAGAGACTATATGCCCTATCTGATTAGTTTAATGAGTCCTGTTATCACCCCAAGAAACTCTCCCAGGTTGTATATTAGAGATGCTCGGGAACATTACAAACTCAACAAAAAGTTGGATAAATTGGTGGATGAATGAAACAAATGCTGCATATTCAAGCCAGATAACCACTCCTACTATACTTAACTCAGGAATGGGTGAACACCCCCAGACTACAAGGATTTTAACCACCAATTACTCACAGTTTGAGGATAAGGTGATAGTGGAGAAGATTGACCACACCAGCAAGTGCACAGGATCCTGTGATGGCCGGCTGCAACTAGTTAAAAGGTCTGTAAATCTGTTTTCTAATACACAGACATGATGACAACTCTCTAGCACTAAAAGAATAGAAACATGCATACAAATTCAATGATACATTCTAAATCCTAACACAGAGGTGGGATGACAGCCCCTCTAATGCTAACATTAACAACACATGAATAAATGCAAGACAGGCACAACCTGGAACAAGAAGAAGAAGTGGACAATGAGCAATTAACAACGAAAGAAGCTTGCATTAGCTGAAAATGAAGACCGGACGCTGTAGATATCACAGTAGTTACAATCTCCAAAAGTTGAACCTTAAAACAAAATAACACTCATCTAACACTCATCAACCTGATTACATTGTGTCTCTGGATATATATAGAATCTGTTTACAAAGTTGCTCTGCTAGGCTATGTGTGGAGGTGTCAATAAATGACCACCAACCACATTTACAATATGAAATGGGTCTCTGCTACAATTCTCAGAGCTTTAATGGACAAATCGGCCTGTTTAGATTGTCTGATGTCCTTCTCTGGCAGCTGGAATGAACTATGGATTAAATCCCATGCCTAATAAATGCTTTTCATTGCTCGAGGTCATCCTGTTTGTCCTTCGGCCATTCTGTTGTTTAATGCGGTTGTTGGAGCCATTAACTGTGCAGGCACCGGATGATGGCTTCCTCCCTCCATCGCGAGTTTGAGACAGTAAAAAGGAAATGAGATTTCATGGTGGGAGTAAGAGTAGGACGGGGATAAATCTCAGCCGTTGGATCGCAGAGATCAACGACAGAGATCGCTGGTGAGAGGAATCAGGAAGAACAGACGGAGTAAATAACAACCATCAGATCACAAAGATCAACGGTTGCGATCAATTGACAGAGGCTATCGGAAGTTTAGCGGACGGGTGAATGTGGGCCGTCGGATCGCGAAAATGAACGGTGGAGATTGCATCGGGAAGAGCTATCGGGAGGCGGACGATCGGAGTTAACGAGGGCCGTCGGATCTGGACGTGGCAGATTCGACGGTCATTGCAGACGGAAGATGCACGAAGTTTAAATAGCCAGAGAACGGTTTAGGGAGGCCGGCGGTATTCGGTTTACGTACATGGAGGCGCGATCAAATAAGGTTGCGCTGCATGGAAATCAGGTCTGGCGGGAAACCGAATTCCCCGCTACCTAACAGACGCACAAGTTACGGGAAGAGGGCTTGCGATTATTGTCGATGGACGGTTAGATGAAAGGGAAAATGCACAATGTTTAATGTGTGGGAAAAGGGCTGTGAAGGGTTATGGAGGGGTGGGTCACATGAGCGTGGGCTCAAAAGTTTAGTGCTCGGGGCCTAAAGAAAAGGAGCTATACAGAGTTTGAAAAGAAAAACAAAGGCCGTGGGGGAAAGAAGAAATTTTGGAAACAAAGCGGAGAAATCGGGGCTCAGAGACCACACAGGATTAAACAGAGTTTAAAAGGAGAACGAGGGGCAAAGGAAGCCAACAGTTGCGAGCACCATAGCAACCAAAACAACATTGTCCAATCTGATATTGAACTTTAAACAATGAAACTGTAGCAGAGCTAACACTGGCTCCTTCTGGGGATGAGATCCTCCCTGCGAGGTCTCAAGAACTGCAGACCAATGCCTTCATGCAAAACTCAGCTTTAAAAACATTTGCCTAGTGTCCATTGGGCATGGAGTCAAACTAAGCATATACTAAAAACTGAACAAGAAACTGTTTACAATCATTAAAGCCTGAAAACTTTAAACTTCAAAAGCTGCCCATTTGCTGGGCCATCAAAATTGTTGCCTGTGATCCGGTTCATCATAGATCATCAAGAAAGGATTTAATTGATCCTCTACCTCAAACAGTTTAGGACATTTGAGCTTGACAGGCAGATATGGATCAATTTTTATTTCCCTTCTGTGTATTCCTCCTTGGATGTTTTTCATGGGAGCCTTTGTACACCTGCTGGATAACCATTGTTGCTGTGTACATGTCTGTGTCTTCTTTGGCCTGCACAACTAATATGAAAGATGCACCACTGTATTCTTGTGCAGGGGACACAGAAACATTTCCTTCTCCTGAATTTTTCTTTGAACGATCCTCATCCAAGGAGGAATCCCACAACTGTACACCCTCTTCCTCTGTTATCTGATAATCTGCCCTTTCATTCTGTGTGGAGGCCATCTGACCAGGATTCAAAGAATCAAAACTGAGGTGATCAGTATCAGCCTTAAGAATAGAGCTATTTCCTACCTCAGTGTTCAAGGGGCAACTTTGAGGGATTTTCATTTGATCAGACAGAGAAACAAAAGATGATGGGGAGCTTTCTTCTCCCTTCTTTATCACTGGACTGGGGATGATAGCAGGCTGAAAAATTGGCATATTTGCATAGCCATGTGAAGATGAGCTGGCTTCGGGCTCGAATTCTTGGAGGAAGGGATCTGCTGCTGTCTGGCACTACTGGCAAACTTGTTCTGCAGCTACAAGAAATTGCTGAGTAGTGCCTTTGGACATTGCTTTCTCATAAGAAACCCTTGTTAGGAAAGGGGCACCTTCCAAAACACGGACCTCCTCCTCTTCATAAGGATGCTCTTCCTCCATGACTATATTTTGGCAAAGGGTCTTCACCCTTTGATCGTCGTTTGTATCTCTGCTTCTCTGCAAAATCTACAACTGCTCCTGTGTTTCTCTATGTGGATTTGGAGTTGAAAAAGAAAAGTCACAAGGAGCTCCTGCTTCCTCAGAATACTGCTCAGCCTCTAATCTAGAAACTGTAGAGGCTAATGCCTCTATCATCCTGGCTAATTCATCGATTTCAGTATCATAGGATGATAGGGATTCACCTCCCTGCCTTCTATTTTCATCATCATCTTCGAGACTTTCTGCAGCAATGATGTTTGCTTCTATTTCAAAGGCTGCATTTTGTATATCAGCCAAAGAAGCACATCTTCGTTCTCTTAATAGTAGGCAGAACTGAGAATCGAAGGCATTAGAATAAGTAATCATGGCAGAAGTAGGGGTGGGTCTTACTTCATCTGGCATTTTGCTGTACATAAGATTGAATCTGATGTTGAAATCAGACAACAACTCACCATCTTCTCTCTGCAGGTTCCCAAATTCATCATGATAAAAGAGAAAATCTTTATTATTTCCCCAGTGCTTTAAAAATACATCATCTAAAGCATCAATGTTTGCAATAGACCTAGGGGGTAAATTTCTGAACCATTTTCTAGCCTCCCCATCTAGGCTTTGGACAAAAACCCTCATCCAGACATCCTCTTCATTGATATCCAGGTTATTAGCATAGCTATAAAAGGACTCAAGGTGCTCTTTAGCTGATACTTCTTCTAAACTAGTAAACTTTGGCATAAATTCTTGATAATCTCCTGCAGGCATGGCATTCAAAGGGGAAGGCAAGACCAAGGGTCCATACCTAGCAACAACTATTCTTTCTATCTTTGTAAGAGCTTGCTGGCCTGCCATGACTAAGGTATACAAAAAGGATACTGGTGGACTGAGTGAAATGAATCAATGAAAAGGATAATGGAGACAGAGGAATATGATGGACAACATGGATGCTTCTTTCAATTGAGATTTGAAAGGGAAATGAACGACTAGGAGTTGTATGAATCTCTGAAGGTGACATTCACTAACAGAGAAACATGGAACTTTTAAGGCTTACCTGATCCTGGTGCTCCTTACTACGATATTTCTTTTGCTGAACGATCTTCTCAGGATCAGGAATTAGTTCAGCTGATGGTTTCTAAGGAATCTCCGAACATGCCTCACCAACTGCACCAAAACTGCAATGTGAAGTCGCCAGATAGATGATTACAACCAAAATATGTGTTCAAACCTTGTCTATCATCAAAGTTTGAAGCTGTGTCATTCTCCCAGGGAAGTTGAGCTTCAATTCTCCTCTCCCCGAAAACGGTGCCAATTAATGTTATCACCCCGAGAAACTCTCCTAGGTTGTATATCAGAGATGGTCGGGAACATTACAAACTCAACAAAAAGTTGGATAAATTGGTGGATGAATGAAACAAATGCTGCATATTCAAGCGAGATAACCACTCATACTATGCTTAACCCCAGGCATGGGTGAAAACCCCCAGACTACAAGGATTTTAACCACCAATTACTCACAGTTTGAGGATAAGGTGATAATGGAGAAGACTGACCACACCAGCAGATGCACAGGATCCTGTGATGGCCGATTGCAACCAGTTAAAAGGTCTGTAAATCTGTTTTCTAATACATAGACAAGATCATAGCTCTCTGGCACTAAAAGAACAGAAACCTGCATACAAATTCAATGATACATGCTAAATCCTAACACAAAGGTGGGATGACAGCCCCTCTAATGCTAACATTAACAACACATGAATAAATGCAAGACAAGCATAGCCTGGAACAAGAAGAAGAAGTGGATAGTGAGCAATTAACAACAAAAGAAGCTTGCATTAGCTGAAAATGAAGACCAGACGCTGCAGGTATCACAACAGTTACAATCTCTAGAAGTTGAACCTTACAGCAAAATAACACTCATCCAACACTCATCAACCTGATTACATTGTCTTTGGATATATATCGAATCTGTTTACAAAGTTGCTTTGCTAGGCTATGCGTGGAGGTGTCAATAAATGACCACCAACCACATTTACAATATGAAATGGGCCTCTGCTGCAATTCTCAGAGCTTTAATGGACAAATTGGCCTGTTTAGATTGTCTGATGTCCTTCTCTGGAAGCTAGAATGAACTATGGATTAAATCCCATGCCTGATAAATGATTTTCATTGCTCGAGGTCGTCCTGTTTGTCCCACGACAATTTTGTTATTTAATGTGGTTGTTGGAGCCATTAACTATGCAGGCACCGGATGATGGCTTCCTCCCTCCATCGCGAGCTTGAGACAGTAAAAAGGAAATGAGATTTCACGGCAGGAGTAAGAGCAGGCTGGGGATAAATCCCAGCCGTTGGATCGCAGAGATCAACGATGGAGATCATTGGTGGGAGGAATCGAGAAGAACAGATGGAGTAAATAACAACCGTCGGATCGTAGAGATCAATGGTTGTGATCAATTGACAGAGGCTATCGGAAGTTTAGCGGATGGGCGAATGTGGGCTGTCGGATCGCGAAAATGAACGGTGGAGATCGCATCGGGAAGAGCTATCAGGTGGTGGACGATCGGAGTTAACGAGGACTGTTGGATCTGGAGGTAGCAGATCCAACTGTTATCGCAGATGGAAGATGCACGAAGTTTAAACAGTGGGAGAGCAGTTTAGGGAGGCAGGCGGTATTCCCCGCACCGCCTATCGGCACTGGGTGGTTTACGTACACAGAGGCACGATCGAATAAGGCTGCGACGCGTGGCAAGCAGGTCTGGTGGGAAACCGCCTTCCCCGCTGCCTAACGAATGCGCAAGTTACGGGAAGAGGGCTTGTGACTACCATCGATCTGGCGATGGACGATCAGATGAAAGGGAAAATACACAATGTTTAATGTGCGGGAAAAGGGCTGTGAAGGGTTACAAAGGGGCGGGTCACATGAGCGCGGGCTCAAAAGTCTAGCGCCCAAGGCCTAAAGAAGAGGAGCTATGAAGAGTTTGAAAAGAAAAACAAAGGCCGCAGGGGAAAGAAGAAATTTTGGAAACAAAGCGGAGAAATCGGGGTTCAGAGACCACACAGGATTAAACAGGGTTTAAAAGGAGAACAAGGGGCAAAAGAAGCCAACAATTGCGAGCACCATAGCAATCAAAACAACATTGTCCAATCTGATATTGACCTTTAAACAATGAAATTGTAGCAGAGCTAACAAGTCCAGACAGGAAAACTCATCGATCTTTTCATGTTTTGAGAGTCTGAAAAAGGATCGTAAAAAGAGAGACCATATATCTTGTCTGTGTAATTTAATGAGTCCAGACTAGACAACTCGGTGGTATTTTCATATTTAGAGAGGCTAAAAAGATTGTAAAGAATGACTCCATGGTGGTCCCTTTGTCATAGTTGTTAACCAGGTGCAACAAAAGGTTAATAGTATACCCGTATCTATTACTTTTCTGTGAGTTAATCTATTGAATCCAAATAAAGAAAAACATATGTTCAATAGATGTCGACCTCATTTTGTTACGAGTATGAGGTGATGGACTAAACTCGTTTTTCGTCATGAATTTTTAATGAGTCACACAACAACAAACTCAATACCTTCATCAAATTTTAACAAGTCAAATGAAGAAAACTCCAAGTATCTTTTTAAGTTTATTGAGCAAGGAAAAAGAGGTAAAATAACTGCTTATTCCTTCTGCGTAGATTTAATGAGCCCGAAGAAGGGGAAAAGCTTGGGGATTTTTCGATTTAAGAGCGAGAAATGGTCCCAAAAAAAGGAAGTGCTCTTGTTGCTGCCATAGATTTTTAACGAGCCTAGTGACAAAAACTCGGGATTTTTTAGTTTAACGAGCGAGAAAAGTACCTAAAAGAATGCTCGGGTCATCTTTATAAATGTTTAACGAGCCTAAAGAAAAATTCGGTATTTTTTCAGTTTTATGAGCGAGAAAAAAACGCCTAAAAAGAATGCTCTAATGGTCTTTTTCAATTTAATGAGCTAGAAAAAGAGAAAAAAGGAGTTGCTCAGACCGTCGTCGTATGTGTTTAATGAGCCCAACAATGAGAAACTCGAGGATTTTTCAGTTTTTTGAGAGTGAGAAAATATCCCATAAAATAAAAGTGCTCTTTGAGAATTGCATGTAGCTTTTACTGCTTTTCATTCCTGAAAGTACTTTCATCAAAAGTAGAAAAAGTATAAAAAGCAGCAATTCCTATCCATATGGGTTCATGCATGATAAAAAATCATGGGGAATGGACTACTTTCTCTTTAATGATTTCAAAAATCATGTCTCCAAAAATAAATATAAGGAAGTGTTTTGAGCTTTCACATTCACCATTTTCACTATTTGAGAATTGTGAGAGCATTTTGGAGCTAAAGAGTAGATTTTCTGCGGACCATTGCAGGAGATTTGGGCGACCATTCGACGTGTCGTCAGTCCTAGGTAGAGGCTAAAACCTTTCTCTATGCATTTCTTAACCTTTCTTGACAGTTTCAGGGGTGGATTTTTGCAGATTTGAGGTGCCCTAAAGCAGTGTTTGTGCACTAATGCCCTCCAGATGGCCTATAGGGAGCGTTAAATGCCTTGTACGACCTACTGGAGGGCATTAATCCTCCCTGTGTACCATTGGGGGGAGAGTTAGAGCTGAAGGGCGTAGTTTAAAACCTCATGCAAGGATTCCTGAAGCTATTTTGCCCCATTTTGATTGTTTTTAGGGTTATTTTGCGCAGGTTTCAGGCCATAATGACTAGTCTATGGAGAGAACGGGCCCATGATAGCCAGGAATTGTTGATGCGAAACGATCCAGCACACATACTTGCATTGTGCCACTGCGGTTTACTGAAGTATGCAAAGTTGGCGCTGATGAAAGTGTAGGGGGATTTATTGAGATGGATTATCCAGCGCTAGGATGAACATGAGCAAGTGTTCAAGATTGAAGATCAGGCTCTGGTTATTGACTGTGATGACATATATTTTTTAAATGGTCTGTCGTGCCGTGGGGCACAGGTGAACCTCACTGGGGGTAGGCCAAGTCCATGATCTACCCTAGAGTTGGTGTAATCCTATTGCATCCCTGAGAGTGTACTAGTCATCAATAGAGTCCCCATAGAGAGGATAAGGTCCAGGTCTATGAGGGAAATTTTATGGTTGATTGTGCGGCTGGTGGGGTCAAAGAGTCCCCATGTTGCGAAAAAGGCCTAACTGTTGCTTTTAGCTGACTGTGTCTAGCCACAAATTTTCAACTGGTGTGAAGCAGTGCTTTGCTAGTTGAAGGCAGAATTAACAGCATGCAAGACTCGTACCCAACACAGTTTTGGGTATGATACTCTCATAGTTTCATTCATTCTTGAGAGGGTACTTGTTATGCGCCCAAGGATGAGCTTAGGTCCCTTTGATCTGAGGGAGCCGAGGCAGAGGAGATGGTCATCACTCGATCCCCTTACAGGAGGAGGACCAATCCAGAATTTCTTCGAGGAAGATTTCTTCCAGTGGCTTCGCGGCCAAATTGTGATGATTGATGACTATGCAGGGCATGGACTTTACTGACAACCCTGACTTGATGCTACTGCCCAAGATCAACTGGGGTCCGGAAGGTGAGAATGATTTTTGAAAGTACTTCAAGTATTTTGTAGGTTTTGAATGTTTATGTAATGTTCTTATAGGCGAAATAAGTACTGACATGAAGTTTTATTCTTAACACAGATGTGGCGCCACTATGACCTGCAGGCGAACCTCGCCATATGCGACGAGGAGGCCAACTACCTGTTGGGGAGGGGGAGGGGTGATGCCAACATTCTTTGCGAGGTTCTGAGGAACCTGGAGGGCTTGAGCATGGGTGTCCCCTCCCTTCCTATGAGGGAGATTCCCGCTCATATGCAACGATACACAGTCGGTGTACCTGAGCAGTTTCTGGTTCCTCTTCGGAGGACAGTTAGAGCGGTTTTAACATTTCAGGAGCAATAGGCTCTTTTTAGCAGGTGTTTTGGTGTAGATAATGGGTGTTTGTAGCTGGGCTTAGTAGCCATTTTGTACTTAAAACATCCAAGTTTGGAATATTTCGATGTAAAAGACTGGATTTTGATCTATATATATACAAATATTTTGGTATTTTGATGGCGTAAATGGTTTTTGTAAAATTTTTAACTCAGTAAATTTTTACTTTTCATGCATGCTTCTATAGTGAATGAAAGAGATGCCAATCTAATACATAGTTAGCTAATGAATCAACAACCGCATTAAATTCTCTAGGAATGTGTTCATATGTGATTATTTCAAATTGACATTCCAGGAGTTGTACCCTTAAATAATGACGTAATAATGTTGGATTAAAATTGTGATAACAATTTGTCAATTGCATAACGACTAGCTGGGAGTCTAACCTGACCACCAGATTGGAGATGTCCCTTGATGACGCTTCTGTGAGAAGTGAAATTACGGACATGTACTCGGCAATATTGTTGGTGGCAGTACCAAGAAAGACTCCCCTGGAACAAAATAGTTCCGACTCAGGTGTGTAGATAACCCAAGCAACTGATGCAATGTGCCATGTGTGATGACTGGGACCATCCACGTATCTTACGTATATTAAGGGTAACGAATACATCTGCATTGTGAGAAGAATGTATGAGACAAGTACTACAATAAATATCAAAACAATCCAATCACACAAAAAAGGGAAGAAAAACTTATGAATACATAAAATTACAAAGCACATGCCTAGCGAAATACTAGGCATAATACTTTTTCAGATAGAGCCCATTTCTGGGCTCCGCGAGCGAGATTCCTTCCCAGTCCTGTAGTTCATATGCCCTTCTTGAGAGGACTTTATTGACGACATAGGGACCTAGCCATAACGGTGTTATTGGGAAATCTAGTGTCTATGCAGAGCTGTCAGTCCCACTAACAATGGTAGCTATCTTAGAAACAAACAAATTAAAACTACTTTCGTTTTCCTTTATGAGAAGTAGATATGAGGAGAACAAAGGAGACCAACCTCTATCTTGCGCTTGGTTCCTTGCTTGATTCCTCTCCCTTATGATAGATCTTTGCCACTCGCTTCCTCGTCTACCCAGCTTCAAAGAGCACCTGTGGAATCAAAGCAACATAACACTATCCAAGAACAGAGATCTACTATCATAAAAAATATAGGACCAGATATATATTGACCACACAAATGCATATATCATCAATTATACAAGAATATGGAGGAAAACTTAAATAGCTTTATTAATATCAAGAATAGAAAAGAGGATTACAACCAATTGTTCTGACCCAACATCATCCTCTCAGCAAGAAAGCCCTTCACCTCATGAAAAGCTTAGATCACCCAACAGTATGATGTTACACCAAGAAACCAGAAACACTTCCTTACAAGATACAAAATTCCAGCCTCTGGATCTCTGGGATGAGGGATCCATATATAGATGTTTGCAAGGGGGGTGAGTCAGCTTCTGAGATTTGATTAGTCTCCTTTCTCTGATAGTTCTTGATTCCACTTGGAGATTGATGATCTCTTACTCATCCCTGGGTGAATGCAGAGAGGCAAGTGTCACAGGAGAAGTTTTTGGAAGATTCCATGATCCTCCACCTCGCAAATTGACTCTGTCATTTGTCCATTATCGCTCATCGCACCCCGTAGAAGGGTTTTTTAGTATGCATTGCACATATCGTGTGAATTTAGGTGGGATGCAGCGCACTTTGACCATGGAGCAGGTGAGATGGTCCGGTTTTGACCAGTTCTGAGTAGTTTTCCATGGAGAACTTCTGGGAGATGATGTAATCAGTTGAATTTGTTCTTTTAGGGGTTGGAACAAAACTTTTAGGGACTTAGGAGCCCTGGGTTTATGGACGTAATTGATTGGGGTTGCAGTGCCCAAAAATTTCTATAACAATTGCCCCCTAAAGCATGAGATCGTTAATCTTTTGATGTCGGGTGAAATGCTTTATCATGAGGATCCGAAGTTTTTTCGAGCTGGAAGGCGACTTGTAATAAGATACAATACAATACATTTTATTCATAATATTTTCATGATCTAGCTGAGGCGGGCATTCCCATGCTCAGCTTTATAAATTCATTTTCATGTACATAGGACAGATAATCGTCTGTGTGTAGACTAATGATTATGGTAGAGCCATCATCCCTTATATTGGATGATTATCTGTGCAGCAATGATGTACATTTGATGTCTTTATCTTCCTGAACATATATCGCAGCCCAGATGGATTAAACTAGATCCGGGGTCTTCAATCTCGTTCGATCTTCACTCAAAGTACAAGTCGATCCATGTGAGAGATGTTCTGGAGTCGAACATGGAAAGACATCGCCTGATTACCAGCCAATGATGTAAGCTGTTAACAGGCGTGAGAGGAATCACCGATAATGATCATGACCCTCAAGGTACTACAGTATAATTCACATGGTGTGAATAAGGGACTTGTAGTCGAACACCACGCAAAAGCTTTCGGTCGAAGGCCATTGATGTAAACTTGTTGCCGGAAGTGAGAAACTTGCCATTGAGGTATGCAAGCTTCAAAGTACTGAAAGGGTTGTTCCTAGATCGACTTCTTGGAAAATGAGCTGATGTCGAAAAGAAGCGATCCGTAATAGGAGGGCCTTAGTGAATCCCACATCTATGACACGGAATGGAGCAAATGATTTTAATGGTGGTGAAAACGATTTGATGATATGAGGTTCAGGGTGGCGATCATGAAATAATGGAGCGTAAATGTATTGCAGTGGATGAGACACAGGTGAATTATCTGAGCGACTTCTCTTGAACATACCGGCGACACTGACATGATGGATTGGTAGCGTTAACCCAAATTATAGATGGTGTGATGGACCAATGGTGATATGACCAGTGAACAGAACAACCCAACCCGACTCGGATGCGGAGTGAAAGTGTCATGTTCAAGAGTGACTTGCTACCAATAAAGTTTTTTCAAGTTTTCTTCCCAGTCATTACTGAACAGTACCTCTTTATTTTTGTCAAGCTTAAGGAGGATAACATATGCTTGTTCTATAATTTTCCCTTTGGGCAAACCCATCACTATGTTTTAACGAGCCTAGCGATAGTGAAACTCGTTCTTGTCTGTATGGACAAGTTCGTCGCTATTCGGTTTTAACGAGTTTAACGACAAAGATAACTCGGTCCTTTTCAATTTTAGAGAGTTTGAAAAGGGACGTAAAGAAAACTCCAACAATCCTTTTTCGTCATATAATACCTTAAGTCTGAAAAAGTATAAAATAATACAAAAGGGATGAATTTGCGGTAATTTTAACGAGCCGAACAAAACAAGTGCTCGATCTTTTTGTGTAATAATCCCTCAGGTCCAAAAACATTAAAATCTAAAGGAGGGATAACACTTCTGGTCACTTTAACGAGCTGGAGAGGTCAATTTCTCGGCAATATTTTCATATTTTACGAGTTAGATGAAAAGAGCTTAAAGGAGACTCATTTTTCGAGGAACGAGTGATAAATTCGGGTAGCAACTAATTCCAGGTAAGGTTTGGAATTTTCCAATAACGGTAGTGTCATAAGGATGGCTAACAGGATCACTCTTCGCAGCTGTTCCTCAAAAAGGTAAACAATCAAGTGGAGGTGAATGATCAACCAAATAGAGTGGAGGTGATGATGAGAACACGACCAAGCCTTCAAAGGCTGATGATAATGCATTCACGATGGTTATTTATCGGAAATTGGTTCATTTTTTAATGAATGAGCTTAAACTCCGGGGGAAACATTTGCTCACTGCTTATGTTTAATTTTTAACGAGCTTGAACTCCACATAAAAACTGCTCGATATAGTCGTATAATAAGGATGTCTCATTTAAGATGGCATTTTTTCAAAGCTTTGCCCTGCATCCTTTCTTTATGCAAGTTAGGAAATGACCAATTATACGAGTTTAAAGGGTTAGAGGACCTACAAATTTAAAAAATAAATGGTCGCTCTTCGCTTGCATGCCAAAAGGTTTGCATTCCCCCAGGTATAGCGAAAAATTTCCAGGTTACCAAAGATTGTTCTATCCGCACTTCAAACAAAACACTTCCTCGACGATGTCTACCGAAATAGACAAAGGTGAGCGGCGCAACTTGCCTCCACTCACATAACTTTGACGAAGGAATCTTATTCCAGTTTAATCTCACAAACCAGTCATATATCCTTCGCGGAAACCTACCCTATACCCAAGGTTTTCCTGTCGAAACAGACCAGGGTGCATGCCCCCTAGGTTTCAGTCATGTCCTCCGAATCACTCGCGCTCATCAGGTGGACGGATTGGGGATTGATGAGACATTCCTTGCGTGAAAAGACCATTCAGGGATGGTATTTGACTATTTGCTATGTGTGAACCGGGGAATGAAAGCTGGTCTACGAGCTTGACCACTCTTCCTTCATGCGGAAAACACATTACTCTAAAGAGTGAGGAGACAATGGCTCCCATGCAATAAATATAGTCGCGTCCAAGGAGTAGATTATAATCCAGGGGTCCTTGGACTACCATTACGTTCATGTGAACGGTTTTCCTTCTCAATGTTATCGGCACATTGGGAAGGATCCCTAATGGTCGACTTGTTCCTTTGTCAAAGCCTGTTATATTTCTCATCTCAGGCAAAAGCGATGGAGAACCAAGTTCTTTCCAAGCAGTTCAGGAAATGATACTCACATAAGCTCCTTTATCTATGATGGTACCGGCCATGACCATTCTGTATATTTGGGCAATGATTCAAAATAGTACACTAGCCAGTAAACGGGGTTTGCCTAGTAGATTCCAATCGAAGGAAACAACTAGCTTGCTTGGAGGTGGGCCAAATAGACGGTCGGATATGAATTTGACGAACTTCCTTCCTACGGTAAAGGAATAGGTAGACTGCCCCCATGTTCATCGGAGTCTATGTTTATGAAGAGAATTTGAACGGTGTCGCTCTTGTTCTCTTTGGTGACTGTATCATCTGAAGATGGGCCTTCTGAAGGCAAGACCAGGTCAACTGCCGTCTCGACATTTCGACTTTCGTTTGGTGTGAATTCAGATTGTTTATCTTCAATGATAGATGCTTCGACTGACCACAATGGCGTGTCAGTTGGATTTTCAACTAGTGATGGACTTGGCAAGAGTTTCTTATATCCAGGAGGAAGCCGTAACTGTGAAACCGGACGGTCATCCAAAACTATTTTAGCCTCGTCTAGGAAGGGACAACAGTGGACGACATGATCTCCTTCACACAGTTTACAAGGGAATTTACTTTTCCTTTTCCTGTCCCGACGCTTCGCTTTCACTAGTTGACGGTGTACTTTCAACATGACCATCAGAGGTTGTTGACACCGGATTGTGCAAACAAGGAGACCAGTCCCTTAAGATTCGAGGGATGCAAGGAAAATCTCGATGATAGTGATCTCCTTTGCAAATGACACGTGGAGATTTAGGCTTTGACAGTGCAGTGTGTGGATTTTCACTAGATGATGCCTGGTTGCCCCCTGTTGCCTTTGGCTCCTCCTTCTTCTTCTCTTTCTTCTTCTTCTCCTTCTTCTTCTTAGTTACTTGACTTTTGGCTTTACCAGCTTTATCAAGCGAAGAGGAAGGAGGAGAGGGAGAATCAGACGAAGTAGAAGGTTGGGGGTAGCTTTGGTATCGTCTAGTTGCTTGCTTGATTGCTCAAGAATCACGGTGTTCTGAACGACAGAGGTCGAGAAGAGCCATACGGGCAGGCCGATTGTCAATCTTGGAAGAGACAATGTGGCAATATGAGGTGCACTAACATCTCCCCAAGAGGAGAAAGGACTAGGATTTCGTCCAAGGGGAACTCCTTGGTTGGTGGACTCCATTTTTCTCGACCTAAGACCAACGTAGGAAAGGTGATCTTTATTCTGATTAAAATAAATTTTAGATGCTTTGACACAACTTGTTTTTTCAATTTTTAAGAGTCGAGAAAAAACAAAAGATGACTCTAGTCGCCTTCGATTTTTAATGAGCTTGAAGTGACAAGTGCTCAGATGGACCTTTTCCTTTAAGGAGTCTGAAAAGGAACGAAATAGACTACTCTGAAATCTAAACAGAGGGATTACCAAACCAATCGAAAAATTGCAGAATACTTTTTACGGTACGACAATCAATCTTCCTGAATGCTGTGTTTAGTGCATTGCAATTGATAGGGCGGCAGACACGACTTCCTATGGATAAAGAATATAGCCTATTGCGGTCTCCCAATATATACTCAACGGTACGTGGGAGCACAAGTCTGTACTGGCACTTGTCATCTCAAAGTGGAGGAATCACCCAACCAACAATGAAAACAATAGTTACTAGGCTTTACGACGCCAGAATACGTCTCTAGCCTAGACTTCTAAATGTTGTGCGTTAGGTTCCAAAACATTTTTAGATTCATTAAATTTATTTACAGTTGATCTTGCTTAAGAAATTTTCCTTTCAGGTTCACCATGTGATGTAGAGATACAATTCCTAAAAATGCAATCTAAGATGATAAACAATCGTTTAATCTTCTTTTTGCAATGAAAATCTTAGCTACTAAAGAAAGAGAGATGATATTCTTTCAACATAGAGTAGAGAGCACACACTATATGCACTGTCAAAAATCAAACCAACAAACAGTATAAATGCAAATGCACATGCATGTATTTGTTTTCAGCTTTCTTAATGTGTGAATGATAAAAAGAAAGCTAAGCGCAAATCTGAATTATTTTTCAAAGCGACATTACTAACGAGCTTCTTTTCGAGACCAAATGAAGACAATGACGACACTTTGTGATTCGGAATTGAAAACTTTCTTTCGACACTTGAAAAACTACTAATTCAAATCAAATACAAGAGTAACAGTGTAATCGACTATCAAGAACAATCAAATTCTCTTCTATGACTGAAAATGACACTTGCGACACTTCCAAATCAAGAAACGATAGTTCAATTACGCTACTTCTTTGTAAAAGAGAACTGAAAATGGCTCACAATACATAAAAACATTTATAGTTCTTTGCACAATGGAAGTGGGATAATGGCAAGGAAGGGTGTTTCCAACAAAGGTATACTGATTACAAACAACAAAACTCCTGAATAGAGCTGAAAGGAGTGAAGAAAAACCAAAGTCTGGAGGCAAAATTAGCCTTTTCTGATCAGTGCACCTATTACACAGGGATTCCAGTATGCATCCCACCTACAACACACGGGAAGTGCGATGCATACTGATATCCTTGAACAGAGGGTGCGATGGTACAGTGCGAGACTTTTGATCCAGTTCTTGATCACAGTTTGTAGCAACAGTTCAGGGATTTAGGCCGAACAAGTGGTAATCAGTAAATAAATCACAGGGGTAGATCTAAGGAGGTTACTAGAGCCACCACAAGGGCAGTTAGAGAGTTTGTAAATCGATTGTTGAGTTCATAAACAAAACCCGGAGATAGACTGAAGCAACATTGATCTACTTTGTACTTGCATAGAAAATGCAGTTTGAAGGCTAGCTGGATTGACTTCAGGCTCCATTTGTAAGTTTATAAAGCAAACAAATATAGACAACAAACAATTTATTCACTCCCTAGTGGAGTCGCCATTTTGTTATCAGGAAATCTAGTGCCTATGCAAAGCTGCTAGTCCCACTAAGATTGGTAGCTATCTTAGAAACAAACAAACTAAAACTACTTTCGTTTTCCTTTATGAGAAGTAGATAAGAGGGGAATAAAGGAGACCAACCTCTGTTTTGCGCTTGGTTCCTTGCATGATTCCTCTCCCTTATGATATATCTTTGCCACTCGCTTCCTCGTCTACCCAGCTTCAAAGAGCACCTGTGGAATCAAAGTATGATAACGCTATCCAAGAATAGAGATATACTATCAT
Source organism: Pinus tabuliformis (assembly GCA_031772625.1). Classification (NCBI taxonomy): domain Eukaryota; kingdom Viridiplantae; phylum Streptophyta; class Pinopsida; order Pinales; family Pinaceae; genus Pinus; species Pinus tabuliformis. Next base: position 195,432,940 of record CM062814.1, on the reverse strand, counting down.
AAACAATATAGGACTAGATATATATTGACCACACAAATGCATATATCATCAATCATAGAAGAATGTGGAGGACAACTTGAATAGATCTTTAATATCAAGAATAGCAAAGAGGATTACAACCAATTATTCTAACCCAGCATCATCCTCTCAGCAAGAAAACCCTTTTTCACCTCATGAAAAGCTTAGATCACCCAACACTATGATGTTACACCAAGAAACCAACAACACTTCCTTACAAGATACAAAATTCTAGCCTCTGGATCTCTAGGATGAGGGATCCATATATAAATGTTTGCAAGGGGGTGAGTCAGCTTCTGAGATTTGATTAGTGTCTTCTCTCTGATATTTCTTGATTCCACTTGGAGATTGATGATCTCTTACTCATCCCTGGGCGAATGCAGAGAGGCAAGTGTCACAGGAGAAGTTTCTGGAAGATTTCATGATCCTCCACCTCGCAAATTGACTCTACCATTTGTCCATTCTCGCCCATCGCACCCCATAGAAGGGCTTTTCAGTATGCATCACACCTCCCGTGTGCATTTAGGTGGGATGCAGCGCACTTTGACCACGGAGCAGGTGAGATGGTCCAGTTTTGACCAGTTATGAGTAGTTTTCCATGGAGAACTTCTGGGAGATGATGTAATTAGTTGACCTTGTTCTTTTAGGGGTTGGAAGAATACTTTTAGGGACTTAGGAGCTCTGGGTTTATGGACATAATCGATTGGGGTTGCAGTGCCCAAAATTTTCTATAACAAACGGTTGAAGTGTTCCTGCCCCCAAGAGGTCATGTTTTTGATCATAGAGCAAAACAAGATCTCCCTATTGGTAAGAATGAGGCTTGAACTTTTCGTCGTATTGGGTTTTCACTCGGCACTTGTGAGCCTCAAGTGCCAATTCGACATCTCGACGGGTTTTGTCCAGTTGATTAAGGTATATTAAGCATTCTTCTTCGACAATAGTGCTAGGCAGGATTTCAACGGCTATTTGCAGGGAAGGGATTTGACCCTCGATGGGTAAAACTACTTCCAGGCTGTAAGCGAGTTGAAAAGGTGTAAAGCCCCTAGCTACTTTTACTGAATTTTGGTATGCCCATCATGTTGAATATAACATTCGATTCCAATTGGTTTTATGATTTCTTACCAACCTACGGATCATGGTTTTTAAGACACCATTGATGGATTCTACTTTACCATTAGCTTGGGGGTAGTAGGAGGATGATTGATCCTAATGAAAACCAAGCAGCGACATTAAATCAAACATCATATGGTTCTGGAAATGAGATCCATGGTCTATAACGATCATGCAGGGTACATCAAAATGATAAATAACTTGATTGAATAGGCATAGCGTTGCGGTTTCTCCATCATCTTTGTATGTGGGAAGGGCTTTGGCCCATTTCATGAAATAGTCCATAGCTACTATGATGTAGTTGTGTCCAGCAGAGGAAATGGGATTGCATGTTACGAAGTCTATCCCCCATTTGGAAAAGGGGCCAATGGAGATCATCACGTGCAGTGGGATCGGAGGAGCGCACATTTTCTTCGTGAATACTTGACAAGGATGACATTGCTGGATGGCCTTGACACAATCTTTGAATAAGGTCGGGTAGTAATAGCCTGCGCGTAAGATTTTCTGTGCGGTAGATATGCCAGAAAGATGACCGCCACATGCCCTAACATGGAAGTCATTTAAAACGTGTTCTGCCTCTTCATGAGTGAGGAAACGCTGAAGCACTGTATCCGCACTACAACGATATAACGTATCGTTAATCACTAGATATTGTCGTGCTTGGTGGCGGATATAATGACGGTCGCCTGTCGATAGTTCGGGGTGGAACCGTTGTGCTTGGAGGTAGAAAAGAATGTCCCCATAGCAAGGGTCAGTGGTGTCGATAAGATAGATAGCCTCACCTGAGAGAGGATCATGGGCTTTCTCGTTTGGATCGACGATGGGAAGTTCCGACAAAAGTTCAATGAAGACTAAGGAGTTATTCTCCTTGGCACTTGTTAAAACCAAATCAAATTGTTGGAGGATCACGATCCATTTTGAATATTTTCTGCCAATTACTTGACGAGACAAAATATGTCTCATGGGATTCTCCAAGGGATGACAGTAGTCTGTCGCTGTAGTATGTAGTGTTAGAATCGGTTGACAGCAAAGACGACTACCAATGACAGATTTTTCACATGTGAATCTCTGAGTTCGGGCCCAGCTAGGCCTTTGACAGATAATAGATCACATGTTCACTCTGGTCATCATGAGTTTGAACCAAGACCATTCCAAGAGAGGATGGTGAGGCTGCCAGGTATAGAAGAAAGTCATGGCTATAGTCGGGAGCGCTAAGGAGTGGGGCTGATATAAGCACCTTTTTCAAGGCATCAAATGATCGTTGAGCTTGATCATCCCACAGATACGACACTCCCTTCTTAAGTAGGCGCATGAAGCCTTTCGTCAATTCAGCATAATTTACGATGAACCATCATAAAAAGTTTGCTTTCCCTTACAAACGTTGGAGCTATAGAATGGATTGTGGTTCAGGCAATTGAGTAATTGCCTTTACCTTATCGAGATCAACCCTAATCTCGTACTTGGAGACAATGAATCCAAGTAGCATCCAGACTCGATGAAGAAAACAAATTTATGGGGATTTAGGCAGATGTTGTTGATATGAAAATGGGGCACTAAAGGCTTCTTGTCAAGCTTACAAGAACCTCTCCCACTTCCAAAGCTTATATATTCCCAAGATATTATGATTAACCAATTGCAGAATTAATAATTCTTGAAATAGGCGTATGCTTGGGTTTATTTTTAACTGTTCAAATGCCTTAGTTCTGTTGTTTATGCTGATATGTAAATACATGTAACAGTAAATAATGCAGCAACAAAACAAACATATAGAACAGTAATATAATATAGAGTTCACCCAAAACTCTTGGGCTACGTCTCCTTGAGCTCTAGTCAACTCGACTAGGCTCTTTGGGATTATGGCTTAACTTCTTTTACAAGCTCCACGCTCAAATCCACTGGTTTTTCACAGAACACAATGGGCTTAGAACACCATATTATCCCTAGCTCTGAAGCTCTCAGGCTTTCTGGCTCTGGCTCTTAGCTCTGGCTTTGGCTTTGGCTCTTGGCTCTAGCTCTTGGCTCTCGGCTCTTGGCTCTGGCTCTGTGAGCTATCAGCAGTTCGCTCGACTTCCAAGTGACTGTCTCAGTAACTTTCAACTCTTTGGTTTTCTGCTCGACCTCCAAGTGACTCCAAAAACTCCCTCAACTATTTGCGCTTCCTGCTCTGCCTGCTCTGCCCTCAATCATGCTCTCTGGCTTCTTTGAGGCATTCTTCTAGCTCTGCGGCTTCCTGTCCATTTCTCTGCATATAATCATTCCTCTGTCTCTTCATTTGGCCCTCTGGCTTCTGGCTCTGTCGCTGTGCGTGTTACAAACACATCATTATTTATAAAATGCCCGCTTGCTGTGTGGTACAATGATCAAGGGCTGTTACAAAGGAAGCGGGCCCTTTCTTCAGGTGAAAACCCAAAAATGGAACAAAATTCTAATACACAATTTTTTACCAAAAATACACTATCGGGCGCGAAATCCCGAACTTCAAATTCTATGAAATCGTGCTCATAATCCCTATTGGGTCTGCCCTTTAATCGCTGTCACAAGCCCACCATTGATTTGCGTGATCTCCGATCTAATGGTTGACAATTCGTTTCGGGTTGCTTATGTGCACGGAGATTACCCACCCAAAAAGGTGGTTTTCTCTCTCTTGCGCCATGCCACGTGTCGACCAGTGTATGGGATTGGGCGGAGCCCATCCAATACCACTTACCACTTGAGGCCTGCTCGAAATCCCGCTTACCACGGAACTCAAATAACCCAAAGCCGCATCTATAAACCTTTCGGGTCCGACTTTATTGCTTCAGGTCGTTTCCTTTATATTTTGGTTTTATAGTGGAAATGTGCTAATACACAGAAAATCCGAAAAACTTGGATTTGAAATTTTATTCAATCGGGCTTATAATTCCCATTAGGTCTAGCCCTTATTGGCTTATCGCAAATCGCGTGCCCAACGGTCCTTCGTAGTGGGGATCATCGATCACCTGATCGCCGATCGCCGATATCGGTGTGCTATCGGCCTTATCGCTATATTGCACATCGCAATCGCAACGGCCTCGGGGGTCTTCCCTCTGACCATGCCGACCGCCGATTCCCCAATCATTGATATCGCACCTCACATATTGCATCGGTAGGGGTCTATGTCCTTGCTCCTTCGATCACTCCGATCATCGATTATTGGAATCGCATAATCGCATGTCACCTTGTCTGGAGTCCCGATATTGGGCGAAGGCCTACCTCCGATGCGATAAGCCGGAAGTTGCAATCGGGTTTCCTTCTGCCCTTGCCTTAAGTCCACCCCTTTGCACATTTGCGATGCGATTTCCTTAAGGAACCTTTTAGTCCATTTTTAGAAGAAATGCCTCCTTTTTCAAAGGATAAAGGCAATCTTCTTTCTGCGATAGCTTCTTCATCCGAAGTCCATTTTAGCCCATTCAAGTTGCAGTAGATTCATAATGAGAAGATTTATGCAATGAGACTATTTCCAAGAGCATCCTTGGACTTTCATTTTCCTCTGTGAGGAACACTTCAGACTTAGAAGTCTATCCAAGATCCATTTTGGATCAATTGTAAAACCGACACCTTAGAAATATTTCTCTTAAATGGTTTAGGTGCTATGTTCATTGCTTGGAATGGGCTGGAAGGTCATCCAAGTAAGCTTGAATTATATGCTTGATATCAGAAATGCGTAGTCCATGGCTCTTTGAAAAGTTTCTCCAGCATTCTATAACTTGATGAAGTTATAAATGCAGGTGTAATGAATTTGAAGTCCGGCCTTAAGCGTTTGGTTGGGTTTTGTCCATGTATTCCTGTGTATTCCAATAAATGTATTGCCTGGGGTTCTTAAGGCCAAATGCATAAATAAACACTTCCGATATTTCAGTGGGCCTGAATGACTGCGATTGTGATTGTGACATGGCATGTGGGGCCTCCCTGCTGGTACAGTCTCTCCGTAAACAATAAAGTCCAGTGTATGAATATTATTTTGAAAAAGGGCCTCTCTGTTATAGTTTTGATATGCAATATTTTTTCTTTGTATTTCGGCCCTCTCTTCTGAATTAACGTGTCCTTGGAGTATTGGTGAACTCGAAGAGACAGAGGAAGTCGAAAGTCGGGAAGCCGAAGGACAAGCGAGCACAGAGGAAGCCAAAGCGACCGAAGGATCAGGAAGTCGAAGAAGCAAGCAAGCGCAGAGGAAGCTAACGCGACGAAGGAGGGAAGCTGAAGGATCAAGTGAGCATTGAGGAAGCCGAAGAGCCAACAAAAAGAGGAAACTGATGGTCGAGGCATCAGGAATATATAAAATAGAAAAAACAAGGAAAGGTGAATATGCGTGTGAATAATTAGAGTTAGAGGAAGCCGAAGTTCAGGCAGAGGCGGAAGAAGCAAGAGAACAGAAGTGAATCATAAGATCAACAGGTTTGAGAGCAGAGAACTACAACAAAACAGATTCTGACCCTTTACAATAAAGTATTGGAGCCCATGGGGTTAGAGCCTCAGAACTGAAAGGATTGGAGTCCTTGGGAGCTGGTGCTCCTAAGTCCAGGATTGTTGCCTTGGAAAAACAGAGTTGGTGCTCTAGAGGTTGGAGCCTCACAAAAGTCCAAGTTGGTGCTTGGAAACTAATTGAAACCATTTATATATTGTATCTATTTTATTGCATAGATTATATTAATAAAATCATTTATTCCAACTATCTATTTCTGTTTCCATATATAAATGTTTTTGTTGATAAAGATAACAATTGAAAAGAAATACTAATTCAACCCCTCTAGTATTTCCAAAAATTGGTATTAGAGTAGGCTTCTTCATGTTAGCCTAACAACTTGAAGAAGGATTCGTAGTCATGATGAGAAATCACGAAGCGTCAAGAAGATCTTCTCTGTTCAATGACACCAATTTTTGTTTCTGGAAAAAGAGAATGACCTACTACTTAATGTCCCTTAGACCTCAAGTTTGGCATTTGGTTCTAAATGAGTACCTAATTCCTTCCACTCTTCCAACAAATCAAGAAGAGAGGAAAGCCTATGTTGCAAATGCAAAAGCCTTAAAATCCATCACTAATGGAATCACTGATTTCGAATTTACAAAAGTCATGAATTGTAACTCTGCCAAAGAAATGTGGGATAAGTTGATTGGCTTATACGATGGGTACTCAAAAGTTAAGAAGGCAAAGCTTCAAAGTCGTAGAAGGCAATTTGAAATTCTGAAAATGGATGATGAAGAAGATATTGCATCATACTTTCTCCGAGTAGCTGAAGTGGTCAAATCTCTTAAAGGATTGGATGAAAACATTGAAGAAAGTACCATTGTTCAAAAGGTCTTAAGATAGAAAACGAGGAAACAAAAAGAAGGGAAGATCTCTTGGAAACAAAGTTAACAGAAAAAGAAGAAACTTGCGAGGAATATGAAGCCGAAATAGTATTTCTGAGGAAGGAATTGGAGCAAGTTAAAAAGGGTTGGAAAAGCTCTCAAATACTTGAGACTACCCTAAATAATCAAAAACCTCAACATGGAAAATCTGGAATAGGTTTTAAAAGAGAATCATCAAGCACTAAGAATAGTGTGAAAAGCTATGCTGATGCACTTTCCGGCAATCCAAAAGAAGAAAGATTATTTCATCAAAGGCTCATCCCAGATCCAAAGAATGAAGAGAGAATAACTCCAAAGAAGAATGTGGATTCGAATCATGGATATTACAACAGATACAAACTAGTGTTCCATCAAAGGCCCATCTCAAATCCAAAGAATGAAGTGGGAGTAATTCCAAGGAAGAATGTTGATTCAAATCATGGCTATTACAACAGGTACAAAATTATGTTTTTTGGACATTGTTTCTATTGTAAAAATTTTGGTCATCAAGCTAGACATTGCATGGCTCGCAAGAATGAAACACCAAAACTAAAGGATCAAATAAACAAACCATATGGTCCCAAAAGGCAGGGAAAAATCAAGACCTACAATTCGTTTGATCCCTTGACCAAATTTGATCTGATTTGCTCATTATGTAACAATAATGGACACTATGAACAAAATTGCCCACTCAAAAGAGGAAAAGCAAGAAGTGAGAATCCCAACACAGATAAATGTGGCTTGGCTCTATATGCTCAAAATAATGGAAATCATTAGTTTGTGGATAGTGGGTGCTCCAGACACATGACAGGGGACAAAAGGAAGTTTGTCTCATTGAACAAAAAGGAAGGAATTGTATCCTTTGGAAGTGGATCTTCTGTAATTGCTGGAAAAGGAACTGTTACTCTTATCAATGGAAAAGGAAAAGCTCAAAATGATCTGCTAGTAAACGGGCTCAAACAAAAGCTCTTGAGTGTTAGCCAAATCTGTGATCAAGGACATAATGTTGTCTTTAGCACCAAAGATTGTGAAATAAGGGACTCTTCCTCAGGGGAACTTAAGGCGAAAGGGGTTAGAACACCATACAACATCTACATTTTGAACAATTTTCAAGAAGATAAATGCTACTTAAGTCAAACAAATGAAAGTTGGTTGTGGCACAAGTGACTTGGACATACAAGCTTCGAGAACTTGATCAATATCAACAAGATTAAAGCTGTACGAGACATCCCAAAGTTATTCAAACCAAATCAAATAATATGTGGTCCATGTCAACATGGAAATCAAACCAGAACCAGCCACAAGACCAAGGAGTTTTCTACATCAAAGCCTTTGGAGATCATCCATGCTGATTTATGTGGACCAACTAGAAATCCAACACTCCAAGGAGAAAGGTATTTTGTTTTATTTGTTGATGGCTATACTAGAATGATGTCGATATATTTTATAAAATATAAATTCGAAGCATTTGAATGTTTTAAGAATCTTAAAGCTCTTGTAGAAAGTGAAAAATACTCAAAGATTAAGTGCCTCAGAACATATAGATGGGGATAATTCACATCAAAAGAATTTAATGAATTCTGTAAAATACATGGAATTAAAAGATAATTCTTTGCTGCCAGAACACCCCAACAAAATGGGGTAGTTGAAGGATGAAAATGAACAGTTCAAGAAATGGCAAGAACAATGTTATTAACAACTGATTTGCAGCCAAAATTCTGGAGAGAAGTAGTTGGGACAACTGTCTATACCTTGAATCGAACTCAATTAAGACCAAATTATGAAAAAAATCCTTGTGATTTATGGAAAGGAAGACTTGCTTCAGTGAAGTACTTCAAGATTTTTGGAAGCAAGTGCTTCATAAAAATCAATGATGGCTCACCATGAAAGTTTGATTCTTGGGTTGACGAAGGGATCTTCCTTGGATACTCTACACAGAACAAAGCCTACAAGTGCTACAATAATTGACTAAGGAAAATAGTGGAAAGCATTGTTGTAAAGATTGATGAAGACCTTCTAGAAAAAGAATTTGAAGAACACGAAGTTGATCCTCTCATTGAAGAAGAAGAACCTAGAAAAGAAGAAATAGACCAAGAAGAATTCGAGGACAAAGAACCACCTCAAACCCCTTCAAAGATGAAGTTTCTCCAAAAATATCACCCAGAAGAGCAGATTATTGGCAATAGAGATGATTGGATGCAAACTCGAAGAAGGATGATAAGTACACTAAAGAAAAACGATATTGCTCTTCTATCCATGATACCACCATAAACATTTACTCAAGCAAGGATCCTTGTTGAGGAGGTAAATCCTCTCTGCGGACAGAGACGATCCCTACTAGCCCAGACTGGGTTTAGCAAAAATTACACAATTCTACCACGCAAGTTCCTAATTGCAAATACAAAGTAGATGGTGAGAACCTACTTGGATTCCAACGCTAGTATTCGTCGAAGAGATGTCGCCCTCATTCCTTTGCCTTGGCCGGTCACGATCCTCACGATCTTCGTGATTGGACACCTGCACATGAAAAGAACAACACGAAAACAAGCATAAAATCTAGTAGACGCAATTATATATCAGTCAGAAAAGATATAACTCAACATCAAACATAAGACAATGAGAGTGGAACCATAATGATAGTCATCTATTATTAATAAATATCAAAGAAGAATACAACCATTGTTCTGACGTCAAATCCTCCTTTGGCTGGGTAGTCAGCTACACAAGTCTTGCAAAGTTTGTTGGGATGAGGAACAAGCCTCTATCTCTTTGGGTGACAAGAATCTCCTTACCTAGATTTGGCCTTATGGGAGCAAAGAAGGCTCTTGCAGCTCCAAACTCTTGATCTCCTGGAACTACTGACTATTGTAACTCTAACTGTAACTGTAACTAGCTTGCTCAAGGCATAGAGACAAGCTTTTATAGATAGAGAGGGAAAAGATAGGATCAACCACATTATTCATGGGATTGGCTTCATCACTTGGAAACTTCCATGAAAGGTGGCAAACCGCTTTCCCTTCTATGGAGATTCGAAGCCAAACCATCCTAGCTCAACATAGATTTAGTTGGTGAATGGGTTGAAGAGAACCTTTGGGAGTTTGGTGGTTGAAAACTTTACTCAATTCGGTTGGCGCGAGTGCGACTCTGGGACAGAGTGCCAATGGCGCGCCCTTTTTAGAGGATTTCCCTCATTGGCGCGGGCAGTGAACTGTGGACCCGCGCTAATGCAAAAAGAGTTGTTTTCATGAGTATTTTGGAGGAGATGTCTTTAGGGCAAATGAAGCTCATGCTCAGAGGAATATAATGCAAGTGGTTTCAGGTCATGTCACTTCTCACAAGTCCTGGAATGAGTCCTCTAGTGTACAGGTGAGGGGTAACAGGGACAGTGACAAACGGTGACAAATTACTGTGTAACAGATGCCCCCTAAAGCATGAGGCCCGAGAGAGAGAGGGGTGAAATGCTTTACAAGAACATGCGTGACTGAAAACACGGCCACCGGAGAACCTGCGTAAAGAAGTACAACTGACATCTCAAGTACATGATAGAAGTGGTATGGGCGCAGCCATCCATAATAGAGTACATAATAATCTAGATCCAAGGTATGGGCGCAGCCATCTAGAGAGGATCGATAAATAGACTTAGGCATGGTCGCAACCATCCAGTGAATGAGTCATGTAATGATCATAATAATCCACAAATCGCAGCCTGGGTTCCAATAGACAAAATCCAGGGTCTTGCGCTCCATCTCGACCCGAACAGAGTACAAGTTCAAGCATGCGAATGCATGAGTTGAAGTCGAACATGCATGAACATCGTCTGATTACCAGTCAATAATGAAAACTGTTAACAGACGCGAGAGGTACCACCAATAATGAAAATGGCCCTAAAGTTACTATAGGTACAATCTACGGCGTGTGAATCAATGAGCTGGCGTCGAACACCCGTAGAATCATTCGATCAGAGGCCAATGATGAAAACCTATCGTCGAACACGAAGAACCTGCCATTGAGGCATGCAGGCTCCAAGGCACCGAAGGGAGTCTCTAGATCAGCTTCCTGGATAATGAGCTGAAGTCGACAGGAAGTGATCTTGATCAAAGGTGGGCCATGGTGTTTCCCACATCATTGACACGAGACAAAGGGAAAAATGTTGTGGTGATGCAAAATTATGTGAAGTATCAGAGGAGGTTGTATTGCTACAGAGGCCAACTTCTCTTGAACATATCGGCGGCACGACAGTGGATGTGGTAGTATTTGGCATCAAATGAGCAGAGGTCATGGTGACAAGGCAATGAGCAGATGAGAGGCCGAATAGGATAACCCAAACCCACGGAGGCTAGTGTAAAACAAGATGAGATATCCCCACCCCGAAACGAATGCAGACTAGTGCCATGTTCAAGAGCGACATACTGCCAACACGACGACAATTATGGATCCATTTTCCCCACCATTTCTGGCGAGTACCCCAGTTATTTTTGAAAAGCTTGACGGGGATAGCATATGCTTGTGAGCGTCATTATGACGGAATCCGATGTCATTAAGTTTTAACGAGTCTGACAAAGGAAAAACTTGACGTCTTTTCCTATTTAGAGAGTTTGAAAAGACATCAAAAAGAAAAACTCCAGGGGGGTCCTTTTTCTTAAAGTTGTGTCTCCCGAGCCCGAAAAAGCATAAAACAATGCTTGAAAGAACCGCCCGACCATTACGATCGAGGAGTACTCTTCATTTATAGTGACATCGATCCGAAAAAGTAGAAAAGCGATCAACATCATGTCGTTTCGTAACCATTTACGAACCGGAAACGACAAAGGTCCGACGATCTTTTCGTTTTTACACGGTAAGAAAAGGGTTTAAAGACGACCGCCTCTTATTTACTTTAAACGAGTCAATAGGGGTAACTCGACAATCTTTTCACTTTTAACGAGTCAGAAAAGGGCTGAAAGATAACTCCATAGTGACTTTTGCGTGTATTTACCGAGTCCGAAAAATTATAAAACACGACTCATTTCACCATCGAAGTTGCAAAAAGGACCTGTCATAGCACCAGAAACAAGCGTAAAACCCATTTTCGACCAAAAGTATATTAAAATATTTAAAAATCAACTTTTTAAACCCTATTACAAGTCAAAAAGTCTATAAATGTGGTGAAAATGTAAAAACAAAATTACTTTTACTTTTTACCTATTGCATAGTGGTAGTGGTCCATTTGGGGTGCAAACTTCGAGCAGCAATTACCACCAATCCGGGCAACCATTCGCGATTCCACCAGTTCCAAGTAAGAGGCGCTCCCTTCAGCTCCATTTCCATACTTGTGTTATGCATTTTGTTCCTGAATTGAGCCTCTGCAAGGGGGATTTTAAAATTTAGGGTTGCGCCCCATTGGCGCGGGTATCCGGCACGGGTCTGCGCCAATGGGGTGATTTACCCAAAGGTGCCGCGCCATTGGCGCGCCAATCGCACGACCTAATTTTTCACTTAAATTTTCCCATCATTTTTGAAAATTTTCCGGTGTATATGCCTACCAGGGTTTCATTAATGATTTATTCATCCTTGTGGGTGCAGGAAACAAGCAAAAATGGTGGTGGAATGGAAAGAACGAGAGCATGATGCTATAGATGCCTTGGCCATCGCGGATGAGGGATGCATGAATGCCTTGAGAGATTGTGGTCTCAAAAAGTTCTTTCTCACCTCTTTCTTGCGAGCTCAACCAGAGCTATTACAATTCATAGTGGATGCTTGGGATGTCGACGACCAAGTATTTCGATTACAGGATCAGACCTTAGAGCTGGATGTATATGATGTGTACTTCATTACTGGGCTGTCACGGAGAGGGGCGAGCCCCATTTTGACCGGAAGCAGGCCTTCCGTGGAGAAAATAGGTGAAGTGAAGGCTCGTGTGTGCCCAGAGGCACAATTTGGGAAGAACAGCGCCAAGGTGGATATTGCCACCATCCATGATTTGGTTCTTAAGGTGATACTGTTCACCATCACACGTGCAGCTGGGGTACAGGCGCCCCATGAGGCAAGTAAGAATCATCTGTTACTGGCGACAGAATGTCTCAACCCCACCATTTTTGACTGGGCTACAACGGTGACTATAAATATCAAAAGGCAGCTTACAAAGTGTAAGCGCGGGGGAGTGAAATAGTTCGGGTATGGCTCGATTGTGGTGTCGTTCTTCTTGGAACGATTACCCCTATTCCAGTACCAGGGAGCTGTAGTAGCGGATCCGTTACCACGATAGCCTAGAATGGCTCGCTAGGCAGCATTGATGCCCAGAGGAGGAGGGGGCCAGCAGATGTCTTCGCGGCCCGAGTTCTTCATATGGCTTCGCCGCCAGCTGATCGTGGTAGAGGACTGGCCATACGCGGGAACCAACTTCATGGGGGACCCAGACCTCCCACTGCCAGAGGGAGAGGAATGGGAAGAGGAGCTAGGTATGATCTTCTCTTTTTGATGTTTTTGATGTATTTTATATTTTTTTTTTGTCAATACATGTACGTTCTGATGACAGTTGTATATATATGCAGATGTGGGCCCAGAGTGACCAGCCGGCTTATCTCCTATAGCGCGGAGGGACCAACCTGCAGCTGACCCTCAGGCAATAGGTGCCATGGGGGAAGAGCTGGTGCAGAATCTCGAGGGACTTACCCAAGGGATTCCAGGCTATGCTAGATTGGCGGATGTGCCTTTTGCATACCAGAGGCACACGGTGGGGGTGTCGACTCGCATCCATCGTCTGTTGAGATGCTTGGTGCACGCGGTGGCGTGCTATCATGAACACCACCACGAGTAGACTCCTAGGTTTCTTTCATGCATATTTTTTGAGGGACATGTTGTTCGAGGATGTATCAGGATGAACATGTATTATTTTTGGGTTTTGTAATGCACACGGTGCAAACATTATGACACACACACATATATATATATATATATATATACATATGCCTATGGTTTATTATTGTGCTTTTATGTACTTGCTTGTATGATGTTTTGATTATAAATTACGCAAATGTCTATCTAATACATGATTTTCCAATGCATCAGATAATGTGTTTAATCGTCGTGGAATATGCTGATATGTGATAAAATCAAAATTCCTTTCTAACAATTTAACATGGAAGTACAACCTTAAAATGTGATGGTCTCTGACGGAATATCGCCCATTGAGCTGATGGACGACAAGCTGAGAGTCTAGGTTAACAAGCAATGTACGAATACCGAGATTAATTGCCTCGGCTAATAATTCAATAACAGCGCTATATTCAGCAACATTGTTTGTAGTACAACCTAAACAGACACCTTGAAGGTCTATCAACTCATCGTGAGGATCGTAGATCACCCATGCCGCAGAGGACAAATTACGAGTACTGCGGCAGGCACCATCAGCGAAACGAATGTAAGGTGCACCCAACATCTTCACAAGAAGCAAAAAGACACAATAAGGGGCAATCACGCTTTCACACCAAACCGAAAACATGAAAACTCACACACGCACACGCATGTACAAATCGAAGCGCATTAAAACTTGAGAATAAAGGGACGGGCATGCCCCCTAGCATGGTGTCTCAATTCGAGGTATATGCCCCCCAAGCTTCAGTCCATTGAAAATGGAGTGAAGGTTGACATCACTGTTATTGCGCTTGAATGGCATCATATCACCCCAAGATTCCATCTGATGCACAGAAAGCATTTTAATAGGGGCGAGATTCGGAGGTGGAAGTGGAAAGACACCCATTAGAGCGGGATCCTTAAAGAGTCCAACTCCCACACTCTCGAATGATTTAGAGGTATGCTCTACGAATGGCACATTACCTTTGGAAGAAGAGGCGAAGAAGGAGAGCTGGTCCACCGTGACAATCTTCCCTTGATGAGGGAAACGAATGACACGGAAAAGGGAGGAAGCCACGGCTCGCATGGCGTATGTCCAACTACGTCCAAGGAGGAGGATGTAGGTAAGATTAGCGTCAACAACTTCGACCTCCACTTCTACCGTCTTTCCTTCCAAAGAGATGGGTAAGCGTTGGAGGATACCGTAAGGACGAGACTCTCTTCCATCAAAGGCTTCTAACGTCGTAGGAGACTGGCTTAATGTAGGAGAACCAATAGCTTTCCAGCAAGCAACAGACATGATGCAAGTTGAGGTGCCTTCATCAATGACTGTACAATGAATCGTTTTGCCATTGATGATGACCTGTATAAGGAAAGCGATTTGGTGGGGCAGTCTCAACGTATAGCCCTCGAGATCAAAAGAAATAAGATCTGAGTCAACCGGGTGTATACCACCGATGGACGATAGCAAGGACTTCCTCTGGGAGGGGTAGCTCTGGAGGACTTCTAGAGCAGACATAGCAGACGGAGCCTGAGCTAAGTCCTCAACAATGCTGTAGTGCTGGGCAACACAAGCATTAGGGTTATAAGAAGACTTCCGGAGTACACCTTTCGGAGGGGGTCGGGGAATCGTCTCAGTGCTGGGTCTTTTGATGTGGAGAGGACCAGAACTGGACGGAGGAGGGCTGGAAGGGACCTCCGGCTCTTTCCCGGTGGGAGATGGATATTCTTTTACTCGAGTAGTGACATGGATGGGAATTGTCCCAGCCATAAATACTTGAGAGCCAAATGAAGAAGAGGGTTGCGATGGGTCTGCCACCATTTGAGTTTGCTGAGAAGGGAAAGGTTCTTTAAGCACAGCAGGAGTCCCAGGAGCACCTTTCAATAATTGACTAACTTTGGACCGCCTGGGGCAGTCTTTAGTGTAGTGATCCTCATCATAGATAAGACAAGGATACTTAGGTTTTCGCTTGGCTCCTTCCTCGGGTGGATTTTTAGGGGAGTCCTGTTTGGGCTGTTCGGTCTTATTCTTGGCCTTCCCTTTCTTTTTACCTTTCAAGGATTTATCTGCCGCGATGGACTGAACGACGTTAACCTCGGAGGTACTTCCAGAATTAGATTGACCCTGAGAAGTGTTTCCATTAGAAGCATTCTATTTTTGCTTCCCAGGGTTCGCGGTTGATTTCTTTGATGACGAGTTTACAGAGCCAATAACTTCATCAACAGATGGTTTTGGCAGAGCTTTGGATGTTCCGGGTCTCGGGGTGTCTGGAAAATAATCATATAAAGTACCTGACTGAGAATATACTAAGTCGAGGTACTGAGCACGTGCGATAGCTTGCTCTTCAGTTACACAAGCTCCCATAGTGATGTCTCGCGCGATCGCAGGGACAAAGGAAGTCGTAAACCAATCGGTCAGGAGCTGATCAGGAATCCAAAATTTGATCAAGCGACGACGCCGTCTCCATTCATGTATATGATCAGATATATGCGTGGCCGTGTCCTGTTTGAGAGATGTAAGGAGATGTGTCCCTGTCTCGTACCGAATGGGTAATTGAAAATGAGTTAGGAATGCCATAGCCAGCGAGTTGAAATCTTGAAATGTTCCACGATTCAACTCAATATACCACTTAGCGGCTGAGCCGGTGAGAGTCCTTTGGAAGAGGCGGAGCCGGATGGAGTCATCAAGCCACGAGTTAGATGAGCACCAAAGGTGATAGGTTATGACATGGGCTTGAGGATCTTCAACAACTTTGCCATTGAATTTTGGGCAATCACCAGGTATTTTAGTTGGAACTGGTGGCCAATATGGATTATGAAGAATGGGATCATTTGTCAACTTGGACACATCTGGAAGTTCCAACGTCGCTAAGAAAGGCAACTGAGGATTAAAGGACATTTGTGGCTGTGGAAGAGAGGTAGTACCAGGGTTCCAACCAGGTGGTGGTTGCCCCCATGGACTTTGTCCGGATGGGCTTGGCCCATAAGGGTTCTGCCCATAGGGATTTTGCCCATAGGGGTTCTGTCCATAAGGATTTTGTCCATAAGCAGACAGTTGACCCTGGGTCTGCCCCCCAGCACCCCATGGATTAGCAACTTGACCTGCAGGTGCAACATACTGTTGCTGATAATTTTGATAAGGAGTAACCTGCATTTGTTGATAATTTTGGTAAGGGGTAAATTGAGCTTGCCCCTGGGGTTGCTGGTAGCCATACATTTGCTGAGCTCCATACTGAGCTTGATAAAAAGGCTGCGATTGGTAGGAAGGTTGGGGTCGTGGCCCACCTTGCATTTGATAACCAAGTTGAGTCTGGGTCCCAGAAGAATGTCCTTGAATAGGTTGGGCTTGGACCATCTGGCCGGAAGGTTGGCCTGGTTGGGTTTGGGATGGACCTGTTTGCCCAGAAGGATGTGTCTGCTGGGTACCAGGTTGTCCTTGAGCAACCAAGGGTTGTCCTTGTGGAGCAGATGGTTGAGCGGGCTGGACGATCAGTTGACCTTGAGGTTGGCCAGCCCGTCCAGAAGTATGACTAAGTTGGGCAGTGGGTTGGCCTTGCTGTGCAGAGAGCTGGCCCGTTTGCCCAGAAGGATGACTAGGCTGGGCAGTGGGTTGGCCCTGCTGTATGTAAGGCTGCCCCCCTTGCCCAGAAGGATACCCCTGTTGGACTGCCAGTTGACCTTGTGGAATGTAAGTTTGTCCGGTTTGTCCAGAGGGATAACCCTGCTGAATACCAGGTTGGCCTTGTTGGATGTAAGGTTGTCCTGGTTGTCCAGAAGGATAACCTTGCTGGGTACCAGGTTGCCCCGGATAACCAGAAGGTTGAGTCAGATAGGTAAAGGATGGACCACCAGCGGCCAAAGGTTGTCCCTGATAGGGTTGCCCTTGTAGGCCCCCAGGTTGTCCTGGGTAAGACTGGCCATAATGTTGCTGCCCCTGGGGGGTTTGCACATAAGATGGCTGGCCTTGGTTAGGTGGTCCCTGAAGCTGTGCAGGCATTGCTTGGCCCCCATGGAAAGAGGTGGTACCAGGGTTCCAAGCAATGGATAATGGTACTGAAACCTCAACAACAGGTTGAGTAGGCAAGGGTTGAGAGAGTTGAAGGTATTGACTGGTAAAATCATAATAAAAGAATGGACCCTGTGCATTCGAATCCTAAACAACTTGTCCAGAGGCATCATATGGCCCCCCTCCTGGAACGGGACCAGAAGAGGGTGGAGCACTTTGTGCAGGGTGGACAATTCTAGGCGAGAGTGCCGGCTGGCCACTACTCACTTGACTGTGAGGGGGACCAGCACCAGTGTTCGAAGCTGAGGACGCTGTTACGGCACTAACAACCGGAGTTGAATGTGCTACACAAACAGTTGGATTCATCGGAACTGAAGTAACAGGTGTAGTGTGGGCTTGTGAAACAAAAGGTCCCGTGGTGGGAGTGATACGGGGATCCCACATGGTCGAAGCAGGGGTCCTGACACTTACCCTATCCCTCAACGAATGATAGCGTGGGGGGAGCGAAGAAGTAGTTGGGATGGGAGTGTCGATATTCGACACCACAGGTGTCTCACTTACTCTAGGAGATGTCTCATCCATCTGAGAGGTAGACATTGGAGACGAAACACCAGGGGGGTAACGGGAATATCGTCCTCGTCAGGCTCCCAAATGGGGTTCCAATCGACTTCGTAATCTTCGTCGCCCGGGGCATGGGAGTTGATCGGTTGGATACTCGGGATAACAGGAAGAGTATCACTTACAACTGGTACCTCAGGAGCAGCGGAAGACGGAGAGCCTTGATCACTTGGAACTGGAGTTGACGGTTCAGCCAGGATGGCAAACTTCAAACAAACCTAAGGGAATCTAACGATAAAGGACCCTACTCAAACTAACGCACACAAGATCTAACCAGGTAATTTTTATCGTGGCCAAATGAATTTTAAGACGCAAGGACACAACTTGACCTTTTAATGTTTTAAGAGTTGAGAAAAGGACAAAAAGGTGACTCTAGTCGCCTTCGAATGTTTTGTGAGCCCGAAGTGACAAACTGCTCAAGTGAGCCTTTTCTTTTAAGGAGTCTGAAAAGGATAAAAAATGACTACTCTGGAGAGACTAGGCAAAGGGTTTACCAAACAAATCCACAAAACTGCATATACACCTTGGCAGTCATATGAAAACCAAGGACTTCCTGTACGGCAGTCAATCTTCCCGAATGCTGTGTTCGGTGCGTTACGGCTTGTAAGGCGGTAAACACGGCTTCTTGTGGATAAAGGATGATAACCTAGTGGGGTCTCGCCTATATACGCGATGGTACGTGGGAGCTCAAATCCGTGCTAGACCATTATCGAGTCATAAAAGGAGGAATCACCCAACCGTAGTGTGAAACAACAGTGACTAGGTTTAACGACGCCGGAGCACGTCTCTAGCCTAGACCTCTAATTAGTGAGCGTTATGTTCCAATGCGTTTTTAAGTTCATTCAGTTCATTTTATGGTTGATCTTTAGTTAAGTTTCAGTTTCCAGGTCCTACCGTATGTAATCTCTCACAATTTCCTAAATGCAAACTATATGCCAAAGAATATCATTTCGTTCGATGAATGCTAACTACGAGAGAGTTAAGGATTTTTCAAACAAAATGACCACAAACAAGCAAGAATCACTCTGATGCAGCTAATGACAAATAAACGAAACTTTTCTTTTGTTTCAAATCACTTAATCAATGAAAAGCTTCTAATTTCAATTAACTAATGCAACGCAAAAGAGATTATTCGTTTTTCTTTTTCAATGGCAAAGCGCACTAAATAAATTTTGAGAGACAGTAACACCGAGCAAAAAACCAATTTCACTCAATGAGAAAACAATCGAATCCCAAAAACACCAAAACAGTCCTTCAAACCAAGAAGAAAGCACAAAGACCTCTTATGAGCTATGTGATCCAAGCCCAAACGAAGCCAAGTGAAACCCAAGCGAAAAAGAAGCAAATCACTTGAATAACAAGAAAAAACTTTGACAACTACTGAGTGAATGCAAAAGGATAATCACAATGTTGACCGGATGATCAAAGAACACAAAACACCTACGTGAGGCTCGACGCACAAAGCCACTAGATGCCCTAGGGCTAAAATGTGAAATCGATAGAAAAAAGAAAACACCCGAATGATGAAGGTCTAAAACCAGTCAAACTAGTCAAACCAGGATCAAACACACTCCAGTAATTGAAAAAGACACAGCAAGACAAAAATCCAAGCTCAGAGGGCTTAAGGACAAGCGAACTTGAAAAGTTGACAAGCCTGGCGCGACTATCAGGCTGCAAGTCGTGCTTTTATAGGATTGGCGCGGGTTGTCTTTGAGCAACTTGCGCCAATAGCGTGACTGTAAGGCTAAAAAGCGCGCTAATCAAGTTTACTAAATCATAAACAAATGCAAGTGACCCAGGGCTTGAGAACAGTATCTAGGCAAAACAGGAAGCAAGAAACAGCAAGAAGTTCGACCCAGAAAGCTATCTAAGCAATCAAAGCAAGAAAAATCAAAGAGACAAGACAAACTCCAAGTTGTTTTGTCTGTAAACCAAACCGGAGATTGACTGAAGTGGCGTTGATCTACTTTGCTAGTGCAAAGCAATAGCGTTTCGAAGGCTACCTGGCCGTACTTCAGGCTCCGTCTAAAGTTTACAAATCAAACAACAAGATCTCCCCAGCGGAGTCGCCAAATTGTTGAGGAGGTAAATCCTCTCTGCGGACAGAGACGATCCCTACTAGCCTAGACTGGGTCTAGCAACAATCACACAATGCTACCACGCAAGTTCCTAATTGCAAATACAAAGTAGATGGTGATAACCTACTTGGATTCCAACGCTAGTATTCGTCAAAGAGATGTCGCCCTCGTTCCTTTGCCTTGGCCGGTCACGATCCTCATGATATCCGTGATTGGACACCTGCACATGCAAAGAACAACACGAAAACAAGCATAAAATCTAGTAGACGCAATTATATATCAGTCAGAAAAGATATAACTCAACATCAAACATAAGACAATGAGAGTGGAACCATAATGATAGTCATCTATTATTAATAAATATCAAAGAAGAATACAACCATTGTTCTGACGTCAAATCCTCCTTTGGCTGGGTAGTCAGCTACACAAGTCTTGCAAATCTTGTTGGGATGAGGAACAAGCCTCTCTCTCTTTGGGTGACAAGAATCTCCTTACTTAGATTTGGCCTTATGGGTGCAAAGAAGGCTCTTGCACCTCCAAACTCTTGATCTCCTGGAACTACTGACTATTGTAACTCTAACTGTAACTGTAACTAGCTTGCTTAAGGCATAGTGACAAGCTTTTATAGATAGAGAGGGAAAAGATAGGATCAACCACATTATTCATGGGATTGGTTTCATCACTTGGAAACTTCCATGAAAGGTGGCAAACCACTTTCCCTTCTATGGAGATTCGAAGCCAAACCATCCTAGCTCAAAATAGATTCAGTTGGTGAATGGGTTGAAGAGAACCTTCGGGAGTTTGGTGGTTGAAAACTTTACTCAATTTGGTTAGCGCGAGTGCGACTCTGGGACAGAGCGCCAATGGCGCGCCCTTTTTAGAGGATTTCCCTCATTGGCACGGGTAGTGAACTGTGGACCCGCGCTAATGCAAAAAGAGCTGTTTTCATGAGTATTTTGGAGGAGATGTCTTCAAGGAAAATGAAGCTCATGCTCAAAGGAATATAATGCAAGTGGTTTCAGGTCATGTCACTTCTCACAAGTCCCGGAATGAGTCATCCAGTGTACAGGTGAGGGGTAACAGGGACGGTGACAAATGGTGACAAATTGCTGTGTAACAATCCTCACTGGGTAAAAGCCATGGAAGAAGAAATGTCCCAAATTGAGAAGAATGAGACATGGGAGCTGGTACATTGTCTAAGGGACAAAAACATAATAGGAACCAAGTGGGTATTCAAAAACAAAATGAATGAAGATGGAAAAATCATCAGAAACAAGGCAAGGCTTGTTTGTAAATGCTATTCACAAATTGAAGGAATTGACTTTGAAGAAACATTTGCACTAGTAGCCCGTGTGGAAGCTATTGTTGGACACATATTGTCATTGATGTCAATATGGCAATATTCAAGAGGAGGAGACAGAGCATATCGGAGCCAAGAGGAGAAGACCATATTGGAGGAGCCACATATATCAGAGCAAGAGGAGCCATATCGGAGGAGTGCCAGAGCAAGAGGAGCCATCGGAGGAGATATCAGAGCATATCGAAGCAAGAGGAGCCATCGGAGGAGCAAATGAAGCAAACAAAGCCATATATGCCTCAGATAACATTATCGGGAGCTGTTCAGGCGATCAAAACCCATATATGCCTTCATTAATACTATCGGGAGTTGTTCGGGCAATGGAAACCCACATATGCATGTATTAATGCTATCGGGAGTGTTTGAGCGCCCAAAATCTACATATATGCATTTATAATAATCAAAGGCCTTTTTCCTTTTTTGCGGAAACAACACAAGTTAAATGTGTTTCGACACATATGGACCCGATGGCATATATATATATATATATATATATATATATATATATATATTTTGCCAAATCGACGATCAGGGAATGGAGAATGGAGGATGCGATATGCGATGGACGCGATATGCGATTTAGCGCTGACTGCCTGATCTGAAGGAATAATGGACGATGGAGATCTAATTGGCAATCAGCATATATATGCGCATCGGAGGATTGGAGCCTTTCGGAACTGCCGAAGTGAAAGCTCCGAATTAACGGAGCCGAAATATTATGAAGCCAGTATAAAGTAGATCGGGTCCGAAAAGGGCCTTCAGCAGTGCAAAGTTCCGACTTCCGGAGCCGAGTCCCTTATCAAGTGGAGTGTAAAATCATATCGGGTCCGCAGAACTCTTGTATCGCATCGGAGCAGGGGAGGTAGCGATCGTCGAAATCATCCGGAGCCGAAATCATATTAGAGAGTAGCCTAAAGGGAGATCGGGTCCGCTAAACCTTCGCGTTACAAATCCGCCGAAGCGAACCTGCCGATATCCCAGACCCGAATTCAATATAGAGACGGGAGTATAAGAAGGCGTCGGGTCCGCGTTTCATCGGAGGATTGGGACTATTGTTTACAGCGAGTGCCGATATCCATCGGACCCGAAACCAACATAGAAGGGAGTCTAAAAGGGCATCGGGTCCGCACCTCGTCAAAGGTCAGGACTTAAGAGTTATTGCGACCGCCGAAATCCGGACCCGCCGATAATTGTAAAGGCGAGTTCATAATAATTGAAGTTCGGCATTTAAATTAGAGCGGGGGTTTATAATGTTTTCCGTGTATTATATGATACATGGCCGCTGGGTTAAGATATATATTAAAGCGCTCGGTGATGGTTGATTAAAGGCTCAGTTTGTGGCTTCCGATGGTTGATTAAAACGCTCGGGTGGTGGCTTCCGATGCGTGATTAAAATGCTCGGGTGGTGGCTTCCGATGGTTGATTAAAAAGCTTAGGTGGTGGCTTCCGATGGGTGATTAAAAGCACCGATAAAGCCTGTAAAGAGAAAAAAAAAAAGAAAG
Organism: Pinus tabuliformis; assembly: GCA_031772625.1. Lineage (NCBI taxonomy): Eukaryota > Viridiplantae > Streptophyta > Pinopsida > Pinales > Pinaceae > Pinus > Pinus tabuliformis. The sequence continues at coordinate 195,410,074 of CM062814.1, read as the reverse complement.
CAAAGAAATGGAAGCCGAAGTATCAAGCGATCAAGTGAGGAGGAAGCCAAAGAGCCAGCTCGCAAGAGGAAACGAATGGACAGGGTCATGGAGCATATAAAAGCAGCAAAAACAGAGAACTATAGTGGTTGTTCGTGAACGGTATAACCTGAGCATGAGATAGTGAAAGCAGCAGAAGAAAAGGGGGCAGCAGAAGCAGTAGAAGCTGAAAAGAGCGCAGCAACACACCAGTGTATACCAAAGAGGTTGGAGCCTCAGAATTGAATAGGATTGAAGTCCTTGGGAGTTGGTGCTCCTAAGTCCAAGATTGGTGTCTTGGCAAAATAGATTTGGTGCTCAGGAGGTTGGAGCCTCACCAAAGTCCAAGTTGGAGCTTGGCAACCAATTGTGACAATCTATTTATTGTATTTATTTTACTGCACAGTTATATTAATAAAAGCATTTATTCCTGCTGTTCATTTTGTGTTCTGAACATATATGTTTTAACTAGTAAAACAATAGTGAGAATAAGAAATACTGATTCACCCCCCTCTCAGTATTTCCAACAATTAGTATCAGAGCCGGCTTCTTCATTCTAGCCTAACAGCTTGAAGAAGGATCAACAACCATGATGAGAAATCATGAAGCATCAGGAAAACCTCTGTTTGATGGCACTAACTTTGGGTTTTGGAAGAAAAGAATGACTTACTATTTAATGTCCCTTGGACCTGAAGTCTGGAATTTTTGTCAAACTGAATACCAAGCGACTTCCACTCTTCCAACAGACCAAGACGAGAGGAAAGCCTACATTGCAAATGCAAAAGCCATGAACTCTATCACCAGTGGAATCATTGATTCTGAGTTTACAAAAATCATGCACTGTAACTCTGCCAGAGAAATGTGGGAGAAGCTAGTTAGCTTGTACGATGGAGACTCAAAAGTCAAAAAGGCAAAGCTTCAAACTCACAGAAGACAATCTGAAAGTTTGAAGATGGAAGAGGAAGAAGATATTGCAGCATACCTCCTCCGAGTAGCTGAAGTGGTAAATTCCCTGAAAGGATTGGATGAAAAGGTTGAAGAAAGTACTATTGTACAAAAGGTATTAAGGTCCCTTCCAGACAGATTTGACTCCAAAATAAGTGCTATAGAAGAATCAAAGGATCTTGACACCCTCAAAATGGATGAACTCCATGGAATTCTCACTGCCTATGAAATGAGGAAAGGTGGACCTAGCTCCAAACATGCAGCATTCAAGGCCTCAAAGTCAAAGAAAGGGAAAGAAAGGAATGACTGTAGTGATGAGTCAGATGTGGAATCCGAATTGGCTCAATATGTACGAAAGCTGAAGAGAGGATCTAAGCTTAAAGGCAAGTATCCTCTTATCTGTTTTAAATGTGGTAAAATAGGTCATTATGCAGCAAAATGTCCTCATAAACAAGACAGTGATGATGAAAGAAATTCTAAAAGAATGACATACAAAAAGAAAGGGTTCAATAAGAAAAACCTTCTCTCCAAGTAAGGTGAGTCTGATGAGGATGAGTTTATGGTCATCAAAAAGAAATCAGATGAGGAAAGCGATCATGATGAAAGCCAAGAAGCATTATTCATGGCATTCACAAATGATGATGACTCGGGGCCAGAAGCAAATGTGGATGAACTGTTAATAAGTGCCATTGAAGAGAACGAGAAACTGTGGAACAAAATTATCTCTCTCAAAGTGGAAAACGAGAAAATAAGAAGGAGAGAAGATCTCTTGGAAAAAAGCTTAAGGAAAAAGAAGAGACTTGTGAAGAACGTGAGGCCGAAGTAGTATCTCTGAGAAAGGAGTTGGAGCAAATTAAAAAGGGTTGTAAAAGCTCTCAAATACTTGATACTATTCTGAAAAATCAAAAACCTCAACATGATAAGTCTGGAATAGGTTTCAAGGGAGAATCCTCAAGCACTAAGAATAGTGCGAAAAGCTATGCCGATGCACTTTCCTGCAACCCAAAAGATGAAAAAGTATCTTATCAAAAGTGCATCCCAGATTCCAAGAATAAAGAAAGAGTTACTCCAAAGAAGAATGTGGAGTCGAATCATGGACACTACAACAATTACAAATCTGTACCCCACCAAGGGCCCATCAAAAATCCAAAGGACGAGGGAGGAGTAATTCTCAGAAAGGAAAGCAAATTAAACCGTGGTTACTTCAAAACCATATTTCTTGGACACTGTTTTCACTGTAAAAACTTCGGTCACCAAGCTAGACACTGTATGGCTCGCAGAAGTGAGAAGACAACGCAAAAGGACCGAGTAATCAACTCATATGCTCCCAAAAGGCAGGGACAAATAAAAACCTTCAATTCATTCGATCCCTTGACTAAATTTGATCTAACTTGCTCTTTTTGCTACAATAATGGACACTATGAACAAAACTGCCCACTCAAAGGAAGAAAGACGAGCAGCAAGATCTCTACAATGGACAAATGCGGCCTGGCTCTATTTGCGCAAAATAATGGAAACCAGTGGTTTGTGGATAGTGGGTGCTCCAGACACATGACAGGAGACAGAAGGAAATTTATCTCACTGAGCAAAAAAGAAGGGAATGTGTCCTTTGGAAGCAAAACTGGCAAAATTGCAGGAAGAGGAACAGTTACTCTGATCAATGGAAAAGGAAAAGCTCAAAATTCTCTGCTGGTTGACGGACTCAAACACAACCTTCTGAGTGTCAGCCAAATTTGTGATCAAGGACATAAGGTTGTTTTCAGCACCAAAGACTATGAAATAAGGAACTCTGCCTCAGGGAAACTTGTGGCAAAAGGAATGAGAACACCAGACAACATTTACGTTCTGAACAAGATTCAGGAAAACAAATGCTACTTGAGTCAGGCAGATGAGAGTTGGTTGTGGCACAAGAGACTTGGACATACCAGCTTCGAAAATCTGGTCAATATCAACAAGATCAAAGCTGTACAAGACATCCCAAGGTTGTCCAAACCAAATCAAGCAGTGTGTGGTCCATGTCAACATGGAAAACAGACCAGAACCAGCCACAAGACAAAGGAACACTATACATCAAAGTCCTTGGAGATCATACATGCTGATGTGTGTGAGCCAACTAGAAATCAAGCACTCCAAGGAGAAAGGTACTTTGTATTATTTGTTGATGATTATACTAGAATGATGTGGATATATTTCATAAAGTATAAATATGAAACTTTTGAGTGTTTTAAGAAACTAAAAGCCCTTGTAGAAAATGAAAAAGATTCAAAAATTAAGTGTCTCAGAACAGACCGAGGAGGAGAATTCACATCAAACGAGTTCAGAGAGTTCTGCAATATTCATGGAATTAGAAGGGAATACTCGGTTGCTAGAACACCTCAGCAAAATGGTGTAGTTGAAAGACGAAACCGAACTGTCCAAGAAATGGCAAGAACCATGCTGTTAGCAGCAAACCTACAACCTAAATTCTGGAGGGAAGCAGTAGGGACAATTGTCTATACATTGAATCGGACTCAATTGAGACCAAATTGTGACAAAACTCCTTATGAGCTATGGAAAGGGAGACCTACTTCAGTGAAGTATTTCAAAATATTTGGAAGCAAGTGCTTCATAAAAATAAATGATGGTTCACCTGGAAAATTTGATTCTCGGGTTGATGAGGGGATATTTCTTGGATATTCTCCACAGAGCAAGGCTTACAAGTGCTACAATTTTCGACTGAAGAAAATAGTGGAAAGCATCGATGTAAAGGTTGATGAAGATCTTCCAGAAAAGGAAATTGAAGAACAAGAAGATGACTTTCTCATTGAAGAAGAAGAATCTAAAGAAGAAGAGATAGATGATGAAGAAGAAGAAGATGAAACAAAACCACCTCATACCCCTTCAAAGATGAAGTATGTAGAAAGATATCATCCAGAAGAACAGATCATTGGCGATAAAGGTGAAGGTGTGCAGACCAGAAGAAGGATAACAACCTCACCCAAGAGAAAAGCCATTGCCCTCCTATCTATGATAGAACCAGAAACATTCATAGAAGCAAGTAAGGATCCTCATTCGGTAAAAGCAATAGAAGAAGAAATGTCACAAATTGAGAATAACAAGACATGGGAGCTGGTACCTCGTCCAAAGGACAAAAACATAATAGGAACCAAATGGGTGTTCAAAAATAAAATGAATGAGGAAGGACAGGTTATCAGAAACAAGGCAAGACTTGTCTGCAAAGGCTATTCACAAATTGAAGCAGTTGACTTTGAAGAAACATTTGCACCAGTGGCTCGTATGGAAGCTATCAGGATGTTCTTAGCATTTTCTTGCTCGAAAGGATTCAAAATCTATCAAATGGACGTGAAATCAGCATTTCCAAATGGCGAACTCAAGGAGGAAGTCTACATGGAGCAGCTAGAAGGTTTTGATCTGACAGCAGGAAAGGACTTAGTCTGTAAGTTGAAAAAGGCTTTGTATGGGTTGAAACAAGCTCCTAGAGCTTGGTATGCAAGACTGGATAACTATCTCCAACAACAAGGCTTCAAAAAGGGAGTGGCTGGAAGCAATCTATACATAAAGACAGATCAAGGTAAGTTACTAGTTGCTCTTGTTTATGTCGATGATCTGATTTTTGCTAGTAATAATGATGAAATGAGCCATGAATTTTCTCAAAGCATGGAAAAAGAATTTGAGATGTCAATGATAGGAGAACTGTCCCACTTCCTTGGACTTCAAGTATCTCAAACCAGAGCAGGATTGTATATATCTCAAGCCAAATATCTAAAAGACATGCTCTAAAAATATGGAATGGAGGACTGTGCACCCATGAGCACCCCCATGACCATAAACTGCAAACTGAGCAAAGATGATGACTCCCCTCTAGTAGATGCAACTCATTACAGGTCAATGATTGGAGCCCTCCTATACTTAACAACTACACGACCTGACATAATGCAAGCAGTAGGAATGGTGGGAAGATTTCAATCGGCTCCCAAACAATCTCATTTATTAGCTGTAAAAAGAATTCTCAGATATTTGAAGGGAACTTCTGATTTTGGTCTGTGGTACCCAAAGAGTTCAACATTGACTGTAACTGCATACACTGATGCTGATTGGGCTGGAAATATAGATGATCGGAAAAGTACTAGTGGAAATGCATTCTTCCTAGGAGACTGTTTGGTATCCTGGCTCAGCAAAAAACAATCATCCATATCATTATCCACAACCGAAGCCAAGTATATTGCTACAACAGACTGTTGTACTCAGATACTATGGATGAAGGAAGCGCTAAAGGATGTCAACATATGTACAGATCAACCAATTACTGTTTATTGTGACAACACTAGTGCTATCAATCTCAGTAAAAATCCAGTGATGCACTCAAGAACCAAACATATACCAATCAAGTATCATTTCCTCCGTGAGCAAGTAGCTGAACAAAACATCGCTCTGGAATATATAAGTACTAAGGAGTAGATAGCTGATATTTTCACTAAACCTCTTCCTCGGGAAGCATTCGAACACTTGCGACAAAAGATGGGGGTTATTTCTTTATCATCGCTCAAGTTTATTCATAAAGATGCAGCAGGACAGGGGGAGTAGCTTGACAGGGGGAGTTCGTATGCATTCCTTTGCCATTGATGTCAAAGGGGGAGAAAGCAGAAGAATATTGCCATCAATAACAAAGGGGAAGATTGTTGGACACAGATTGTCATTGATGTCAATATGGCAATATTCAAGAGGAGGAGACAGAGCATATCGGAGCCAAGAGGAGCAGACCATATCGGAGGAGCCACATATATCAGAGCAAGAGGAGCCATATCGGAGGAGTGCCAAAGCAAGAGGAGCCATCGGAGGAGCTATCAGAGCATATCAGAGCAAGAGGAGCCATCAGAGGAGCAAATGAAGCAAACAGATCCATATATGCCTCAGATAACATTATCGGGAGTTGTTCGGGCGATCAAAACCCATATATGCCTTCATTAATACTATCGGGAGTTGTTCGAGTAATGGAAACCCACATATGCATGTATTAATGCTATCGAGAGTGTTTGAGCGCCCAAAATCTACATATATGCATTTATAATAATCAAAGGCCTTTTTCCTTTTTGGCGGAAACAACACAAGTTAAATGTGTTTCGGCACATATGGACCCGATGGCATATATATATATATATATATATATTTCGCCAAATCGGCGATCGGGGAATGGATAATGGAGGATGCGATATGTGATGGACGCGGTATGAGATTTAGCGCTGACCGTCCAATCTGAAGGAATAATGGACGACGGAGATCTAATTAGCAATCGACATATATATGCGCATCGGAGGAGTGGAGCCTTTCGGAACCGCTGAAGTGAAAGCTCTGAATTAATGGAGCCGAAATATTATGAAGCCAGTATAAAGTAGATCGGGTCCAGAAAGGGCCTTCAACAGTGCAAAGTTCCGACTTCCGGAGTCGAGTCCCTTATCAAGTGGAGTGTAAAATCATATCGGGTCCGCAGAACTCTTGTATCGCATCGGAGCAGCGGAGGTAGCGATCGCCGAAATCATCCGGAGCTGAAATCATATTAGAGAGCAACCTAAAGGGAGATCGGGTCCGCTAAACCTTCACGTTACAAATCCACCGAAGCGAACCAGCTGATATCCCAGACCCGAATTCAATATAGAGACGTGAGTATAAGAAGGCGTCGGGTCTGCGTTCCGTCGGAGGATCGAGACTATTGTTTACAGCGAGTGCTGATATACATCGGACCCGAAACCAACATAGAAGGGAGTCTAAAAGGTCATCGGGTCCGCACCTCGTCAGAGGTCAGGACTTAAGAGTTATTGCGACCGCCGAAATCCAGATCCGCCAATAATTGTAAAGGCGGGTACATAATAATTGAAGTCCGACATTTGAATTAGAGCGGGGGTTTATAATGTTTTCCGTGTATTATATGATACATGGCTGCGGGGTTAAGGTATATATTAAAGCGCTCGGTGATGGTTGATTAAAGCACTCGGTGATGGTTGATTAAAGGCTCGGTTGGTGGCTTCCGATGGTTGATTAAAATGCTCGGGTGGTGGCTTTCGATGCATGATTAAAACGCTCGGGTGGTGGCTTCCAATGGTTGATTAAAATGCTCAGGTGGTGGCTTCCGATGGGTGATTAAAAGCACCGATAAAGCCTGTAAAGAGAAAAAAAGAAAAAGAAAGCAAAGAAATGGAAGCCGAAGTATCAAGCGATCAAGTGAGGAGGAAGCCAAAGAGCCAGAACGTAAGAGGAAACGAATGGACAGCGGCATGGAGCATATAAAAGCAGCAAAAACAGAGAACTGTAGTGGTTGTTCATGAACGGTATAACCTGAGCATGAGATAGTGAAAGCAGCAGAAGAAAAGGGGGCAACAGAAGCAGTGGAAGCTAAAAAGAGCTTAACAACACACCAGTGTATACCAAAGAGGTTGGAGCCTCAGAATTGAACAGGATTGAAGTCCTTGGGAGTTGGTGCTCCTAAGTCCAAGATTGGTGTCTTGGCAAAATAGAGTTGGTGCTCAGGAGGTTGGAGCCTCACCAAAGTCCAAGTTGGAGCTTGGCAACCAATTGTGACAATCTATTTATTGCATTTATTTTACTGCACAGTTATATTAATAAAAGCATTTATTCCTGCTGTTCATTTTGTGTTCTGAACATATATGTTTTAACTAGTAAAACAATAGTGAGAATAAGAAATACTGATTCACCCCCCTCTCAATATTTCCAACAGCTATTAGGATGTTCTTGGCATTTGCTTGCTCAAAAGGATTCAAAATCTATCAAATGGACATAAAATCAACATTTCTGAATGGGGAACTCAAGGAAGAAGTCTACATGGAGCAACCATAAGGGTTTGATCTAACAGAAGGAAAAGACTTAGTTTGTAAGTTGAAAAAGGCATTATATGGGCTGAAACAAGCTCCTAGAGCTTGGTACACAAGATTGGATCACTATCTACAACAACAAGGCTTCAAGAAGGGAGTGGCAGGAAGTAATCTCTACATAATGACAGATGAGGGTAAGTTACTAGTCACACTTGTTTATGTTGATGATCTTATTTTTGCTAGTAATAATGATGAGATGAGCCAAGAATGTTCTCAAAACATGTCAAAAGAGTTCAAAATGTCAATGATAGGAGAGTTATCTCACTTCCTTGGACTACAAGTATCTCAAACCATAGCAGGATTCTTTATATCTCAAGCCAAATATCTTAAAGACATGATTAAAAGATATGGAATGGAAGACTGTGCACCCATGAGCACACCTATGACCACAAATTGCAAATTGATAAAAAATGATGACTCTTCCTCAGTAGATGCAACTCATTACAGGTCAATAATTGGAGCCGTTCTGTACTTAACTGCTGTGAGACCTGATATTATGCAGGCATTAGGAATAGTGGGAAGACTTCAATTAGATCCTAAACAATCCCATTTGTTAGCTGTAAAAAGAATTCTCAGATACCTGAAAGGAACTCTTGATTTCGGTCTTTGGTACCCTAAGAGCTCAACTCTTACTATAACTACATACATTGATGTTGATTGGGCCAGAAGTGTAGATGATCGAAAAAGTACTAGTGGAAATGCATTCTTCCTGGGAGACTGTTTAGTATCTTGGCTCAACAAAAAATAGACATCCATATCATTATCCACAGTCGAATTCAACTGGACACCCTCGGCCAGTTACATATCTTTGCGGGATCGAAACAAGCCCCGTTACATTTGAAACTGCCAATGAAATGTGCAACCAACACGTGTGGAGTTTCCATTCCGGGAGAAATCGTCGGGACTGGTAGTGGTGGCGACGAATAATGGCAGAAAGGAGGTGATGGCGGTTAGAAACATGCAGAGAAATTATGGCTGTGACGTCGGATCAACGGTCTGGTCCAGCCACCTCATCCCCTCACCACAAATCACGCTGTAGTTAAAAGATGCCCGGCTGAAACTTACACCACCTTCTGTTCATCTTGCACTTGCAACGTCCTCAACTGGAGTACGTGTCCTCCACTTCCAAAAACTGTTAACCAGTCGTCCTCCACCGGTTTTCTTGCTTGTTTTCAAAAATCTCCCATGTATCGGGCTCACTCAGCAGCATAGTGACATTCTACAAGAACCGAGGGCCTTCTACAGGAAGGGTTCTATAGGAAAACTTGCACAGCTTTTCGGAACAGGAGAACCTAGGATTTTTCATCAAATTTGGAGCTCCAAATGAGGTAGGCTCGAAAAAATCCTCTATGCATGATGTGTTTGTACAAGGTGGTGAATTGAACGACATCAGATTGGAAAATTAGAGAAAAAATCTGCCTGTGTATTGGAAGTAAAATGTTTGCCTGCGTATTGCACTGAGTTTCCCAGTTTTTTGCATCAAAATTCTCCTCCACGTTTCCTTTTTGAATTCTCCTGTAGGGAAGATATATGCAGCCGTGGGGGCCAGCCTGTGTGTGTAAAAAAATTTTGAATTCGCATGTCTGTCTGTGTGTTGAGAAGAAACTTGATCCTTATGCTCTGTCTGTAAAAACCAAATTCATCTCTTCCTAAGCAGAGAGTCGAGTTCTGGGTGACAGTGGTCTTAAAACCAAAGAATTGTTGCTAGTTGATATTGGACACTCGAGAAATTCCTTCTTGAGTTCAGGGGAAACCATAAAAGGCATTTCCTTTTCTAATTAAAGCATAAAAAGAGCACTCTCACCATGCCAGGAGGATTCATAAGGAAAGAACCATCAAACTCTAGCAAACTGCATGAGCATCCTGAGGTGCTGGACCTTTTCACCCGAGCAAATTGGATATCCTTCTTTGACAAAATTCAGGGTCATGATGAGGAGATAACTGAAGAGTTTTTAATGTCTCTAAGACCACAGGAAAAAACACATGCCACGGTTAGTTTTAGGGGTTTGACCTTGGAACTCACCCCTGAGCTCATTAGTGCAGTTACTGGGCTACCATTGGGGCTCCCTTGGAGCAAAGAAGAGAGATCATTGGGCCAAATTGCTAAGAAGTCATTCTTTCTACCCACGAAGCATCCTGTAGAAGACAAAATGGGGGTTAGAAGAACCAGCTTGCCTCCTCTCTAGAGTGAAATTAGTTTCCAAATTATGAAGTACATCACATGTGAAGGGAGGTTTAGCATCATCTATGGATATCATTTCAGGTTGTTGTGTGAACTAAGGCATGGGATTGACTTGTCTCCAGACAAGAAACTGAGCATCCCCTATTTTCTTCTTCAGTCACTAATTGAATGTGGTACAAAATTAAATGAAGGGATCACATATCAGTTGGTCCATCATGGGCTCATCAAATTATTGGTGGAAGATGCTTTGCACACCTACACTGTCCCCATATCTTGGGAGACCTTCCGAAACATGTCCAGGGATGACAATACCAGAATTTTGGCCAAAGACATCACCTAATCCAGCAGTGAGGGCTGAGAACACACTAAGGAAGATGACAAAACCAATGGTGAAGGAACACAGGACATTCAAGCACAACAAGAACAAAAAGAAAAATGGGAAATGGGTTAGATTCCTGAGCCTAAAACAGGGGAAGAAACAATAGCAAAAACACCATGCTAAAAGAGGATGCAGAGTAGAACAGAGAAGGCCGAAAAAGCCCAAATGAAGGCTGCCACAACCAAAGTAGGCACACAAAAACAAAAGGAAAAGACACACCCTGAAATCTCAGCAACACAAACAGAAATAGTTGACACAGGGATTTCTACAGGAAGCAGGGAAAAAGAACAACAAGAGGAGAAATCACTTGAGATATTGGCAAGGGAGGCAGCAGCTGTGCTTGCTGCCTTAAGCACACCTCCAAAACAAAAAGGGAAAAGAAAGAGGCAAACCTCCATGTACTTTAAAGCAAGGAGGAGCACACGGATAAAAGTGGGCAGACCCCAACCACAGTCAAAAGAGCCAATTGTCATTCAAGACACAACAACTAAACCAAAAGAAGAGTCTCCTTCAAAGATGTCTATCACCTATGAATGAGGAAGCCCAAAAACCTCCACTTGGAGAGAGAGAATTAGGATGATGGACTCAAAGACAACTCTATAGGAAGCTGAGATGTCTCTACAGGAAACTCTGGCTAAGTTAAAAGAGACCGAGAAATTGGAGGAAAAGACAGCCAAATCATCACAGGGAGAGGGAAAGACCGAGGAGATACTGGAACCAAGCCCTCAACCTAGCTTGGGCTCATACTACAACCTATTAGAGGGTGGGAAAATCATCCCACAGAAATTTGTTGTGCCACTCTTCCTTGCATTAGAACAAGAGAGGATCAGAACACACACATGGATGAAAATTTCCAAATCTAAGGGAATTGAGGACATAGGCCACATGGAGGAGAAGTTAAAAGAGTTAAGAGGAGAACTGGCCATGGTTAGGCATGTAGAAAGATGCAAAAGAGCCCAGCTGCAGGAGGAGAATGAGTTGCTAAGAAAACAGTTGCAGCTACAGGGAAGTCATAAGGAAGATAGGCCCTCCATTTTGCGAGAACAACAACAGCAAGAAGGGCCTCCGGTAGACAAGGAAGCATCTGATGAACAACAGAAAGGGGACAACCTGCAGGCTAAGTTTGAGGCGCTAATAGAACTGCTATAGGAAAAGGAGTCATAGGCAGCAGAGGAAATATAGTCCCTAAAGCAACAGGTGCAAGTGAAAGAGGCCTAACTGGCCTGCATGGCCAGCTGGGCAGTAGAAGCCTTACAATGTAGGCAACCTGCTAAGTCATATGCCTTATATCTTAAAGATCAATGGTTGCAATTCCAAATTAACACCTTGGCTCAAAGGGGCACCATTCCATTTCAGAATTACCATCAATTCATGGTTTTGTGTGACAATAGCTCAGTAGAAGATAAGGCCAAGTTATCAGAATTCTATTTACACAAATTGACCCTTCCAAATATGAATCTGTGGGTCCCCAATGCTTCATTGGGGGATGTGTAACTCATGGCCATGGCCTCTTGGTTAAACCATGAGAAAAAAAGGGCAGCAGAAATTCGGAATGTTATGGACAGGGAGCTATGGGAGCCACTCATGATCAAAGCAGAACCAAAAGATCCTTTAGCTTTAGTGTATGCCCATCAACAAATTGCCAACAACCCCCAAGTTCACCCAGATTACATTGAGAAACAAGCTCAGGCCATTGCTCACTTTCAGGATATTGAAAGACTGTAGGGGGATAACTGAATTCATGCTTGCACAATGAGATGGAACATACTGTCCCACAGTCTGAAAATAAGAGAATACCACACCCAAACAAAGATGAGGGAGGTCTTGGCAAAAGTACCACTCTATAAACAGTCAATGCAAAATCTTCAGGCTAACTGGATCGGCCTAAAGTTCAGTCCCTTCCTTTTAGGACTGCTAGAAGGAGTCAAAGAAGAAGAGGAGCACGGGCAGTGGGAGGAAGTAGAGAGAAAAGCAGGGTTCCATGACCAAGAAGAAGACATCAACCCGAAAGGCTGGGATGTGAGAGAGGCAGTCAAAGTGATCAAAGATGATGAGCTAGATTAGTTTCTCAGAGGATGAGAAACCCATTTAGCAGGGGGTGATGATGAGCCCCAAAAATGGGTAACTTATTGGGCTCATTTTGCCTATTGTTCTCCATTAATCCACCATCCTTCATAGTTTATGCATGATTTTGAGTATATTTATGTTAATTGAATGAATGAGAATAGTCACTTGACCATGAAGTCTAATACATGCTTATTGCAGATTTTTGGACATCTTTTGGACCAAGGTCAAGCATTTATGAGCCAGTTGACAGCCAAATACGAGGGAACAAGGTTGAGGATTTGTAGGAAGGGTGTCTCCTGCACTAAATGGCCCCTTCCTCGAGTTCTCCACCATCAGCTCGGAGTTCAGCAACCCACCGAAGATGATCCCCAAGGGCAGCCGAGCAGCTTTTGTGAAGTGGCTGATTACTTGCAGTTTTGAGCAGCCAAGCCCCTTGAGTTAAGGAGGGCTGTTGGAGGTCCTCGTGGTGATAAGTAGGAAGGCTTCCAGCCTTTGTGTTTTTAGCTCTTGAACAGTTGTATTTTCGCACTTTAGTGCTACTTTTCCTTTCAGCTCATTTTTGAGCTTTTGATGTAAACCTTTTTGTGACATGGTTATTTTTTGAGTAATGGAGATCAGTTTCACTTTGCATTAGCTCTAAGCTTCTTTTAGGAGGCTATAGCTCTTAGGGTTGGGCCCAACCCAAGTGCCAGTACCTCCTCTTGTGTACTTTTATATGTTTTTGCTGCACTCCTAGAATAGTTTCTGGTACTTAGATTAACATATTTCTTTGTTACTTAGGTTGCTTTTGATCATTGGAATAGCTTTTCATGCTTCAGGTTGTTTTGATAGTTTGGTAAAGGAAAAGACCTGCAAAAAGGCCACCAAGCAATCCTTGATCTCATCTCTCCCTCCTTGGGACCATGAGCTGAGACCAAGGCATACTTGCTGCCACAAAAACACTGTTTTGCCTTTCCATGCAATTGCAAGTGTTAGATTTTTAGTTAGGGAAGTTGATACCAGTTATGATGACATGCTTAGATCTATTCTTGCTCAGTTTTCATAGTTGTCTTACATGATTTTCTGCCAATAAACTTCTGTCCACCATGATTTCTGGTTTTTAGGTCAGAATAGGTTAAAGTAGATAGATCTATGATGTTTTTAGTCTTTCTTTGATTAGTTTGGAGAAATAGTGTGCAGATCACCTATAATCCATCCCTGCCTATCCTTCCTTCCTCACACCACTTTCTCCAACCCCAGATTCCAGATTCTTTCCCTTCATTCACCACACTCTACCAGTTTGACCTAATTTCTTCATTTTTGTGCAACATTGGTCCCTCCATCCTTGAACAAATCCAACCGTCTTCATCGCCCCCTAGCCTCATTTACTAGGTCCTAGACCTCTTCACAGCCTCATCCAACCTCCATTTCCACTTTCCCATCGGTTTTCCTCCATCAACCCTCAAAAATCCTCTCTCGGCTCTTTCTATAGAACCCCTGCAGACTTCCTGTAGAAGATCACGTGGGTAGTTTCTCGAGATCTGATCGCTGTGAAACTCTCTGGAAGGGTGCTAGGGACCCCTTAGGCCCTCTTCTCACCTTCCCAACCTCCTGCAAGTGCCTGCTCCATTTCCTTTCGCCAATCAACCTCTGCACAGTAAAAAACAGTTAAAGCACATGCATAATAATTCTGCAAAATTACTCAAAAATACAAGAAGATGCTTTTTCCAGATTTTACTTCAAAAGTAGCTTAGACACATGCATTTTACCTTTCCAAGAGTCAATGGCATCCATTTCAGCAGCTTTCATCTCTTTTCTTGCACTAGTAGGGTTAGTTGGTAAAACTAGGGTTTGCTAGGGTTTGCATTTCCTTTCATCTTTTAGCTTTTTTCTACAAATAGATTAGCCTCCTTAGAGTTAGCTTTCGTTTATCATAGTTAAAAGCTTCTTCTAAGAGCTCATAGAAGTTGGCTTAAGCTCCTAGCGGACTTGTGTCAGCTGATCAAGTGACAGCCTGCGGTAAGAGCTAGTACTTGTGCATATAGCACCGTCGCTTCCAAGTTTGTTACGAACTACCAGATTGATAAAAGTAACCTACAACCTGAAATTATTCAACAAAAATTAGCTTTATTTTTATTTTTCTCTTTTCTTCTTTCTTTTTCCCTTTATTTTTTGAAAACAACTAGGGTGCCTCATGGAGGTTTTCACCCTAATTGCCTGCCCTTGGTGCCTCCAAGGGAGGTTTTAACCCAGGGATCTTATTCTCTTTTTCTTTTCTCTTCTTTCCAACCCATTGACCACCTCATGGAGGTTTTCAATCAATGAACCAATCTGAGGCGCCTCCAAGGAGGTTTTCACCTTAGATTTTTATTTTCCTCTTATTTTCATTTTTTCATTTTTTGTTTTTTATTTATTTTTTTCTACCCTACCCTACTTGAAAAACAAAATCATTTTCAAGTATAAAAATACATCCAATGGAGACATGTGCACATCGAGATGATAGACAAAATGATGTGGAGGCTTGAAATGCATGCTTTGACAGGTATCCAGATTTCAGAGACCAAATGATTTGACTTTGAAGGGATCAAGCATAGCTGAGGAATAGAGTACTCCTGCAACTTAGTGACCATTTGGAACCATATCTCAATATAGCTCTGATATCCTTGGTCCTTTTGCTGATATGGATCAATCTTCATGTCACCTTATACCATGACCTTCTCATCTTCCTCTTTTTGCTGATTTTTCTCTTGAATACATGAGGGATTTGATGGTAACCATGAGGGAGCTCTCTCGATTTCTGATTCTGATGTCTTCTCTTCATCAAGTGCAGCCCATGGTTCTTTGATCTCCTCTTTTGAATCTTCTTTTGCTGGATGTGGTCCTTCAATGCTGTCAATATAATCTCTTTTTTGCAATACTCTTCCTGAGCTATGGTTAATATCATTGAGCTCAAGAGGAGTTGTTTGGACATGTTGCGCCTCAACATTGTAATTAGCTTGAACTACTCCAATGTGCGGGTTTGGAAATGGTCGTACGGGTAGTTGAGTGGGGTTGTATATTTGAGATGGATGTGGATGGGGTTGTGGTTGGGAAGGTGGTTTCCCACTATATACTTACTAATCCTTCTTGTTATTTAGGTTCGAGTTCGGTTGAGCAGGCATTTGGGGCTGCCTTGGTGGAGCAAGAGGCGATGGTTGTGGTTGAGCAGGTGGTGGAGGAAAAAGAGCGGGAGGAGTGTTGTACTAGGGCCTCCACCCCTAATGAGGTGCATTCCACTGAGGCTGTAGCTGAGCGTAGGGGTGAAATGGATGAACAGATGGTTGGGCATAATATGGAGATGTGAAGGACAAAGGAGGAGGTGTGGACTAGGAAGGATGAGCAGGGGAACCCCAAGAAGGCATGGAAGTGGCTTGATAGGGGTTGTAATAGGTCTGGGATGTCCCTTGCATTCCCTGCTGGTAAGGTATGGGTCCATGTGGCCTCCTTTGGTTCATATAATAGAGTAGTTCAGTGGCTCCTTTGGCCCTCTGATATGCAACTTTAATTTCGGGCAAGGAGGGGAACTGATTTGTAGGATGGTCTTTTTCACAGACAAAACACACTTCTATAGAGTGCAATGGACATTTTTTCCTAGGATGCTTTCTAGTGCACCTAGGACAAAATATGGCAAAAGCCCTCTCGGATTCCTCTTGCTTCCTTTGGATCCGCAAGGTATCCATTTGCATGGCAACCATCTGCCTTATCTCACTCTTGCAATCTTCCCACATGTTTCAAATTTCACTTTCAATGGATGAGTTGGAAGAAAAGGTACTCTTCCCAACATTTCTGTTTTCAACCATTTTCTCTCCAGGGGAATGTTTTCTTCTTCTTCTCCCCTAGTGGTTCTTCAAGTATGTCTTGCTGTCCACCTAGGGGTTCTTCTTAATCACAACCATCGAAGAAGAGAGAAGGTTGACTATGTGAAGCAGTGGGGGTGTTGTGCAAACATTTTTCTGACTTATCTCTACTCCTATAAGGCATGAAAGGAAATCTTCTTCTTCTTCTTCTTCTTCTTTTTATTATTATTATTATTATTTTATTTTTTTGTCTTTCTTCTTGTGCCTGCAAAATTGAAATAGATTGAACTACAACTAACTAAAATCTATCTTGCTGAAATGAAAATGCAGAATTGAAATGAAAGCAAGAAAGGACTAATCTATGTTGTTGAAATGAAATTGCAGGAATGTAATGCTAAGCTACGCTTGCAGAATGGAAATTGCAGAATTGAAATGCTAATCTATGAAAGCAGGAAATGTCTAATCTACTTTTGTAGAAATGAAATTGTAGAATGGAAATGAAATAAACTGCTTAGCAAAAGGTTGTAGTAGAGAATAGAAGAAAAACAACAATCACCAATACTCTGACGCTTCCCCAACAATATCGCCAAAAAGATGGTGGGATCCAGTATTGCAGCAATGATGCTGCAACTCTTGGGACTCCCTTCTTTACTTTTATCAACTCGGTAGTTCGTAACAAACTTGGAAGCGACGGTGCTATATGCACAAGTACTAGCTCTTGCTGTAGGTTGTCACTTGATCAACTGACACAAGTCCGCTAGGAGCTTAAGACAACTTCTATGAGTTCTTAGAAGAAGCTTTTAACTGTGATGGATGAAAGCTAACTCTAAGGAGGCTAATCTATTTGCAGAAAGAAACTAAAAGCTGAAAGGAAATGCAAACCCTAGCAAACCCTAGTTTTATTGACTAACCTTACTATTGCAAGAAAAGAGATGAAAGCTGCTAAAATGGATGCCATTGACCCTTGGAAAGGTAAAATGCATATGTCTAAGCTACTTCTAAAGTAAAATTTGGACAAAGCATCTTCTTGTATTTTTGAGTAATTTTGCAGAGTTATTATGCATGTGCTTTAATTTTTTTTTACTATGCAGAGGTTGATTGGCGAAAGGAAATGGAGTGGGCACTTGCAGGAGGTTGGGAAGGTGAGAAGAGGGCCTAAGGGGTCCCTAACACCCTTCCAGAGAGTTTCATAGCGATCATATCTCGAGAAACTGCCCACGTGATCTTCTACAGGAAGTCTGCAGGGGTTTTACAGGATGTTCTACATGAAGAGCCGAGAGAGGATATTTGAGGGTTGATGGAGGAAAATCGGTGGGAAAGTGGAAATGGACGTTGGATGAGGTTGTGAAGAGGTCTAGGACCTGGTAAATGAGGCTGGGGGCGATGAAGACTGTTGGATTTGTTCAAGGATGGAGGGACCAATGTTGCACAAAAATGAAGAAATTAGGTCAAACTGGCAGAGTGTGGTGAATGAAGGGAAGGAATCTAGAATCTGGGGTTGGAGTAGGTGGTGTGAGGAAGGAAGGATAGGCAAGGATGGATTACAGGTGATCTACACACTATTTCTCCAAACTAATCAAAGAAAGACTAAAAACATCAGAGATCTATCTACTTTAACCTATTCTGACCTAAAAACCAGAAATCATGGTGGACAGAAGTTTATTGGCAGAAAATCATGTAAGACAACTATGAAAACTGAGCAAGAACAGATCTAAGCATGTCATCATAACTGGTATCAACTTCCCTAACTAAAAATCTAACACTTGCGATTGCGTGGAAATGAAAAACAATGTTTTTGTGGCAGCAAGTATACCTTGGTCTCAGCTCATGGTCCCAAGGAGGGAGAGATGAGATCAATGATTGCTTGGTGGCCTTTTTGTAGGTCTTTTCCTTTATCAAACTATTCAAAACAACTTAAAGCATGAAAAGCTATTCCAATCATGAAAAGAAACCTAAATAACAATGCAATATGTTAATCTAAGTAGCAGAAACTATTCTAGGAATGCAACAAAAACATATAAAAGTACACAAGAGGAGGCACTGGAACTTGGGTTGGGCCCAACCTCAAGAGATGCAACCTCCTAAAATAAGCTCAGAGCTGATGCAAAGTGAAACTAATCTCCATTGTTAAAAAAATAACCATGTCACAAAAAGGTTTACAACAAAAGTTCGAAAATGAGCTGAAAGACAGAGCAACACTAAAGTGCGAAAATACAACTGTTCAAGAGCTAAACCATGAAGGCTGGAAGCCTTCCTACTTATCACCACGAGTACCTCCAACAACTTCCTTAACTCAAGGGGTTTGGCTGCTCAAAATTGCAAGTAATCAGCCACTTCACAAAAGCTGCTCGGCTGCCTTGGGGATCATCTTCGGTGGGCTGCTGAACTCCGAGCTGATGGTGGAGAACTTAAGTAAGGGGCCATTTAGTGCAGGAGACACCCTTCCTACAAATCCACAGCCTTGTTCTCTCGTATTTGGCTGTTAACTGGCTCATTAATGCTTGACCGTTGTCCAAAAGATGTCCAAAAATTTGCAATAAGCATGTATTAGTCTTCATGGTCAAGTGACTCTCATTCATTCAATTAACATAAATATAATGAAAAGCATGCATAACCTATGAAAGATGGTGGATTAATGGAGAACAATAGGCAAAATGAGCCCAATAAGTTACCCATTTTCGGGGTTCATTGTTGTGCTTTCTTACATGTATATATGTTGTATATTTATGATGATACTGATATACTGTATGTTTTCTTGCAGATGTTGGACCACGCGAACGACCATCGTCCTACCTAGTAGGCAACGATCCTTTGCAGATGGGTGTAGCAGGTGCGACATCAGTGCTATAGTGACATAGGGATGACAGGGTTTGGGAAGACCCTGAGAGGCCATCTTAGCACTGACACTTGGAGATAGGTGGTCCCTCAAGAGAGGAAGGTAGCTCGTCCACCTCAATAGAGATGACCAGGTTCGAGGAGTGTGTCGAGGTAGTAGAGGCTTATGCAGAGGTTACAATCGGCGTCGGTAATGGATTCAAAGGATGCATGGCGTCGAGTAGTAACCCTGTCACGGGGGATCCCCGAGGAGGTGTGGTATGGAATTGGGGAAGAAATAGTTGAGACAGTTCTGGCATGTGACAGAGCGCGATTCTTGACCCTTCGTCACCTCACAACGGCAGTAGCGATTGCGCGTCCCATTTTAGCACTAGATGAGGTAGTTGGACCTCAGGTGGGGGGTGGAGGGCCATGACCCTATGTACCAGGGAAAACACCCATTATGAGGATGCTCCCCTGTTTAATGACTTATTTTTTCTGGCCTTGAGCCAGCAGATGTATATCTTTGTACTCATATATTTTTTTATATGTATATATACGATAAATGATTTTTGTGGCTCTTATGATGTGTCCTTATCTACCTGCTTCTATACATGTGATGTATTTCTACATTTATGTTATGGATATTACGTTCATGATTTATGTTTCTTGATGGTGATATATATGTCATACATGCCGGTAAAGGATTTGATTATCTATGAGGTCAACTATATGATTTTTATTTCTTGGTATATGTATTAATATGATATGATCAAAACCATGCGCTAACTTTTGTGCATGCAGATATTTCCAAAAAAGGCATGGATCATGAAATTTGAAGGTTTTGTTCAACTGCGATACAACAAACTGGGAATCAAGGAACATGTTGTAACTTATATTATGTTTAAGCTTATTTATCACTTTTATCACAATGCGTGGTCTAAAAATCACTACAGGGGTTCAACCTTAATGAATCTCCCTTATTTTCTTTACATCGACAGAGTCTAAGGGAAATGAAGTATTTTGGTTATTATATATCGAAATCGAAAAATAAAGAAGTGTAAAAGAATTGGCCCCGGTGTAGCCAAGTTTGCTATATGAACAAATCAAATCGCTATATAAATGGTTATATGGAGACAGACCCGATATATATGTGGTGTGTGTGTGTGTGTGTGTTAGCGATGCAGTTAATCGAAATTGCAAAAAATGTAATGGGAATTTATGTTATCACCACAGAATCACCGATTGCGGTTTGCGATGATGGGCCAGACTCGAAGAACTATATGTTGCATTTTATAAGTCCCGACGAGTCCGCAAAGCGTCTTTGCATATGTGTTGGTTCCTTTGCCGATTGCGATGAGTGATGGAAAATCCGGACTTGAAAATATATGCATTACGATTTATAATTTCGGGGGGTCCGCGATAACATATAATGCTTTATGTATATGTATATGGTTATGCTGATTATGATTTGGTAAAAGTCGGACCTGATATGGTATATATTATGCTTAATTCTTCGGGTGCGTCTGTTATGTCACATGTCGTTAAGTTTTGTATTGATATATCAATTGAAGGTGCCAATTTCGATTTGCGATACGAAGTCAATGGAGTATTGAATGGGTGGATCCGATGGATTTATGAAGTAGAATTAATTCTTTTTGAGTTCCATAATAATCAAAGGTTGCAAGAAAAATCAATGTTAAAGGCAAATTCAAAGGAAGGTAATTAGTGTGGTTCAATTGCATTTTGGCCAATTAAATTGCGCCCGGTACATGCGTAAGCCCAGATTTATGCACAAGTCAATGTCAAACACCGTTTATTATGGTTAAAGCAGATTAATCATTATTAAAGCATCTACAGAAAAATTCAACAGCCGATTAACAGAGCCGAAAAGCCAGCAGTCATTGTCATGTTCAGTTATTTTCTGTTATTTTATGTTCTTTGAGATGTCTTTACCCTCTGTTTAATATTTTGTAATAATTCTTACTTCAGATAGTTAGAGAAATAATTTTAGTAGTTTGATAGTTTAAGAGATCATCAACTGTTTCATAATGTATAAAAAGAGGAAAATTTACAGAGAAGGGGGGTTCGAATTTTGGAGAACTCGGAGACTAAGCCATTGTATTCTTGATATAGCTGTTGATTAATGAAAGAATCAGAAGTTTCCATGAATTTTTGGGTATAATTTTATAACTTCTATGTCATGTGTCATATTATGTTTTCTTCTTTCAAGTATAATAATGAAGTTGCAGGTCTTTATTTTCTTATGTAGATAAAGTTAAAATCCCTTAAAAGAGCACTCCTATACTTGAAGTTTTCATCTTCCTTTCTAAGTTATAGATAATAGTTTCTATGTAAGGTAGCATATTATCTTTAACTTCTCCAAGGGTCGCAGATAATATTTTCTGTGTCAAGCAGCATATTGTCTATGCTTTAGTTCTCATTTTCACAATTCTTCTAAGTGACGGATAGTAGGTTCTATGTTAAGCAGCATATTATCGTAAAATTCTTCAAGATTTCTTCATTTATCATTTATATCTAGCAACAAATGGCATTATGAGATTTTTCGGTCACATATGTATTAAGGGTTAAAGACCAAGTTTTCCAGGTCCTTCATTTAAGATTACAACAAACAATAAAGTGACAAATAAGTGACAACAAACAGTAAAGTGACAAATAAGTGACAACAAAGAATAATCATTAATGTCTTAAGCACAATTTCTCCACAACCAAGAAATTGGTTTCTTAAGGTACAACATTAATTGGCGTCGTTACCAGGGAGAGAAGACAACAACACTTTTCCCTAGGTTTTTCAACATTTTCCTCTGGTTGTTCAGTGAGGAGGAAATACTTGGCTGTTTTGAATCAAAGCAATAACTCTGGCCTCAAGAAAACCCCATAAAAGATCGGACACTTCACAATAGAAAGTTCATGCCCTTTCATATCTTGAAAGGCTAGTTTCTAGGAGGATTGGAAAGTCTAAGATCCCAACTACACCAATTCCTACATTGTCTACATCAGGCAGCAACTTATCCAACATTCATCTGATAAAGAGTCATATTTTTCATCATCTTTATTTCAGGAACCTAACTATCAAGAGCAATCTTTAGAGTCTGTTACTTTACCTGTTATAATTATTCAACTTGAACCAATAGCCACATTACCACCTCTGCACACTTCATTTACTTATCAGTCAGGTTCCACATCTGTTGGTAATCAAGGTTGAATAAACATGGCAGTACCTGCATGTTGGCATTATGATTCAGGTTTGGCACTATGGCACAGGTGTTGTACTTGATGGCAACTCACTCAAGTGGCAAATCTCTGTTCAGGCTCTCAAAATGATAGAAAATAAGGGGTTCGCAAGTACTCTGTTCAAAAGGTGCGGACCCGCAAGCATGCCATTCACAAAGTGCGGTCATGTCAACAGGTTATGCGAACAGAAGGTGCGGACCCCAGTACACGCACTTTCATGCAGAGAAAAGCGCACGCATGTGGGAAATCCTATGGTGGTCCATGGTATTTAGTCCGACGTTCATGATCCTATGGTTTTGGTCCGTGGTATAACATCTAAATTATTGAACCTCGGTTTTGGATCCCTTGTATTGGTTTTCGATGGTTTTGTTCCATGGTTTGAGTAAGGACTTGCCTATAAAAAGGAAAGGAGATCACTTGGCTAGTCACTTGTGAAATTTGAATATCTTAAGATCTGAAATTTTGGGTGAAATTTTCGGGTAGACAATGCAGGTGCGGAGCTACGCAGTCCAGACACAGAAGAACTGCGGATATTCGTAGGTTTCTATTGGTGAAGTTGCGGACTTTTCTTAAAATATTTGTTGGCTGCCTTTTATCTATTGCTGCAGAGTTCTGGGTTTAGATTACTGGTATTGCTTTTCTGGTTACTGCATTCTGAGAAGTTATTGGTTGATTCATTGGGTGATTGTAAAAGGAGATTGGTTGATTCACATGTACTTGATGATTATTTGATGTTCATGGATCCAGTTTGAAAATTTATGAAAAGTGGTCCTTGGAAGAAAAGAAGTAGGTCAGCACCTACGTACTAGTAGTTCAGCTAGTACAAGAGCTAAGGGGGTTGTAGCTCCCTTCCAGGAGAGACTGGAAAACGAGAGAGGGTTGTAGCTCTCAGCAGGTTGTAGCTTGTGTACTAGTAAAGGACTGCACCAGTACAAAATCATTGTAAAAGAAGTTTCTAATTGAAAGAAGATAGAGACATATTGCAGCAGGTGGTTTTCACCCACATTGGGTTTCCACCTTATATCTGGTGTTCTTTGGTGTGACTATCTGTTTTTCTTGTTCTTGCTCATTATTATATGGTACTGACATACAAATTAATGATCAATATCTGAAGAATAAATTAAAGTATAAATCTGGAAGATATATTGAAAAGAATTTGATAATACTGATTCACCCCCCCTCTTAGTATTATTTCCAACAATTGGTATCAGAGCAGGTCCTTCTGAAGAAGCTTGATCACTTGAAGGAAGATCCATCATCATGAGCAACTACGAGAGAGAAGCATCTATCAGGCCACCAATTTTTGACGGGACAAACTTCGTATATTGGAAGGTAAGAGTTACTGCCTATCTTCAATCTCTTGGTACAGAAGTCTGGGACATCATAGATACAGGGTACACTTTTCCATCAGCAACTCCTACAGATCCGGCTGAGAAGAAGAAATATGAAATAAATGCAAAGGCTGTCAATACTCTATTAGGATGCCCATCTCAATCAAAATTTGTGAAGGTTATGCAGTATAAATCCGCAAAAGAAATATGGGACAAGATTGTTCTGAGCTATGAAGGAGATGAACAGGTAAAACGAGCAAAACTTCAAACCCTCAGAATTCAGTATGAAAATCTCAGAATGCACAATGATGAAAGTGTGGCTAACTATTTCCTTTGTGTAGATGAGATTATTAATTGTATCAAAAATTTGGGTGAAGAAATAAAAGAGGCTGTTGTGGTTGAAAAAGTTCTAATATCTTTGTCCCCTAGGTTTGAATCTAAAGTTTCTACAATAGAAGAGAAAGAGAATCTACGAAACCTTACCATGTCATCGCTGCACGGAATTCTGACTGCTTATGAAATGAGGAAAGCAGGACCATCAGACAGGAGAGAATCTGCCTTCAAGGCTTCGGGCAAAGGAGATTACTATGAGTCAGGATACGTGTCAGAAGAAGAAGAAGAATCAAATTTTGTTAAAAACCTTCAACGGGGTGCTGGACGATTCCGAGGTAAGTTACCTTTCAAATGCTTTGCTTGTGGAAGAGTCGGTCACTATGCTGCCAAATGTCCTCATAAGGATAAGATTGATAAGGGGAAGGAACCTGTTAGATGGAACAAGAAACATAATGCAAATAAGAAAAGCTATTACCCTCATGAAGATAGTGATGGACTTTCAAATAGTGACGAAGATGAACGAGGTAATTATAAACTTTTAATGGCTTTTGAAAATGATGATTACATGGATGCTATAGATGAAAAAGGTCTTTATGAAGAGATTTCTAAACTCAAAATTTGTTTAGAAGAGAAAAATGTGATTATTGATTCTCTGCAATGTCAACTGGCTAAAAGGGAAAAACATCATGAAAAATTGGAATGTAAAATTGTTGGTCTTAGAAAAGAGATTGAGAAAACAAAAGCTCTTAATCTTAAATTTGTTAAAGGATCTGAAACTCTGGATGAGATTATCAATGTGCAGCGTTATCCACTAATCAAGATAGGTCTGGGATATAATGGAGAAGCATCTCAAGCATCCACCTCCAAAAGCTATCTTGATGCAGCAAGAAGGAGCGAGCAAAGGCCTAATAGAAATCATCAGGGATAGCTTACCTCAAGAATGAACAAAGACTATAAAGAAAATCGGGGGAAATCTACCTTAAGGACAAATAGAAGCCACAACCAGCCACAGGTAAAAGCTTCCAAATTTTCCTCAAGAATGGATGTCAGTAGAAACTACAATCGATTGGTTGATAGATTTGAAAATCGCAGGAGTTTCTTCAATGGCCAATGTTTCTCTTGCCATAACTTTGGTCACAAAGCAGCTCAATGTGTTGCCTATAAGACAATCATGACGAGAGAAGCTCAAAATCAAAGAAGTATGACTGGAATCACGAAAAGGACCTATAACAACTTTTCCCCCCTTGAAAGTGAAATTGAATGTTCTATTTGTAATAACTTCGGTCATGAAGATTCTGAATGCAGGAGCAGGTTTCGGAAGACAACTCAGAAGGAACAAACCTCAAATTCCAGAACATGGAGAATGAAGGAACCAAAACCAGAAATATGTGGGATAGCTTTATATGCAGAAGAATAAGAAAATCAATGGTACATCGACAGTGGATGTTTGAAGCATATGACAGGTGATAAAGAAAAACTTCAATCATATAGTGCTTTAGAAAAGGGAAAGAAAGTTTCTTTTGGAAATGATACCCCTGCAGTCATAAAAGGAAAAGGTACTGTTCAGTTGAAAGAAAAAGTCAAAGCTGGAAATGTTTTGTATGTTGATGGCTTGAAGCATAATCTACTGAGTGTTAGTCAGATGTGTGATCAAGGAACTCAGGTAATATTTCGATCAAATGGATGTAGTGTTCGTGATATTGATACAGGAAAAATAGTGATCAAAGGCATAAGAACTCCAAATAATTTATACATATTTGAAGAAGGACAACAACAATGCTATTTGAGCAAAAATGATGAACATTGGTTATGGCACCGGAGGTTGGGGCATCTAAGCTTTTCATAGATAAGGAAAGCATGCAAGTACCAGGCAGTTCGTGGTCTTCTAGACATCAGAATTCCAGACAACACAATATGCAAATCATGTCAGTTTGGTAAGCAAACCAGAACTAACTTCCCTGAGAAGGAAGGATCAGCTAGCAGGCCACTTGAACTTGTCCATACTGATGTATGTGGCCCATCTAGGAAAAGGTCACCTCGAGGAGAAGAATATTTCATATTATTCATTGATGACTTTTCCAGGATGTGTTGGATAGGACTTATGAAGCACAAAGATGAAGCCTTTGAAAAGTTCAAATCATTCAAAGCCTTGGTGGAGAATGAATCAGAGCACAAAATCAAATGCCTCAGGTCTGATAGAGGCGGGGAGTTTACCTCAAATAAATTTTTCGACTTCTGTGAATAACATGGAATAAGAAGGGAATTCTCTACAACTAGGACTCCTCAGCAAAATGGAGTAGTGGAAAGGATGAACAGAACGGTTCAACAAATGGCTCGTGCTATGCTTGATGAGTCTGGAACTCCCGCAACCTTCTGGGGTGAAGCTTCATTTGTTGCGGTTGCTATTCTCAACAAAACAAATGTCCGGGTGAATAGCACTCAAACTCCTCATGAGCTCTGGTATGGTGAGACTCCTTCCGTAAAACATTTCAAAATTTTTGGAAGCAAATGCTATATTAAGAATAATGATGAACATCTTGGCAAATTTGAACCTAGAGCAGATGAAGGCATTCTCCTTGGTTATTCTCCCCACAGCAAAGCATACAAGTGTTACAATAAAAGACTTGGAAGAATTGTTGACAACATTGATGTAGTGGTTGATGAAGAAGGAAACATTCCTAGGTAAGTAAATTATGAAAATATTGAAGAGGATGAAGTCCATCCTTCAAATCAGACTGATGATGAAAAAGAACTTCAAGAGGCACTAGAGGAACAAATAAGGATATAAGAGAAGACTCCATCCAGGTACGTTCAAAAGAATCATCCAGAATCTCAAATTTTGGGGCAGAAAGAGGCAGGTATACAAACAAGAAGAAAAATTGCAGAATCCTCAAGCTATTTGGCATTGCTCTCCTCCACTGAACCACAAAATGTAAAAGAGGCATGCAAAGATGAATGCTGGGTAAAGGCAACGGATGAAGAACTTGAGCATATTGAAAAGAATAACACTTGGGAGTTGGTTCCTAGACCAAAAGATAAGAATGTTATAGGGACAAAATGGATCTTTAAAAACAAGTTGAATGAAAATGGGGACGTGATTAGAAACAAGGCCAGACTTGTTTGTAAAGGGTATGCTCAACAAGAAGGAATAGACTTCGAAGAAACTTTTGCTCCCGTTGCTAGACTTGAGGCCATCCGAATGTTCCTTGCTCTCTAAAGCTTTAAGAAGTTCAAAGTATTTCAAATGGACATGAAATCAACCTTTCTGAATGGAGACTTAGAAGAAGAAGTGTACATTGAACAACCAGATGGTTTCATTCTTGGGAATGATCCAAATCTTGTATGCAGACTAAAAAAGGCTCTCTATGGTCTTAAACAGGCTCCAAGGGCTTGGTATTACCGTTTGGACAAATATCTTCATCAACAAGGTTTTTCAAAAGGATCAACAGATAGCAATCTTTATATAAAAATTGAAAATGACAAATTGCTAATACTTGTTGTGTATGCAGATGATATTATCTTTAGCAGCAATGAAGAAGCTATGAGTCAAAGCTTTGCCTTTGTGATGCAGAAAGAATTCGAAATGTCTTTGCTTGGACAACTGACATATTTTCTTGGATTGCAAATCCAAAAAAATGAAGGCGGTATCTTTTTGTCTCAAACCAAGTACCTCAAGCAGATTTTGAAGAAGTATGGCATGGAAGATTCAAAACCAGTATGTACACCTATGGTTACAGGATGCAGCCTCAGTGCAAATGATGAATATGCAACAGTGCATCAACCAACCTATAGATCCATGATTGGAAGTCTGCTTTATTTGACAGGTACCCGACCAGATATCATGCACGCAGTGGGAATAGTTGGAAGATTTCAGGCAAATCCAAAGGAAACTCATCTTCAGGTAGTTAAGAGAATCTTCAAGTACCTTCAAGGAACTCAAAACTATGGCTTATGGTATCCTAGAGATACAGATCTCACACTTCATGCTTATACAGATGAAGATTGGGCCAGAAGTGTGGATGACAGGAAAAGCACTAGTGGGGGTGCATTCTTCATGGGTTCCAAATTAGTATCTTGGTTCAGCAAGAAATAGAGTTCAATTGCTTTATCTACAGCTGAAGCAGAGTATGTGGCTGCTGCATCTTGTTGCACACAACTTCTTTGGATGATGCAAACCTTGCAGGACTTTCAAATCACTTGTACTCCACCTATCTCCATCCTATGTGATAATACAAGTGCTATCAACATTTCAAAGAACCCAGTCATGCATTCAAAGACCAAGCATATACCTATCAAATATCATTTTCTTCGGGAACAAGTGCTTGAACAAAAAGTCAAGTTGGAGTATGTTACTTCTAAGGAAAAAGTTGCTGATATACTCAACAAACCACTGCCCATGGAGACCTTTGAATACCTCAAGCAAAAGCTGGGGGTAGTTGATGTATCATCTTGTTGTTGAATCTTATTTGATTCAGAAATTGTTGGTTGTACGCGAGTTTCATATGGGGTATACGCGTACATTCGCTGGTTTATGGATTGGTCAAAGACCATCTGGCACAGGTTCAGGGGGAGCATTTATTCTTCTAATAATACATTGTTGACATTATTATAGAATATCTCAGAGGAGAAAGTTCAGAAGGATGCTGATCTGAATATTGCTGCTAATGTTTTGTCTCTATGTCTTATATCTCTTTTGTCAAGGTTATTTATGGTGTATGGTGGATTATGGTTCTTCTTGAAGAAATTTTCTTTTACAGATCTGGCCTACAGTCATGGAGGAGAGCATGCATCTCGTTCTCAGGGGGAGCATCACCCTTTTCCCTCGATGACAAAGGGGGAGAATGACTTTGAGGATCTTAGGGTTGCCATCAAGTCCAAAGGGGGAGATTGTTCACATTATGATTCAGGTTTGGAGCTATGGCACAAGTGTTGTACTTGATGGAAAGTCACTTAAGTGGCAAATCTCTGTTGACTCTCAAGATGATAGAAAATAAGGGGTTCGTAGGTACTCCGTTCAAAAGGTGCGGACCCGCAGGCACGCCATTCAAAAAGTGTGGTCATGTCCGCAGGTTATCCGAACAGAAGGTGCGGACTCCAGTACACGCACTTTCATGCAGAGAAAAGAGCATACACGTGGGAAATCCTATGGTGGTCCATGGTATTTAGTTCGATGTTCATGATCCTATGGTTTTGGTCCGTGGTATAGCATCTAAATTATTGAACCTCGGCTTTGGATCCCTTGTATTGGTTTTCGATGGTTTTGTTCCATGGTTTGAGTAAGGACTTGCCTATAAAAAGGAAAGGAGATCACTTGGCTAGTCACTTGTGAAATTTGAATATCTTAAGATCTAAAATTTTGGGTGATCGGTTTGAAAAGCTAGATCTAAATCAAGGTGAAATCTATAAATTATAAGGCGAATCTATTGATAGGTCATGATCTCTCTGGTGCATGATCAGATCTGTGGATCTGACTGTCTGTGGCACATTGGAGGACTGTTAATTTGGCTCTATTCGGAGGTCTGCAGGTGATCCACAGTGCAAGTGCGGGGGTCCGTAGAGCAGCAGAAGGCGCAGGTGCGGGGATCCGTAGCAACAGAAGGCGCAGGTGCGGGGGTCCGCAGAGCAGCAGAAGACGCAGGTGCGGGGGTCCGCAGCGCAGCAGAAGGCACATGTGCAGGGGTCTACAGTGCAGAAGAAAGCACAGGTGCAGGGGTCCACAGCGCAACAGAAGGCGCAGGTGTGGAGGTACGCAGAGCAACAGAAGGCGCAGGTGCCGAGGTATGCTGTCGGGTAGACAATGAAGGTGCGGAGCTATGCAGTCCAGACATAGAAGAACTGTGGATATTCAAAAATTTCTATTGTTGAAGTTGCGGACTTTTCTTAAAATATTTGTTGGTTGCCTTTTATCTATTGCTGCAGAGTTCTGGGTTTAGATTACTGGTATTGCTTTTCTAGTTACGACATTCTGAGAAGTTATTGGTTGATTCATTGGGTGATTGTAAAAGGAGATTGGTTGATTCACATGTACTTGATGATTATTTGATGTTCATGGATCTAGTTTGAAAATTTATGAAAAGTGGTCCTTGGAAGAAAAGAAGTAGGTCAGCACCTACGTACCGATAGTTCAGCTAGTACAAGAGCTAAGGCGGTTGTAGCTCCCTTCCAGGAGAGACTGGAAAACGAGTGAGGGTTGTAGCTCTCAACAGGTTGTAGCCTGCGTACTGGTAAAGGACTGCACCAGTACAAAATCATTGTAAAAGAAGTTTCTAATTGAAAGAAGATAGAGACATATTGCAGCAGGTGGTTTTCACCCACATTGGGTTTCCACCTTATATCTGGTGTTCTTTGGTGTGACTATCTGTTTTTCTTATTATTGCTCATTATTATATGGTACTGACATACAAATTAATGATCAATATCTGAAGAATAAATTAAAGTATACATCTGGAAGGTATATTGAAAATAATTTGATAATACTGATTCACCCCCCCTCTCAATATTATTTCCAACAATTGGTATCAGAGCAGGTCCTTCTGAAGAAGCTTGATCGCTTGAAGGAAGATCCATCATCATGAGCAACTACAAGAGAGAAGCATCTATCAGGCCACCAATTTTTGATGGGACAAACTTCGTATATTGGAAGGTAAAAGTTACTGCCTATCTTCAATCTCTTGGTACAGAAGTCTAGGACATCATAGATACAGGGTACACTTTTCCATCAGCAACTCCTACAGATCCGGCTGAGAAGAAGAACTATGAAACAAATGCAAAGGCTGTCAATGCTCTATTAGGATGTCTATCTCAATCAAAATTCTTGAAGGTTATGTAGTATAAATCAGCAAAAGAAATATGGGACAAGATTGTTCTGAGCTATGAAGGAGATGAATAGGTAAAATGAGCAAAACTTCAAACCTTCAGAATTCAGTATGAAAATCTCAGAATGCACAATGTTGAAAGTGTGGCTAACTATTTCCTTCGTGTAGATGAGATTGTTAATTGTATGAAAAATTTGGGTGAAGAAATAAAAGAGGCTATTGTGGTTGAAAAAGTTATAAGATCTTTGTCCCCTAGGTTTGAATCTAAAGTTTCTGCAATAGAAGAGAAAGAGAATCTACGAAACCTTACCATGTCACAGTTGCACGGAATTCTGACTGCTTATGAAATGAGGAAAGGAGGACCATCAGACAGGAGAGAAGCTGCCTTCAAGGCTTCAAGTAAAGGAAATTACTATGAGTCAGGATACGTGTCAGAAGAAGAAGAAGAATCAAATTTTGTCCAAAACCTTCAACGGGGTTGGCAAACCCATATGTTATCATTATGAGACTTTTAATCCTACAATACTTAACTATCCTACATATGATAAAGAATTGTATGCATTAGTTTAGAGTGTGAAAAAGTGGAAACATTACTTAATGGGCAAAGAGACAGTAATACATATTGATCATCATCCACTTCAATATCTACACTCCCAAACTAAGTTACAACAATCAAGACATTACAGATGGATGGGGTTTCTACGACAGTTTCACTTAGTCATCAGATATAAAAAGGGCATAGATAACAAGGTTGCAGAAATGTTATCTAGACCCATTATAAATGCATCTACCATATTTAATCATAATTCCTTGCTACATGAAAGCTACATGGAACAATATGCTCGGGATATGGACTTTAAAGATGTATATGCAACTTTGAGTCAAGGAAAAAGAGTAGAAGAATTGGGCTAAATTCCGTGCTACATGAAAGCTACATGGAACAATATGCTCAGGATATGGACTTTAAAGATCTATATGCAACTTTGAGTCAAGGAAAAAGAGTAGAAGAATTGTACTATCATATAAAGGACTGACTCTTATACCATTGTGGGAAACTTTGCATTCCACAAATTGAGAGGATAAAGATAATTAGGGAAGCACACACTTCTCTAATATCAAGTCACTTTGGGTTAAGTAAAACAGTTGCATAGCTGCAAAGATTCTGCTATTGGCTGAAAATGAATGAGACAGTTTCTAGATATGTAAGAGGGTGTGCCATGTGTGCTAAAAGCAAGCCCAACAATAGAAAACTAGGCTTGTACACTCCATTGGCAGTTCCTTCTCACCCTTGGGGAAGTGTTTCCATGGATTTTTTTGGAGGACTGCCTAAATCTAGGAAAGGTCATGATTATCTATATGTTGTTGTGGATAGGTTCAACAAAATGTGTATTTTGATACCTTGTAGTAAACAAATCACAGCTGAACAGACTGCAAAATTGTTCTTTGAACATGTATGGCTTCATTTTGGATTACCCACTTCCATTGTATCTGATCGAGACACTTGATTTGTTGGGAAGTTTTGGTCTAGTCTGTGGGAATTGATGGACACCAGACTGAAGAAAAGCATAGCTTTTCATCCACAAACAGATGGCTAGACAAAAGTAGTAAATAGGACAGTGATCTAGTTACTAAGAGGATATTGTAGTAAACATCCTAGGCTTTGGGATGAACATTTGTGTTATTTGCAGCATGCTTACAATAGAACCAAACACTTTTCTACACAGAGATATCCTTTTGAGACCTGCTTTGGTTTCACACCAAGGTCTCCTTTGGATTTTGTCTTTGGTAAAGATACCATGGTTGATGGACACACTGATATGGACAAGGCAACTAGGTTCATTGAACAGATCTAGGAGATCCACCAGGTAATACAAGAACACCTGGAAAAGAGCCAGGCCAAGTACAAGGCTAGGCATGATAAGCATCAGATGGAGCATAGTTTTCAAGTTGGAGACCAAGTCTTGCTGTATATCAGCAAGGACAAGATGCAAGGTGAAGGTAAAAAGCTAAAGCCTATCAGGTATGGACCTTTTAGGATACTTAAGAAGATTGGTGAAAATGATTTTCACCTTGATTTACCAGTTTACATGCACATCTACTTAGTCGTAAATGTAGAATGCTTGAGATTGTTTGAACCTTTAATGATTGAGGACCCTAAAGAGCAAAGTCAATTGCCTTCTATTGATGACCTGCTACCTGAATACCTCAATGAGTTGCAGGAAGACACAGTGCTGGACAAGAAGGTGAGGACAACGCGCAGGGGAGATGTTGAGTACCTCAGGATTAGGCTCAAAGGTTCAAAGCCGAGCAGCACAAAGTGGATTGAGACTGGATAGGTGAAGAAACAATATCCTCACTTAATCGATGCTTGAAAACTAACTTTTGGTGGTCCAAAATCTTTTTCAGTGGGAAGGCTGTGATCCGAATCGGATCCATAGAATACTGTCAAAGAACCATGACTGTATCATGTCGAACAAATCTCTAAAGAATTACAAAATAGTGATCAAAGACACCCTGAACCAATGGAAATGGCAGCCAACGTAGAACGAAGAGGACCTCAGTCAAAGTACGTTGACCGAGGCCCATGGAGATTGTGCAGGAGGCCAAAGTAGCCCTTGGGAGCCCCGGAATGGGAAAAAGAGGTGGTTTTTTGATGCGTGATTAGTGAATCACGCATCGCTAGGTGAACAGGGCTGTGAAGGAAAAGCCCGAGCACTCCGTTACATGGGGGAACTAGAGGACCGCAGGCAGAAAAGGGAAAAAGCACCAAAACACAACGACGGAACCTGCGCTCTAGAAATCGACAGTTTTGATCGGGGCACCCTTAAATGGTAAGAGGTTTTGGACGAGAGCGGAGCGATTCCATACATTGATCGACACGTGGCGACAGAGGTGAGAGAAAATCGCCGTTGATTGCGTGCTATCGGTCGAGCAAGTCAACCACGTGAAACGTGCATATGGTGTCGGATCTGGAGGCCCCATATCGGACGGCTAAGGTCACGCCCAATGGAGGAAGCAGAATCGACAGGGAATTAAGCTGCGTTTTAGAGGCGGTTTGGAATCTGTTTGACCACCACGGTGGAGGAAGAATGCATCCATGATGTAACGGAAGAAATGAACCGACGAAGCAGGCTGGCATCGTTTAGAGGAGGACAAGTGGCCACTCCTTGAGCGTTCATGATGACATCAAATAGGGAACTCCAAGCGCAACTGCAGAAGGTGAAGAGACATAGGCGGAAGAGAAACTGAACAGGAGTAGGGATCGAATGGCTAAATCCATGAACAAAGTCAATCAAATCAGTCAAGAAGTCAAGTTAGATAGAAGTCGAGAGATGAAGAAGTGGAACAATGAACCATGAGAGGAGGACTGAACACAAAGAACAGTAAAGCAAAGCAGAAGAGACAGAGGGCTGAGTTGACTAGCGGCAACATCAAGCACCAGAGAGCTTGAAGACTCAAGCCATCCCATAGGGGAATCTATCCGGACTGAGCATCAAATTTGGCTCTTTCCACTGTAGACCAGAAGGTCACAGAGCTGGTAGGAAGAAGAAGAGTTTGTGTACTCCAGTGGCTTGGAAAATCCAAGACCCACCCTGCCAAACAAAACCTGCTTCAGGTGAACTCACATTGAGTCCCTGTATTGTAAATTCTTTGCTTAAAGACACAATAAAACAAGGCCACCACTAAAAGCTGGACCAGAGACGTAGCCCTGGAGAATAGGGTGAACTCCTTATTAAAATTTCTTGTGTCTTTATGTTTGCTTACTGCATTTCTCTTGTGTCTTTCCATTTTAATGTCTATGTATTGGCAATCTGATCGATCCGTTGTTTTAATAACATAGAACACACACCAGCACATGATTCTGTAATACCTTAGTTTAATAAATCTTTAATTGATGTCACTCATGGGGTGAATATCAGATTAGTAGTAGTAATAGATATACTTGCTAGATTTGGAATGCTTCTATCTAGGTCCTGGGGGGCTAAATTGGGTGATGTTTTGAAACTAGATTTTACATATGTTGTTATACTGAATTTTGGTGGGGAAGAGAGGAGATTGTACAGAGAAACTAGATTTGTAAAAATAATTACAGAAAATGGAGCAGGTAATTCACCTATATATAGTAAGGAGAAGGATGACTTTGCTTGTTTCATGTTGCATGATAATGCAGAGCTGGCTGAAGATAATCAGAAGCAGCTGTTTTCAACCAATGTAATTACAGAGCTGCAAACTGGAGGAGTGTGGAAATGCTTCTTTGATGGGGCTTATTCCAAGGAAGGAACAGGGGTTGGTTTTCTTCTACTTGCTCCTGGAGGTAATATGTTCCCTTGTTCCTTTAAATTAGAGTTCGCGGCAACAAACAATGTGGCGGAATATGAGTCCCTGATTATTTCTCTACAAACAGCTAAACAGATGGGAGTTAAGTCAATTTCTGCTTTTGGAGATTCAGAGCTAATTATTAAGCAAATAAAAGATCATTTCCAAACAAAGAAACCTAGGCTCAGGGCACACAGAAATGAAGTATGGGATTTGATTGATATTTTTTTGAAGCTTTTAACATTCAATTTATTCCAAGAAATGAGAAAAGGTTAGTAGATTCATTGGTTGTGGCTGCTTGTACTTTCAAGCCTCCTATTAATCCAAGACTAAGATATGAGGTAGGGATGAGACACAGACCCTCTGTTCCTGATAATGTTAAAAATTAGCAAGATTTTGAAGATGGTCAGCAGATTAAATAATTTTTTACTATAGTTCA
Organism: Pinus tabuliformis; assembly: GCA_031772625.1. Classification (NCBI taxonomy): domain Eukaryota; kingdom Viridiplantae; phylum Streptophyta; class Pinopsida; order Pinales; family Pinaceae; genus Pinus; species Pinus tabuliformis. The sequence goes on along the minus strand of CM062814.1, from coordinate 195,374,480 downwards.
GGAGTTTTAGGCCACATAAATTGATCAGGATAAAGAAGAAACAACAGAAGTTGCAGAAATCAGTGGTTTAAAAGATTCAATAGCTAATCAGAAGATTTTTCAATTAAAGGATAATATTTTGCCAAAGGGACTTGTTCCCCTTGAAAGGATTTCTAACCCCGATGATGTGGCTGTTGACTCAGGGAAAGTTTCATTGGATGAACACATTAAGGATCACAACATTGGAACTCAGAAGAAACTCAGAATGAATTGTTTTTTCAAGATTCACTGGCAAAATGGTTTTAGATTAAGCACTCAAATGCTAACCTGGTACCATTGGAAGATTGACTTCACCTGATAGAGATCAATCATGTACATATGTAGGAACTTGTACATAAATAAGCTCAGGTGTTGAGCATTTGGTTTCCAGTTGCAGTTCTTCAGTTTAATCTTAGTTGATGAATAAGGTTGACTTTCCAACTGGTTTGTAGAGGTTTTAGACTTCAGGAATGTTAAATTTCCAGTTTGTCAATTTAGGGTTTTCACAGTTTTGGACTCAATGCCCAACTAAGGCTACTGATATACGATTCTAAATATTTTGCTATCAAAGCACAAGCATCCTATCACTGCAGATATTGGCGTGGGTTCACTGTACAAATTTTTACACTGTTAAGTTTGGTGAAGCAATGTATGGCTCCATGTCCGAGGAGAAGGCACTGATGTGTGGTTCTTAGTGCTTCTGTGGCAAAAGCACTATCCCCAGGTGGAGCCAGATGTTGTAGCTTATATTGTGTTTATGCTTATTTATCACTTTTATCACAATGTGTGGTCTAAAAATCACTGTAGGTGTTCAACCTTAATGAAGCTCCCTTATTTTCTTTACATCTGCAGAGTCTAAGGGAAATGAAGTATTTTTTTTATTATATATAAAAATCGCAAAAGAAAGAAGTGTAAAAGAATCGGCCTCTGTGTAGCCAAGGTTGCTATATGAACAAATCAAATCGCTATATAAATGGTTATATGGATCCAGACCCGATATATATGTGTGTGTGTGTGTGTGCACGCGATGCAGTTAATTGCAATTGCAAAAAATGTAATGGGCATTTATGTTATCACCATGGAATCACCGACTGCGATTTGCGATGATGGGCTAGACTTGAAGAACTATATGTTGCATTTTATAAGTCTCGGCGAGTCCACAAAGCGTCTTTGCATATGTGTTGGTTCCTTTGCTGATTGCGATGAGTGATGGAAAATTCGGACCTGAAAATATATGCGTTACGTTTTATAATGCTCGCGGGTCTGCAAGATCGCATAACACTTTATGTATATGTATATGGTTATGTCGATTACGATTTGCGATAGGCTGGACCCAATATGGTATATATTATGTTTAATTCTTTCGGCGCGTCTGTTATGTTGCATGTCGTTAAGTTTTGTATTGATATATCAATTGAAGGTGCCGATTGCGATTTGTGATACGAAGTCAATGGAGTATTGAACGGGAGGATCTGATGGATTTATGAAGAAGAATTAATTCTTTTTGAGTTCCATAATAATCAAAGGTTGCAGGAAAAATCAGTCTTAGAGGCAAATTCAAAGGAAGGTAATTAGTGTGGTTCAATTGTGTTTTGGCCAATTAAAGCGCGCCTGATACATGCGTAAGCCCAGATTTATGCACATGTCAAAATCAAACACCGTTTATTATGGTTAAAGTGGATTAATCATTATTAAAGCATCTACAGAAGAATTAAAGAGCCAATTAACAGAGCTAAAAAGCCAATAGTCATTGTCATGTTCAATTATTTTCTGTTATTTTATGTTCTTTGAGATGTCTTTACCCTCTGTGTAATATTTTGTAATACTTCATACTTCAGATAGTTAGAGAAACAATTTTGGTAGTTTGACAGTTTTAGAGATCAACAACTGTTTCATAATGTATAAAAAGGAAAATTTACAGAGAAGGGGGGTTCGAATTTTGGAGAACCTGGAGACTAAGCCACTGTGTTCTTGATATAGTTGTTGATTAATGAAAGAATCAGAAGTTTCCATGAATTATTGGGTATAATTTTGTAACTTCTTTGTCATGTGTCATCTTATGTTTTCTTCTTTCAAGTATAGTAATGAAGCTGCATGTCTTTATTTGCTTATGTACATAAAGTTAAAATCCCTTAAAGAGCGCTCCTATACTTGAAGTTTTCATCTTCCTTTCTAAGTTATAGATAGTAGTTTCTGTGTAAGGCAACATATTATCTTTAACTTCTCCAAGGGTCACAGAACAAAATTATCTTTATCTTCTTAACAGATCTTAGTTAACTTCGCGTAAACATATATTCTATCTTGCATTCACTTAATCAATACAATTATACGCATTCGTGCATCATATAAGTATTAGAAGTGAATTTCATGCCCAAGATAACAGATGCATAAAACAAGAAATAAATACACAGAAATGATAGGAACTTCTATTTATTAATACTTCCAACTGTTATAGACTCGACTCGCCCTGTGCTCTCAGCTGTAGGGGTCCGCACACTCAACTGTGGACTACTAGGCCTTTGCGCACTTAGCTACAGAGCCTTCTCCTACTCAAAGACCAAAAACTAGACTTTACTCCACAGATCTATCTTGCATACATCATATGTTCATATTTTCTTATCCATTGATCTCTTAACTACTTAGAGCCTCGCTCTATTTATAAAATCCCATGGTCCACAGACCATGGGTAGATCTCTACATCCAACATTTCATTAACAAAATTAAGGGCGGACAATCCTATGACTCTTTTACAAACTATGCGCTCCACGCCCACAAAATGCAGAGTCTTTACATCAGAATTACAATCTTTGACCAAAATCTGGGCTCTAAGCCCCAAAACTTCCCTTGGGGGATCTCGTGCCCAACAGGCCCCCAACAAAAACATCCTGACTTGCCCTTGAGTCACTTTGTCAGTATGGATATATTTTCGCGAAGACCTCCCAACTCTGACTGGATCGCTGCAAGGTCGGCATCGCACTGAGCGGCTGCCTGTTGTACTTCCTCGACGCGCTGTTCAATGACTGCTATGGCTGAATTGCTGCCGTGGATCCTTTCCTGCATTGCTCACCACTGCGTGAGATTTTATTTAATGGAGGTTGTAATGGTGTATGCCTCATCAATCCATGACTGTAAGCTCGCCTTCAAAACTGCTTCTTTATGTCGAGCAACATCCACTTGCTCCTTGAGCGCTTTGGCCTGCTGCATCCTGGTGAGCCTTTGTGTAAGGGAAACCATATGCGTGGTCCATTTTACTTCATCGTATCTCTGCTACAGCTCACGTGCCTCTGTCTCTAGGTGCTATATGTTAGGGTCCTCTTGGAGGGTGGTGAGGACCTCGAACGATTTCTCAAACAACTTTGTGCAGTCTATCACTGCAGTGTTGACCACTGCCATTACTGTGGTCATTTTGGTGGCGGACTGTTCCTTAACCTTTGGCAGAGTTAAAGGCTGTACCTTCAATTTCAATTCTGCTATCTGAAGGTTAAGCTCCAGTTGAACCCTAGCCATTTATCCTTTGCCTCTCACACCCCTGCTGCTAATTTCTGGATGCACGCCTCTACTGGTTCTTCTGCTTGGATGGCCAACTTCAGGATCATCTAGCAGGCTTCCTCTACCACCTGCACTATTTGTATGTTCTGCGCCACTACCTCGTCGTGCTGTAGGCTCAACTATTCAATGTTGATGCATTGCTCGCTCATTACCTGGAGGGCGCAACCCTTCTTGTCTTGTAGTTCTGCAGTGACTCCATCTTGCAAAATATAGAGTGTCTCCTGAGGGAGCACAACCACGTTTAATCCGATTCCCTTCAACCCGCTAACTATAAGCCTATCAGCCTCATTTTCTGTAACAAGTACGCCATTTGGCAACACTATTGTGTTAGTAATCAGGGCGTGCAACATTTCCTTGTTCACAGACATGCCTACTGCGAGGCTGGTTGACATAGTGCTAGCCTATGGAGTGCACACCTACAACTCCTGTATCTGTGTCCGATGAACCCCCAACACCATCTGGTGTTGCTCCTCAAACTACTGGAGGGCCTCCGTGGTGACGTCCCTCACCATCTCGCCAATATCATGGAGGTCCCCCTCAGTGAGGGTCATCTGGTCAAATGAAGTCTTTGAAGCCTTCAACTTCTTTCACAGCCCTACCTACTCTCTTGGGTGCAGACATTTTAGCTGGGTGGATGTTGTTTGTGGGTCCACACCACCTTGCTTTGTATCAGTCTCCAGCTCAAGTGAAGGCAACTTTTGTTCTTCGCGCTCTTCTTCTAGTCTCTTCTGCTACTCTTCTGCCAACTTTGCAGCGTCACGTGTCACCTGGGCCTTAGCCACTACTTCTTCCTTCCTACATTTCTCTGCCAACTGTGGCATCCACTGTTTCACCTCTTCCTTCTTCTGTTGCATGACAGACTTCACTTCTTCCACCACGGAGCCAGCTGGAGCTGCCACTTCGATGGCCAGGACTCAACGACTGTGAAGATGAGATCGTCTGTTGCTAGATCGGGTAGCTTGTGCCACGTCTTCGCTGGGTCCTTTTACGCCCTGATGTAGACATGGTGGAAATCTACCTTGAACTCCGCGAAGCTTTGTATACTATTGTAAACTGTGGGCGATAACCACGGCTTGTGATTAATCCACATTCTGATGTTCATCTCCATGAGCACCCATAATATTTTGTTGTCGCTTATCCTTTGTGCATCCAACACTATTGACAAAAGAAGCCATGGATAGTGAAAAGTTTTTCCTTGCTCTTGTGCCTCACAATAGTTCTCAAGGAACTCTCCACATAAATAGTTCACCCAGTTTAACTCGACTCCTTCTGCGCATTGCGCCGCTAGTGCAACCACCAGCGCGGGGACCTCATCCATGTGACACTTCCGCATAACCTTCCCTACCAATATCTGCGTCGCGACTTTAACCGCAGGGTTGTTGATGCTGGAAATGGCATACCCTCTCTTCTTCTTCTCCAACTTAAACTTGTTCTTCATGGCCTCTGCGATGGCCAAATCATCAAGGGAGCTAGGTAATTATGTGAATCAAATGGTTTGTGATGGGGATGCACTACTCCAGCCACAAGCACCCATCATGTACGAGGTAGAGCAGTTGCCTGATGACAAAAATGGTCCCGAGGGCGCGATGGTAATGCGGCACATAGAGCAGGTTTAACAATTCTGTCTTCTCTACACCTCTCAGCCATTTATGTAGCTCTAACTCTATCATTCCGAACAATGCATCTTTCTTCTGGCACATGAGCTGCGTGGTCACGAGATGTGGGAATTTCTCGTGGTTTGCGAGATCCTAATCCTAAAAATTTAGCACGGGCACCCATCCCAAGTGTGCTCCTTCAAAAATAATGTCGTCAGGGAGCATTGGAATCTGCAGAGAGCTCTTGCTCTCATCTATATCTTTGGGCACCTTTGCTTTACCCTTTAGCATAGGAACATATGCAGCAAGCCTGGTAAGAGGATCTGCACCCTGGGTTTCAACCTCCATTTCTACATCCTCCTCCTCTACCAGGATTTCTTCAAACTCTTCCTCCTCATCAGCCTCCAAATTGATATCCTTCCCCTTTTCGTCCATGGTGAGCCTAGTCCTCAACGGATTTCTAGGTGATATGTGCACCGGTACCATGGCCTGCTTGTCTTTCTTGGGTCTTGCCATGCGCGGTGATTTAGGTATTTTTGTGACTATCCCGACACTTTTTGGGGCTTCCACTTCCATAATGGCCTGCGCGGATTCCTTGGTAGTCATTACTATGGTATCCATGGCTTCTTTAGGTGTTGCCATAATGTGATTCCAAAATTCTCTCAACGTCTCGGGTAATTGCTCAAGCAACGAATTTGCCTTCAGAAGATTGAACATGTCTGGGTTCATGAATGTCTGAGTGCGCAACAAACTAGTTCTCAAATTGCAAAGTGTTGTTTACTGGACAACCCTTTGTAATTTATAGCGCCTTTTCAATTTGAATTGAACTATTCCCCCCACATTTGGTCCATTAATGCTTGATTGGTGGCAGATTTTCAAGAATCTAGCCCATAAAGTTCGCCTTAAATTCCTACCACCCACTCCATTTGGTCTCAAACCAAGCATCGCATCGTGAATGGTGACTATAATAAACACTTTCCAGCCGACCTGTGTGGTAGCACAACTACCCTCGTACTGTCACAAACCCCGTGACACTTCACTATTGTGTGCAGTCCTGACATCACGCAGCTTCCGGGGAGAGTAGTTTATAGTCCCGCGCCTCCTTTAGCTACCTGGAGTGCTAAGACTATGCTTTTGTCGGCTAGTTAGATGGCCAAGCCCCATGTGTATGGCTTCAAACAATTGCCATTGAATTTTCATGGGAAGAGTTCTCCATTAACTTTACCAACTGCACCGTGCCACCATCTGTGATCTCCTTAATACCATACAGTCCTAGCCAATGCATTTTGAGCTTCCCTAGGAATTTATCAAAGTTACTATCATACAAAAACACCAAATCATTCGCCTTGAAGGTGCGCAACTTAATATGTTGATCGTGCCAAGCCTTTTCGCACTGCTTTTGGACTTGCTGGTGAAACCCAGCCAAAAATCATTCTTCCTTGAGCTCCTCCAACTACACGAGTCTCTCCTCTAGGGGTCCACGATCCATCATACTTGTGAGTGTTGTTATGCGCAGACTAGGCACGATATATTCCATGGGAATTATGGTTTCCACTCCATAGACAAGCCTAAAAGGTGCCTGTCTCGTCAGTTTCTTACATGTAGTCCTGTAAGCTCATAATACTGCAGGTACGCACAGGTCCCAATCACTTCGCTTCACGTTTCATACCTTGGTTAGCGTGGTCTCTAGTACTTTGTTGAATGCTTCTACTATCTCATTAGCATGTTGGTGATACGGTGTGCTCTTTTGATGAAACACCTGAAACCCTTCTGCCAACGCGCTGATAATTTCATTTAGGAACTGCGTACCGCGATCGCTCATTAAGATCTTCGAACATCAAAATCGTGTCAATACGTGTTCAAACAAAAACTTCGTGGCAATTGTGGCCATGCAATCCTTCACTTGCTACGCTTATGCCCAACGAGTCAGGTACTCTATCGCAGTGATAATATATCTCATTCCTGTTTTTTATTGAGGTTTGATAGGTCCTACAAAATCTATTGCCCACTTTTTGAAAGGCTGTAACGTCATTTGTGGGTTCAAAGGCATTTTGTTCCTCCACGATGGCTTACCTATTCTTTGCATACATCACATGCGTTGCAATGTGCTTTTAAATCCTGATGAAGGGTTGGCCACCACAACCCTGCATGGAGAATATTCTTCACGGTTGCTTTCCCTGCATAATGTCCTCCTGTGGCACCCCCATGAGGATCCGCAAGGATGCTGCTTTGTTCAAACTCAGGTACATTCCTTTGTAGAATCTCATCATTCCCCATCTTGTATAGATTCCCTGCAATGACAGAGAAGTCTGCCACACGCACCACTATTTCCTTTTTCTGCTGGACAGATACCCTTCTGGCTTAGTTCTGATTGTTAAAAAGTGAATTATATCTTCAAAATGTCCATCTGCTATGCGCATAGCAAAACGATGCACGTCGAGTAATCCTTCCTCCAGACTAGTAGGTTCCTCCCCTGTCTCAATGAGCGATAGGTGATCTAGTCCCGCATTCAATCATCCAGGATTCACAAAAGCTTCAAAATTATATTCTTGGAACAATAAAAGCCATCTACATATGTGCCCCCCAACACAAGCTTATTGACCAAGTACTTTAGCGCGGAATGATCAGTATTCATCTTAAAGTGTCCTCCTAGCAAGTAGTGTCGATACTTCTGGAGCGCATACACCATAACTAGTCCCTCACGCTAAGTGGTGGAATAGTTCTTCTCTGCTTTAGATAATCTACAACTCGCGAACGCGATATGGTGATCCAAGCCTTCTCCACCGTCCTATGTTATTACTTCCTCCAGCGCTATACACGACGTGTCAACATGGACATGGAACTCTTTCTTCCAGTTCGGGAAGACAAGAATCAGCATAGTAACCATATTTTCTTTCAATACATCTAGGATTTTCTTACAGTCATTGTTCCAGTAGAACGTGACATCCTTTTTCAACAGATTTTCCATCGGTGCAGTGATCTGGGCATAGCCTTTAATAAACTTTCTGTAGTACCCTGTATGTCCCAGAGTAGCGCACAACTATTTCATACTCCACGATGCTTCCAAATTTAGAATCACTGCGATCTTTGTGGGGTCTACCATTAGCCCTTTTTTACAAACCACATGCCCCAACAAGTTTCCAAAAGGAACGAGGAACGTACACTTATTGAGGTTGAGCACAATTTGGTATCTTCGGTAGGTATCCAGCATCAAGCGCAAGTTCGCTACATGGTACCTAACCAGCCCAAATACAGTCCAGTCATCAAAATAGACCTCCAAGAACTTATGAATATATTCCTTGAATGCCGCAACAACCACGTGAAAAAAGATAGCAGGTGCATTCTCAATCCAAACAGCATGACAGTATATTGAAAGCAACCCCACTCAGTTGTGAAGGTTGTCTTCCTCCTATCCTCCAGTGCGATTTTGATCTGGTGGTACCCTAAGAACCCATCAGTGAAAGAATATGCTTCCTGATTGCCTACATTGTCCAACACCTCATCTGTGAACGGAGTTGGGAATGGATCATGTACATATGCGTCATTCAATTTTCTCAGATCCACGCATATTCTTATTTCTTCCTTCTGCTTCTTCTCTTGTACCACCATCGGGCTTACCCAATCGGATTCCTCCATAGACTCAATGATGCCTGCCGTGAGCATCTTGTCTAGTTCTACGTGGACCTTCTCCTTGTATTTCGGATTTAAGTGATACAACCTCTGCTTAACTGGCTTCGTATCAGGTTTTAACATGATCTTCATTACCCCTAAATCTCTGATTATTCCCTTCAAATCCGTAAACTTGGTCGGGAATAAGTCTTGATATTCATGGAGTAATTTAGTAACATTATTCACCATTGTGTCGTCCTAGTAGTCTCCAATCTTTGCGAATTTAGGTTCCGCTTCCGTACCAATATTCACCTGCTTAGTCTTCAACATCACGGTTATGTTATGGTTCTCAATCTATGGTCCCTGAACCTCGCGATGGCCTTCTATCTCTGGAATGTTAATTTTCCACGATCTTCATCTTCTTCTTCAGTAGTTACATTATAACATTCCAGTGCGCAACTCAGCTGAGTAGCCCATTCAGGCTGAATCAATTCTATCGGCTCCTGTGGTATCCTAAAGATGGCTGCTTTTACCTCTTGTAGTGCTTCATCAATACTGTCCCACCCATCCTCAAAACTGAAGGTCATCACAAACCCTTCGTGCAAGATATCCCATTCACTTGCCCCATGGTGGAGCTTTGTTTCTATATACCAGTTCATTGGTATAACATCTAGGGTATGACAGAACAGGTGCACCCACTCAGGTTGTGGCTTTTCTCCATAGGCCTGCGTCGACTTGGCCAGATGTGCGCTCAGATCATCCTGTCCATTGTACTTATCTATCAATCACACTCTAGGCTTCCCAAATCATCTGCACATCATTCTCCTACATTTGCGCCAGTCATCAAAGCTTCCTTTGTGTGTACCCCACCATCTCGCGGGCGTAGCATGTAGTACCCAGTCCAAGGCCTGGAATCGTTTCTTTTCCGACACTTCTCTTTCAAATTTATCCAAGAAGGTATCTACCTCACTTAAACCATCATAAGTAGGTAGGTCTCTTACTTTTGTCGATATGTAGTGCAACGACCTTGTCATCATATTACAATTCAGTGTAGTTACCTCATGTAACCGATTCTACCATCGCTCTATTTCCTCATCCGAATCCGAAGTATAGGAGCTTTCGCGCTCCCATGCAATCCACCCATCTGCAGTGGGATTCACCTAGTCCTTGTCTTGCACTGTTATCTTATAGATGCAATCCAAATCATCATCACTTTCATAGTCGCGCACCGGCTTCGTATAGCACGATCCTTCAATAGGGTCCAGGGGTACAATTACACGCAGTGACTTCTTTTCAAAAATCATTTTGTTTTGAAAATGGCGACAAGAAATTGCTAAAAATAGCAGTTTGGGTACCAGTGTTGGATTGGACAACAGGGAATGAAAAATGTAAGTGCTAAAAATAGAAGTTCTATTTTTAACAGTTCATTGTGGATTCTTATTTTAGTCAGTCCCTGGACTAGAAATAGGAAGTAAAATTTGAATTTGATATTAAAAGCAGTTTGTGAATTAATTAATTAATTCAGTTTGAGTTAATTAGTTAAGGAAAAACAAAGTTGAAGTCTATGTGAGGACATGCAACAATTTATCTATTAATTGAGGAATTTATCCATCAGTTAAAGGATGAGGATGAGTTGTAATTATGAGTTGAAATTAGTTGGCTCAGTTAACTGAGTCAAGTCCAGTTAGATTAATTTAACAAGTTGTTAAATTAATGAGATTCAGTTTGTTAATGCTTGCATACATGTAACAAATGGTATTTTCAGATAACTGAAGATTCACTCATGGATAACTCATGCATGTCAGTTCAGACAGAGACCTAGTTGAGATTAGATGAGGGACAATGTACTATCAGTTGCTAGGATATTCTTAGTGAATATTCCTTGCATGAGGAAGGAATATTATTCATTCTAGTACTGCGTAGTTAGACCTGAGGTGACAACAGGTATGATTTGGCGAATTCACAAATGTTATGTAATTAGACCTCAATCAAAACTGCGCAAGTAAAGAGGAGCTTGGAGGACTTGTGTAGCCTATATATTAAGGCCTAGATAGTCCATGAGCTACATCATCAAAGTATAGAGAGAGTAGGATAGCTTTTGAGTTGATTCTTTTTGTATGTTGTTGAGGATTTCCACTTGATTGATAATATAGAGATGGGGTTTTAAGCTGGTGCTTTCCCCAGGTTATATATTCTATGTTATGGTTGATTACTTCTCATTCTCAGTTATCTCTATTCATGCTTGATGTTTCTCATGTTCAATTAAGCTTCCGCAAAGTTTATGGTAGATGTAGATCTAGTATTATGCTTTAGTACATTGCATATATCAGTTTGATCTGCAGGTGAAATTTCTACATGATATCAGTGAGCTCGTTGATTTGTAGAGAAAATTCTACATTTTGCGCTTCTTCAGATTGATTACCCTGTTCATGTAATTGGACCAGTCAATTCCTAAGAGTGCAGGGTAGGGATTGCTATCATCAACAATCTCTATCACTTCAAAATCAGCCAGCACACTTTCTCCCTCAATATCCACAGTTATTCCTTGCAATTTTCCCATGGGTATTATTTTCTGTTGGTTTTCCATCCTTGGCTGAATTGGAGACCACTGCAGTGTAGGTCGCCCCATTCACTCCCATGTCTGCTTTGGTAGAACATTTGAATTTGATCCCAAATCCAGAATTACTTGGTCCATCTCATATTCTCTGATCTACGCGGTTAGTCTCATCTCTCTTCCAGTTTGTGTCTTATGCTTTCTGATCTTTCGGACTACGCACAGTTCTCCTGGCATGGTCCCAATGCATATGTTAATGAGTTCCTGTAATCCTTTCACCGTCTTGCAGTTGTGAAGTAACTTCATACATGTTTCTAGGAACATTGTGAGCATAGATGGGTCCATTTCCAGCTTTGGTTTATCTTTTCTTCCTGAAGTGGAGGCATCAGCGAAGATCTTCTTAGCTTGCATGAAGGTTCCCGAGTAATCAAACTCTGCTTCTTTCACTGGAGCTTTGCGAACCCAAGTACTATCTTCTGGATGTTTTCGTTTGTCATCTCCTATTGCAATTCAACTTCGGAGCACAATGTTCACATTCGGATCTTCCTTGCGTGACTTAGACCTCATCATTTGTAGGTTTTGAGTCAGGGGAGTCGGTAGCGCTCCTTTGTCACATATCCTAGCTATCAGCATAGAACAATCTTTTGTCTCATGATAAAAAAAGGTGCAATACAAACACGACAGGTGTGTTGGATTCATGCAATCGTAGGCATAATGTCCTGGCCCTCCGCAATTGTAGCATATAAATTGTCCGTGACCTCTTCCAGGTCCTCCTCCGTCTCGGTCTCGTCCGCGCCCTTGAAATCTTGTTCGTGCCATTCCTGCATTTTGGTCAAGGGGTCGCATTTCGGCCTGAACTTTGTAGGTGGGAGTTCTATCCATTATCAACTCATAGCTTCTACAAGTGCACTCATCATGTCCATTGACCTTGTTATAGACATTTTTGTGCCTTACAACATAGAGCATGAAATGTCAATAATCTAAGGGATCCAAAGTCCCTAGACACGTTGTTCTTACCCTTAGAGGAACAAGGTCAGCAAACCACAGCACTACAATTCAGTTCTCCACTGAAAAACACTCAAAAACAGGTCAGTTTTGGATCAAAGCAGCTGCTCCACTAGGCATCTGCGCTGCATAGCAGGTACAACAAAGGCTACCTGCGCTGGGCGTACTTGGACATGTGGAGGAATCTTTTTCTCAAAGTGCCAGTGTCCAGGAAGCTTCCAAAAAGACACTTGATCATAAGATTCGCCTAATGATGAGTTAAGAGCTTCTAAAACTCCAAGTGGAAGACAGAAACTCCAAGTGAAGAACTGAAGAACAACTGGAGTTGAAGAGGACAACAAGTCACACATCAAGCTGACTTATCTTCACTCCAAAACTATATATAAGGATCTCATCCCATGGGATCTGGAGGGCGGAATTCAGTGCAAAGAATTGCTGTTGGTTTGCAGCTGAGAGTATTGGGTGATTGCTTGAGGGAGGTGAAGAAGAGATTTCTCTCCGTCGGGAAGGTGATGCTGGATTGGACCTCACATGGTTGTATCACTGCCTGAACCTTACTTCCATATATTAATAAAGCATTTGAGGTTCTTCTATTCGCATGTGTTTCAATGATGAATTGTTTTACTTGCGTCTTTGATTTATGCTAATCCTTGAATCATTTATGCATGCATGCCTCTTGTAGTTTCCTTTTCTTGTCTTACTTGCAGGATCTCGTGTAGCTGGGCCCGTGAAAAGACTTGGAGCTGGGAGCAAGCGGCAAACAAAGGAGATAGGATCGACCATTTGCGCAAGACATCGGTAAGTGGATCTATCCTTTTTATCTCTTGCATGTCATAAAGAAGAAACTTTAGATAGCTTTGTTTTCAGCTGTTGCTAAGGAACTGTCACCCTTAGAGTGGGTTAGGGTCATTCCGAGTTGGATACTTTCCCCCACAATAGACTGGCGACTCCGCTGGGGATCGTGTCTTGTTGGTAGCTTGTGTTTCTTGCTATTCATTTCTTAAACAAAAGAGTACCGAATCGAACTGCATGCGAGTCCTTCGAATGCAAAGTAGAGGGCAGCTACTCTAGCCCAGTGCTGGGCATGTTTATGATTTGAAGAGCTGATCCACAAGGAATCTTTTTAGCTCTTTGTGATAGTGTTCATCTTCCTTTAATCATCCTCTAGAGTATACTTGACTGACAGCCTCTGATTTGGCCAAAAACCGCTCATTTTTGAGCAAACTGTGAGCCGGAATCTGAGAGAGACGAGAGTTGTCTCATCAGTGCAGCTGCAACAAAGGCTACCTGCACTGACATCGCAGGTCCCGAAGGGGCTACCTGCGCTGCATCGCAGATTGACAGTGCAGCACCTGTGCTGATCCAGTTTTGCCTTGTGAAACTTGGATTCCCCACTGTCTGTTGCCCAGTTTTCAGTATTGTTTTTGCAGCCTGTTGTCAACCTGTATACCCAGCTGAAACCACTTCTCTTTGCCTTCATTCCCCCCTCAGGTGTATGAAGAAACCGTGATTGTTCTTATTGTATTTCTTGCTGTCATTCACTGTTTCCCATAGCGAAAGCGAACTAGTCTTGCTATGACCTCTTGGATCTAGACCTGTGAGAAAGTGTCGTTGTGATTCTAAGAGCTAGTTTATTGCTGTTCATAGCTGCTTGAGCATTTGCTTTCGTTATATGGTTCGGATCTCAGTATTTCTTGTGTTGAAACGAGTGAATCTTAAGGTGTTCTTTTGATTATTGGACAAACTTGTTTGCTTACGCTTGAAATCGAATTCGAAATTATACAACTTTCTTTTGGTATACATCAAACATTAAGGAAGAAGAAAAGAAATACTTGCATTGTGCATGTGCATTTTGACAGTTTGCATGTCGATTTAGGAAAAGTGCATCAGTGTGTGCTCTATGATTTGTTTGAAAAGATGATGTCTTTCTTTTCCTTCAGTAGTTAAGGTTTTCATAAGTTGAAAGAATTGAAAAAGCTTGCTTATCATTCTTAGACTGCATTTAGGAGTTGTCTCATACATCACGTGGTGATCCATAAAGGCAAACTGCTAAACAAGATCAACCTAAAAAGAAATGAATTTATCTAACAACGCTTTGAAACATAACGAAACACAGTAGAGGTCTAGGTAGAGACGTGAACCGGCGTCGTTAAACATAGTGACTGTCGATCTCTACGAAGGTGGGTGATTCCTCCTGAGGGACGATAGCACTAATATGGACTTGTGCCCCTGCGTACCGTCGCGTATATTGGGGGACCCCTATAGGAACAAAGCCTTTATCCATAGGAAGCCGTGTCGGCTGCCCTACTGATCGCGATGCAGTGAACACAGCATTCACGAAGATCGACCACTCGTACCGTAAAACGTATTCTGTGGTTTCGCGAAAGGTTTGGCACACCCTTGCCTAGAACTCCAGAGTAGTTTCTTTTGGCCTTTTTCAAACTCTATAACTGAAAAAGTCCATCCGAGCATTTGTCACTTCGGGCTTGTTAATACATCGAAGGAGACTAGAGTCATCTTTAGCTTTTTCTCGACTCTTAAAAAGTGAAAAAGCAAGTTGTGTCTAAAGCGTCGTCATATAAAATTAATCTTAAACGGAACATAATTACCCCTGATTCCTACGTTGATCTTAAAGTTGAGAACATGGAGCACACCAACAAAGGGATTCCGCATGATGGGACCCCTAGCCTTTTCTCCTCTTGGGGAGAAGTTGGCGTGCTCCACATGGCCACATTGTCACTTCCAGGGCTGACGATTGGCCTGCCAGTTTGGCTATTCTCAACCACTGTAGTTCAGACCACCACGGTTCCTGAACAGTCGAGTCAATAGTTAGACCCGTCTAGAGCCACCCTCCATCCTTCCACTTCTTATACGCCTTCCTCCGATCCTTCTTCTTCGAAAGGTCAAGCCGCCGAAAGCGGAGCTCCCATAGAAAAGAAGAAGGAAAAGAAGAAGAAAGAAAAGAAGCAGAAGGAGCCAAAGGCGCCTGGGGGCAAGCAGAAGGTATCTAACGAAAACCCACACACAGCACGGACCGGGCCCAAATCGCCATGTGTCATATGTAGAGGGAACCACTTCCACAGTGATTGTCCCAGTATTCCCCGGATACTAAGGGACTGGTCCCCTCGTTTGCACGATTCGGAAGCGTCAACCTCTGACAACCAGGTTGAATGCTTACCGTCAACCAGCGAAAGTGAAGGTTCTAGACGACGGAGGGGAATGAGATCCCCCTGCGAACTGTGTGAAGGTAATCACACCCTTCGCCGTTGTCCCTTTTTAGACGAAGCAAAGAGAGTTTTGGAAGATCAACCGGTGGCACCGGTGCTACTTCCTCCTGGATATCAAAAACTCGCGCCAAGTCCTTTGTTGGTCGAAAATACAGCTGCCCCGCTCATAGGGCCAGCTGAAGTGTCAGTCGCTGAAAGTGAACCTACTGAATCCGGACCGGACGAAAGTCCAAAGGTCGAGACGGCAGTTGACCTGGTTCTCCCTTCAGAAGTTTCATCTTCACATACCACAGTCACTAAGGATTCATCTTCAGTTGACACCCCTACCGAAGAGAGTAAGGATGACACCGTCCAGGTCCTCTTCGTCAACACCGATTCTGATGAACATCAGGGCAATGTGCCCACTCCTTTATCGCAGGAAGGAGCATCGTCAGGATCATATCCGGTCGTATATTCGGTCCCAACACCAAGCAACCTAGTTGTATCCTTTGATTGGAACCAACTAGGCAGACCCCGATTACCAGCCAGTATACCATTTAGAATTATAGTCCAAATATACCAAATGGTGATGGCTGGAACTATCATTGATGAAGGGGCATCTGTGAGTATTCTGTCCTCTATTGCTTGGAAAGCACTGGGTTGCCCGGCGCTTTTTCCTGAGACAAGAAATCTCTCGGGTTTTGACAGAGGAACCAGTCGACCATTAGGGATTCTACCTAATGTGCCTATTACCTTGAAAGGGAAGGCCGTCAAGATGAATTTGATGGTCGTCCAAGGACCCTTGGATTATAACCTACTCCTTGGACGGGACTACATATATTGCATGGAAGCAATAGTCTCCTCACTCTTTCGAATAATGTGTTTTCCATACGAAGGAAGAATGGTCAAGCTCGTAGACCAACTTTAATTTCCGGGATCACACATCGCAAATAGTCACATACCTATCCTGAATGGTCTATTTGATCAAGAAAGGTCTCTACCTCCGGTTCTTCTTCCTGATGAAGGCGAGTGATTCGGGAAAAGAAGGCCAGAACCCAGGGGGCATGCATCCTGGTCTGCTCTGGAGGCAGAAAAAACCTTGGGTGTAAAGTAGAATTTCCGCGGGAGAATATGACTAGTCCGTACCTTGTCCCCTCCTTCATCTTTGTGAATCTTCCTCTGAGCCATCCTCTTTGAAAGGAAGAAGAAGGATAGGAAGGCAAAGAGAGACTGGGAATCTCAGAAGGGGCAGTTAGGATAGCGTTGTTCTAGAATAAGATTCTTTTGTCAAAGTTATGTGTTTGATACAAATGATCATTCACCTCTGTCTAAATAGGTAGGCTCTGCCAAAGAAGGGGATCCGTTTGCGGCAGCAAGTAGTAACCATCTTTGGATAAAAGGCAAGCCTCACCCATTAAAACAAATGTTTTAGAGGATAAGTAGGGGCAGCCTCCAAAGAAAGAGATTCTATTGCTGCAACAAATTGTAACCATCTTTGGATAACCTAATGATAGACATCGCCGAAGAAAGATTCTGTTTAAAAGAATTAACAGAACAATCTTTGGGTAACCAGAAAGAGGTAGGCCTCTCCCGGTAAAACAAATGTTTTACCTGCAAATTGAGGGGTAACCTTGAAATTAGACTTACACATGGGGGCATGCAAACCTCTTGGAATGCAAGCACGGGCGGCTATTTTGTTTTTTAGTTTTTTAGGTCCTCCCTTTAAACTTGTAGGTCTAACCCGTTAAACTCATAGGATTAGCCGATACCCAACTTGCATAAAGAGAGGATATGGAGCATAGCTTCGTGAGATAAAGCTCCATAAAAAATAGCTATCTCACACGAGACCTTCCAACTTTGTGACTGGTAAAAACGAGCAGTTTTGGCAAAGTTCATGCTCGTTAAAAAATCAATAAACGCAAGATCCGAGCAGTTTTAATGTGGAAATTCATGCTCGTTAAAAAATAAACGTAAGCTTGTGAGCATGCTTCCCCCAGTGTTCAAGCTCATTCAGAAAAAATGAACCGGTAAATAACCATTTGAGACCGTAAATTCATCAGCCATAAAAGCCTTGGTCGTGTTTGTGCACCATCACCTCCACTTGTCATTTGGCCGATCATTCACATCCACTTGATTGTTTACCTTTTTTGAGGAACAACTGCGAAGAGTGATTTCACCTAGCCATCCTTGTAATACTGCCGTGATTGGAAAATTCCAACCTGTACCTGGAATCTGCTGCTATCCCTGTTTATCACTCGTTCCTCAAAAGACGAGTCTTCTTTGAGCTCTTTTCACTGACTCGTAAAATATGAAAAGTTTGCCGAGTTTTGGCCTTCCAGCTCGTTAAAAGGACCGGAAGAGCTATCCCTCCTCTAGATTTTAATCTTTTTGGACCTGAGGGATTATTGCACAAAAAGATCGAGCGCTTGTCTAGTTCGGCTCGATAAAGATATCGAACATTCATCCCTTCTGTATTGTTTTATACTTTTTCGGACTTAAGGGATTAGATGACGAAAAAGGACCCCTGGAGTCTACTTTATGTACACTTTTCAGACTCTCTAAAAATGAAAAGGACCGAGTTGTCTTTGTCGCTGGGCTCGTTAAAAATATTAGATAGCGACAAACTTGTCTTTAGACGAGAACGAGTTTCCCTATCGCTAGGCTCATTAAAAACATAGCGATGGGCTTGCCCGAAGGGCAGGTTATAGATCAAGCATATGTTATCCTCCTCAAGCTTGTCAAAAAATAAAGAGGTACTGGTCAGAAATGACTGGGGAAAAAATTGGGAAGAACCTCAAAGCTTAATGGTACCAAGTCGCTCTTGAACATGACACTTTTGCCTCCGTAAATATCGGGTTGGGTTATTATCATTCACCGGTCCCTTCACCATGGTCTCGCCATACCATCCATACATGGGGTAATGCTACCGATCCATCTCATCAGTGTCGTTATATGTTCAAGAGATGTCATTCAGAAAGTGTCAACCGGGTCCCATCCACTACCGTACATCATCTTTCATCCTTCCATGACCACCACCCTGAATCATATTTCACAGATCGTTTTCACCATCATCACTAGCTCCGTTCCGTGTCACTGATGTGGGATTCATTAAGGCCCTCCTTTGACGGATCACTTCTTGTTGACATCAGCTCATTATCCAAGAAGTTGATCTAGGAACACCCCCTCAGTACTTTGAAGCTTGCATGCCTCAATGGCAAGTTTCTCACTCCCGGCGATAGGTATACATTAATGACCTTCGACCAGGAGACTTTGCGTGGTGTTCGACGTCAGATCCTATATTCACACCACGTGAATTGTGCTGTAGTACCTTGAGGGTCATCATCATTATCGGTGATTCCTCTCGCGCTTGTTAACAGTTTACATTATTGACTGGTAATCAAGCGATGTCTTTCCATGTTCGACTTCAAGAAATTCTCACATGGATCGACTTGTACTAAAGTGAAGATCGGACAAGTTTGAAGACCCCGGATCTAGTTTCATCCATCCGGGCTGCGATATATATTCAGGAGATAAAAACATAGACATGTGCAGCAGATGATCATCCTACTAAAAAAGGATGATAATTAAAAGCAGAGAATTATCGGTCTATTATCAGACGATCGTCTGTTTATGTACAACAAATGTATTTATAAAGCTGAGCATGGGAAATGCCCGCCTCAGCTAGATCATGAAAAGAAAGTATGAAAAGATAATGTATTGTATTGTATTTTGTTACAGGTCACATCCCAACGATTTGAATGAACTTCGGATCCTCCTAATAAAGCATTTCACCCGATGAATGACCTCATACTTTAGGGGGCAACTGTTATAGACATTTTTGTGCCTTACAGCATAGAGCATGAAATGTCAATAATCTAAGGGATCCAAAGTCCCTAGACACGTTGTTCTTACCCTTAGAGGAACAAGGTCAGCAAACCACAGCACTACAGTTCAGTTCTCCACTGAAAAACACTCAAAAACAGGTCAGTTTTGGATCAAAGCAGCTGCTCCACTAGGCATCTGCGCTGCATAGCAGGTACAAAAAAGGCTACCTGCTATGCATAGCAGGTAGAACAAAGGCTACCTGCGCTGGGCATACTTGGACATGTGGAGGAATCTTTTTCTCAAAGTGCCAGTGTCCAGGAAGCTTCCAAAAAGACACTTGATCATAAGATTCACCTAATGATGAGTTAAGAGCTTCTAAAACTCCAAGTGGAAGACAGAAACTCCAAGTGAAGAATTGAAGAACAACTGGAGTTGAAGAGGACAACAAGTCACACATCAAGCTGACTTATCTTCACTCCAAAACTCTATATAAGGATCTCATCCCATGGGATCTGGAGGGCGGAATTCAGTGCAAAGAATCGTTGTTGGTTTGCAGCTGAGAGTATTGGGTGATTGCTTGAGGGAGGTGAAGAAGAGATTTCTCTCCGTCGGGAAGGTGATGCTGGATTGGACCTCGCATGGTTGTATCACCGCCTGAACCTTACTTCCATATATTAATAAAGCATTTGAGGTTCTTCTATTCGCATGTGTTTCAATGATGAATTGTTTTACTTGCGTCTTTGATTTATGCTAATCCTTGAATCATTTATGCATGCATGCCTCTTGTAGTTTCCTTTTCTTGTCTTATTTGCAGGATCTCGTGTAGCTGGGCCCGTGAAAAGACTTGGAGCTGGGAGCAAGCGGCAAACAAAGGAGATAGGATCGACCATTTGCGCAAGACATCGGTAAGTGGATCTATCCTTTTTATCTCTTGCATGTCATAAAGAAGAAACTTTAGATAGCTTTGTTTTCAGCTGTTGCTAAGGAACTGTCACCCTTAGAGTGGGTTAGGGTCATTCCGAGTTGGATACTTTCCCCCACAACAGACCTACAAAAGTTGTAGAACAACTGTTACAAATTTTGCATATACTTCTGTAACAAGTGACAATTGTACGTGGCATGTTTTCCTACTATTTGACAAATCGCGCACCAAAAAGCAAGCGCCGCGCTAGGTCCTTCTTGCGCTTCTGGCCTTAAGGGCATCAGTCCTCCTCCTGCGAGGTAATTTTTAAAAACTAGGCAGTAGTCTTTGTCATGACCCTGACTATTGCATTCACACACCATACTTCTTCGCGCACTTTTGGTCGAGATGTTCTATCCTATTTCAGACTCTACATCTCAAGGCATAAATTTTTCAGTTGTGCGTGGATCTGCTGAACTCCTAAGTTAGGATCCTACATCAAGGTCTCATGCAGCCTCATGGAAATCTCCAGGGCTTCTGCCTGAGTTGTTATTTTCTGCTGCGATAGAGAACTCCTTAAATGTGTCATTAGCGAAGCTACAAACCACTCACGATGTTGTCCATCCGTTAGATTCATATTAGAAGCGTGAATCGTACATTTTAGCCTCTGATCCATCTCCCAAGGAGTATCGTCTGGTAGCATCGTGATCTCTTTGAATCCAATGATCGATTGTGCTTCAGACTTCAACTTGCTAAATTATCTATTTAGCACTGCTTGGATATCCGCAATTCCCGCATTTGGATTATCATTGGAGTGCTTAATATACCAGGTCAACGCATGGTCCTGTAGGGCACTAACTAGTGTCGTTTTCTTTATATTGTCATCTGTAACTCCTTGCACTTCCCATACAACCATTACCATGAACCAAAATTGGTCCGGATCCTCATTTCCCAAACCTTTGAACACAGGAAACTTCACTGTGCTTGCCATATTGAATCATGGTGGTGGTAGAGGTGGTATAGGTGAAGATGGAGGTGATGGTGGTGAAGCTGGTGGCGGTGTGGGTGGAGGTGGTATTCGCAAAGTTCTTTGTCTTATCAGGTGGAGCGCACTTTGCGGTGAGACCTTTTCAAGCTCTTCTTCATCCCCTCGTAGAGGTGAAATCAAGGGGCTAGTTTATGGTCCCTTATTTCCTTCGTTCATGTAAGATTTTCCACTTCGCGTAGCCCCAAACATCAAGGTAACTGCATAACCCTCTTTTCGCACAATAGCATTTTAATCCAAGTATTCAAATAGTTTACGTACTTACCTCGTGATCCTTTGAGAAAGCATCGCTCTACCTCACTGTAGCTAACTAAGGTGTCAACCGTGAACTCAATAACGAATCCTCCTATAATACGATCGAGCCAATGATCAACGATGTGCGTGATGTTATCCTCCGATGCTTCCAACCTTCGCACTATCTATGGGGTCCACACAATAGGACCATCAAGCTTCCACCTTCCTTGGCTCTCTGCTAGTTTCGTGATCCACTCATATAGCTTAGTAGGGAAGGACGCGAAGAATATTTCATGGATCTCCGTATATAGGTAGCAGTGTAACCACTCTTCTTTTGACAGTCGCAGGTTTTTGTTCTCCTGCACTGCAAACTCATGATATCTTCTATCCAACCAACCTTTAATTTCTTTCTTAGTTGGATTCCAATGATATGACATCAAACATCTCTATGTAGATTCCGGCCCTAGCAACAGAACCATTTGTTGGCTTATGGGGGCCTGACCCAGGTTTGGAGTTATTTAGCCAAACAAATCCCTACACTACTGGCCCTTTCAACATTAGCTTGCATAGCATGGACTGAAGTCTCACCCGAAGAAATATGGGGGGATGCTGGAACCAAGTTTCTGCACCCTTGAGATGTCTGTGATGTCGGTTTAGTCCAACTATGTCTGCCTCCACTCAGGTCATTTTGTACATTGTTCTAACCTTCAATACCTTCGCGATCTATTATAATCATCTTTCGTGCAAACCTAACCAGCAGCTGAGATGCTTTCGTGCTGCTATGGTAGCGACCTGCGCTATTTCCCCAAACTACACCATGTATCTTACTTATCTTCTTAACAAATCTTAGTTAACTTTGTGTAAAAAAATATGCTATCTTTCATTCACTTAATCAATACACTTATACACATTAGCACATCATATAAGTATTAAAAATGAATTTCATACCCAAGATAACAGATGCATAAAACAAGAAATAAATACACAAAAATGATAGGAACTTCTCTTTATTAATACTTCCAACTGACTCAACTCACCCTGCGCACTCAGTTGTAGGAGTCCGCACACTCAGCTGTGGACTACTAGGCCTCTGCACACTCAGCTGTAGGGGTCTGCGCACTCAGCTGTTGACTACTAGGCCTCTGCGCACTCAGTTGTAGGAGTCCGCACACTCAGCTGTGGACTACTAGGCCTCTGCACACTCAGCTGTAGGGGTCTGCGCACTCAGCTGTTGACTACTAGGCCTCTGCGCACTCAACTGTAGAGCCTTCTCCTACTCTACAACCTAAAACTAGACTATACTCCACAAATCTATCTCACATACATCATATGATCATCTTTTATTATCCATTGATCTCTTAACTACTTAGAGCCTCACTCTGTTTATACAATCCCATGGTCCGTAGACCATGGGTAGTTCTCTATAGTTGACATTACATTAACAAAATTAAGGGCAAACAACCCTATGACTCTTTTACAAACTACGTGCTCCGCGCCCACAAAATGCAGAGTCTTTACATCAAAATTACAATCTTTGACCAAAATCTGGGCTCTAAACCCCAAAACTTCTTTTTGATTCTATGGCTATTGGAAAATCTTTTGGTTCTATGGTGAAAATATCAAGACTAGGTGCATTAGTAGGTACAAATGCATTTTCAGGTAGAAAGAACGAACGATGGTGCATGGCATCCCATGGAAATTTGGGTTTCGCCATGGCTTCTAGAATATCTTCATTTGACTGAAAACTATTATCTAACATTGGATTGGGTTGTTTGAGGCCGTGAGGGTGGAGTTTGGGCCTAGTTGTGCTATTCTAAAAGCAAGAATATGATTCGGTGATTGATGTCATTGAACCTAGTGAAGTTGAAAATGTGCAAATGGGATGGGTCTGCACTGTCGGTGATCGTACCACTGGTGTGGTGGGTTTAGAAATATTGGCACCAAAAAATGATGAGAATACAACACGAATCATGGTTCCTATGGATGAGGAACTAAATTTTATGTGATGTTGCATGTTGTCAGCATTAGGTGGTGGTAGAATTTCTGTAATGGCGGGTTGATAATGAGTGGGAGGAATTTATTGCAACATGGTTGGTGTCTAAGGGGGCGAATTTTCTTCCTCACTAGGAGGTTGATGCCGAATCCTAAGTTGTCTAAATGTTTACAACAAATGACATGTCTCATAACTATGAGAGTTACAGAACTAATGTTAACACAATAAATGATGTGTCTATCAATATCGTCCGTAGTGCGAGACGTTGATGCCTGGTTAGTGTCATGAGGTGGGGAATTCCTAGGTGTCAGCAGCCTATAGATCTTAGTATTAGCATGAGGTGTGTCCCAATGTGTCTCTCATTGCTCCAAAACCTGTAAGGTGCTAAAAATTCCGCGTATGGTGTGCTTGAGAGCATATGTGACATTGATAGCACAAATGTCTAGTGCGGTTAGGTCACAAAATATGGACTAACAAGCAAATGAAAGCTTGAATCTTTCCCAATTCTCGACATTAATTTACCACGTGGTTGGGTCTATCGCATAGCGTGTACGTGGTGGGTGTTGGCACATTGATGGATGCCTGACTTTGTCGCAGGTGGTTTTTTGTCCTTGAATACGCATAATATGGACCTAAATATGTCATCCCCCATTGGTATGGTGTTATCCAGGGATTGGGTATCTGGTTCGACTAAATATGAGTTCTTAGCAATGAATTGACGCATGAAATCCAACAGTTCGCGGAATTAGGAAAGGTGTGGGAAACATTGAGTATGATGGTTTCTTGCAAAAATGTGAAAACTATGATGCCTGTGTCTGTGTCTGTTGCTTAGGTTGATGTGTAGGTTAGGTTAATAACTCCTAAATGCCTGTAACTTGGGACATTGGTTTATAAAATGTTCTAGTTTGTCACATAAAGCGCACACAAAGGCATGTTGGGGTCTCACTGATTATGGTTGTCTTCATGTATGGAGAGAGGTTGGCTGACTGAAAGAGGCATATGAGCATGAAGCTTCTTCTTCTTCCATCGTGAGGTAAAAAATGATTTTACATCCATCATCATCCATTGGCATGGTTGGTAGTGATGGGGTCATGGTTTTAGCATGGGCTAGTGCACTTAAAGCATCTCAATATCAAGGGATTTCAGGGAAATGATGAGTGTAGTTCCCATATTCTGTGCATATGGGGCATGCATGGTTGGTTGACAATGCCTTGTTACGCACAGATGTGGTCTTTTCTCCAGTAGATGGAGGTTTCACTAGTGCTTTTGGGGCATGCAGAAGATATTTTAACTTGTCTAACTCAAGGCGCATATTTGTAGGGTGCCCAACTACTTCACACAAAGCATAGGGTGGAGGTACCCAAGAGGAGGAAGTGTTTAAATATTCCACCTTCTTTCCTTTTTCCTTATCCCTTTTTCTAGCACCGACTAGTGTCGATGTAGGCACTGCTTGTTGTGGGGTGTTATCCTTAGGAGGGTGTTGGGAACGAGATCCCCCAAAGGGCAGTTTTGGGGATAAAAGCCCATATTTTGGTCAAATTTTGTAAGAAACTTGTAAAGACTCCGCATTTTGTGGTCGCGGAGTGCATAGGTGTTACAAGTCATTAAGGGTTGTCCGCCCATAGTTTTTTAAAGTAAAGTTGGCTATAAGAGATTTACCCATGGTCTGTGGACCATGGGGTATGAAAGAGCTAAGATCTAAGTAGTTTTGGAGACACACAATGTAAGAGAGTGATAGCTTTGAAGTAAGAAGTCTAAGTTTTGGGTCATAATGTAGGTAGAGGCTCTGCAGCTGAGTGTGCAGAGGCCGAGAGTAGAAGTCCACAACTGAGTGCAGAGACCCCTACAGCTATGTGCGTAGGGTGGTTAGAGTCTGTAATCACTTGGAAGATGTTAGTAAAGAGAAGTATTCTGCAATTTCTGTGTCTTTTCTCTGATTAATGCATCTTATCATTTTATGTATGAATTTACTTTCTAATACTTATGTGATGCGCGAACGTGTATGATTATGTTGGATAACTGAACACATATAAGAATATATGTTTACGCAATGCTAACTGTGAGTAACTATTAAGATAAGTAAGACACTTAAGACTAATCTAGGAATCTGCACGGCATGCTACCTTGATAGTGCGAAAGGGTCTAGATCAAGTGTTAGGCCTGCACGAAGGGTAGCTGACCCCTTTCGCGGAGGTTTTGAAGGATGGAAGAGAAGGCTTGTCTGCTGAACCATAGAGCGAAGTGACCTGCACGAAGGCAGGAATAAAGGGAATAAAACAACATCACGACCATCTCAGGGCGTGGAAACTTGGTTCCAACATCCCCCCATACTGCTTCAGGTGAGACTTCGACCTGCGCTCTACAGGCTAACGCCAAAAGGGCCAGTAGTGTAGGGATTTGTTTGGCTAATTAACGCTGAAACTGGGTCAAGCCCCCTCAAGCCAAAAATGGTTCCGTTGTTGGGACCATAATCTGCATAAGAGATGTGTGATGTCATATCACTAGAATCTGACTAAGAAAGAGATTGGAGACTGGTTGGATAGGAATATCCACGAATTCTTGGCACAAGAGAATAGAAATCTGCGACTGAGAAAGGAACAATGGAAAGAAAGGTACCTGTATATAGAGATCCATGAGATATTTTTCTGCTCCTTTTCGATTGTGCTATATGAGTGGATCACGAAGCTAACAGATAGCCAAGGAAGGTGGAAACTTGATGATCCTATTGTGTGGATCCTGGAGCTAGTGTGAAGGGTGGAAGCATTGGAGGATAAGATTTCTTGCGCTATCGATCATTGGCTCGATTGCATCATAGGAGGATTCGTAACTGAAATTTCGGTTGACACCTGAGTCAGCTATAGCGAGGAAGAGAGACGCTTTTTTAAAGGACCATGAGGTAAGTACGTGAAATATTTGAATATCTGGATTAAAATTCTATTGTGCGAAAAATAGGTTATGCAGCTACCTTGATGTTTGGGGCTACATGAAGCGGAAAATCTTACAGAAACAAAGGAAAAAAGGGTCCTAAATATAGCCCATTGATTTCATCTCCGCGAGGTGATGAAGAGGGAATAGCATAGGTTTCTCCGTGAAGTGCTATTCAGTTAATAAGGCAAGGATTCCCGTAAATACCACCTCCACCCACACCACCTCCAACTTCACCACCATCACCCGCGACTTCGCTCGTACCACCTCCACCTTCACCGCAGTTCAGTATGCCAAATTTAGTGAAGTTTCCTTTGTTCAAAGGCTTGGGGAATGAGGACCCAAACCAATTCTGGTTTGTTGTAAAAGCTGTATGGGAAGCTCAGGGCGTTATAAATGACAACATGAAAAAGACGACATTGGTTAGTGCTCTACAGGATCGTGCACTGACTTGGTATATCAAGTATGCTAATGATAACCCGAATGCTAGAGTGGTAGACATCTAGGTAGCACTGAATAAAGAATTCAGTAGGCCTAAATCTGAAGCACAATCTATTGTAGGGTTCAAAGAAATCACGATGCAACTAGGTGAGACACCTTGTGAACTTGATTAGAGGTTGAAGTGTACAATCTGTGAAGTTAACATGAACCTAACAGACGGACATCATCGTGAGTGGTTTGTGGCTTCGCTCTTGCCATACTTAAGGGTTGTGCTGTTGCAATAGAAGATAACAACTAAGGCAGAGGCATTGGAGATCGCAATGAGGCTACATGAAACACTAATGTAGGATCCAAATCTGAGGGTTCAATAGATTCATGTGCAGTTGAAAAATCTTTGCCTTGAGATGCAAAGATTGAAGCAGGACAGAACAACTCGACCAGAGGTGCACGAGGACGTATGGTCTTTGAAATGCAAGAGTCAAGGACATGACAAAGATCATTGTCCAATCTTTGCGAACTACCTTATAGGAGGAGGACCAATGCCTTTGAGGCCAAAAGCTCAGGTAGGACCAAGTGCGGGGCCTGCATTGTGGTGCGCTATCTATCATGTAGCAGGGAAACATGCCACAGATAACTGTCATCTATTGCAGAAGTTTGTACAAATATTGCAACAACTATTCTGCAACTTTGGTAGCTCGGTAGGGCATGATGAGCGTAATTGTAGAAGTTATGAATTGATGATGGATAGAACTCCCGCCTATAGGGTTCGGGCTAAAACGTGGCCCTAACTAGAGCATAGGTGTCACGTCCCTACCTTGGCAGTACTCTTCCATCCGCACGATGGGGGTGTGGCACCACCACCCACTTCCTTTCTAACAATACTTGTAAGTGTGGACTACACCTACTTTCTATACTTAGTTTATTTTTCAACTTTCCTAAGTATAACATTCACATACACAACGGAAACAATCAATTAGTCATCTTCATCATTATTACCATTTACACATATGCACAACATATATTTTAATGGGAGGGTCAACTCCCTGAAATATGAGTCTACTCGATGATAATAACAAAATATTGCAAAATATACAATTTACAGTCTTTGCAGGAAACCCCAAGTTTCCTTTGTACAATTTCTGTCACAATCGTGCAACCCGGCCTACACCATTCGGTCCACCCGAACCACCGTTTAGATTTCCCATTAGTTCTATTGTCCATCGCAATTCATTCACCGTCACACTGGCTCCTTCGTTCAGCAAGTCATTCACCATTTCACCGAATGCTATTGCTTGCCTTCACCTATTTAGCCGAACACCCTCACATGCCCTCGTCCATTCAATCAAACGACTTCGCTCGTTCAACCGGATGCCCTCGCACGCCCTCATCCATTCAGCTAGATTCCCTCACACGCCTTCGTCCGTTTAGCCGAACGACTTCACCCATTCAGCCGGACGCCCTCGCACGCCTTCGTCCGTTCAGCCGAACGACTTTACCTATTCAGCCTAACGCCCTCGTCCGTTCAGTTGAAAGATTGTGCCTGTTCAGCTGGATGCCATCACACGCCCTTGTCCATTCAATCATATGCCCTCACATGCCCTTGTTTGTTCAACCTAACGACTTCACTTGTTCAACCAGATGTCCCCATACGCCCTTGTCTGTTCAGCCGAACGACTTCGCCTGTTCAGCTGGACACCCTCGCACGCCCTTTTCCATTCATCTGAACGACTTCACACGACCTACGGTTCTGCGCTTGCTGCTGCCACCTGAACACTGCTCCACCATTCTACGGCTAGGTGCTTTGACCCCAATGCTCTGCCTGCACCTTTGCCTAAGTTTCGGCTCGCCTCCTCTAAGTGAGCTCGCACTTATTTATCGCCAAGACACTTAGAAGATTTGCTTGATGTTTTTCTCCACCATCTCGCTGCTCTACTTATATGGTAGTTGGTGCATCGGTTGGGGCATTGGCCCTCCAAGCCAACCCACCATTTCGTCCAACTCACCCCTTCGTCGTGTTGGCCCATGGTGTGGACACCCATGCATGGGACCACCCATCATATAAGTTCACCAACGTTCCAACACTTAGTCAATTTTTCACAATGACTTTCGCATCACATGTTAGCTCGTCTTGTCTATTCGGTCCACTCATCGCACCATGTGGGCGTGCCCCAACTTGCCGGTTGCCTCCCAGGTCGTCACTTGCTCATCGTGCGTCCTTCGCTGACTCACGGGCTTGACATTATCCCCCACTCTAAATAGTTGTTGTCCTTGACAACATCGTCATACAACATTGCAAAGTTTCGCTAGCTCCAACATCAAAATTTCCATGCTCCCTACCTATGCTCTGCCATCGCATAAACCATAAAGGCTTATGTCTCCATGAATCAGAAAGTCTCCTCAATCCATGATCATCAACCACATCCATCGCAATCCCCACATGCTGCCCCAACGTGGAAGGCTGGTCCCTCCTACTCAAGCTACATGCTCACTACAACATATCGTGTCAACTCCATCATGTATCATCATCATGTGAACTGCTATCCACCATGATTCGAACTAGTCGGGTGATCAGTCCAACTGTCATTCTCAAACCATGAGAATGCACCTCCTCATGCCATCATCAATCGTTTCTCTCAACCTCTTGTCACAACATCAACTTGATCAAGAATCCTTCTCCATCTCCATCAAAATAATCCATGCCCAGATCCATGAAGTAACCCCCATCTCATCCACAACATGTCGTCCATGATGTTTGGTGTCAATGTGCTGCACGTCAATCAGTCTCATCTATCCCAACATCATCATCCATGTATATGTAAAACCCATCTCCTCAAAATGAAGAGATCCTCTCATCAAATCGACTCTCTATGTGCCACATCCAGGTCCATGAAGCAACTTCCATCATATTTGTAATGTGCCATCCCTCATGTTTGCCAAGGAAACAAGTATACACCTGTATCATCATCCATGTGTTTCCCATGATCATAGATCAATCAACTCCCATGTATCAAAAGTGATTAAGTCTCGGCTCAACCCATGCCCAAGTGTTGCCACCAAGGAATCATCATCGCTGCAACTCATCACTCCAAAGTGTCTCATATCGATCCTCCACATCAAGTCACTCTCTCA
Organism: Pinus tabuliformis; assembly: GCA_031772625.1. Lineage (NCBI taxonomy): Eukaryota > Viridiplantae > Streptophyta > Pinopsida > Pinales > Pinaceae > Pinus > Pinus tabuliformis. The sequence continues at coordinate 195,344,451 of CM062814.1, read as the reverse complement.
AGCACACCCATAAATGTACTCAAAGGTATGCACCCCATACTGCATCAAAGTCCCTGACCTCAACTCCTCAATGTAACAGATCCTCCAAGTCCACCATAATATGAAGTCCCCAAAAGTCACAACCTCATGTCATCATGAGCTCCATGAGTCATCTTCAACCAACATCCTATCAAGCATACATGTCTCGGCCCAAATGTTTCTACGAGATGCCTCAACTCTCCATGTAGTAGGAATGCTCCATAATATGCTCAAAAATCCAACCAAGTCCATGGCCTTGTTGTACAAGAGTGCACAACATCCCCATCTGCTCATAAGTAAAAGATATCCATGTCACATTAGAAAATCCACCTGCACAACATCCTTGCCTTAGAACTCCCCATTGGATGCCCATAAGTGACACCTATACAAGTTCTCCTGCATAATGTCCTTGCATAAGACTGCCATGCTCCATCTATCCAACTTGATGTCCATGAATCAAGTTGCCCATGATGTCCAACTAAGTAGACCCATCACAACATCGTTCATCCTCATCCAAATTTGCAAACCAGTCTAGTGAACTCGGTCACCCAAACCATATCATCATCAAGTCATATGAGTCTCTTCCATCATAGCTCCCCCACTAAAGGTTCCACCAAGACTTCCTCTTGGTCTCGGCCATGAGATGTCCACCCAAGTATATCATCAAAACAAGTGTGTGCCCTTCTCCAATCTGTCTATGAGTCATGTCGGGCACTTAGCCAATTTCTCCATATGGCTAAAGCATGACCCATTCCTTTGCAATCATCGTCACATTACTCCCTTATCACGGGCATTTTCACCTTTTGCCATAAGTTCACAAACATCCCCAACAAGCTCTGCAATAGTCAATGGTCCTTGCTTCTCCATTCAAGGTCTCATCGTAGAAATCCATGGTAAGATCTCCCACCACATCGGCAAACTAATTTTTCCCTTCCCTGCATATGGCCCATCTACCAAAAGCTCAAATGAAACACAAGTAGAAGTAGTACTTACTTCGTCATGAGGCTCCTCCATGTGAGTATCATCATCCGTTAATGTCTTTAAACTGCTCGATCCTGGTCCAACTTGAACAATTTCAAGTTCATCCTCGATTGTTGTCATATCTGCAACATCCTCAAACATCACGGCTTCCTCTTCATCATCATCGCAATCTATAGCTACATCCTGCTCCATTGCCCAACCAAGTCAAAGAAGTTCATCTTCAACATTCCTTTCCAAGACTTCAAGTTCATCTCGAATCCATGGGTTCTCTTCTTTCATCTGCTTCAACCTGTATAAGGTTAGCAAGAGCCTCCCTTGACATTCTTTCAAACCTGCCACGTCTTGTCGTTCAATTTGGCCAAAACACGAAGCTTCACCCCTGCTAAACCTGTCACGAAGTGTAACATTTCCTTCAGTAATATTGGTTCGACTGAAACAAGCTCTGATACCAACTGTCACGAAGTGATAGTTGGATCAGCTTCTCTTCAATTCTGAACCAACAAAGCCCGTGGAATACAGAACTCTGATACCATCAGTCACGCCCATACTCTGGTGGTACTCTTCCAACACACGATAGGGGGTGTGGCACCACCATCCACTTTCTTTTTAACAATACTTGTAAGTGTGGACTACGCCTACTTTCTAAGTTTATTTTTCAACTTTTCTAAGTATAACATTCACATACATAGCGGAAACATTCAATTAGTCATCTTCATCATTATTACCATTTACACATATGCACAAAGGATATTTTAAAGAGAGGGGCAACTCCCTAAAATATGAGCCTACCCAATGATAATAACAATATCTTACAAAATATACAATTTATAGTCTTTGTAGGAAACACCAAGTTTCCTTTGTACAATTTCTGTCACAACCATGCAACCCACCTTGCACCATTTGGTCGACCTGAACCACCATTCGGAGTGCCCACCCGTTGTACCATTTGTCGCAACTCATTCAATGTCACACCGGCTCCTTCGTTCAGCAAGTCGTTCACCGTTTCACTGAACGCCCTCACTCGCCCTCGGCTTGTTCAGTCAAATGCCCTTGCTAACCCTCAGCTCGTTCAGTCAAACGCCCTTGCTCGCCCTCGGCTCGTTTAGTTGGACACCTTTGCTCATTTAGCTGAACACCCTTGCACACTCTCGTCTGTTCAGCTGAACGACTTCGCCTGTTCAGCTGGACGCCTTCGCCCGTTTAGTCGAATGCCCTCACACACCATCATCTGTTCAGCCAAACGACTTCATCCATTTAGCCAGACGCCCTCGCATGCCCACGTCCGTTCAGTCGAACAACTTCGCCCGTTCAGTCAAATGCCCTCACACGCCCTAGTCCATTTATCTGAACAACTTCGCATGCTCAGTGGGACACCCTTGCACGCCCTCGTCCATTCAGCCGAATGACTTTGCTCGTTTAGCGGGATGCCGTCACACACCCTTGTCCATTTAGCTGAACGATTTCGCACAAAATTCAGTTCCATGATGCCTGCGACCACCAAAATGCTGCTCCACCGTTCTGCGGCTAGGTGCTTCAGCCCCAATGCTCCGCCTACACCTTCGCCTAAGTTTCAGCTCGCCTCCTCTAAGTGAGCTCACACTTATTGCTTGACAAGACACTTAGAAGATTTGCTTGATGTTTTTATCCACCATCTCATCGCTCTACTTATATGGTGGTTGGCCCATTGGTTTGGGCATCGGTCCTCCAAGTTGACCCACCATTTTGTCCAACTCGCCCCTTCGTCGCATCAACCCATGGTGTGGGTGCCCATACATGGGACCACCCATCATATAAGTTCACTAAGATTCTAACACTTAGTCAATTTTTCACAATGACTTTCGCATCACACGTTAGCTTGTCTTCTTCGTTTGGTTAGCTCGTCACACTGTGCGGGCGCGCCCCAACTCACCGGTTACATCTCAGCTCATCGCTCGCTCGTCATGCGCCCTTCATTGAATCGTGGGCTTGACAACAGGGATGGCGTGGACAAGATTTCAGGGGTGCGGAAGAGGTCGAGGCAGAGGAGGACCTGGTAGAGGTTGGGGACAGTTGATCTACTACAATTGCATAGGATTCGAACACTATGCCCATGATTGCACTAACTCTACATGTCCGTCATGCAAGTATTGCACTCTGTTTGATCATGAAACGGAAGAATTTCCTATGCTGATAGCTAGGATACGTGACAAAGGGGCACTGCCACCTCCACCCACTTAGAACCTGCGGATGATGAGGTATGAGCCGCGCGAAGAGCATCCAAACATGAATATAGTTCTCTGAAGTGGAATCACAACCGAAGATGACAAGGGGAAACAACCAGAAGACAATACATGGGTTCACAAAGCTCCAACAAAAGAAACTGAGTTTGATTTGGAGCGCGCACGTGATACCTTCATAGAAGCAAGGAAGAGCTTCTTTGAGGCATACACCTCAAGAAGCAAGGATAACCCTGATCATGAGATGCACCCTTCTATGCTTACAAACTTCTTGAAGACCTGCATGAAGCTACTGCGTGATAGTAAGGCTGTGAAGGGGTTGTAGGAGCTCATAAATAGATGCGCCAAAAACACTCTAATTGAGCTGCGTGTAGTGTGAAAGATAGGTAAGCATAAAATAAGGATGGGAAGAGAGATGAGACTGACTGTGCAGATAAGAGAGTATGAGATGGATCAAGTTATCTTGGACCTAGGGTCAAGCGTGAATGTTATACCTAAATAGACTTGGGAACGGATGGGGAGACCCGCATTACAATGGTCTCTAATTCAGATAAGGATGGCGAATCAATAGAAGATCATCCCCATGGGGTGATTGTGGATATTGAAGGTGCGAGCGCGCTAGATGATTTTGAAGTAATAGAAATTGTGGATGAAAACAACCCATATCCTGCACTCCTTGGAATTGATTGGGTTACTGATATGAATGGGGTAATCAACCTAAAGAAGCGGAAGATGATATTTGAAAAGAAATTGCTTCACGTAATAGTACCCCTAGATCCTGCTGAAGGTTCGTGTTATACTGAACCAGTCTGCGATTATGAGAGTGATGTTGATCTGGACTATATCTATAAGATAACAACGTGAGACCAAGATTGGGTGAATTCAATAGCAGATGGACGAATTACATGGGATCGTGAGAGTTCATGCACTTCAGACTCTAATGAAGAACTAAAGCGCTGGTAGAATCGGTTACACGAAGTAACTACGCTGAGCTGTAACATGATGACCCGATCGCTACGCTGTGTGTCGTCAGAGGTAAGAAATCTACCTACTTATGATGGCTTGAATGATGTAGATAGTTTTCTAGATGCCTTTGAAAGGGAGGTACCAGAAAATTAGCGCTTCCAGGCGATGGATTGGGCACTGCATGCTACGCCTGCAAGGTGGTGGGGTACGCACAAGGGGATCTTCGATGATTGGTGAGAATGTAAGAGAATGATGAGAACTCACTTTGGGAAGCCAAATATGCGAATGACAAACAAGTATGCTAGGCAGGATGATCCGCATGTGCACTTGGCCAAGTGGGCCCAGGTTTATGGAGAGAAGCCCCAACTTGAATGGGTGCACTTGTTCTGTCACACACTAGATATTGTACCAATGAAATGGTATGTAGAAACAGAGCTCTGCCATGGGATAGGTGAATGGGATATCCTACATGAAGAATTCATGATGACATTTAGTTTTGAAGATGGGTTTGACAATATTGATGAAGCACTACAAGAGGTAAAAGCAACAATATTTAGGATACCGCAGGATCCTTTAGCCTTGATTTAGCCCGAATTGGCTACTCAGCTGAGTCACGCACTAGAATGTTATAACATAACTTCTGAAGAAGAGGACGAGGATCTGTGAAAAATTAACATCCCTGAAACAAAAGGGCACCGCTAGGTTGGAGGGTCGCAGGTTGAGAATTTGGATATAACTGTGCCACTGAAAACAAAACAAGTAAACATTGGTATAGAGGCAGAGCCCAAATTTGCAAAGATTGGAGATTACTGGGATGGCGCGACGGTGGATAAGGTCATTGAATTACTCCATGAATATCAGGATTTATTCCCTACCAAGTTCATGGATCTAAAGGGGATACTCAGGGACCTAGGCATGATGAAGATCACGTTGAAGCCTGAAGCGAAGCTGGTTAAGAAGAGGCCTTATTGTATCAATCCAAAGTACAAGGAAAAGGTCTACTTGGAGCTAGATAAGATGCTCACAGCAGACATTATTGAGCCTTTGGAAGAATCTGACTGGGTAAGCCCTATCGTGGTACAAGAGAAGAAGCAGAAGGATGAAATAAGGATATGCGTGGATCTCAGAAAGCTGAATGACGCTTGCGTACATGATCCTTTCCAAACTCCATTCATTAATGAAGTGTTGGACAATGTAGGTGGCCAAGAAGCATATTCCTTTACTGACAAGTTCTCGGGGCACCACAAGATCAAAATTGTGCTAGAAGAGAGGAGCAAAACAACCTTCACGACTAAGTGGGGTTGTTTTCAGTACACTGTAATGTCGTTTGGATTGAAGAATGCACTTGTGATTTTCTCGCACGTAGTCATTGCTACGTTTAAAGAGTTTATTCATAAGTTCCTAGAAGTATACTTTGATGATTGGACTATGTTGGGGCTGGTGAAATGCCATGTAGAAAGCCTACGCCTGATGCTGGATACCTGTCGAAGATACCTGATATCGCTCAATCTGAAGAAGTGTCTGTTTTGTGTTCCCTTTGGGACCCTTTTGGGTAATGTGGTTTGCAGACAGGGACTGATGGTAGATACCGCGAAGATCATGGTGATACTAACCGTAGAAGCGCTAAGGAGTGTGAAACAGCTATGCTCTACCCTGGGACATATGGGAATTATAGAAAATTTATCAAAGGCTATGCCTAGATCACCGCGCCTATGGATAAATTGTTAAAGAAGGATGTCACATTCTGTTGGAACGAAGGCTGTAAGAAGAGCTTGGAAGTATTGAAAGAAAATATGGTCACTACGCCGATCCTAGTCTTCCCGAATTGGAAGGAGTTTCACGTACATGTCGACGCATCATGTATAGCGCTGGAAACAGTACTAACACAAGATGGTGGAGAAGACCTGGACCACCCTATCATGTTTGCAAGCAGCAGGTTATTTAAAGTAGAGAAGAACTATTCCACTACCGAGCACGAAGGGTTAGCTATGGTATATGTGCTCCAGAAGTTTAGGCATTACTTGCTAGGAGGCCATTTTAAGATGTACACAGATCATTCCGCGCTGAAGTACCTGGTCAATAAGCCTATGTTGGGGGGAGAATCTGTAGATGGTTGTTATTGTTCCAGGAATATGATTTTGAGGTTATTGTGAAGCCTGGACAACTGAACGAGGGACCAGACCATTTGTCACACATCGAAACAGGAGAAGAGCCCACTAATTTGGAGGAAGGATTGCGTGATGTGTTGCTATTTGCAGTGCGCATCGCAGATGGTCATTTTGAAGATATAATACACTTCCTAATGACATAAATTGCCCCAGAAGGATAGACTGTCCAACAGAAGAAGGAACTCATGATGCGCGCAGTAGAATTATTTGTCATAGCTAGGCATCTATACAAAATGGGGTCTGATGATATATTGTGATGATATGTACCTGAGTTTGAAAGAAGTAGCATCCTCACGAACGCTCATGGGGGAACCGCGGGAGGACATTATGTAGTGAGAGTGACCGTGCAGAAGATTCTACATGCAGGGTTGTGGTGGCCAACCCTCCATCAGGACTCAACAACGTATTGCAAGGCGTGCAATGTATGTCAAAGGATTGGCAGGCCATCATAGAGGGATGAGATGCCTTTGAATCCTCAGTTGATGATGCAACCCTTTGAGAAATGGGCGATAGATTTTGTGGGCCCCATTCAGCCCCAAGGAAAGATGAAAGTGAGGTACATTATCACTGCGATGGAGTATTTGACTCGTTGGGTAGAGGCATAGGATGTGAAGGATTGCACAGGCACAACTACTGCTAAGTTCCTCTTTAAGTATGTATTGATGCGATTTGGCTGTCCAAAGATCTTGATGAGTGATCGCGGTACACACTTTCTGAATGAGACGATTAGCGCACTAACGGAGGAATTTCAGGTATATCACCAGAGGAGCACACCTTATCACCCGCAGGCTAATGGGACAGTGGAAGCGTTCAAAAAAGTGCTTGAAAATGTGATGACCAATGTTTTTAATGCTCAACGAAGTGATTGGGACCTACACATACCTGTAGTACTATGGGCGCATTGAATGACATGCAAGAAGTTGACTGGACAAACCCCTTTTAGGCTTGTCTATGGTGTTGAAGCGGTAATGCCTATGGAATATATTGTGCCTATCTTACGCATATCAACACTCACGGGTATGATAGATCGCAGAGCCCTGGAGGTAAGGCTCACATAGCTGAATGAGCTTGAGGAAGAGAGATTTCTAGTTGGATTTCACTAACATGTCCAAAAGCAGCGCGAAAAGGCATGTACACCTTTAAGGTAAATGACTTGGTTTTGTTACATGATAGTAAGTTTGATAAATTTCCAGGGAAGTTCAGGATGCACTGGTTAGGGCCTTATGTCATTAAGGAGATTACCAACAGAGGAGTGGTACAACTGGTCAAATTGAATGGAGATCCCTTCCAAGGAAAGGTGAATGGCAGTTGATTGAAGCCATACACTAGTGGTCCGACCATATGACTAGATGAAGTAGCACAATCTTAGCGCTCTAGGCAGTTGAAAGGAGGTGCGGGACTCTAAACTACACTGCTCGGGTTGGGGAGTTGTGTGATTGGAGGATGGTGCGAAGCAAGGAAGTATCACAGGGTCCACGACAGTGCAGAGGGAGCTACGCTACCCAGGGATAAATCACGCAGGTCAACCAGAAAGTGACCGTTAAGGTCACTGTTCATGATTTGACGGTTGAAATGTGGCCAAATGGAGTGGGCGACCGACATTTAAGACGAAATTTATGGCTTAGATCCTTAAAAATCTACCGCCAATCTGACATTAATGAACCGAATTTGGGGGGAGCGGTCAGATTTGAATTCAAAATGCCCTATAAATTACAAGTGGCTATCCAACAAGAAACACTTGGCATTTTGAATATTGAGTTGTTGAGCTCTCACACACCTATGGGTCGAGAATTCTTCGAGGCTTTCAAAGAGACTCCCGCATTTGTGAACTTGCCAGAGACATCGCGAGCACTGTTAGAAAGCATTATGTTAGTGCCCACAAAAATTATAAATACTGAATAAGTAGTATAGGAGCCGGCACAGGAAATGGAAAGAGAGGCAAAATTAGCTGCTCCGGAAGTGGATGAAACATTGGTAGAGGTTCCTAAATTACTGAGAACGTGGAGACCAAAGCCAACCCCAACTAAGGAGACTGTGAAGGACAAGAAGGGAAAGTAGCCTACGATACTAATACCCATCACAGATAGGTTGATTCACGAATAACATGCCTACCGTATACGGGTGAGAATCCAGTGATGATCTTTGGTGGAAAGGGTGGTGAGTAGGCTCTTTCAGAATCAATGAAGGAGAAATTTAAATTGGTGAAGAAGTTGCACGGATACACTATATACAGTATCTGCGACCCCACTGTGAAGGTAGCAAAATAGATCTTAGATGGGAAGGTAATGAGGAAGTGTAACAATGATGAGGTGTCGGCGCCTATCGTCATGCTCACAGCTCAGTGCACAAAAGGAGTCCAGTTCAACTAGTTAGACTACCTTCGTGGAGAGTTGCTGGTGAACTACCGCGAAGCACTAGAGCTTAGCAAGATGTTCCACTACATGTGGCTTTTGCTGTCAATTGTGCTGGTAGCGTGGGAGCTTCCAGAGGATAGCGAGTTCCCTTCGACCGCGCCAGACCTCCCTGAAGCAGTGAAGTATGCTTTTCTGTGGGCGACCAAGGATGCGCAATGAGTCAGGGACAACAAGATTTTTTGGATCTTAATGGAAATGAATATTCAAATGGCCATCAATCGCAAGCCATGATTGTCACCTACGGTGTATGCCAACCTCCAGGGCTATGCCGAATTTAAGGTTGAGTATCCATCAGGGCACAAAAGTACCCCACGTAGAAATGGCATGACTTGCCATATTTGGCAATGGATGATGCCATTGATGCAGTGCTTAATCAATGGCTGACAGAGTGGCACTCGAAAAAATATTTGGCAGTAGGCGGAAGCAAGTTTTCCACACAAAAGAAAAAGGACGAGGCCAAGATTAAGATGACACAACTGGTTCAGAAGAGGAAAAAGGAGGCCGTTGATAAGGCTTAGGTGAAGCACGAGGCCGTGAAGCAGACAGGTGGGACAGAGCGAGGATCTGAAAAAGGCACGTGGTCGCCTTCACCTGAGAAAAAGGAGGAAACAGATGAACAACATGGTGTGGACCCTCAGGAGACGTCTTGCCACATCAAGCGCCCAAGAGAGCTGGAGAAAGGAGGACCCAGGAAGAAATCAAAGGCGACCAAGACCTCATTGGACCCCATTACATCAATAGAGGGCAATTTACATGATATCAGTGACACAGTGAGGGATGTCACCGCGGAGGCCCTAGAGCAGTTTGAACAACAACAATAGATCATCTTAGGGGCCATCTAGACAGAGTTGCAGGAGTTGCGAACCCATGCGTCACAGGCTAGTACAATGTCTACTAGCCTGGCTATCATCACTTTAGAGGCTGCCGATATGCTGCACACGAAGACTTCCAGTGCGATAGTGTTGCCAGATGGAGCACTGACCATAGAGAAGGAGGTTGACAAGCCCACTGTTAGCACCCTAATGGGAGTAGGGTTGAACCAGAAAAGTTCCTGCACGAAGCACTCCATCTTTTACAGGATGGAGTAATTGCAGAACTGAGGGCCTGAGAGCACCGCACCCTCTAGGTGATCAACGAACAACAAATCAATAATGAGAAAATGGCCCTACAAAGAAATGTTACCATCGCCCTTGAGACCGAGGCGACCAATCAGAGAAAGCAAATTTTGTAGGTCATTGAGGAGGCATGCAAAATGGTCCCAGAGTTGACCATTCCAGAGGAGGAGCTAGTCGAGGTACACATCCGCAAGTTGGCCACAAGGGTGCATGAAACTCGGACTGAGATGGCACAGGTTCAGTTAGAGTTGAACATGTAGATTACAGAGTTACAATTGAGGGCCTAGCCTTCAACTCCGCTAGAAATGAAGGAAAAACAAGCGACCTCTATCACAGAATCAATAACGACGATGGACAGTGTAGTAGTAGAATACACGCAATTGTTCGAACAGTCATTTGAGGTCCTGACCAGTTTGTAGGAGGACCCCAATGTACAAAGGTTGGAGACGGAAGCGCGAAAGCTACAACAATGCTATGATGAGGTTAAGGGCACAACGTAAACTATCGTGCTGACACAGAGACTAGCCAAGCTGCAGGAGGCCAAGCAGCTGAAGGAATAGGTGGACACAACGCTGCACAAGGAAGTAGTGCTCAAGGCAAGACTAAAGCCCTAGCTGGAAGATGCTTATGCAGTAACAAGGAATATCGAAGGAAAGCTTGCGACTCTACAGGAAACACAAAAAAAGCTTCAGGCTGACAGCGTAGGAGCAGTCACGGAGAAGACAGTGGAAGATGCGAAGTAGGTGGCAGCTCAGTGCATGACTGAATTTGTGGTCATACAGGTCGAGTTGGAAGGACTTTGTGCAACGATATCCGTGCCTACCGAGTGACTCGAGGGCGAGTCACGATGTTTTTGTTGGGGGCCTGTTGGGAATGGGATCCCCCAAAGAGTAGTTTTGGGGCTAAAAGCCCATATTTTGGTCAAATTTTGTAAGAAACTTGTATGTGGTCATGGAGCGCGTAGGTGTTATAAGTCATAAAGGGTTGTCCACCCTTAGTTTTGTAAGAGATCTACCCATGGTCCACAGACCATGGGATTGTATAAAAAGAGCTAAGCTCTAAGTAATTTTGGAGACACACAATGTAAGAGAGTGATAACTCTGAAGTAAGAAGTCTAAGTTTTGGGTCGCAACATAGGTAGAGGATCTACAACTGAGTGCACAGAGGCCTAGAGTAGAACTCTACAGTTAAGTGTGCGGACCCTTGCAGCTGTGTGCATAGGATAGTTAGATTCTGTAATCACTTGGAAGATATTAATAAATATAATTATTCTGAAATTTCTATGTCTGTGTTCCGATTAATGCATCTTATCATTTTATGTATGAATTTCCTTTCTAATACTTATGTGATGCGCGAACATGTCTGATTATGTTGGATAATTGAACGCATATAAGAATATCTGTTTACACGGTGCTAATTATGAGTAACTATTAAGATAAGTAAGACACTTTGACTAATCTAGGAATCTGCAAGGTATGCTTCCTTGATAGTGTGAAAGGGTCTAGATCAAATGTTAGGGTTGCGTGAAGGGAAGCTGACCCCTTTTGTAGAGGTATTCAAGGATGGAAGAGAAGGCTTGTCTGTCAAACCATAAAGTGATGTGACTTGCGTGAAAGCAGGAATAAAGGGAATAAAACAACATCACGACCATCTCAGGGTGCAAAAACTTGGTTCCAACATCCCCCAATATTTTTTCGGGTGAGACTTCGGTCCACGCTCCGTGGGTTGATGCCAAAAGGGCCAGTAGTGTAAGGATTTGTTTGGCTAATTAACGATGAAGCTGGGTCAGCCCCCCTCAAGCCAACTGAGGGGTACAAGAATTATGCCGATCGAGGTGATACCTGAGTTTGTCGACATGGCCTGAGGGGACATATGCTAGACTTTTATCACAATAGCCATATTGGGCAACATGAGTGTTGCAATGAAACCTTGTGATACGAAACCAAGTGTAGGGAATAAAAAAGGTGTTTGGGTGATAGCATATGGTAAGAATGAAAGATCGAGAACTACATTGCTGTTGGTATTTGGAACTGGTTCCTGATCTTGATGTGTGTTTGAAGAACTCATTATGTACACTGGGGATCCTGTGGCTGGAGGGGTATACTCTATCACAAGTTGGTGTTATAGACATTTTTGTGCCTTACAGCATAGAGCATGAAATGTCAATAATCTAAGGGATCCAAAGTCCCTAAACATGTTGTTCTTACCCTTAGAAGAACAAGGTAAGCAAACCACAGCACTACAGTTCAGTTCTCCACTGAAAAACACTCAAAAACAGGTCAATTTTGGATCAAAGCAGCTGCTCCAAAGGCTACCTGCGCTGCATCGCAAGTGCAACAAAGGCTACATGCGCTGCATCGCAAGTGCAACAAAGGCTACCTGCGCTGGGCGTACTTTGACATGTGGAGGAATATTTTTCTCAATGTGCCAGTGCCCAGGAAGCTTCCAAAAAGACACTTGATCATAAGATTCGCCTAATGATGAGTTAAGAGCTTCTAAAACTCCAAGTGGAAGGTAGAAACTCCGAGTGAAGAATTGAAGAACAACTGGAGTTGAAGAGGACAACAAGTCACACATCAAGCTGACTTATCTTCACTCCAAAACTCTATATAAGGATCTCATCCCATGGGATCTGGAGGGCGGAATTCAGTGCAAAGAATCGCTGTTGGTTTGCAGTTGAGAGTATTGGGTGATTGCTTGAGGGAGGTGAAGAAGAGATTTCTCTCCGTCGGGAAGGTGATGCTGGATTGGACCTCTCATGGTTGTATCACCGCCTGAACCTTACTTCCATATATTAATAAAGCATTTGAGGTTCTTCTATTCGCATGTGTTTCAATGATGAATTGTCTTACTTGCGTCTTTGATTTATGCTAATCCTTGAATCATTTATGCATGCATGCTTCTTGTAGTTTCCTTTTCTTGTCTTATTTGCAGGATCTCGTGTAGCTGGGCCCGTGAAAAGACTTGGAGCTGGGAGCAAGAGGCAAACAAAGGAGATAGGATCGACCATTTGCGCAAGACATCAGTAAGTGGATCTATCCCTTTTATCTCTTACATGTCATAAAGAAGAAACTTTAGATAGCTTTGCTTTCAGCTGTTGCTAAGGAACTGTCACCCTTAGAGTGGGTTAGGGTCATTCCGAGTTGGATACTTTCCCCCACAACAGACTGGCGACTCCACTGGGGATCGTGTCTTGTTGGTAGCTTGTGTTTCTTGCTATTCATTTCTTAAACAAAAGAGTACCGAATCGAACTGCATGCGAGTCCTTCGAATGCAAAGTAGAGGGCAGCTACTCTAGCCCAGTGCTGGGCATGTTTATGATCTGAAGAGCTGATCCACAAGGACTCTTTTTAGCTCTTTGTGATAGTGTTCATCTTCCTTTAATCATCCTCTAGAGTATACTTGACTGACAGCCTCTGATTTGGCCAAAAACCGCTCATTTTTGAGCAAACTGTGAGCCGGAATCTGAGAGAGACAAGAGTTGTCTCATCAGTGCAGCTGCAACAAAGGCTACCTGCACTAACATCGCAGGTCCCGAAGGGGCTACCTGCGCTGCATCGCAGATTGACAGTGCAGCACCTGCGCTGATCCAGTTTTGCCTTGTGCAACTTGGATTCTCCACTGTCTGTTGCCCAGTTTTCAGTATTGTTTTTGCAGCCTGTTGTCAACCTGTATACCCAGCTGAAACCACTTCTCTTTGCCCTCATTCCCCCTCAGTTGTATGAAGAAACCGTGATTGTTCTTATTGTATTTCTTGCTGTCATTCACAGTTTCCCGTAGCGAAAGCGAACTAGTCTTGCTATGACCTCTTGGATCTAGACCTGTGAGAAAGTGTCGTTGTGATTCTAAGAGCTAGTTTATTGCTGTTCATAGCTGCTTGAGCATTTGCTTTCATTATATGGTTCGAATTTCAGTATTTCTTGTGTTGAAACGAGTGAATCTTAAGGTGTTCTTTTGATTATTGGACAAAACTTGTTTGCTTACGCTTGAAATCGAATTCGAAATTATACAATAGCTTTCTTTTTGTAATCATCAACATTAAGGAAGAAGAAAAGAAATACTTGCATTGTGCATGTGCATTTTGACAGTTTTCATGTCGATTTAGGAAAAGTGCATCAGTGTGTGCTCTATGATCAGTTTGAAAAGATGATGTCTTTCTTTTCCTTCAGTAGTTAAGGTTTTCATAAGTTGAAAGAATTGAAAAAAGCTTGCTTATCATTCTTAGACTGCATTTAGGAGTTGTCTCATACATCACGTGGTGATCCATAAAGGCAAACTGCTAAACAAGATCAACCTAAAAAGAACTGAATTTATCTAACAACGCTTTGAAACATAAATAAACACAGCAGAGGTCTAGGTAGAGACGTGAACCGGCGTCGTTAAACATAGTGACTGTCGATCTCTACGAAGGTGGGTGATTCCTCCTGAGGGACGATATCACTAATACGGACTTGTGCCCCCGTGTACCATCACGTATATTGGGGGACCCCTATAGGAACAAAGCCTTTATCCATAGGAAGCCGTGTCGGCTGCCCTACTGATCACGATGCAGTGAACACAGCATTCACGAAGATCGACCACTCGTACCGTAAAACGTATTCTGTGGTTTCGCGAAAGGTTTGGCACACCCTTGCCTAGAACTCTAGAGTAGTTTCTTTTGGCCTTTTTCAAACTCTATAACTGAAAAAGTCCATCCGAGCATTTGTCACTTCGGGCTCGTTAATACATTGAAGGAGACTAGAGTCATCTTTAGCTTTTTCTCGACTCTTAAAAAGTGAAAAAGCAAGTTGTGTCTAAAGCGTCGTCATATAAAATTCATCTTAAACGGAACATAATTACCCCTGATTCCTACGTTGATCTTAAAGTTGAGAACATGGAACACACCAACAAAGGGATTCCACATGATGGGACCCCTAGCCCTTTCTCCTCTTGGGGAGAAGTTGGTGCGCCCCACATGGCCACATTGTCGCTTCCAGGACTGACAATTGGCCTGCCAGTTTGGCTATTCTCAACCGCTGTAGTTCAGACCACCACGGTTCCTGAACAGTCGAGTCAACAGTTAGACCCGTCTAGAGCTACCCTCCAGCCTTCCACTTCTTATACGCCTTCCTCCGATCCTTCTTCTTCGAAAGGTCAAGCCGCCAAAAGCGGAGCTCCCATAGAAAAGAAGAAGGAAAAGAAGAAGAAAGAAAAGAAGCAGAAGGAGCCGAAGGCGCTTGGGGGCAAGCAAAAGGTATCTAACGAAAACCCACACACAGCACGGACCGGGCCCAAATCGCCATGTGTCATATGTAGAGGAGACCGCTTCCGTAGTGATTGTCCCAGTATTCCCCGGATACTAAGGGACTGGTCCCCTCGTTTGCACGATCCGGAAGCGTCAACCTCTGACAACCAGGTTGAATGCTTACCGTCGACCAACGAAAGTGAAGGTCGCAGATGACGAAGGGGAATGAGATTCCCCTGCGAACTGTGTGAAGGAAATCACACCCTTCGCCGTTGTCCCTTTTTAGACGAAGCAAAGAGAGTTTTGGAAGATCAACCGGTGGCACCGGTGCTACTTCCTCCTGGATATCAAAAACTCGCGCCAAGTCCTTCGTTGGTCGAAAATACAGCTGCCCCGCTCATAGGGCCAGCTGAAGTGTCAGTCGCTGAAAGTGAACCTACTGAATCCGGACCGGACGAAAGTCCAAAGGTCGAAATGGCAGTTGACCCGGTTCTCCCTTCAGAAGTTTCATCTTCACATACCACAGTCACTGAGGATTCATCTTCAGTTGACACACTCACCGAAGAGAGTAAGGATGACACCGTCCAGGTTCTCTTCATCAACACCGATTCTGATGAACATCAGGGCAATGTGCCCACTCCTTTATCGTAGGAAGGAGCGTCATCAGGATCATATCCGGCCGTATATTCGGTCCCACCACCAAGCAACCTAGTTGCGTCCTTTGATTGGAACCAACTAGGCAGACCCCGGTTACCAGCCAGTATACCATTTAGAATTATAGTCCAAATATACCAAATGGTGATGGCTGGAACTATCATTGATGAAGGGGTATCTGTGAGTATTCTGTCCTCTATTGCTTGGAAAGCACTGGGTTGCCCGGCGCTTTTGCCTGAGACAAGAAATCTCTCGGGTTTTGACTGAGGAACCAGTCGACCATTAGGGATTCTACCTAATGTGCCTATTACCTTGAAAGGGAAGGCCGTCAAGATGAATTTGATGGTTTTCCAAGGACCCTTGGATTATAACCTACTCCTTGGACGGGACTACATATATTGCATGGAAGCAATAGTCTCCTCACTCTTTCGAATAATGTGTTTTCCATACGAAGGAAGAAGGGTCAAGCTCGTAGACCAACTTTCATTTCCGGGATCACGCATCGCAAATAGTCACATACCTATCTTGAATGGTCTATTTGATCAAGAAAGGTCTCTACCTCCGGTTCTTCTTCCCGATGAAGGCGAGTGATTCGGGAAAGGAAGGCCGGAACCCAGGGGGCATGCATCCTGGTCTGCTCTGGAGGCAGAAAAAACCTTGGGTGTAAAGTAGAATTTCCGCGGGAGAATATGACTAGTCCGTACCCCGTCCCCTCCTTCATCTTTGTGAATCTTCCTCTGAGCCATCCTCTTCGAAAGGAAGAAGAAGGACAGGAAGACAAAGAGAGACTGGGAACCTCAGAAGGGGCTGTTAGGAGTGGGGTTGTTCTAGAATAGGATTCTTTTGTCAAGGTTACTTGTTTGACAAAGGTCATTCACCTTTGTCTAGATATGTAGGCTCTACCAAAGAAGGGGATCCGTTTGCGGCAGCAAGTAGTAACCATCTTTGGATAAAAGGCAAGCCTCACCCAATAAAACAAATGTTTTATAGGATAAGTAGGGGCAGCCTCCAAAGAAAGAGATTCTATTGCTGCAACAAATTGTAACCATCTTTGGATAACCTAATGATAGACATCGCCGAAGAAAGATTCTGTTTAAAAGAATTAACAGAACAATCTTTGGGTAACCAGAAAGAGGTAGGCCTCTCCCGGTAAAACAAATGTTTTACCTGCAAATTGAGGGGTAACCTTGAAATTAGAATTACACCTGGGGGCATGCAAACCTCTTGGAATGCAAGCACGGGCGGCTATTTTGTTTTTTAGTTTTTTAGGTCCTCCCTTTAAACCTGTAGGTCTAACCCGTTAAACTCGTAGGATTAGCCGATACCCAGCTTGCATAAAGAGAGGATATGGAGCATAGCTTCGTGAGATAAAGCTCCATAAAAAATAGCTATCTCACAAGAGACCTTCCTACTTTGTGACTGGTAAAAACGAGCAGTTTTGGCAAAGTTCATGCTCGTTAAAAAATAAACGTAAGCTTGTGAGCATGCTTCCCCCAGTGTTCAAGCTCATTCAGAAAAAAAGAACCGGTAAATAACCATTTGAGACCGTAAATTCATCAGCCATAAAAACCTTGGTCGTGTTTGTGCACCATCACCTCCACTTGTCATTTGGCCGATCATTCACATCCACTTGATTGTTTACCTATTTTGAGGAACAACTGCGAAGAGTGATTTCACCTAGCCATCCTTGTAATACTGCCGTGATTGGAAAATTCCAACCTGTACCTGGAATCTGCTGCTATCCCTGTTTATCACTCGTTCCTCAAAAGACGAGTCTTCTTTGAGCTCTTTTCACTGACTCGTAAAATATGAAAAGTTTGCCGAGTTTTGGCCTTCCAGCTCGTTAAAAGGACCGGAAGAGCTATCCCTCCTCTAGATTTTAATTTTTTTGGACCTGAGGGATTATTGCACAAAAAGATCGAGCGCTTGTCTAGTTCGGCTCGATAAAGATATCGAACATTCATCCCTTCTGTATTGTTTTTACACTTTTTCGGACTTAAGGGATTAGATGACGAAAAAGGACCCCTGGAGTCTACTTTATGTACACTTTTCAGACTCTCTAAAAATGAAAAGAACCGAGTTGTCTTTGTCGCTGGGCTCGTTAAAAATATTAGATAGCGACAAACTTGTCTTTAGACAAGAACGAGTTTCCCTATCGCTAGGCTCATTAAAAACATAGCGATGGGCTTGCCCGAAGGGCAGGTTATAGATCAAGCATATGTTATCCTCCTCAAGCTTGTCAAAAATAAAGAGGTACTGGTCAGAAATGACTGGGGAAAAATTGGGAAGAACCTCAAAGCTTAATGGTAGCAAGTCGCTCTTGAACATGATACTTTTGCCTCCGTAAATATCGGGTTGGGTTATTATCATTCACCGGTCCCTTCACCATGGTCTCGCCATACAATCCATACATGGGATAATGCTACCAATCCATCCATCAGTGTCGCTATATGTTCAAGAGATGTCATTCAGAAAGTGTCAACCGGGTCCCATCCACTACCGTACATCATCTTTCATCCTTCCATGACTGCCACCCTGAATCATATTTCACAGATCGTTTTCACCAATCATCACTAGCTCCGTTCCGTGTCACTGATGTGGGATTCATTAAGGCCCTCCTTTGACGGATCACTTCTTGTCGACACCAGCTCATTATCCAAGAAGTTGATCTAGGAACACCCCCTCAGTACTTTGAAGCTTGCATGCCTCAATGGCAAGTTTCTCACTCCCGGCGATAGGTATAGATTAATGACCTTCGACCAGGAGACTTTGCGTGGTGTTCGACGTCAGATCCTATATTCACACCGCGTGAATTGTGCTGCAGTACCTTGAGGGTCATCATCATTATCGGTGATTCCTCTCGCGCTTGTTAACAGTTTACATTATTGACTGGTAATCAAGCGATGTCTTTCCATGTTCGACTTCAAGAAATTCTCACATGGATCGACTTGTACTAAAGTGAAGATCAGACAAGTTTGAAGACCCCGGATCTAGTTTCATCCATCCGGGTTGCGATATATATATTCAGGAGATAAAAACATAGACATGTGCAGCAGATGATTATCCTACTAAAAGGATGATAATTAAGAGCAGAGAATTATCAGTCTATTATCAGACGATCGTCTGTTTATGTACAACAAATGTATTTATAAAGCTGAGCATGGGAAATGCCCGCCTCAGCTAGATCATGAAAAGAAAGTATGAAAAGATAATGTATTGTATTGTATTTTGTTACAGGTCACCTCCTGGCGATTGAATGAACTTCGGATCCTCCTAATAAAGCATTTCACCCGATGAACGACCTCATACTTTAGGGGGCAACTGTTATAGACATTTTTGTGCCTTACAGCATAGAGCATGAAATGTCAATAATCTAAGGGATCCAAAGTCCCTAAACATGTTGTTCTTACCCTTAGAAGAACAAGGTAAGCAAACCACAACACTACAGTTCAGTTCTCCACTGAAAAACACTCAAAAACAGGTCAATTTTGGATCAAAGCAGCTGCTCCAAAGGCTACCTGCGCTGCATCGCAAGTGCAACAAAGGCTACCTGCGCTGGGCGTACTTTGACATGTGGAGGAATCTTTTTCTCAATGTGCCAGTGCCCAGGAAGCTTCCAAAAAGACACTTGATCATAAGATTCGCCTAATGATGAGTTAAGAGCTTCTAAAACTCCAAGTGGAAGGTAGAAACTCCGAGTGAAGAACTGAAGAACAACTGGAGTTGAAGAGGACAACAAGTCACACATCAAGCCGACTTATCTTCACTCCAAAACTCTATATAAGGATCTCATCCCATGGGATCTGGAGGGCGGAATTCAGTGCAAAGAATCACTGTTGGTTTGCAGTTGAGAGTATTGGGTGATTGCTTGAGGGAGGTGAAGAAGAGATTTCTCTCCGTCGGGAAGGTGATGCTGGATTGGACCTCGCATGGTTGTATCACCGCCTGAACCTTACTTCCATATATTAATAAAGCATTTGGGGTTCTTCTATTCGCATGTGTTTCAATGATGAATTGTCTTACTTGCGTCTTTGATTTATGCTAATCCTTGAATCATTTATGCATGCATGCTTCTTGTAGTTTCCTTTTCTTGTCTTATTTGCAGGATCTCGTGTAGCTGGGCCCGTGAAAAGACTTGGAGCTGGGTGCAAGAGGCAAACAAAGGAGATAGGATCGACCATTTGCGCAAGACATCGGTAAGTGGATCTATCCCTTTTATCTCTTGCATGTCATAAAGAAGAAACTTTAGATAGCTTTGCTTTCAGCTGTTGCTAAGGAACTGTCACCCTTAGAGTGGGTTAGGGTCATTCCGAGTTGGATACTTTCCCCCACAACAGTTGGTCTCCTAAGAATTCCCTGAGGAGAGTTGATGGTTTAAATTATCCAGGGCTAAATTTAGTGTAATTTGTGATCAACTCGAGAGAAGATACAACAAAAGATAGCATGCCATCAAGGGAAGTTAATGTCTTCTTCTCATAGTATGTGATTTGGTTAATTGTAATAATATTCCCATCATGGGGGAACATCATTACCTTGAATATGAAAGATGTTATTTCTGACATTTCATACATATAAATTCAACCAAGAATGATGTTATAATCCAACTGTGTGTCTAGCACTTCGACATCTACGAGCATGGTTTTACCAGCAAGTTGTACTGGAACTCCTTGGTATAGGCCTATGGGAACATAAGAGTGCCCGTCGTATTCTCTGAGAGAGATGTCAGATGGTTTGAGTTCAGGAAATCCAAGTTTTTTCCAATTTTTTTTGGGCATAATACATGTGGATGCCCCCTCATCGACTATGTAATGGTGGATGGTGATATTATGAACTGAGATTGGAATTTGAAAAGCGATGGTTGATGGAAGATGTGGGGTGTCTTTATCCAAGTCAAAGACCATTAAACGATAATTTGTAGGATCAATTTCTGTTAATGCAAAAATTAAGGCTTTTCACTGGGTTGGGAATGATTTCAAAACTTCCAATGTTGACATAGTTGAAGGCGTTTGAGCTAAGTCATCAACTATGTTGTAGTTGTGTGCAACATTTGAGTTTTGTCCAACTCGCTGTAAAGGACCTTTAACCATATTTTGGATGGGTTCCATGGCGTATCAAGGGATTTTCAAAGGTCTTGTAGGTGTTGCAGTAGTCTAGGTGGAAGGGTTGGTTTCTGTTGGAGTTTCGTACTATCAGTTGCACGTCTGTAGGAGAACTTCCTCCCCTACAATGTAAATGTCACGGTTTGAGGTACTTTGGGAACTTCCTCTAGGAGGGTTCTGGTGTTTTTTGGAGGGTTCCTACTGGGTATTTACCACTCCTTGATGGGGGAAGGGATGTTGAATTACTACAGGTTGTTGGCTTTTCCCTCTTTCCTCCCACTATCTTTCATATTTTTCAACTCATGGAGTTGAGGAAAATGATGGGTGTAATGATTGTATTCCCAGCAAATGACACAAGCATGAGTAGTCTATAGATTCAAGTTCTTATTTTACCTCTGTGGGTTTTTATTAGTATATCCCTGGTTTTGATTCTGGTTGGGGTTGCCCCTAGCTGGTGCCCATGGAGGTTGTTGTTGATTTTTGCTCCCCTGGCTAAGCTCTCCTTTTGTCTTGCTCTTTTATTTTTTCTTAGCAGCGTTAGGTGGGTTATTTGTGTTCAACTGTTTAACCAATTATTTTGTTGAGTGAGAGAGGGTTGCACTAGATTAGCCCCTACATTAGCATGTGTTGGTGGGTTATTATGTTGAGGTGTGGGGAAAGAGAAATATCGATTCCCTTTTCCCTAACTAGCATATGAGTTCTTGTAAAGGGGAATCGCTTCCATGTTCCTAGGGCGGTATTGATTTACCTGTGGGAGAGGATATGGGACACCCTATGTGCGAGGGTATTGGCCACCTCGCATGGGTTGATATTGGTTGACCTATTGTTATACAACAAATTAACCTCCTCATCAACTGAGAGGGGAAAGACATGATAGTTGAAACAAAGAGCATAATCACATGCCTTGATTCTGTTGACACCTAATCCGAAACGGATGAGGTGAAGCCGGACAGTCATCTAGAAGATGAACTGATCCGTTTTGTATTTGTATAAATAAAGTGCTAGCTAATGAATAAAATATCAATCAGTGTTTTCTCTCGTTCAATGAGGAGTTACCCTGGCCTGACATGGTATCAGAGCACAGGTCCCAAATTGGTTGTAACTCCTGGTCTGTTCTGTCCTGAACGCCTCTGGCCTGACACTGCCCTCTCATGAGACTGCGCCCTCTGCTGAGGGATTCCTGACACTGCTGAGACTGCGCCCTCTGCTGAGGGATTCCTGACACTGCTGAGACTGCTGAGACATGGAGACTGCGCCCTCTGTCCGTGGTATACGTTGATGCGTTTTCGATGCTGGTAAAAAAACCTATCTCCTTCCATTCAAACGAAACTGATGGTGCCTTCATGACTGCGTTAATGGTGTGTTTTGTGACTTCTGCACATCTGGAAAGCAACGTTTAATGTATTGAAGCCTGCGTTTAACATATTGAAGCCTACGTTTAATGTATTGAAGCCTGCGTTTAACGTATTGAAGCTGCGTTTTTTATTGAAGTCTGAGTTTTTGTAATGGTGGCATAACCTACAACTGTCGGAAAACTTCTGTAGATCGGGCATGTTTGTGGAGATGCGTAGTAATGCGAGTTTTTCATGCTTTATTACCTGCGTTTTATGGTAACAGTCCCTGCGTTTTATGGTATTGATGACTGCGTCATATTGAATGCTGCCTGAGTGCATTGCCTGCGTTTTATGCCTGAAATTTGCTGGTAATGAGTTTAAAAGTGATGGATCCGAATATGTGACATTGAGGGTGTCCGATGTATTGTCTGTACTCTCTTAGCTTTAATATTGAATGCCCTGTAAGTGTTGGTAGTGCGGCTTTTTTAATTGGATATTGTGGAAGAATGTCAAACCATGGGCATATGCAACTGTCGAGAGTAAATTTGCGAGCAATTTTATGTGCATAACAAGTGCAAGCATATGCAGCAAATCAGTATATATATGCAAGTCAATACTTACTGCCTTTTTAATGGTGACTGCGTTTTGAAACTCAGAAATGTTTTGTGCCAGCCCATGGTCCGTGAGTTGATTATACACAATAAAATGCATAAAGAATGACTGCGTTTTTTATTGTAAGAATGGTGACTGCTTTGATACCTGTGTTCTATTGTAAGAATGACTGCGTTTTCCATTACTGACAATCAAAGACTCAGAACGCAAGAGCCTCAAAAGTCGCGAAGACTGCTAGGACTTCAGTATTATGCAGTTGATTTTTTGACCTTGTATGGCGTTTTTTTTGTAAGGTGGAGATGCGTCTTTTTTGTAATGGTTGAGCAGTTTTGTTGAATTCAAAGCAGTTTGCTGAATTCAAGCAGTTTGAGATGCGTTTTTTATAGTGGCTGAGCAGTTTGTTGAAATCAAAGCAGTTTGTTGAATTAATATATGCAGTTCATATTATTCAAAGCATTGTTGTTTCCAGAAGAAAATAAAGTGCATAAGGCTATGGCATAAGAATTTTTTTTTCCAGCAGAAGTCTTTTATCAACAGAAGTTTTTTTTAGCAGAGATATTTTTTACAGAATGCATTCAATCATTTCTATGGTCGGAATAGTTCTCACTGGCAAGGAGAACTATTCTGAATGGTCTCGGATGGTGAAACACACCCTTATCTACAATGAGCTGTGGAAAGGAGTGTGTGTCGGAGAAGAAGACAAAGACCCTGTGCAGCCCACATCAGACAAAGAACTCGCCATTTGGGAAAACAAGAACAACAAAGCCTTTGCATTGATCGCAACATCTGTAAATGAGGAAGTAAGTCGTCATATTTCATGCTATTCCACTGCCTTTGAAGCTTTACAAAAGCTTAAAGAACTCTATGATACACATTCTGCACTTGAAGTCGTTCAACTCATGATTAAACTCTTCACTCTTGAACTGAAAAATAATGATCCTCTTGCTCTTGCATCTGAAATAAAGTCTATAATGCATGATATAAAATCCACTAAGGTTGAGCTGGATATCTCTCTTATTGCCTTTCTCAAAGCACTCTATCCTACCTACTCTAATTATCTTGAGTCTTTACAAGCAAATGGAAACATTAAAGATATAACCTTTGACTCTCTTGTGAAAAAGTTTACTGAAAGAGAGAAAGCCTTTGGAAAGAAAACAGTCCCTGAATCTTCTGAAGAAACTGTTTGCCTTGCTCACAAAGAAAAGCATCCTGCTCAAGATTCTGCAAGAGGAAGAGGTGGACGAAGGGGAAGAGGAAGATACTTCAGAGGCAGGGGGGGCAGACATTCTCAAGCAGAAAAGTCAGATATGCATTGCATTCGCTACAAACGAAATGGATCACATGATGCTTCTACATGCAAGCTACCATGGGACAAGGTTGAGCAGAGAAGAAACCAGCAGAAAGGTAAAACTGATGACACAGACAAAGGTAAAGCACCTGAATCCGCTCACTATATTGAGGCACAATGTAACATTGGAGTAAATGAAGACTTGTTTAATGCTTCACTTGCTTCTTCGAAAAATGACTGGTTGCTTGATTCAGGAGCAACCTGTCATATGACTTATAGGAAAGAATTTTTTGAAGATTTCACTGACAATGTTGATGGAGCAGTATAATTTGCAGATCAGTCAAAAATCAAGCCATCAGGGCTTGGCACAATCAGGCTTAAACTGCCTGGTCTTCCAGACTTTCTTCTGGATCATGTTCTATATCTCCCACAGCTGAAGAGAAACTTGTTGTCCCTGGTCCACATCCGCCAGCAAGGTCACTCCATTCACATGTTTTATGGCAAGCTTGAGGTAAGAAAGGCATCTGACCACTCAATTGTCATGAGGGGTATAGAAGAAGAAAGACTCCTTAAACTGCAAGGAACCTCTGCTCATGCACAACATTTTTCATATGTTTCTCATCATGATGAAAGTACACTTCCATCAAGTTTATTATGGCATGCTAGATTTGGACATTTAAACTATTATAGTCTCCGCTTGTTGAAGAAAAATGGTGTTGCTGGTTTGCCTACAATTCCTAGAAAACATAAACAATGTGATGCTTGCATTCTAGGAAAGCATAACAAACAGTCTTTTCATGATTCACATTCAAGAGCACATAGGAAGCTTGAACTTATTCATTCAGATTTATGTGGTCCAATGCCTGTTCCTTCTGCAAATGGAAATAAATATATCATGACATTTATTGATGATTACACCAGAATGTGTTGGGTTTACTTATTGAAGAACAAATCTGATGCTTTTCAAACATTCAAGAATTTTCATAAATGGATTGAAAATGATGCACAATCTCATATTGGGTCTATTCGCACTGATAATGGAAAAGAATATACATCAAATGAATTTGAACACTATCTTCGCCAACATGGGATTAAACATCAAACAACTGTGCCTTATAATCCTCAACAGAATGGTGTAGCTGAAAGAATGAACAGAACAATTTTGAATATGGTACGATCCATGCTTTTCTTCAAAAATGTAAAGACAATGTTTTGGGCTGATGCTGTTCTATGTGCTGCATATATAAAGAATAGATGTCCATCTAGTGCTATAAGAAACAAGACTCCTTATGAATTGTGGTATGGACATGTTCCTTCGGTAAAACATCTCAGGATATTTGGTTCCACCTGTTATGCTTTAATACCAAAGGTACATAGAAACAAACTTGGTGCGAGAAGTCGTAAGTGTATCTTCCTGGGGTATTCAAACACATCTAAAGCATACCGCCTTTATGATGAAGTAAATAAAAAGTTTGTTTTATCTAGAGATGTCATTTTTCTTGAATCATCCAAATCAGACAGTGTTGTTGAGCGGCAACTTGATCGCTTGGATAGATTCACAAAACCGAAATCATTCCAAGAGTTTGATAATCAGATTCCACATCTTGAAGGGGGGATTCCTATACTAGATCAACATGTGGAATCTTCTTCTGAAGAACAATCTCCCTTGCATGACACTCCAACAACGGATGATGCTTTAAGTGATGTAATTGATAGAATTGGGAGACTCAATCTTGATTCAGACCCAACTCAATCAACAGAACAGCCTGGACCATCTCAGAAAGGTCCCCCAAAGTGGCTGACAAAGACACTTGAAAGTCTTCATCCTGATGAAATTGGAAAAGCAGGAACCAGAAA
Organism: Pinus tabuliformis; assembly: GCA_031772625.1. Taxonomy (NCBI): domain Eukaryota; kingdom Viridiplantae; phylum Streptophyta; class Pinopsida; order Pinales; family Pinaceae; genus Pinus; species Pinus tabuliformis. The sequence continues at coordinate 195,318,505 of CM062814.1, read as the reverse complement.
TTCAAACCGACAAGATGGAGGTGATGTAGATAATTCTAATTCACCTGTTGATATGGATGTTACTTATGATTGTGAATTGAACTTGTCTACAGATTTTGAACCAACTTCCTTCAAAGAAGCTGCTTCTCATGATGAATGGAAAGAAGCGATGCAGAAGGAGTATGATGCCCTCATAAAGAATGGCACTTGGAAGCTGGTTGATCCTCCATTTGGAACCAAACCAATTGGCTGCAAGTGGGTCTACAAGAACAAGTACAAAGCTGATGGCTCACTTGACAAGCACAAAGCTAGGCTTGTGGCAAAAGGTTTTGCATAGAAGGAAGGGGTCGATTATGAGGAAACTTTTGCTCCCACAGCAAAATGGGCCACCATCCGGACACTCTTTGCACTAGCTGCTCAGAACGGTTGGAAAGTCCATCAAATGGATGTAAAAAATGCATTCTTGAATGGAGATCTAAAAGAGAATGTTTTTATGTCCCAGCCTGAAGGATTTGCTGTGAAAGGACCTGAACACAAAGTATGCAAACTTGTGAAGTCCTTGTATGGCCTCAAACAAGCACCACGAGCCTGGTATGAAAAACTAACTGAGCATCTTCTGAAACTCAACTTCAAACATTTTGATCTTGATGATGCAACTTTATTTGTCAAGAAAGTTGGCAAAACAGTTGTATATCTTGTGGTATATGTAGATGATCTTTTAATGACAGGGAACAATGAAAGCTATATTGCATCCATAAAGAAAGAATTAGGAAATTTTTTTGAAATGACTGATTTGGGCTATGTTCATTACTATCTTGGCATTGAAGTAACCCAACATCCAAAGTCCATATTTCTTTCTCAAAAGAAATACATTGGAGATTTGTTAAACAGATTTGGCATGACAGAGTGCAATCCCCTTTCTACTCCAGTGGAACAAAACTTGAAGCTCACATCTATTGAAGGAAAAGAATTTGAGGATGCAACAAAGTATAGACAGCTTGTAGGAAGTCTCATCTACCTCACTACTACCAGACCAGACATTTCATTTGCTGTTGGAATCCTCTCCAGGTTTATGTAAAAGCCTTGTGAGGGACATTGGTCTGCTGCAAAAAGAGTTCTAAGGTACTTGAAGGGAACTCAAGACCTTGGAATCAAGTATACACAGGTGGACGACTTCAACTTGATTGGATACTCTGATTCAGACTTCGATGGAGACAAAGAAACAGGGGTATCTACTTCAGGATATACTATGAGTCTTGGATCAGGAGCTGTCTCCTGGAGATCACGCAAACAATCAGTACCAGCAGATTCCACAACAGAAGCAGAATATGTGGCAGCAGCTGAAGCAACGAAAGAAATTGTGTGGCTCAGGAAAATTCTTGAAGATTTGCAGGTAAAACAAATACAATCAACTCCACTCATGATTGATAACACATCTGCAATAAAGTTGGCAAAGAACCCAAAGTTCCATGATCGTACTAAGCACATCAATACTAAATATCATCTGATCCGACATCATGTTGAGGCCAAAACAATCCATCTTCATCATTGTTCCACAAACGAGCAAATTGCAGACATCTTCACCAAAGCGCTTGGAAGAGAAAAGCTTGAAAGATTCAGAATGATGCTTGGACTCACCAACATCCCTTCATATTAAGGGGGGGAATGTTGACACCTAATCCGAAACGGATGAGGTGAAGCCGGACAGTCATCTAGAAGATGAACTGATCCGTTTTGTATTTGTATAAATAAAGTGCTAGCTAATGAATAAAATATCAATCAGTGTTTTCTCTCGTTGAATGAGGAGTTACCCTGGCCTGAAAGATTCCACACTAATGCTAGCTATGAACTAACAACCTGCTTTATAAAGCTTGTTACCAAGCCTGGAGGTGTGTTAGTGACACTACTAAAGCATGTTACTAGTATGGGAACATCGTTAGTGAAAATTGGTGAATTTCCAATGGTCAAAGGAACGAATTGACTCACAAATATCTAGATATTTGTTCCTAAAATTACTCAAGAAAAGCAAGGAAACATCCAAATTCGAGATATTTGGAGGATTTCTAATCTGAAAAAAAGAGGCAAATGGGAAAGAGTTGAAAAGCATGGCAAGTTCATTGCTTTTGCCCTAGTGAACTCAAGGAGGAGCTTGGCAACCCTAACTCAATTGCTATATAAGCAAGGTGAGGGTTATTGTGAAAGAGGTCAGAGCATTTGAAAGGATAGCATACTTGACTGTTGAGCATTGACTCATATCATAAGAAGTGAGCAAGAAGGGAGAGAGAGAGAAAAGCTGGAGGGGTAAAGGAAGGCTGATACAACGTATGGTTGTAATCACTCTTCCAACATTAATATAGAACTACAATTGTACTGTCTACTCATGGTGTTGATACTATCATTCATTTAGTTGTTTGTTCAATGCCTATTAGCATGAGTAGCTTAGTTATATGCAATTATATGTTCTTTTATATATTCATGTATTAGTTATCAGAGTTGTATGTTGTGATTACGCTTGTCTCTTCTATGTGCAGGACTTGACTTTGGAGCCGGATTTGAGGGAGTTCCACTTGGCTGCATTGTGATCTCCAAACAAATCTACACGGAGACTTGAGGTAATATACTTCTAATGATTTGATAGTTAATTATTGTCTATGAACATGCATGTACCTTTGTGCAGTTGCAGATAATATTACAGTCTGTCGAAGGTCCCGGGAAGACCTTTAATGGTATTTACATTCTCCATACGCCGTGAATTTTACCCCATAGCAGAATTGGCGACTCCGCTGGAGACTATACATCTAGTTCCCGGTTTACCCAGACTCTTCTCTGTTTTCTCCTCCTTTTAAGAGCTCCCTATACTTTTGCAATCCCTTTCTGATCCACCAAAGATCTTGCTACATCTCTTGCCTACAAGTATTCACCTCTGAATTTGATCTTGAAAGCCCTTTGTTTGACTGATTTCCTACACTAACGCAGGTTAGTAGGCTACACAGAGCTTTATAAAACATTGTGTCTGTTCACAGGGAGCGTTAGTGGGCCTACTAACTCTATGTAGCTACTATTGCAGAGCATTAGTCTCCCAATACCTTGATTTTTAGCAATGTCTAAAAGCCAAAAGGCACAGGAAGCCTTCTCATGGAATTGAAGATGTGTAACTGCATTTTGCTAGCAAAATAGGTGTCCTAAATTTTTTATTTTTTTAGGAAATCATTTTTGTTTTTCTTTCTTAAAAGCACTTTTTTTCGAAAGAACAACTCACATTTTTTATTCATCCTTCTGTTTAGCTGAAGCTACTCTATTTTGGTTTCAAGTAGTTGTTAAGAAACATTGGAAATAATTTCTTTGGTTATGCAAGTGTTAAATGACTGAAATGCATGGAAATAATATGAATATGTGAAAAACTCTCACTTGTAGAATACAACTTGTTTTCATCGAATTGAATTTTTTTTAAAAGCATTATTTTTTGTATGATTTATTGAGTCAGAGTCTCATCACATTTCATATGTCAACTCCCCTACCGAAGACAATAATCAAGTACACATAAAATTTACCTAAAATCAATCAGTAACTCTTTATTGAACAAACAAACATTAGCTAGGCTAGGATCTTGGGATAAGTAGAGTGAGTAAAACTGCCCAAGATTGAACACCAAACTAGTGTCATTAAAAGAGAGAAAAATTCCTTCTGCACTCATACTACCGGGACCACTCCAGTAAAAGCGGAGCTAAATATGAGACAACATCAGACTGTAAGTGAAAGTAGCCCGCCTTCTCTTACAAATCCTTTGGGTATTCTGTGTATTGGGGATCCCTTCGGGGATTTCGGAGCTGAGTTGGGGACTCAGGTATCCTGTCCACACAGCATGCTGTCTACGACTATGTCCCCCTTGGTGGTGTATGTGATCTGAGGTATCTTTAGTGGCCAAACTTATAGGGATTTACACAAGGTGATTGGGACAGGCTGTCTTGGTACCTAAAACAGACGGACCTACTTTCTCATCAGTTTTTGGGATGTGCTCGTATTCACGAGAGTACTTGGCCCCTCAATCTAAGGTTTGGGTGAAGCTCTAGAGTAATCGTAATTGTACATCTGGCCAGCCTTCTCTGTTATTCATTGAGATACTGGGTTTCATCTCTAGTGATCGGTGCTTATCAGACAGGGTCATTTCCCTCTGTTTGTTGATTGATCAATTTAGTGTAACTTATATATATATATATATATATATATATATATATATATATATATATATATATATATATATTTAAGTACCTGAGTGCTATCATTTGAGACTTTAATGAATATCACGATAAAATTTATTGATGAAATTAACAGTCATCGTGGCTACATCCGGCTCTCGTTGTCACTCTAGACGATTGCTAGGCCTTCCTCCACTCATTATGGAAGATCCGTCGAGTTCCACTGAACTAGATTCCCCATCTTCGGGGGATCAGTCTCCTAGATCTCACATGGGATCTGTTTGGACAACCGATAATTCATGTTTGCTATAGGATTTTTTTACCAGTTGACAACTACGTGTCAACTACCCATAGTAGTACACCCAATTTTTTCGCAAAAGGGATAGCGCTTAATCGACATGTCCGTGCCATTTGACAGTCATCGTTGACCCGATCATGTTATGTTGTAAACCCATTCTGCATGTGTAAATTGTAAATAATCTTAGCAGATCTGAGTCATGTATGTAAATTGCCTAGGTGGACCTAGTTTTCTAGTGATAATCTACGTTCCGGAAGGTTTTTTGTCTCACTGATCCATGATCGGCAGAGTTTTCCTTCAACCTAACCTTGAAGATGGAATGAATTTGTCATTAGAATCTTAAGGGAATCCTAGTGTGTTGATCTGCTAGATTATAGTTGTGTCGCAGAACCGGGTGGTTTATGAGGGTTTATGTCAAATGGGTTTTCCCCCTTGAGATGTAAAATTGTAAAAGTCATGATGTAAAGTGTCTTGAGGGTTAGAAAATGTTTTAATCCCCTCATAAGTCCTAAGTCCTAGGTATTTTTTCCAAAGGCTAAGTTCGAGGATCCAAAAAATAAAAATTAAAGAAATTAAAGAAATTAAAAAAATAAAAAATAAATAAAAATAATAATAAAATTAAAAAAAATTAAAATATATAAATATATATATAAGTCAAATTTTTGAGTAAATAAATGTAGAATTTTAATTTTTTAATATATTAAAATGAATTTAAAAATTCGACGGATGAGATTAAAAGAAATCTTGATCCTCATCGATGGTCGAGATCATTTTGACATGGATCACTCGAACTAGCCGTTGGGATTTTTTCCTTTAAATAGGGTGTTAGGGGTCATTTGAGATCAGATTGGATTTTAGAGTCTGGTGCTAAAGAAAGCTTTCTTGTAGTCATTTTTTGTGATATAAAGAAAGACTTTGGGGTTAAAAATCTTGTTGGTGTTACTCTTTTGGAAATGCTGTAAGATCTTTTATTTTTCTGCATAATTTTATTTTCAGTCATCAATTATAGCTTGATGAAAATTGATTCAGGCACAGGTATCTTGTTTGATCTCTGGGGTTTGAATGATAGTTTAGATTCTAAAATATAATGGCAGGTATCTCCATTTGATTTGGATTTCACTATTGTTTTTCCCCTCTATGTTAATGATTTATTTTAAGCTCTGCAGGAAATCCTTTTTTTAGATTACCAAGCGTTAGGGGAAGTTCTCGGCTGAACCAGCCAACTCCCGGATTGTGTTTTCTGAAAGAACCCAACCAGTTCTTGATCCTGGGCTTATCATTTGAAATTTTTTATGAATGCATGAATGGTTTTCTGAAGTATCTCACATTAAAATTAAATTATGATAATATTACTGTGATCATTGACAGATCTGGCTGCTTAAGAGTCGAAAATCTGTAAATACTGTAATTATTTAGCTGGTTTTTAGGCTTTTTAGGGTTTCATTTATTTTTTGCATTTTTCAGTTTCTGGATGTTTGTTTCCATTGCCTTCAGGTTGCAGGTACAGGTCTTTTTTGAAAATTTTCCAGGGATAATCTTCAACAGGTTTTCTGAAGAGGGTCAGCTATCTGCTTGCTGGGGTTTCATTATTTGTAGGAAGTTTGTTCGAAATTTTTTTATGTGCTGCCCTAGGCCTGCAATAGGCCCCCCATCAATTTCCCGCATAGGTTTCTGCTTGCACATTATCATCTGCAAATTCTTCTTGCAGCTGCCCACTCGCTGGCTTTTATCTCTCTCATGCAGCTCTGTTCTCCACACTTCTCAGCATCAACGCTACCTCTTTCCCTCAGCTGCCCACTCCTCCATCTACGCAAATCTTCTTCTGCCATTGTCATTCCTCTGCGTGTTGATTCTCCCTTGCTGTTGCTTCGCTGCCTCCAAACGCAGTGTGTTGCTCCATTGCGCTTCTTACTCCCGCAGCTCCCATTTCATCCACAACCTCCAAACTCTGTTGTCCATCCGCTGCCCTTCAATTCACCTATGTATTTCCTTTTCGCTCCAGCAAAACCGTAGCTCCCTTCGGATCAATTGGCATGCACTCACGTTATCATCAAAACACCCACGCATCTGCACACTGTCCTTTCACAAACCCTTTTCTGCGTATCCGTCTCTTCATCCTCAACCCATTGACACACATCCTTTTCTTCTCATCTACGTATCCAAATCCTCACATGCTGCCATACCCACGCAGTATTCACGCTGATGATTGCTCCAGCTCCTTACGCAACATCCTCCATTCATCAGTCGAGTTCCCTCACTCTCCAAGCTACTAGGCCTGCATTCTGCCTTCAATGCTTTCCCTCATCTCCACGCAACAGAAAAAAACCTACCTCTCTTCTCCACGCACCACCTGTTTCTCATCCGATACCTTCCACGTGAAGCTTTTCTACCCCAATCGTAGCTCTTCCCAATCGTACCCTCTACTCGTCAGCCTATGCTCCTCACGCAAACTCTTTGAACCTGCAGCCAGCAAAACAAACAAAAAAATAATTTGATGTGTATGGGTAATATAGTGTAAGTTTCTTTGTTCTTTTTTTTATATGCGTTGGTAGAGTTTAGCACATGTTGTATTTCAGGTTTAGCTTTAGTTTTTTTTTAGTTTCATTTTTTAGATGCTCTTGTTTATTTTGATATAATAAATAAATAAATAAAATAAAGTTTTCTAGATTTGATTTAGGTTATTTTTAATCTAGATTGAAGTTTAGAATTAGACATTTTTTTTTAGTTTAGTTTTATTTCATTCATGAAAAATAAAAATTAAAAATTAAAAAAAAGAGGCTAGATTTGATTTTCCTTTTCATTTGTTTTATTTTGATTTTTTATTTAGGATTTAGATTTTTATAAATTTTCATTTCGTTGTATATATTAGATGTTAGCTCTTTTTTGTTTAGACTTCTTAAATCTTAGTTTTAGTTTTAGTTTTAGGTTATATATATATATATATATATATATATATATATATATATATATATATATATATATATATATAAAAGTAAGTTTGATTTAAAAAAAAAAATCATAAAAAGTTTAAATTTTCAGATTTTAATGGTTTCTTAGGATTTAATAATTTCGAGTTTCATTTCGTTTAGTTTAATTTGTTTTATTTATATAAAATATAAAACATAAAAATTAAAAAATATTTAAAAGAAAGAAGCTTAACAAAAAATTGAAAATTTCATATTTAGTGTCTCTATGTTCCACTGTTCCATAGTTAAATACACTTAAATGTTTATTTGAAGTTAGCTATGTGAAAGTGGTAATTGGTTAGCATTTAAATTGTATGGTTGCTTAAAGCGTCGAATCTTTAGAAATTTAATTGCTTGAATATTGTCAAGGCATTGTGCATTTATTGATTATCTCGCATCTGGCAAATTAAATCTTTGCTTGGGTTATTTGAGGATAAATGATTGTTAATCATGGAATTATAAAGTTTATGTTTCTGCAGCTTTTGATAAATAATTATTTACTCATTAACTCCATAAGGCACTGGTATATTAACTTAATAAAATCAATTAAGTGCTCTTTTCCCCTCATGTCTCCCAACCCAACTGGTCCACAGTTGGTCATCCATTGTCCCATAGGGTCTACCCCCCGTAGCCGCTGGAGACAGGCTTAAACGGAGAGATCGAGGATCAGGGTGACAGCCCCCCGTCTGAGCGTTGTCGTGACAATATGTGTGACAAATTTTTTTGGCACTGTTGCCGGGGACATTTTATTCTCAGCGTTTCAACAACATTCATCTTCTCATTTCTCATCATTCTTTCATCTTTCTCATCTCTCATTTGAGCTGGCAGATTCAACATTTTTTGGCATCATTTGGATCTTTTCATCACGTTATCTTTCGTCATATCAACAATTACTCTTCAATTCATTTCTTGTTTGGGTGGCGACTCCATTTCTTTTCATTTATTTTTCCCAGACAAGAAGCCTCTTTTATATCAGCTTGTTTGTTTCTTTTTGGATCCTAGAATTAGATTCATTGTTCAAGTGGTGACTCCACTTATTTCATCTCTTGATTTTCTTGAGTAGAGATCTCTTTCTATTATCCATTTGGTCCCTCGTTATTCATCATGGATTATTCGTTTAAACCATGTCATTTTACTGATGATCTCCATGGTATTCCGAAAGTGGCCATTTCTAAATTACCTTGGTTCTCAAGTGGTGATTCAGTCGTTGTTAAAAGACATCTAGGCTTGTTTACTCGTATAATGATCATATATTATAGACCCCCTCAATTTAATCATGAAGATGTCAAAATGCGTATTTTTGTCCTTTCTTTAGAGGGTGATGCTTTGAATTGGTTTAACAATTGTCCTAAGGATTCTTTCACTTCTTTACAAGACATTGTAAATGCTTTTAACGATAGATATGGTAATCCAGATAGCTCGCCTTGTGCCCCTAAAATTGTGCAACAAAATGAAATTAATCTTATGAAAGGTTCAGCTGTCAATGAAAGATTCCAAGACAATTCTTCATATCAGAATGTGCCATCCACCTGTACCATTGCAGATCAAATCCATGATATTAGAAAAGCAGGGACAAATGACAAGGAAAAGGAAGATCAAAAGAAAATTATACAAGAACTAATGCTACTGGTAAAAAATATGGAGATTAATCAAACTAATTATGCCAATGATGTGAGAACTTTATGCACCCACCTGGAAAAACGTAATAAGGAGATGGAGATCATGCAAAATCAACATGCTAAGGAAATTGAGGCCATGAAGACTAATCATGACACAAAAATTAGTTTTATGCAAAGCAAGTTATCATGCTTAGAGGAAAATATGACGACCATGAAAGTTAATCACGATAGGGAAATTATTTCTATGCAAGACAAGTTGTTAACTATGGATGAAGAAATGACTATCATGACATTCGATCATAATAATCAGTGAGCTACCATGCAAGCAAATCATAAGGAAGAGATAAACTCTATGCAGCATTGCTTGATGACCATAAAGGAAAAAGACGATAAAGTAATAAAAGATATGGAAGCTAATCAGATATGTCTTCAGAAAAATTTATTAACCATGGAAGAAGACCATGCCAGGGAAATCAGTGCTATAAAGGTTGAACACTCTAGTCAGATAGATGCCCCCAGGAGGCCTATTAGGACGCAGACATAAGGGTATTTATAACACAATCAATAATTCTCTTCATTTTCAATTGGGTCTTGCTTTAGCTTCTTTGGGGGTTATAACTTCCTTGGTAGCTCAACATATGTATTCTTTACCCGCTTATGCATTCATAGCACAATACTTCACCACCCAAGCTGCATTATATACTCATCATCAATACGTTGTCGGGTTCATTATGACAGGAGCCTTTGCTCATGGAGCTATATTCCTCATTAGGGATTATAAGCCGGAACAGAATAAGGATAATGTATTGGCGAGAATGTTGGAGCAGAAAGAAGCTATACTATCTCATCTTAGTTGGGTTAGTTTATTACTAGGTTTCCATACCTTGGGACTTTATGTCCATAATGATGTTATGCTTGCTTTCGGTAGTCCAGAAAAACAAATCTTGATCGAGCCCATATTTGCTCAGTGGATACAATTTGATCATGGTAACACGTTATATGGTTTCGATATACTCCTATCTTCAACAAGTGGTCCATCATTCGATGCAGGTAAGAGCATATGGTTACCTGGTTGGTTAAATGCTATTAATGATA